>OX463838.1:33675630-33797205 GCA_949825065.1 Odontocerum albicorne
AAACGCATTTGTTCTTCAGTTGTCTGACCGCAAAGAATCTAGAGTTGGCCATATACAATAAGAGGGCACTCATTAAGCTAACACAGCTGCAAAGAAAGTAAAATGACTTCCCTGCAGCATGTGATCAAATCAGCATCAACAAGAAAAATTTGCCAAAGTAAGTTTTATTAGTAGTTTCCAATTAGCATTAGATTTATATTCCAATATATGTATCAAATTGCCTTATATTTGAGACCAGTTGTTTCACCTGCATTGCAGTTTTTAAAATCATTAAGTCATACAAATTAATCCAATCTCAAAAGTATAAATTAATAATAAACCCAAAAAACTAAAGAAAACTTTTCGGTTTTTTAACTGTTTTAACTATCATTGAGATATAAATTTGCAGTTTAATCTTTATTTCTCAACAATACAGGAAAACAAGAAAAAAAAAATATTGTGAAAAAGTGACAAACTTGAAAATCAATTATATAATGTGGATGCCCTGATTAGGATTCTCAAAAACATCATGACACTGGGAGTGACATCACAATTCATTCTACATAAAATTCAGTGATTTAAATTAGAAAAAAAATCCAGAAGTATTAGAATACCAAATTCTAGAACAATTTCTAAAATGTTCGATAAATTTGTTAAATGCATTTCAATAAAACAAACTACTCATGAATAAGATTAATTAAAAAAAGGGTTTCAAAAGCTGTTCTTCTAAAAAAAAAATATACAATATATATGCTAAAGCCACATGTATAAAAAACATTTTTTTTATTTTTGTTCTTAAAAAGGATTGAACTACTATACAATAAAAGGTAAGTGTATGTTATATGAGATGCTTTAATGTCAACTTCTTCCAATGGGCTTGCCCCTAATGAATTTCAAAAGTTTACTTAAAAGTTTTCTTGAATAATGTTGTCACAATTCACCTCAAATTAAAATATAATTTGATTTTCAATAATTAAAAATAGGTGTAACTTAAAATATGCCATTCTTTTATGTCATCTGTGTGAAGCTGGTATTTAACTCGATGATGAGTGGAGATCTATTATATAGTAGTTTGTAGTGTTGTAAATTGTAAGATTTTTTAGTGACTAGTTAGAACTTGAATCATAGGAGATATTAAATAAGTTAACTTTCTATTGAAAAAGGATCTATTTGGATTTTTAAGCCATAAGTGCATTAAATAAAATGTTCAATATGTGATCTATTTTTTCTTAAACCTATTTTTGGATGAAATTTATATCAGGTCAGTTCATAAATTCATACATATTGATGTCATATGTATGATTCAACATTACTCATTTCGTAGAATACACTTCCAAATAAGTTGTATCCTGTTTTGAAATGTAAACTCAATTTTTGTAAACATCTAACGTAAATAAAATCCCTTAGAAAAACAATATCGATAATCAGTACAAACGGCACGCAGTATACTTTTTATATTTAAATGGTAAAAGTGCATGTTCCACAGCGGAAAAAGTTAACAGTATTCATAGTGAGAATGGTATCACTGTAAGGACTGCCCAGAAATGGTTTCAAAGATTTAAAGATGGAAAAAACTGTTAATGATGAGCTCCAGTAAGGGTGTCCTGTTATTTTATTTAAATAATGCTCTAAAGAGTCTTGTGGATTCAGAGCCAGAATTAACGATGGATCAGATTGCAGAAAGATGTAATTCGTCTCATGGAACAGTATTTCATCACCTTAAAGAGATAGGAAAGGTATTCAAGCTTGAAAGTGGGTATCACATGAGCTGTCTGAAGTTAATTGCCAGCAGCGAATAAACATCTGTGCTTCTCTCTTAACCCGCTTTGAATGTTAATAGTTTCTTGACTGCTTTATGACAGGAGATGAAAAGTGGATACTATATCATAATATCGCAAGAATAAAATAGTAGACAGATAAGGATAACAAGCCCTCCCTTACCAACAGCAAAGTGCATCCAGAATATATACTTTTGTTTATTTGGTGGGATATGTACACTGTGATCCACTTTGAAATGTTAGAACCTAATCAAACAATTAATGCAGATGTCTATTGTCAACAGCTTTCACATTTAAACTCGGCATTGATTAATGAACGCCCGTGATTTGTGGATATCAAAAAGGTTTTGTTCCACTATGATAATGTTAGATTGCACATAGTACGGACAATACTACAAAAATTAAAGACTACAATTGGAAGCCTTTGCCTCGTGTTCCTTACTTTCCAGATATTACCTCAATTGACTTTAATTTATTTCTGGCTCTTCAGAACTTTTTATTGGGAAAAAAATTAAGCAATAAAGATGAAGTCGAAAAATAATTTTCCAGTTTTTTTACATCACAATCTGAGTCCTTCACAAATAGAACTAAAAAATACCCGGAAGATGGCAGCAAGTTGTTGATGATGAACCAAAAAATAAAGTGTATCATTGATAAAAAATCTGTTTTATTTGCATTGTTTTAAATTTTTTTTTTAAATATGCACGAATTTATAGACTGATTTCATAGTAGAAAATTATTTATATTTGATTTGTTTTTTTATTTTCTTAGGAACATGTTTTTAATAGACTATTGTATTTTAATTACATGGCAGTATAAATTTTCTTAGTAAACGGATATTAAAATAAACAATATAAAATGAACACTTAGTTATATTTATTAGTGCTTGATGATAGCCGATAGTTAAAAATGGCTCCTGTCACATTGCCTGCACTCACTCGTAGAGTGTATGTCATAAGTGGGTATATTTCAAATTTGATAGTAGCATTATTGTTTTAGGGGTAAAACTATAAATAAGAAAACTAAAAAGCATGAGTACCTTATTTTTTTAGAATCCATAATAGAATAATCTATGGGAAAGCCCCATTATTTTTTTTTACACACCAATAAACAGTTCTCAGGCTATATTTTTGATACAATAAATCTGCTGCAAAATTATTTAAAAAAAAGATGTAAATATTATTATAGTTTACAACTAAACTCAAAAATTCTTTCCTTTATCAAATCATAAAATATTTGAAGATTCTTTTTCATTTGTGACATTTTATTTGATATTTATTTATCAAATCATAAAAGATTTCGAAATCAAACAAATATTATGGATTAAATATACTCGTATTTTAAACAATTTGTTATTTATTTTCAAAGAAAAGCATTATTCATGATTTAAAATTTTAAAAATGCAAATCAAATATTAGCTGATTATTATCAAAGTCTACAAAAGTAAATTAGTCTAGTTAAGTGGTAAATAATTTCAAACTTCTGGATTTCTTTAGTAACAGATAGTTAAAGGCTTATATTAAAGTCAACATTCACAGGGATATCTTAAGTATACAATAAATACATGAGAGGCCTAGCGTTTTTCATACTTACCATATATTACAAGTTCAAATGTTTTTTCTTTCGCAAAAATGCATTTCAGAGAAGTTATGATTGACCAAAAGATTAGATATTAGATTTAATATTACAAAATATAAATTTTTAATATCAGAAATGAGGGAAGAGAGAGAAAGTTTTATTGAAATTAAATTCTGAAAAATGAAGTAAGAAAAGAAAGAATTGATGGTTATTCATAAATATTTTATTAAAACCTTAAAAAGTTTAAATTTGAAGCTTCAAATTGATTTTTGTTGAACACTATATTTAAAAATAAATGGAAATTCGTTGTCAAAGAATGAGCAAAATGTATATAAACATTATATTTCTTTACTGAATTATTAAGACAAAAAAGTTGCAAGTGATAGTAAATTCTGGTGTATATATATATAAGTATTTAAAATTCATTGTATTTATTTACATTTATCGATTATATTTTGTAGATGATCAAAGAAGTGAATTTTTAAAAGAAATTTATGAATTTCTTTTTTATTTAAAAGAAACTTTAAAATAAGTTAAAAAAAAACTTACATTCAGCACATTATGTGTATAGTTTAAGATACTCAAAACATTACATATAATTACAAACTGATATTGAGGGTTTTTAATAATACTATTTCTAATAACTATATTTTCAACAAAATGGGTATGATTTAAAATTACCAACATGCTCATAATTAGTAAACTAGTACTTTTTAATACATATATAATATTAACACTTGACCTCTCATGTGCTAACAAAGAGTTGGCATAGATTTTAACTACTCCAAATAGCTAATAAATCTGCTATTATGGAGATGAAATAATTGCCCTTCTTTTGAGACTTCTCCATTTTTTATGGAGTTAGGGCATAAGTGTTATAAAGTGCTTGACCCGCAAGCATGTTTCAAAAAACGAATAAATTATAACAAAAAATGTAAATATAGGTTCTAAGATGATAGTCACTGCAAGAGATCACAGATGGAATAGGTATATTACATACAATACATTAAATTCTAGGGTATTAAGAACTAGGGGTTTCTTACAGGAAGATATTTTAAAGTTAACCAGCCTCAGGAAATAATATATTATATTGAGGCACAGTACACACATAAAAATATTTTTTTTTGCAAAAAATGGGACATTTTATAATAATAATTATGTGAATTTCATAGCATATTTGAAGATCAGTGCATTTGTTTTGCATACTAGGGTATTAATATTTTTTTTTTGTAAAACTTCATAAAAGTAAACTTGTAGCACTGAGTTTGTTGCATACAGTTTGTTTAAGTAACCATTGAAATGTTTCAGTTATAAAGAATATAACAATATTATAGGGTTATTTTAGGAATAATCACAATATTTATTTAAGTGCAATAATAATTCAAGGCTCACTTAATATTTACAAAATATAGCAATATTAACTTATTTTTTCATTAATATTTTTATTGATAAATACAATAAGATGGGTTAGAGTAGTTGAAACTTTAAATTTAACGTTTGGTTCCTAAGTGATTTGTACTTTAATCAAATTCAAAATTTGTGCACGCCAAGATCAATTCAAAACGGAATGAATGACGATTTATTACGATAAGTGTTATTTTCAGTCAATAATGCAATGGCAACAGAAATTTCTAATAATTTTTATATATTTGACTTTAAAATTAAACATTTTTATTTGCTTCAGTGGTTGCAAATTCCCAACTCTGCTATAAAGTAATTAGACTCAAATATAAGGAATCAACTTAAAATGAAAAAATGACTTTTGAATTTAAGCCTGTAATTAGAAGGTTCTTTAGAATATTTAATAAGATTAATATTTGGTAATTTATTGATGTGGAAAAGATATAAAAAAATCTTGTTTAAATCTGCATCATCATTTAATGTGTCATATATATTTAACAAAAATAGTGATGGAAACCAATGGAATTAATTTTTTTTAAAAATAATCAATAATCATGCAGACAATACTTCAAATCCGGCAAAAATATTTATTAAAGTGTAATTTTTTTCTAAAACTATACAGATGTTTCTGTAAAGCAATATAATAAAAGCAAATGAAGTATGTAGACTATAGGCATGTTATTTTCAACTTTAAAATTGGTTAGTAAAAGCTTGTTCATTAAAAATGACAGTTGTGTTTTATTGATGAATGTACATATTTCATAATATAATATATATAATTCGTAATATACAAAGATGATCTTTATCTTAATTGAATAAGGCATTTAAAAATTGAAGTAAAGAAATAACAATGTGGATCAAGATATGATTTTTTGATGAATTTTATCATATAACTGTAAATTCTAAATATATTTTCGTGACACGACAATAGTTATAATCGCTACTTGAGAATTGATATCTAGGTAGTGGACAGTAGACATGAAGCACAGACAGTATCTACTAAATACTAAACAACAATATAAAATGGCACATTGGGATTTTGAAGAGTCCCTCAGTTCCTCACATAAAGGTTTGTTTCATGGCCTACATTTTTTTTCTATTTTTCATGTTGTTTATTATTTCTTACTCTAAATAGTAAATATCTACATCTAACACATCTGAGGGACAACTGATTGGATTATATAAAGAACATTTCAACACTGAAATGTCTATTTTATAATCATTTTCTAATTTGACAGTTTATAATATGATTTATATATAATATTATATAATATTTCCACATAATCACAAACTTTCAAGCCATTCATTCTCCAAGTTAGTTGGCACTTGAGGGGTGATTAAGTTCACTATGTTAGATTTTATAAAACTTTCGATAAAAATAATCAATCACCTCAGTACTATTCATTGACCATTATAAAAAATATTGATTTTATGGTACAATTACTTAGATAAGATAAGGTGTTATAATTTTTAGTCAGAAAAAAAACCAGGAAAAATGGTGATAATGACTTTAAGAGATATTTTAGTTTAATTTGTTTCCCTTAGATAGAAATCTTATCAAGTCACTTCAATGCCTCAAAATCCATTAAAATTCAAAACATTCCTTTGTTTGAAATTGTTTACATTTTTTTAAAAATATTTGGGGGTAGGAAAAATAAATAAGATTGAGATTATAAAAAATGAATTTATCCATAAAAACTATACTTTCCACATTTATACGTAGGGTGAGAGAGATGAAGAATGATTTTTTTGTAAGTTGAAATAACTCAATAAATTCTCGAGTGCATCACTTAAGAGTATTAAATAAGCACTATTTATAAAAAAAAATAGAGATATTTTTATGCATTTCATTTTTGTACTCGAAAAAATAATGTATACACAAAAATATTATATAATAAACAAAAATGTTGTGAACAAAAAGAAATAAAAAATGCAAATTAAAATATGCCAAACATAATGTTTATAATTTGTACAAAAATGAATAATTTTAAAACAAGTTGACCAATTTTATTTGATTAAGAATAAATAGGTATCCCCTTAAAAAATAAATATACCGAAGACATATCAAATAATAAGTTACTTTGTTATTCCACCAATTAGTTGAATAACAAAGTAAATTATTGTGTATTTTAATATGAAGTTGAGTTCCATATTAAAATATTTAATTATAATTTAATTTGTTAAAATCGAAACCTTCGATAGCAATTACTAAGGGCATATTGGAAGTGATTCAATTGAACCATGATGAAATTTGATGGTAAGAAAGGTCTCATAATATAATAGATATCTTTTCTCACATATTCATCCACTTATCAATTATTAGGATTACATCACAATCACAAACATTGTATAAACCATACATTCATAACACTTAAGTTAATAAGGTTAATTTAATATCATAAAAATATGCAAATTGGATTGTAAAAATATTTAGATATACATATATATACCTATTTCTATACATAATTAAAAGGGACAAATCACATGAAAACAGATTCAACATACAAATTCAAAGACACTAGATGTGTATTGCTCAAGAGTAAGAGAGTCACATTAAGGCTGAATTCACCCCTGACTTGAAGCTAATCAATGGGGCACTATAAGATATCCACTACAGCAGTGTTTCCCAACGTTTTTTGTGCTATGCCCCACTTAAGCTTTTCTAAAATTCTTATGCCCCCCCTTATGTAACGGTGATGCGACAAAACAATCAAAATACGACTAAACTCTGAACGAGACAATTTTCGAATTGCCCCCCTGTGGGGCGTGGGCACCACGTTCGGAAACACTGCGCTACAGTTATATCATAAATTTCATAAAAATGGAGTTAAATTTGATCTTCATTTTGATATTGATGAGAAATATTTAATGCAACTTTACTTTTAAGTCAGTTGTGAATTCACGCTAAGTATATTGAAACAATATAATTGAAACTCAATATGTTGGTAAGTTGTATAATTGAATCAATCTTTTTTTACTTTTGTGAATGACACAAATATGTAATTATTATTGTTTATGAAAATTTAAAAAGTAATAGAAAAGCAGAATATTGCTAGGATAAATTGTATTAAACAAAAAAATCTGATGTAACAAAGTTTTTATATTACATATATTCTCTGTTTGTTTTTGCCGCAATATTATAAAAATGAATATTGATAAATAAGATCACTTATCGATTGTCTTTTATGTCTCATCTGATAAATGAGATCGATTGTTTTATATAAAATATTTATTATATAATATTTAGAGGGTATATTTAAACTCAAAATTCATTTAATTTTTACTTGGATAAGAGAGAAGATGAGAGACAATTTAATTAATAAAAACAAAATTCGTTGTGGTATTTCAATTTACATGATTTCAGAAACAGAACATGAAAATTGATTTTATAATGCAATTTTCGAAACAAGATATTTCAGTTTTTGAATTTTGTTGTTAAAATATGAATAATTGATTATTCTTAATATTTTGGATACAAACCATTATTTTGTGAAAGTTCTTAATAATATTAAAAAAAACGCAATAAAGGAAATCCCAATTAATATTTTACTGATTTTTTTATTATAATAATAAATTTAATACTTTCTTAAAATTCTTTCAAGTTTTATCAGAATTAATATATTAGAAATAAAATTGATAAACCTAACAAAATATATTGTAGTCTCAGATCATAAAATATAAAGATAAAACAATACTTTTTCAACTCCAACAAATATCACACCTTCCTCATTGTACTAACAAAATAAATTACCTAAATAACTTTTCATCAGTTGAGTCTTCCATTTAGATCCGAAATAAACCAAACATAGATGTTGATGAAATTTAGTCCACCATATGCTCTGTAAAATATTTTCAAAACATATTAAATTGTTTTAAATTTGTTGGTGTTAAACAAGAAATAAATAAATATTAGGTTTATTGACAGCAACATAGTATGTACAAGATCACACCTGAATAACACTTCTAAAACACATAAATTGCAGACAATACATCAAACACAGAAGCTATCAAAAGGTCTGGGCTCATCTAATAGCATCCCCTCGGCCAAAATACACCCCACCAATATAGGGTGAACCCAGCCACGGGGACACCAGATGTTTTTCAGCCCACACCCTTAGACACGTAGAAACAGGAATATATAAAAAAAAATAAACACAGAAAATAAATATAGTAGATGACAAAAATAAAAAAAAAATAAAAAAATACATTCAAGAGAGAATACACCCAAAGGTCCGGGCTCATCCCACAAACATTCCCACGGCCGAGATACACCCCACCAATGTAGGGCGAGCCCGACCGCAAGGGCATCAGGGGGCTTCCATCCCACACCCCCGCATATCTAGATTAAAGAATAAATATAATAAAAAAGAAAAAAAAAACAAAAACGTATGGCAGAAAACAAAATAAAAAGTAAACCCACATATACCACCTCAGGTTAACTGTCAGCAAGAACGAGAAAAAAAAAGAAGAGAAAAGCCTCAAAGGAGTCCAAATTTTACATAATGACAAATGGGAAGTAAGATAGTTGAGACAACATTGAAATAGTTAGGCAGTAATACATTGAAATAGATAAGCAGTTTTAAAAGAATTAATGAGGAAATGACGCACAAACACGTATGCACAATCCTCGATTCACCACCAGCGAAAAGAGAGAAAAGAAAGAAAATAAGAAAAGAAAAGCAAACAAGAGACCCCTTGTTTGCTTTTCTTTTCTTATTGAACCACTGAGAAACCCATTAACCACCCAGAAGATAACGCTTTAGAGCATCTCTGAAGGTATAACTATTCACCCGCTCCTTCAAGGCCTGGGGCAACTCATTCCAGCATTTGCTGGCTGAGTATAAGAAGGATCCCCTGAACAGTGTTAGGTTATGGTTTGGGATAAGTAAAAGAGTCTCTCTGCCTCTAGTCTCGTAGCCGTGAAAGTTTCTAGACCAATTCAGTTTTTCGAAGAGATAAAGTGGCATTTTTGTACTGGTAATTTTATGCATGAGTACGCTTAAGTGAAGAAACCGTCTTTGTTTCATGTCAATAATTTTAAAAGCTCTCAAAAAAGGGGTGATGTGTCCTCTGGGGGGAATGTTGAAACAATACCTACAGCAAGCATTTTGCAATCTTTGCAATTTCCGTTCGGTTCTCCTTAGAAGGCACGGTCCATAGATGCAATCACCATACTCGACTATTGGGATAATGAGCGCGTCGATTATTCTACGTCTAGCCTCAATGGCATCAACAGTAAGATGGAGGAGAGGCAATTGAGATGGTGTGGGCACGTTGGACGCAGAGCACCCTATCACATTGTGAACCAGGCAATCTCCATGGATCTTCCTCGAATAACAACCAGAGGAAGACCAAATAATTCGTGGGTGGTGCAAAAAGATAACCTGATGCAGAGGCACGGCCTAGGGGACGTAGTCCGGGACAGAAGAGCATAAAACCTGAGGAGGAGGAGAGCTGACCCCAACAGTCTTCGCAGACAGTGAGTTGGAATGGAGCCAGGGAGAAGAAGGTGTTAAACAAGAAACGTTACAAGATTGCCAGACTAAAATATTCTTTGATAAATGTAAAAGATTATTACCTTGTTCTTCCCCTCCTGAATGGTCTTCTTCAGAGGAATCAAACCGAGATTCGATCAATGAACTTTGTTTGGATAATGACTGGAAAAAAAATATATAGGAAATATTTAATTAATGAAGGAGTTAAAATGCTTCATTAAAGGCTTAATTTATACAAATGTGTAGAAAAAATCACTTAAGGTTTAAAATGGTTAAAGATGTCAGTTTGGACCCTACAAGTATGATAAAATACAGAACAAAACTTAAAAAAGAATATTATTATGTACCATATATAATTTAAAAAAAAATTATGCTTCTGATTCATTCAAAACACTACTGTCAACATTTCTGAGTAGTGTTAAGATTTTTCACTTAAGTTCTTTTCAAACTAAATCAAATTTACATAAGCCAAATAAAAAAAAATGTTTAGCTAAATATTAGAGTACAATATATGTTTGAAAAATTGTGAGATTTTTTTCAAAACCTTGCAAAATAATTTTATTAGTGATGTTCAAAATTTAGATCTATGATATACTTTATATAATTTTGCATTCATTACTGTCTTAAATTGAGCTTTAGTACATACTATATAAATGTCTTACTTTATGAGAGCGCCGTCGAGGTGGTGAAATCTTATTCCATAATGCTTCAAGTTGGTCAAAATGTTGAGACTGAGCAAGTGCGGCTTGTTCTGGTCCCAAACCACTCTATATATTGCACAAAGATAAATTATTATTATTTCAAATAGAATAATTTCATAAGTATTTTCTTTATTAATTTCTTAATTTTACTATTTGGTTTTTAGGACAATTTTTAAGCAATATTTTTTAGCATTGAACATATTTATCGAAATCCTACTTTTTTACCATTTGCATCTCACACTCATGTCTTGGATCATTAATGTCGAACATGACATAGTCATGGAGTGAGTCAGGATGAGCCATGTAATTGGCCCAAAATGTTGAGAAACCTACTCAAAAAATTGTAACTATCAGTGAGTAACAATTTCTAAAAAAATGTTTTCTTATGCTCTAATGACAGTAAAAATCTCAAATATCTTATCTCCAAAACACACCAGGACTTTAAATAGTTAACTGATCCGTCTTGGACCAAAATTAGTGGAGGAAAGTTCTGGGGATGGATCTAATTTTCTTAAAAAGCACCTCAAGGAGGTGTCATTTGTATATATTTGCAAAATAGTACATAACATATATATGATAATAATTATTTTCAATTTGTATCATAAAATACAATTATACATGTACCAACATATATGTATATGTGGATATAGTCACGCTTCTCAAACTTTTGCAAGTAATCATATTCATGTCTTAATGAAACAATTAATAACATATTAAAAATGTTGAGACAATATGTTACTAGAGATCTTAACATCTGTACCTGTGAGCCCAGTTCTTTGCTTTTTTCTTGCTGAATTTTGGATATCTCTTCCATAGATGCAGATACAGAAAACCTGGAGATATCAAATTATACATTAATGTTAAGTTACAATTTCACATCAATTCGAATTTATTTGAAAATATATTAATTATTATTCTTTAAAATGTGTAGTAATTATATGTTTTAGTATTGTGTTGTATGCAGTGAAACCTGGTGGGTGTATTGCCATTTGGAAATTTCTTCCAGCCAACCAGAAATATGTTTAAAAGGTCTTAAGTGGAAAACCAGAATGAGATATTTTTTTGCGTACCATTGAGAATTCACCGAAAACCTCCTGAATTAGTTAGAAAGGCATCATATCCACAAGACCACAGAAGTCGTTTAGTAGTATTGTTAAATGGAAATTTATTTATGGAACGCAAAGAGTATGAAACATATGCATCATATGTAATTTGTTTATTACAGTTAGCCAACAACTATAAGAAAATTACATACCTTCTCTTTAATCTTTCATCTACTTGGGCCATCATAGCAGATGACTGAAGATGACCATATTTCTTTTGCCATGTGTATGTATCAAGGGACACTTCTTTCTTTAGCAAACGTTTCATTGGGCGTTTGGGTGCCAAAGGTCTCAAATCTAAAATGGGTTTTAAGTATCAATAAACACTCAGTTATGAAAGATAAAAATATTAGATGAATTTTTATTAATCTATTTCATACCGTCTACTTCCTTTGGTGCTGAATATGTTGGCATCTTTACATACACAGCTGGAGTATTGTGTAGACATATGACAGGTAAACATCCTAGAAAATTTTAAGCAAATTAGTATTGTTAAATCTTTAAAATTTAAGTTAGTTAGTTGAACTATTGGAAATGGAGCAATAGAGAGAAATAGCCTCACATTCCTTCCATTTACTTCTTTTTTACTCTACGAGTATGATGTACATAATGTTGTTTTAATGCAAGCATTGTCAAAATGAATCATGCTCTTTTATCCTGTGTTTCTGACCTTCCAGTTTCAACCATCGATCCTTTATTTGTAATCACAGCCTTAAGAAGGTCTATGATGTTATTACTCGATAAAATGATGATTTATAAAGTGTAGTTTACTAAGGACATTTACCGCAAAGTCAAAACATGCAATGTAAGTTTATATTAGTTATATATTATCTGTGTCCAGATATATGAGTATATTTAATGTAAACTTACATTACACTCGCCCCAATCCTAAATATTGAAAATAATAATATTGCTTTTTCAGTTAGTTCATTAAGATAAAAAAACAATTCAAACACAATATCAGGACCATAGTAAGAAAGATATTATCAGAAATGCCTACATAAGAGGAATATGTGAGGTGGAGAACATTGTCAGCGAGGGAAGACAATTGGCATGACAATGATACACAAATGTGGAATAGGCAGAGCTCCTGGAACCTAAGAGATGAATGGATAGCTGGAAGTCATTGTATCAGGAAAGACCTACCTGATTATACCTGATTATAAACAGAATGAAGATCTAGGAAAAAATAAAAAAAACATCAAATAATTAATATTCTAGAAAAACTTCTGTTAAATGTTTCATATTTTTATATAAAGTGAAATCTAGTAGGCTTATTATTGTCTCATGGCAATTTCTTACAACCAACGAGAAATATGTTATAAGGCTTTTGTGGAAAACCAGATTGGAATATTACTTTTGATTTTTTTCATACTTTCAGAAATCAAACCCAGATTGAAAGTCGAATGTTTTACCAACTAGGTTATGTAGTTGTTTTCATATTTCGAAGATTAATGTTTTGATCTTCATTAAAATAAAATGTGTTTTTTGGAATTACCTCGATCAATCAAATGAACAACAATTCTTGCACAATCCGTAGCCATTTCAAAACGCTGTAGTGGAGTATGTAGCTGCAGCGAAGTAAGAGCAAGGCCTCTCTTAGTCTCCCAGACTATCAGTGTCTTATCCTCGCCACCTGAAAGCCATATTGATCATTTTAAAATAGAAAGTTTCAACTCTGGATGCATAATTAAAAACATGTTTTTATAATTCTATTTTAAAATCTTTAAAAGTTATATCACTGCTCAAAAAAATTTACTTATTGAGATGTTTTGAAGATTTTTTTGTAAAATACATTAAATGAGTGAAGTAGGCCTTTTGGACTTGTCTTATGCATCTAGGAACTCCTTAGAATATATGGTTTACTCAGAGAATCTTAAAGCATGAATTATCATATAGTGGATCAAGCAAAGAACGCATCTCAATTTAATATGACACATGAGTAATCAATATATAAATTTTGTAATAATATTTAAGACTAAAGTAGAAAATTTGAATGACTAATGAATATTAGTGTGTTGATAAGTGATTACCTGAGACTGCTATGGTTCCATCCCCAGAAACTCGCACACAAATGACTTTTCCTAAATGCCCTGAGAGTAGATGTACATCTGATCCAGTGTTGATGTCCCAAACTATTAAGTTATTATCCCAAGATCCTGACACCACTTGAGTTTTATTGAGAACTGAAACTCCTACACATGTTACAATGTCAGTGTGACCAACAAGTACCTAAAAAACAAATATTAAATTTAAGTCTCAAGCATTGAAATTATGGCAAATAGTATTTTTATTAAAAAAAGTAACTAAATATGTGTATGATTGATTAATGATAGTTTTCTTAGTATTAATTAGACATCAAATGTCTTTATAGTTCTTTTGAACCTAAATTGTTTTTTATAAATTATTATTTTAATATAATCGGTGACACAGAACCCAGGTTAACAATACAATATTAAATTTTTTATAAGCATGATTCACTATTTAGCAAATGAAAATAAAAAAAGTTCAGAAAATATTTTACACTAAAAATCAAAGACACAAAAATTTCCTGATGCACTGGTAAACCAATATTTTAATAAACATAGTACACCCATACCTCGCTATACGGCCGCTCTTTATACGGCATTTCGCTATAACGACCATTTTTAATTATGGCCCCTTTGCGATTATCGGGCCCACAATGTTTCGTTATACGGCCAAAAAAATGCTGTACTGTTAAGAGTAGTACTCACTGAGATTTTTTGAATCAACTCATGTCGCGATTCAGAATCCACGCTGCATAGATTTATTGTTCGGATTCATCCCAGACGCTACTCCGCGACAAAAAACCGTGTCCACACCAAGATTCATGGTGCGATTCAGTCCTTTGCGAAAAATGACTGAAGTGGCTCTCTCGAGAATTTCCATAGCTCTTTTTTATATAATTAAGAATAGCAATAAGCGCAATAAAAAACGATAAAAAAGATGGTGGGTTCGAAAATTACAGCATCAGAGACGCCGTATACAACATTAGCGAATCGTGGAAGGAATTAAAATCAACCACAATGAACCATGTCTGGAAAAAATATGGCCAGAATGCATAAAAACTAATGAGCCTAAAGTTAATTCTCTTTCTGAAATTCGACAAAACATATTAAACTTAGCAAACAATCTTGGTTTAGAGGATTTGGAAGAAGGTGATTTGATTGATTTTCTAAATGCTGACAGAGAACCTCTTTCAAACGAGGAACTGATCCAGCTAGAAACAGAACGAGCACTTGATGAGGAGCCAGAGCCAGAGCCTGCTATATGCCAACAGCTAACAGCAAAAAACTTGTCGAATGCGCTTTCTTATTTCGAGCAGGGAATGAACATTCTTCTTCAAAATGATCCCGACGAAAAACGCAGCGCTAGAGTGTCTCGAGGAGTAAACTCAACCATTACCTGTTACAAAACACTGCAAAAAGAAGCAGAAAGCACGGCAAAGCAGACAACATTAGACCAATATTTTAAACTGGGTTCAGCAATCCACAATAGCGGAAAATGATGATGGCAGCATATTATAGCTTACCGATTCTTCTTGTTAATGTTCATCATCAGATTAAAACAGTTTTTAAACATTTTGTTTTATGTTTTTTATTATTTGTATACATATGTGCATATGATTTCTTTTGTTTTTAAATTTATATGTTTATTTTTTGAATATCTGTTTATTATTACATTGTTTTGTACTTTTATTTTTATGTAAGCATTTTTATAGGAAAAAAAAAGAATAAAATACTTTATGAACTAAAAACTTTATTATTTTATAAAAAATTGGAACAGATCTAATTGAATTTGTATGGGTTTGTATCAAAATAATTGATTCGTTATACGGCTTTTCGCTTTACGGCTAACTTTTCCTGAACGTATCTAGGCCGTAAAGCGATGTATGGTTGTATTATACAAATTGAAATATTTCAGTAAATTAGTTACCAAAATAAATTTCATTTGGTTGCTCTGTCTATTCATAAAATCTGTTACTTTTGGATGGGTTATAGCTATAGAGGAATTAAGACCAGGCTCTAAACTACCCTGAAAACCTCTAAACAGGCTCTGAATGAGCATGGGTAAAAACAATGTCAAAATTATGAATACTGTGTCATGGATCAACTTTCTGTATCTGTGGTGATGAGTTTTTCATGCAACAGCTGTTGGAGTACTGGAGAAGACAATGTCATGCACCGAGGAAAACCTGACAAGTGGAATATTCAGTGTTTTCTGGGCGGAAATCATTTAGTGCCGTTGACAAAGTTAGGACAAGTTTTATTATATCAACCTGAGCTAGTTTTCCTCCGTTGACTTGCCATACTTTTAGAGACATATCTTTGGAGCCAGTGATGACGTAAAGTGAGTCCGCTGTGATGGCACAGCATGTGATAGGTTCTGCATGGCACACGTTCCATTTCTCTTCTTCACCACTTAGAGACCAGATACGTGCAGAATTTTCTCCAATATTTGAACAAATCTGGAAAATATGAGTCATTTTTTAAATGACAGATCTTTCTATCTTTAAAATCACAAAATCAATTTTCTTTAATATTTAGCTATCAAATAAATATTTTTTTAATATATTAATTAGTAAAATTATTTCTTGTTGCATCATTGAATTGAAATACATCAACTAGAATGAATCTACTAAGAAGTGAATTTTATAGCAAAATGAGTAAAAAATGAAGAGAGATGAATTGAATTTCTTTGCAATCATTGATTTTTTTAATGGGATTTGCACCTATACAACACTTTTGGAACACAGAATAATTTTGGATAGATTTTAACCTTAAAAGGTCATTAGTTTTCTTTAAAATGAGAGTTTTTCCTTAGATAAGGGATGTGTTGTAAACTGTATGAACTGTTTTTGTACAACCTTTTAACTATTTCGGAAATAATAAAATCACTGAAAAGCATAATGTTCAAAAGAATTTTTGTATAGAATTAAAAATAATTCATAGTAAAAAATGTACTAATAATTAACATTTGTCAATATTATTCGTCTCACAAGTATGATAATAATAAAATAGGTATAAAAAATAATAACTTAGACAAATATATTTCATTGTTAACAGGTTTCCCTTCAACTGTTTGTTCTGTCCTTTGTGCGAGGGACGCTCGGTTAGTTTTTGATTAGTTAATTTTCACACTATTTTTCTATGTTCAGGACACAAAATATTATGTTTTACTATCACCACCCCTCACTCAGATAAAAGTACAAAAAAGTACAAAAAAAGATGACGTTAACCCGTGCCGACTTGAGCGCCAAATTTGAATGTTGGGAATTATAGGTTTATTAGTTCTAAGTCAGTGTAAAAACTATTGATGAACGTATAATATCTTACTTTTTTTAAGTTCAATACATTTTTGGTCTTTAGAGTGCACTATGGTTTTTATGTACTCTTGTGGATACTTTCTTTTCAGTGTTTCTATCTTAAAATCTGGGTATGGTCTACGATGTTCTGGAACACAACGCAACACAAATTGCTTTTGCTCTTCATCAACTGTCAATAGTCTATAATAAAATCTCGCATTAATTAAACACGTCATTCAACAGTCATTTACAGCTTTTAACTCGTTAACTATCATTTTAACTTCTTAATATGAAGTGTTGCTCATCCACGTTGAACGATTTTCTTGAATAAAACTAGTACCCATCTTCAGGCGAGAGAATAGATCTCTGCTCTTAGTTGACACGAAGTCTTCTATTGTTTTCTCGGAAATGAAGATAATTTTAGTTTTTTTTGCAGTCTCCTCCCAAAAAAATTACAAAGAACTCTTTGAGTTCCCGGCAATAACCTCTCAGTAATGGTTTATTTTATTTACTTTCATAGAATTCTAACACTTCCTTAATTTCCCACTCATTGAAAAATACTTCCACATTCTTTATGCCACTTTGAAAATTATTTGCATTGATACTTTTCCAGCTCTCCCTTAAATGTTTAAAAAGTGGTATGTCAAGACTGCTTATTACATCATGTACTTTGCATTCAAATACACATCGTAAAAAAAGTTTATACTATATACTCGTATATGATGACGGCACGGATAAAACAACAACTCTCTGTCCAATATTTATTCAAGTAAGACACATGCCCACTTAAAACAGCCATTGTTTAAGGCAGTTGTGTCGCTGCAGAGAATTTGTACATTGTCTTCTCTACCCCAATAGGTTAATGCATCCCAAACAGCGTTCGCTTGCTCTTTACCAGAAGCATTCTGTAATTTTGGAACGCCGATGAGCTGCTCACTGTTCTAAAATGTATCAACGATTGGAAGTCGTTCTTCTTTTGGGTCCCTGACATTTAATGCGGGCAACAATTTACCATCCCAATGAAAAGTAAGAATTGCTGGGATATTATTCTTGAAAGCCGATTTAATTATTTCAGAACGTTCTCTTCTCTTCATCTGGCTGATTCGATGAATAGAAGATTTATTAATAGATAGCTCTTCGGTATTGTGGCCAAGTGTCTCTGGTGTCGCCTGAAGGATGTATACAGAATCTCTTACACTCAGCTGACATCTATCCAAAGCAGCCACTAATTTTGTAGTAATACAATCAGTGGTACCTCTTCTCGCTGCATTTTGCATTGATGTACTCTTAAGACTCACCAACGTCGATTTCATCTGAACTTGGAAATGCCTTATCTGAATCTTCAGATGATGGAAAAGGAGGTACACTAATAGATGTAGATACTATACATTGTTGTTTCTCTTGCCTTTTCTGTTTTTCTAATTTTCTTTGCCTCGCCCTTTTCTCTATATCCGCGAGTTTTCGGTCTACTTCTGATAGATAGCCTTTACGTCCAGGCTCTCTCTGTTGAAGTAAAAACTTCCTTTCTTCTTCCAACTTTAATGTTTGTAGAGCATTGGCATGTGCAATATCAAATAAATTGTCCAAACAATTTCTAAACTCCTTTTCACGGCGCTTAAATTTTTTTTAAGATTTTTTTGCAATTTTCTCCACTCAGAATGCAAGTTAATAAGTTTTTGTGAACAATGGTAAACAGCTCTTGTTGTAATTCTCGCTTTCTCCCAAAATATCACGCACTCACGAACCACAAGATTAGCACTTACACTGAAACTTAATTTTACCTCCCGTATGTTATAAAATAAAACTTCCAGCACTTGTCTATTTGTTGGTAACTTGTGCCCTGTTTTTTGGTGTTTTATATATCCTATTAAAAACAAACGTTCCCTGGCACTGCGTAATTGATGTGACATAATGTTATGGTAGCAAGCCAAAAACACATGCTACACGCTCGATAACAGATAATGAACTGAATGCACTGCACGTGCCACGTACTAGAGACCTGACTTAGCGTGACAAGTTCGGCCATGTTCTTCATGCGAGTTCGCGCTCAAGTCGGCACGGTTTATAATGCTTCGATCACAACAAAAAAATTTGTAGACATGTTTTAGAGTCATTCAAACAAAATTGGAGGGTGAGACGGCAAAAATTTTGAAGTCGGAAAATAAGGGACACCCTAATGAACATACTTAAGGAACCATTTACTTCCATTTTTGACAATGCTCTTTCAACGGGAATTTTTATAGATATTTGAAAAATCGTGAAAACATCACTCACAATTTGGGTATAACTAACAAATTCACACAGGAGATTATACAAGTCATCATTCTATTACCACCTTAGCATTTTCTACCATTTCTATATAATTATGAAGCTTGTTTTGAATTTTTGCTTCATGAATTTTGGTTTCAGAATCAAATGTTTTTTCTCTAGTGTAATTGTTCTTCAATGTTTTGAGTAATAAAATTAATGTTTAGAATATATTATTTACTCGGATGCTTTATTGCATTTTCTAAGTTTTATTTCAATTACTTGCATCATTATTTGTTATATTCAACATACAGGAGAAGAGGAATATCTAAAAGTTCAAAGGTGATTCAATTTAGGAAAAAAACTAAGATATTACCGCAAATTTCATATTATTAGTAACAGCAACCGTTGTGCACGAATAATCCCATGTTTGAAGAAGAATGCCGCTGTCAGCCAACCACATGTGTAGTACTCCATTATCTGCCGATGCAATTCTCCGTGAGTCCTGGAGCACGGTCAATGCTTGCACACCGGAAGTATGCCCCTTGAATACATTTTGTGGGTTATTAATAAAAGTGAGCAAAGTTTAAAGATATGAAAAATGATAAATGATTTCAAAAAATAAAATAATATTTGTTCCATTTAGAGAGTAAATTCACTTTGAAGGCATTTAATAAATAATTTACCACATCCACTTCCTTTTGGATGTAACTTTCGAATGTGAATTAAACTCGTGTTTATAAAAAATTTAAAATATAATTAAATTTTTCAAAAAAGAAGTATTATATTTACATTTGTTTCTGATTACCTTATAAGTGAGAGTTAATGTACAGTCAGGTAATAGCCAAACACGAACTGTGGTGTCTTCAGAAGCAGAAAGTAACATAAGATTGGAAGGAGAAAATGCAACACATGTGACTGCACGAGTGTGAGCAGGTAGAGTGGATATCACTGATGGAGCCCCCAGTCGCCAAACTCGAACTTCTCCTCTGCCACATCCAGTGGCTGCCGTCTGCCCGTCTGCAGATACAGCCACACAACTAGGTGCTAATATAGCCGATTGCTCTCGAACTATTCGCATCACATTCTCTGCACCAGGTTTTTTGTCAAACTCATAACCCATTGGTCGAAAGTTTGTCATGGAATCTTCTGTTCGGAAAGAGTATATAGTTACTCTATTCCCTCCTGAAATTTTAATAAACTCATTTTGAATTGAAGTTTTCAAGGTGGGAAGTGAATTTCCTAAGCAACTTGGATTCTTTAATAGAGCATGATTATGATTTATTTCATATAGTGAGTTTTACAGGATATGTTTGTTCAAGTTCCCTGAAGAACTGACAATTGGTATGACGTACAAATTTTAATAGTATGAAAGTGAGTAAATTTTTTGAAATATCTCTGTTTTATATTTGAAGAAATGACATATTTAGGTTTTTTAAATTATCAAGATTTACCTTTAGGATTTGTGTTTCTTTTTTACATAAATGAAGTGGGATATATTACTTATGTGTAGCTAATTAACCGCTTTGGTAAAATTTGTATTGAAATTTAGAAATGTTATGAACTTATTATTACACAAATATTTTCTTAGACTTCTGTTCTAATAAAATACATATCTTTTAAAATACTGTCTTCAACAGGTTAATCAGTATTATTAAAAAAACCATTTACCAGCAGCGAAAAGAAAATCATCATTTTCTGTAAGAAGTAGTGCAGATAAAGGTGCAGGCAAAGCAGGAGGCAGTGCTCGTTGTGGACGTCCAGAGTGCAGACCAAAAACCAGTGCTCCTCCTGCACCTAGCCCCACCACTAGTCTTGAGCTATCTCGAGATACGTGTAAGCATGTTACCTGTAAACAATTGGCATCATTATTCAAATTGTTTATTTAAAGTCAAGTAACCCAATAATACTATACCACTTGAATCACTCTCACATATATCAGAAATGAGGAATGTAAAAATGTCTTAAAAAATGAATGACTTGTTTCCATAATCAATTTTTTTCCAGTAAAATTTTAATAGAATGGTCTTCTGAAAAATAATTTTAAATAGTCTCACTGTACAATAATTACTTACACATTTTTAAATAAATAATTGAAAATCTTACCGATGTTTTTTGTTTTGCCAGGGTATGCAGATCAGTACCGGTGATGAATGTCCTAATCCGAATCTCATTATCACCCTCAAGGGTGACGAGGAACACAGAATCATCTGAAAGATCCATCATGTGGATGGGTGCGCGGTTGGTAGTATGGATAGTATTGAGGAGTTGGAAGGTATCAGATGACCAAGCACATACTGTCCCATCTTGTGAAGCAGACACTAGCACATCTCCGTCTTGTGTTACTTTCACACCAGTAACTGGCCCACGATGATGATCTAGTTTCATTATCTGTAAAAAAGTTATTATTATAGTTCGGAAATTCTAGGATTAGTCCTGTGACAGCTCACAAATTGGCCCTAATACACCCTTGTTCAGTAATTTTAATTATTTTATCAACTTTAATATAAGCCTCAATTCTAATAAAAAGCAAGTTATTTAGGTAAATACATTACATAAGGTTGTATTGGGGCAAATTTGTGAGCTGTCACAGGACTCATCCTAGAATTTCCGAACTATAAGTGTTGTTATTTTTTAATTAAAATAAAGAAACATTTATTATAAAAAGGTAAATGATGTATAAGAACAATTAAGACATACCAATGAACCATCAGCCAATGATGTTATGATTACAGCTGAATCTTCCCCTCCACTTACAACTAGAGAACGATTCACCACACAAGCTAGACTTAACACGGCAGCTATATGTTCACTGAAAAACAAACATTTTTTATGCTTATATATATATGTATGTATTCATTTGCTTCAGAATGGGACATTTTCAGATTTATTTTTATTAGCTAATAAATTTTCATAACTTTCCATTCTACACAAGTTGTCTTTGAGTCAAAGTGAAAATGTAAATTTTGTATCAAAGCAATGAACATAAAAAATACTAACGCAATTTTCATCTTTATAGTTAAAGTTTGTAAATCCCATATGATGATGGTTGTGTCTTCTGATCCTGTCAGCAAAAACTGTGATTCCTTAGTTACAGCCATACACAACACTTGTCCAGAATGACCTTTAAAGGTGTGGACAAGGGAGTTAGACATGATGTGCCAAAGCTGAGGATCTCCTTTTTCTGGAGCCAGTAAGAGGTGTTGGCCAGTAGGTGCCAGTGCCAGCAGTCTAGCTCCCCCAGCTGCCTGCAATACTTTCACCGTAGCTGCTATTGGAGGCTGGACCCTGAAAATTTGTCAATTAAATCATTAATATTTTAATTTTGATTAATCGAAACATTTTCTAAAAACCCTTTAAATCCAGAGTTACTGTTGCAAGAAAATGACACTTATTTATTATATCAACCAACCAAGTCAAATTGACTGTCCAATTTAACAACTGATGTATTTATTGATCAACAATTGAATTTGTATGCATAAAAAATATACCACTGCCTTCAAGCCCAATAAAACATGGAGGTTGAAGTAACTACAAAATAATCAATATTGATTGCTTTTTGCCATTGCCATTGTTTTTTTTCAGATTTCTATATCAAAACTTCGATGAATGTTGTACAAGTCCAAGAAACTTAAAACATGACTAGCATAGTTGATGCATGATATAATAGATAATATTCTACGGAGTTTAAATTTAATTGATTTCATTTAATTAAATTAGCAATTTATTCATATTTTTATTGAAATAATGATATTTACCATCCATTTAATGGTACAAGTAAAGGTTTTGTATAACCATCACACCAAGCCATTGCTGCAGTCACAAGAACATTTAAAGCTCCTTGATGTTTCACAAAAACTGGTCGTAACCAGCTTATAATCTGAAAGAAAATATTTGGTCAAAGTTAAATAGTTCAAATCGGTAACATTTTAGATTATTCTCAATCTTTTTGTGCTAAGGTAAATATTGACTATTACAAAATTTGATGGAGAAGCAAACATTGTTCCAAAACTCAAAAATATACATTAATACTAGCATCAATCTGAAATAACTGTGACAAAACTCTGAGAAATATCCCAATGTTAATTAAAGTATCAACTATTTGTTATGAGGGTGTATTGAAAAGTTTATAGCCTCAAGGTAAAGATCTAATTTTTGCTTACAGGTAACATTAACATTTTGTAGTGACAACATTTAGTTGTCAGTAAATCAAGTGTCAAGCAATTAAAAAAAAATTTCATTTAGTTGAATTTTTTTTAATAAATGTCAGTATGATTTTGCTGAGATTTTAAAATTGATTGACGACAAGAACATTGACTACCTGTTAAGACTATTTAATATTATTTATGACACGGGGGTCATCCCCCAAGATTGGCTTAAATCTACATTCATCACTCTCCCTAAAAAACAGCATCCCAAAAAATGTAATGACTATCGACTGATTAGCCTTATGAGTCATATGTTGAAAATATTCTTAAAGATTATACATTCAAGAATAAGGCTGAAGTGCGAGCGTGACCTGGATAATTCTCAATTTGGTTTCAGGAATGGCTTTGGAACACGAGAAGCGTTATTAGCAATAAACGTGCTACTGCAGAAATTCCGAGACCAACGGAAAGACATTTTTACCTGTTTCATCGATTACGAAAAGGCATTCGATAGAGTGAAACACGTAGACCTTGTTAAAATGCTTCAGGAATGGGGCATAGATGATAAGGATATAAATATTATAAAAAACCTGTACTGGAACCAAGAAGTTGTCATTAAATTGGAAAATAACAAATCGAAAGGCATACCAATTCAACGTGGAGTCCGACAAGGTTGTATTTTGTCACCTATGTTATTCAATCTGTACTCTGATATAGTTTTCAAGGAAGCACTATATAACTTGAATCTGGGGGTCAAAGTGAATGGTGTATGCGTCAATAACATCAGGTATTAAAGGAAGCATTCGAAATGGGGATGCACCGGAGAATGCTACGGATACCTTGGACGGATATGGTCAGCAACACAAGGGTTCTTCAAAGAGCCAAAGTTGATAGAGAGTTGCTGACTAATATTAAAATCCGAAAGGTGTCCTACTTGGGTCATGTACTTAGAGGAGCAAAGTACAAATTACTGCACCTGATCATCCAAGGCAAAATAGAAGGCCGAAGAGGTATTGGCAGGAGCCAAATCTCCTGCCTCCGCAATATACGTGATTGGGCTGCCGGGGACAAAGATGTCTACTCTCAAGTGATATTCAATGTTGGGCGGACCTGACATGACACTGGGAAGAAGAAGAAGATAATTTTGATAAACCTTAGTTCATCACCATATTTCAGAATCCAAACAAAATTCAAAACAATGGAAAAGTTATTTAAGGTAAAACCCTGAATCTCCAACCCTAAAGAAGACTCAGACAATTCTCAGCAAACAAAGGGTTTTTTGTGATGCAAAGAACATTATGACAGTTGGCCTCCTACACCGTTTGTGAGAAAAAATAAAGAGTAAAATGTCAGATATACTCTCAAAACAGTATACCACTAGGACAATACCAGTGTTCACACATCAGTACAATCAATGGCTGAAATTCATCTTATTTTGAATTGCTTCTGCACCCTCCATATTCACAAAATCGACCCTTTTTGACTTCCACCCATTCCCAAACCTGAAAAAACAGTTGGGTGCATAGAGATTTTCATCAAAGAAGAGGTTGAATTTGCTGTTAACACCTATTATGAGAGCCTTAACGAATCATTTTTGGAAAGTGGCATTGTGATGTTTGATTTATGGTGGAAGCATGCATTGAAGTTAAGGAGCAATATGTAAAAAAATATTAAACACAAAAATATTTGCATTTTCTTTCTTATTCAAACTGCAATTTTTTAATTCACCGTCATGTTATGAAATTTGTTTGAATATAACTTTACATTTAACAACTACACTAGAATGACATAAAATTTATTTTATTTAATCATTTAAAGAGATTAAATAAATAAAAAAGTGAGATAGACAATGTTAATTAAAAAAGATATATGTTCACCTGAGCTCCAAGTTGCATATGGTCTCTGGTAAGAATATCACTTGATTTACGAACTGCATTATACACGAGCTCTATGTCTCTGTCCAGAATATAACATCTCACATGCTCCAAAATACACCTGAGGTATGATATAGTTACTGTTTGAACCTAAAACATTCATGTTAGATAATTATTCTGCTGATATCTCATACATTGAATACTATGATCAGCTATAGACCACAAGTGGAGAATTACAACTATTTAATAATAGATCATTAGGATTAATTAAAACAATATAATATTTTAAACTACATAGGTTTTCCAAACAAATGTGATCAATGACTATTATTAGAATCAGGAAAAATTATAAAAGCTTCGAACGTCCATGCAGCTATCCTAAAGTCAACATACATACATTATGGTACATATGTAAAAATGATTCTTAGAAAACACATTTTTATTTATCTTCATCAAAATTATGTTACCCAAATCAAAAGGTTTTTTTAAGTTGCTAAAAAAAATCATTTTGAGTCGGCTAGAAGTAATTATTGCTGTACACGTTGGGTCTTGCTACAAAAATGAATTAAAATAATATTTAAAAAAATTATTTTTAGAATAATTGTAAGAGATTCAATTTTTAATAATGGACATATATTCAGACGCAGATCGAATTAGGATAGTTAGTTTGAATTAAAGTCCCCGATTTCAATACAATTGAGATATGAAGGAAGACGGGATATTCCGAGCAGATGGACCATAATGTGGATTGTGGAGTAGTTCAATATTGGTCAAATGGTGTTCAGTATTGATCAATATTTTTTTGAATAAAATGGTGCAACCATAACAGTAAATGGTGAGCGTTATTTAGAGATATTGTAGAAATTTTTCTTCTCGGAATTGTGCGGACGATGGATTGCATTAAAATATGTATGGTTTCAACTAGATAGGGCTTGCCACACTAAAAGACCCAAAGACTCGTAATGAATGATTAGTATAGGAAATTAGGCAAAAAGATAATCTCATAGAACTGAACGCATTGTTGACCTCCAAGGTCACCAGACCTCATTATTTCAGATATCTATTTATGGGATTATTGCAAACAGAAGGTGTATAAAACTAAGCTATGTAACACGAACAAGTTAAAGGCATCAATGGGTGCTGTTATTGAAGCCCTACCCCAAGCCACATTAGCAACTCTGATGAACAATGTTTTAGGTTGAGGAAGGCATCGCATCAATGAGCGCGGGGGGCATTTAGACCAAATATTTTTTTAAAAATGACTTGTTTAAAAAATGTACTAATTGCTGAATTCACTAAAAAAAGTTTATTTAAATAAAAAATGTTATTTAAATTTAGTTTTGTAGCAAGATTTATGCTCCACTCAGTACTTTTTCACACTTATCATTGTCAATTGAAATATTATTGAAATAATGGAATTTTAATAATGCTGCGTACTTTGATTCATATTTATTAATAAGCCATCCCCCAGTGATGTACGAGTAATACTTCAATAAAAAATTATGTTTTAATGTTCAAAATGTTCATAACTTTTAATGTTCATAAGAGGTATTTTTAAAGGAATAAGTATGTTATTTAATAAAAAATGACTGGAGAAGTATTACGTGCCATTTATTTAATGTTTCAGCCCTGTATATATTTTGCACACCCTTCCCACTGGATGGATGGCTTCAGCCATTTCTATCCAAAAGTAAAAAGTTTCCTTTAAATACATGTCTTTAATGTCAGTACAATTGAAATCCTTAATTTTCTGACTACTGTAATATTTCTACTGATTCAGATTATAAAAATTTAACATACAGCAGCATGCAAGAAGTCAAAATTGCATATAGTGAGTTCCTTGAGGCGTGTAAAATCACCAGCCAACAGAAGATGTAACCATGACTCTTCCACATGTCTTTGTGTGAAAGGAGCAGCTAAATGTTTGGCACTTTGAAAAGGGGTACCATCGGCCTCTGTAGTTTCTCCACGAGTACTCTCTCCTCCTGTAAGGGCAATCTTAAGTTATATTATTACATTCATAATCTTGAGATCAATGTGTTCGTCTTGAATTGAAAAGTAAAAAATTCAAAGGATGAAATAAAATCGTGATTGTATCACTTGAGCTTTTGATGGGAAAACAAAGTTCTGAAACAGATTATCAAATAACATTGATGTTAAATTATCCATTACTGTTTATTTCAATATGTTTGATCTTTATTACTTGCGTATTCTACATTAACTTATTGAAACGAGGAATAGAACCATATTCAACTATATTTAATAATTGGCCAAATTGATCAAAAATGCTTAATAGATTTAATGTCTATCAAAAACATTTAGCGATGTAATTTTTTTACCAGCTTCAGTGGCGTCTGATGGAGTGTCTTCTGCCTCTTCGAACTGGCTAAAGAATAAATTTGCCACTTCGTGATGTGTTGCCCTTAATGGTTCTTGGGCGGCCAAGTATCTCCTTCTAGCTGCTTCAGCACCGCAAGCTGAGCGCCATACGACCATAAGTTTTCCAGACATATATTTATCCAAAAGAATTGGCTCTGGAATAAAATACAATAATTAAATGTGTTATTGTTTTTTCCTGTTTCTGAATATCATAATGCGCATATCAAAACAATATTAAATTTCTTACCCATTTGCTTCTTTACAGCACATAATGTTGAGAAGGTAAAATGTCCATCTTGTAAATTGATTACAGCTTCAGTATTAGAAGTTGGCATGAGTAATTCCAATAATTCAGTCTCTGTTAGTCCAAATTCAGCACATGTTATATATCGAGAAAGCTTACTAAATGCAACATGTCCAAATCGCTTTTCTAAATCATCTAAATGTTTATCTGCGTCATCAGATATTTTGTTTTTTGGTAATTGATAATAAGATACGCTTGCTTTGAATTTTTCTTTTTGCACTTGAGTAAATTGCAATTGTTCTACTGGAATTGAACTGGTACATATGATAAAGACATTTTTTGGCAACATTATAGGAAGCCATGATAGTCCAGTAACTATATCACATTCTAGAGGATTAATTTTATGAATATTGTCTATAAATATCAACATCAATTCATTGTCCATTTCTTCGCACCTTCTGAGTAAGCTTTGGAACCAGTTGTTTATATACAAGGGATCAAAACTGGCATCCTTAGGTAAATAGCCTTCGGGAATCTTTAGAATAATTGATATTTGTTGACACATAACTCGGAGCAATTCTAAGTTATAGACAGAGCGAGGAGTAGCTGCAGAAAACCTAATTATTCTCAAAACTGATTTTTTGAATAATTTTTCACAATTTTCATATATTTGAGTCAGTAAAGTGGTTTTCCCAGAATTATGAGGTCCATAAATTAACACTGGAGGATGTTTTGCTTGAGATGCGTAATTCAATGACAAGGTACTTTGTATTTGATTGGCAATAGTTGTCAGTGCTTCAATATCCAATTTATTGTGAAGCAAATGATTTTTAAAAATTGTCATATGAGTTAGATGTTCTTGAAATATCTCCTACAATTAAAAATAAAACATTATTAGAAACAAAATATAAAAACTCTTTTTTTTCCACAAAAAATGTCAGTAACAAGGACAAGTATTGAGAAGAATATAAAGGATTTCATTTCACCAATATAAAAATGATTTTTGTCAAATAATACTAAAATGTTGACAAACCTGAATAGTCTTCTTTCTGCCTTTGCCACAATCAGGTTCTTCACTGAGGTCCTGCGTAATGAGCCTATCTAATGCTCGATGCACAGTTTCTCGTAATTCAGTCAAATAAGCTGCCTGCTTTGGGCAATCTGGGTCCGCATCCCCTTCTCTCCATGGAGCTCTGATTAAAAGGATATCATCAAATGTCTAAGATGAGCTATTTCAGAGTAAGTCATTTATATTTCTATAGAAATTTTGGATAGCATTTGGAATTCGATACTAGAATGGATTAACGAAAATGACAATAGCACAAATAACTTTCATCTTAGATCAGGGCCAACATGATATAGAAGAGACTTGAGAGGATCAGTGTGTGCCATAGTTTACTGTTTATATCTCAAATTGTATCTGAAATATCTCAATACATAATATATTGGTGTTCTGGTTGTATATATCATTTAGGTTTTTAAAATAAAATTTGCTGCTAAAACTCAGCATGTAGCAAAGAGTGACTAATTAACATTTGAAATTAAATTGAACTAAAAACCTTAGAGAATGTATTGCATTAACAACGTGTATGAATTACATAAGTTAAAAATATACTTAAAAGTTTAAAACATCCAATTAAAATTTATTTCAACACTCCTTTTATTTTTTAACAAATTCAAATTATCAGTAGTGTAGTAACTAAAAAAGTTCTTGTGATTTTCGGTAGAGGGCAATATGATGGCAAGTACACAATTACAAAACAAAACAAAACATATTTTATCTACATCATGACTCACAAACATCCAGTAGTCAATTGGTGTACTAGATAAGTATGTCTTTTTAGTAAAACTGAGACGGATATGAATAAATTATACTGTGTTCAAAACTGCAGAAACATCTCATAAAATATTTGTGGTTTTCGGAGAAGATGCAGTTAATGAATAAATACCCAACAATGGTTTTAAAAAAATTCTACTGAAGATGACACACTTGAAGAAACACAACGATCAGATCAGAAAACCCTCTGTCATTGATAATGCCGAATTGCATTTTTCCGTTGAGACAAATTCCCTGACAATGCATTAAGAACTTGTTAAAATGTTTATAATAAGCAATTCATCAACTTGGAATCACATGGAAACAGAATAAATGGATTCTACATAAATTATTAGCTAAAAATAAGTTTGAAAAGTTATTGATTTGTTCTTCACTTGTATCACATCATGTAAACAAATTGTTTTTAGTGCACTTACTTACATGTGGTGAAAAATCGATCTAATAGTGTAATACCAAGTGATCATATCATTGCTTGTCCTAAATTATTCCAATACCGCACTCTTCAAAGATACCACTACACCCTAAGAAGATTCTATTTTGTGTACGGTGAACCATATTGTTCACTATGAGTTTCTCACTATAGGCCGAACAATCACAGTTGAAGTCTATTCTGAACAACTGTATAAAAAAGGAATTTATAAACTAGAATTAGGTTACAAAGAATTGTAAAATGTAAAGGTGATTACTTTAACGAATAAAACTATTTGTTTAAATTTCTGCTTTTGTTTTATTTTGATTACAAATATACCGCATCAACTTTTTTGATAACATGATAGACATAGAAATGTTGTAATTTATTATACATAAATAAATAATGATTTTACTCACTTAAGTTTGATTATATTTTCTTCAGGTAAGATACTTTGGAATCTCTCATTCAACTTTTCAAGGCGTGATTTAGCTAATATATCACATTGTTTTTTGATATCTTTTTTAACCTGAGAATCTCTCCATTCCCGCATTATTGCAATTACTCCATTCTTTTTTTCAGAGGTTTGAATTAAATCTAAAACAAAATGATTTTTCTCAGTAAAAATAAGACTAAAGACTCAAAACTTAATATATATTTAAAAAAAAATTTGGACACAAACCAGTGTTATTATGTAACAACACATGGTGGACTTCCTACCTACAAGTAGCTGTAGAGTAATGCTGGCAATACAATTTACTTAGGTGCTTCAGTAGCATTTTCTTGAGATTAAAAAATAAAAGAGCTATTTATTAGCCAAGTATCTTTAACAGCACTGTTTTAACTTCATGCAGGTAATAGAATGATAATTCTTAACGTTTCATCAGGAATACAGCGATGCCATACTACACATTTTTCTAAATCGGTCCACATTCTGGCACTGCACATCCTCTCACATTAGGCCTAATGTCTTCATCATAACACTGGTGCATGGCGTAAGATGGATGTTCATTTGTTGAGTCCCTTGTGAGTGATAAAACAGGGAAGTTCTTCACCAGTTACCAAGCACCATGCTCAATTATTACCCAACTACATACCTCCAGAGCATCACCTTTATTGTGGTGGTTATAGGTTGTTCCCATAATTGAAGATGAATAGTTTCATTTGTAATATGGTTGTACCACCTGCCATTTATCATCGTTCTAAGGCATCTGTTCTCAAAACAGAGAACACTTCTCTAAAAATATACTGAAAATCAGATTCATCATGAAAATAAAAATAACTCACCTAATACAGTATGAGCATGTCTTTCCATTGAACTTTGAATAAGTTCACTATATTTTATTACATCAGGACTATTTGGATCACAGTCTTTTGAAATATCTTCGATACATTTTATAAGAATTTCTGTAACTTTTTGTCTTTCATCGTAAATTTCTTTCCTATTAGATATTAAGTTCCTGGAAATAAGATGACCATTTTGATGCACAGCAACTAATGATAACACTGCAGGGTTACTGCAAAAAGTTTGTATATCTTACTAAAAGTCTCAAAAACAATATCACAGTATTATAATTTGAAATGTTTATTTCTTAGCCTTATATTGTGTTCTTAAAATCAAATTTTTTTATTGCAATTTAATAAAGTGAGTTTAAATTATTTTTGATTTTTATAATTTTTTGTTGATTTCAAATATCAACAAAGTGGAGCTTAAGTAATTTCATCAAACTTACTTACTCAGGTGCTCTATGGTTTAATGGAGGTTCATAAACTTACTCAGGTGCTCTATGGTTTAATGGAGGTTCATAAACTTACTCAGGTGCTCTATGGTTTAATGGAGGTTCATAAACTTACTCAGGTGCTCTAAATATGGTTCATAAAAATTAATAAAAAGAATTTGAAAAAAATTTTTTTCATCTAATTAGTTTTCACTATTCACTTAGTAATGGCAATTTCATAAATTAGAATTAGCTTTTGAATGAATTTTTTAAAGTATAATATGAAAAACATTATAATTTAAAAATAAAAATGATGAACTTATTTTTCCTGATATATTATATGTTCCCTCTTCTACACTTTCCTGTTTACTCTCTATTAATGACCACTTGTTGACTATACCCTTCTCTATTTCACGAAAATACCCTTTTCTATTTCACTAAAATAATTTTTCTCCAGATCTTCTCTTACATGGTTTTTTTCTGTCATATGTTTAGGTTTCTCATCTATGATACAGGCTCAAGAGTGCCCGATGAATCTCCTCCAGTTGTCAGGATCTCAGATGAGTCAGAAGAGGGCAGGAAATACCCACGTGCATTGATAGCGTGTCATTTAGACGCACCTTCTGGAACTCCCTCATTGAGATGTCTTTGAGTTGTTGATTAAGATGAAGTAGGTTTGCAAGACTTGGAAGCCATGCCAAAGGAGTTGATTTTAGAGTGCCACTGACTATCCACATCACCTTCTATGCTAAACAGGGGCATACTACTCGGCTACAGAGTACACCAAGGACATGACTGTTGTGCGCAGAGTAGTCATGCTACATGCCCAACTAGACCCAGCTAACTTGTGAAGGATGTTAAGTCGGCTACTAGACTTTGCTTGGAGAGCAGTTAGATGAGGCCTATACGTTAGTGTTCTGTTTAAAGTTTCTCCTGGATAATGGAGGTATTGGACAAAAGTCACCCTTTCTCCAGCAAACATTACATCAACCTGTGCACCTGCTTGAGAGTTGTTAAGATAAAACGCTGTAACCAATGTTTTTGACTAAACAGAGGCACAGACTCTTAAACATGGCTACATGATACTATAGAATTTTCTCTACAGACCCTTAAATGATTTATTAACCTGCATATTATTTGTATACCTGCTCAAAAGTCTCAGGCAATAATGCTAGCATCAAGCCTTTAGTAGAAAGTTAAATTTTGTTTGGATTTGATACAACCAAAATATTCTAACATCAGTTATGCAAAACAATATCAAATTCTAAAGACAGTTCTGTGCAGAAATACCAAACATTAACAACCGGTTCTACAAAATGGTACCAAATTTTATCTACTGATTCACCAAAAATCCATTTCCATTACTAGTTTTGTGAAGTGGTGCTAAAATTTAAAAACTTTAATGTCACCACTAACTAAAATAATTTAAATATTTTGTTAAGTATGTAATTTAAAGTCAGTGGCTTTCAAACTTTCTCGTATAATTTTTTTTTCACGGCACCTTAAAAAAGAACTTAGCAATCAGTAGGAGCCACACAGTTTTTTAAATTTTGGAATCTAACTAGATACAGTTACCCTCATATCCTGTTCCATGTTGAGTTTTGAGTAATATTTGGTTTTCATTGCAGCTTCCACTGGAAAACCAGCTTCATAGGGGTATGTCGCAAATGGAACCAGGATTTGCAGATTTTTAGACATAGCTAAGGTAGTTCATCCTTTACTGATATTTAAAACTAAACCAGTTCTATATTTACAGTTTTTGTTTTTAGTGTTTTAAGATCCCCTGGAATTATTAAAATTTACTTATGTCTCGTAGTACAAAATTCATAGTGACGCCCTAGAGTGTCAAAATGTACATTTTAAGACCTCTGCCTTAAGCTATTGTATTTAACACGTATTTAATACATACTCTCATCTAGTTGGTTTGAAGATATCACCATGTGGCAATTAACTCTCTGAAAACGCAGCCAATTTTTTTATTAAATAAATTAATAAACCTACCATCCCTTAGTGGTATTGACTAGATGATTAGTTCCTGATATAGGAGGAGGATACCACTGGCATAGTAAGTCTGAATCTAGTTGTAGAGCTTCGCATTTACTTTGTAATGCCTTCAAGAGGGATCTTTCTATACTTGGAGGAAGAGATACTCCAGCAGAATAGCTCTCGCTACTTGACAGCCACTGAAAAAGTAAATCAACATTAAAAAGAATTTAATGGAGATATTATGATAAACTTAAGGAATGCACTAGATGTACGGTTACCAACAGCATAACATTAAAACAATAGCAGATTTAGTTACAATACTTTGGGCTTCAGGTTTTTAACGAATTTCTTCAGGTTAATGAAAATTGATGTCATCAAAACTCCATAAAATATATTTTATTTTCTATAACAATAAATTAATTCACTTTTTAATTCGACCAGCAAACAGTGGTAGTTACTGAAAACAGTGATAGTTTTTGTGCATATGCTGTAGCTAGCCTTTTTCGAATATGTATCAACTGTAATGCCAGTCATCTGTTGTCATTTGATGTGATTGTTAATGATTCATGTTGATATAATGTGGATGTATTAATTAAAAGTTTGTGTTTTTATTGTTCTGTACTTTGTGAAATGTATGTTAAAATGTATATATTATTTAATTTGTTGAAAAGCAAGCCCTTAAAATATCAAGCTGACTGAAGAGACGTGCACTGTATTTTTATATTAGAATGTAGAGTTATATATTTTTTAATAAAATAATATTTAAAAAATAAAACATTCATAATGAGTTACAAAAGGGTGAAAGGAATGGAAAGCGAGGTAGAGGTAGACCGAAGAAAGTATGAAAGGATATTGTTGGAAATTTTTTAACTGAGGGAATGGTAAGAAGTATGAGAGATAGAAAGTATATATGAAGGCTGTATGAATGTAAAAGAGGCAAGGCTAGGTACGCGAATAGAATTATAAAGAATCAAATAATTATTCCTTTAAATTATACATAAGTAAAGCAATATTAATTTAATGAATTATAAAATTTTACCAAAAAACAGCAAGCTCTTGATGTGTCATGGCAGATTTGAACCTCTCGGAGGTGATTTTGTAGTATGTGAGGGTCCTCCGCTTCCCATTTACTGCATCCAAATAGCATGTCTACTAATTCAACCTAAAATAGAAAAAAATATTTTTATTGTAAGTATATTTTATCTTTTTCTCCAATTGTTATAAGTAATTTTCATATAAAAAAGAAATTCTATGAGGAGACCAGGAGTTATAATAGTCTGAACCTCTATGAAAAGTGTAAAACCAATAAGAAGTAGAATATTTTAATGATATATGAAAACTTTTATTATAACTTCACTTTATCAATCACAACTTCAATTTCAACCAATAAAACTTATGAGCAAGATCTACAAAACAGTGATCAGGCTCGCTATACTACATGGAACTGAGTGTTGGCATCCAAAATAAAAAGAGGAACAACTCACAGAGACGCGCATGCTACGTTGATCTTTAGATTGGACAAGATCTGAAATGAATAAATTCACGGAATAATCAAAGTGACGCCAATAGTAAATAAAGTCCGGAAGGCGTCGTCGTCGTTGCTGGGTCTCGTAGTCAAAGATGCCCTCGCCATTTCAACGTCAATTCAGTTGAAAAGGGAAGCTGTGCCGTGAAGTTTTTTTTAAGTGAGTGAGCCATTACACACCAACAAACTCACCGGCCCCACCGCTGTACTGGATCCAATGGCACGCTGAAGTGGAATGATCGGAGCACACCGACATGTTTTTCGTTTTTCTTTTTTTGAAAGAATTTATGTGACTGAAGACATAAATATCCTTATACCCCCGAATATTAGGTGAAAAAAACGCATGTGCTCTTCGAGGGGAGTAGCACAGCGCGGGGTTCAAGTCGGCAGCCTTCCGTGCGGCCATGCATTTCAATAGCCATGCACCATGTCTGAGAAGCACGACTACGCTGGTATGGGCACGTGCAACGGCGAGATGAAGGATCTATGCTAAAGACAGCGTCGACAGTCACAAATAGACACACAGGGAGACCCAAGAAGAGCTTACATAAGTGAAGGAGGATATGACGAAATTCGGACTACCTCCAAGTGATTGTCGATATAGAGAGAGATGGAGGAAAGAGGTCCAAACAGCCGATCCCAAACGGATGGAATAAGGTGAAGGAAAAGAAGATGTTTATGCCAAGTTTTTAAAATTACCTAAGTATGAAAAATTGTTAAAAAATATGCTGAAAACGCCTATACAAATTATTTTAAATGCCTATACGAAGTAATTTTTCTTCTCACGCGATGTCAGACCTTAAGCCCGTCGTCCCTACTATTTTTTTCACACTCAGGTGTGTCATCACCGGAGGAGGAGTCCCTTTGGGCAGTTCTTTCTTCGTCACTACGTTACGTCGCGCTCATAAAAAAATAAAAAAACGACCAGCAACTACAACCGAAATATCTTGTTGGTTCGAGATATTGAGAAAATTCTCCAATACCTGAATGCTATGATAATTTTATTAAAAAAAACTGAATTCCAAGTTTTCTATTACTAGACAACTAATACTGGTGATTCAGTTTCCTTTTACCCTTTTACCCCACCTGGTTCTGAAATACCGTGACTCGGGTCTGAGTGTATACTTGAATAGCCCGGCATCATTATCTTGGCATATTTACCTTTGAGATGAAAATGTCCGCTTCCTGACCTGACCTCATTATTTTTTAAATAAACAGACTACCGTGTATCAAGTATTTCTACAGGCACGTGTTCTGAAACTTTTCTGATTATTTCTTTTCTTCTGCACTATCCCTTCCATGTTTCTTTGAGTGTCTTCTACGCGACATGCGTATTTGCTATTTATTGGTAATTACCAAAAAATCTCTTTTTGCAAAATTTTACGCTCACCACTTTATGCAAGAAACTCGACGATATCTTTAGACAAGTATAAATGTTTCTTGCCCGTTTGATATGTTCCACCTACTCACATTTAATTTCCTACGTATTTACAATCACATACTTAAATTTATTAAATATTTAATACGACAGAAGTTTTCCAAATATTTTTACATTTCCTCCTTTCCTTTAAATTGTTATTGGCACAAATCATCCTCTTTATATGATGCAATGCCTAATTAACTAATAATATTATAACCTTGTTTATCATAGTCACTAAAAACTGTATTCATTAGACCAGAGGCTTTCAACTGGGGTGCCCAGGCACCATAGGGTGCCACAACGATACTTCAAGGGTGCCGCGAAATTGCAATATTGCTATTAATAATATTATTAGTTTTATATTTCTTATTTATGCAAACCAGGTTTTAAAGTTTGCACAACTATAAAAAAACAACAAAAGAGAAAGGTTAAAATCGGCTGAGGAAGAAATGAGAGTGCGTCTTTCAAATGTGTCTCCAAATATTAAAAAATCTGCCAGTCATATCAAGCCCAAATATCTCATAAATCTTTAGTTTTTTTTGTATTATTATTTTCCTATATTATAGAGAAGTTACTTGATATATTTGTACTAGTTATATTGTAAATATAAATATACTGAATAAGAAAAGGTAGGAGGGGTACCGCAAAGATAACTTATTTTGTTTAGGGTGCCACTATTAGACAAAGGTTGAAAACCAGTGCACTAGACTTCCTAGGTTGACATTCCGTAGAGATTATTTCCAAGATGTATGTATAATAGCTACTAGCTACTATGTCATTCTAACCTGTCCCTAAGCTAGATTGTATAATAGCTACTAGCTACTATGTCATTCTAACCTGACCCTAAGCTAGATTGTATAATAGCTACTAGCTACTATGTCATTCTAACCTGACCCTAAGCTAGATTGTATAATAGCTACTAGCTACTATGTCATTCTAACCTGACCCTAAGCTAGATTGAATGCAACAATTCCTACTGATTGAGTCAACTTTAGCTTTTCATTGAAGGAAACATTTAAAAAAGTTTATTATCTACAACTTAATGCTGCGACCAATTTATTTAATTTTAAGGTAATGAAGAGGTTTAATTGATTGATTGATTCAAACTTATATGATTCATTTCTACCGTTATCGTAGTCGGTCCTTTAGTTTTGAGAATATTGACTTTCATGTATCATACATGTATGCAGTGCAACTTGATAAGGGTTAACGATAATCACTCATTATGGTTCTTAAAAATATATAACTTTTACTCGTACATCGTCATATCGCAATACATGTAATTTTATTAGTGTTCCGAGAAATAATATAAGGCTCCCAGAAATAATATTGAGCACCAGTACAACAAAAATGCCCAAAAGTCTAACCAGTCGGAGACCCACCTGAAACGAACGGACATCAGGATACTATACAATAATTCTGATACTAATATGTTTTGGCATGATGTTTTATCCGATAGCATAAATAAAATGTAGGGTATTATTTCGAGTTCGGGTCAACCATGGATGAAAGAAATAAATATATATAATTTATAGATCAGTGGGTGCAATATACAAATATACACATTATTTAGACAATTGTATGTAATTTTTTATCGTGTCTAGTAGCCATGACGTCCACCTGTAAAATCTAAAAAGCTTGTAAATCTTAGTATTACACAAATCATCACTTTGATCGATTCAGCGGATGGATTCACGGCCAATCCTCATCCAACCATAGTTTCGGACACATTTAATCTTTCAATGCGAGGGCTAGGTGGTTCTCTGCGCCGAAATATCCGATTATACCACGGGTGTAAATTCAGTACGACAATCCACAAACCAATCACCGGTGTCATGATAAGAAGATCCATAGTCATGGCTTGATGTGGGAGGACTTGGAATGTCGAACTGCGAGCCAACCTGAATTGGTCATACCTGTGTTCCTGACGGAACGAAGAGGGCGTTAGATATAGTTCATATATTGTACGAGTTGATTGGACACGTCTTATGAGCTGTCCGTGGAACTATTTCTTGAAGAAGTATTTATTGTTGTATTGTATTATACTTTTGATGTATACATACTGTACAACCTGAGGGATTTATTGCCCATATATGACGAATTCTTCTAACCAACTTTAAGTGAAAACTAGACTGAATCCTTTTTTTTAAAAAATAGGGGTACCAACGGGAATCAAACCCACAGTCCCCGAGCTGGTAGAGACAGGCGTCGCATCAACTTTATTTATTTATTGCTGCGTAATTTTTCGAATTACATTAATTGTACTAGTCAACTATTAAATTATAAATTACAATATATAAAAAATTTCAATATAAAACTTATCAAAGTAGTAAAACAGTGGCGTAACTATAACCATGCTTCCCCCCCCCCACCCCCCCCCCCCCTACCAATTGAATATGGTAGACTTCCTCAGGAGTGTTAGAACGCTGATGACGTAGACTCTTTGAATATGTTTATTCACTGTTTTACGAACTAATAATGTTTTTACTTTTATAATTTACTAAATTTAATACCCTATTTTTAAGAAAAGTATTTTAGTAAAAATACATTCAATAGACATAACATAATATTATGTATAAATATATATAGTAAAAATGGCATGTTATTATTACATTGCACTATATTTTCCACAATCATGCAACAATTCAATCAGTGATTTAATAGAATTATATAAATTTCGATTTTTTTAAAATACCTTCTTCCTTTTCGTTTGATGTATCTTAAATATCAGCAAAAAGGGCATATGATACGCCGGGAACAGCTAGTCACACGGTATAATGTGTCATATTTGAAATCTCGTAATAATTTGTGTTGATTCACTGTGAAGCCCAGTTGTAAACAAAGCAAGAAGACTTATCTTACTATATTTCAGTACATTTTTACCAGGTTTTGATACCTGGATTATCTCAACTTTTCTGGATCTATACGACTTCCTTATAATCTGCGTAATATGAAATTCAATATTTTACCTCTATTTATGCCTAAATATGACTTTTACCTCTATTTACGAGTATGTTATGCCTGAACATGACTTTTTCGTCCGTGAGTAATTTTTCCCGTCCCTGAGACGAAACGGTTTCAAGGGATGTGATTGGACGCAATGAGACAGAAATGCGAATTTAAATTGATTGAATGTGACAGTGTGAGGTATAAAATATAATATTTTTTTTGTGTGTCAAGTTCGAATGAAATATGAATTTTATGTTCGATTATATATTTGAGCACATCCACTGTATATGTTCAATTTCTTATTTAGGTTTGTCCGCTGTATATGTATGTAAATATTCAAATTTATTCTTAGGTTTATCTGATGTATGGTATATTTATATGTTCGGTTTATCTGATCTATGGTATATTTATATGTTCGGTTTATCTGATGTATGGTATATTTATATGTTCGGTTTAATTCTTTGTTTTATATGTTCGATTTTATATTTAGGTTTATCCGCTGTTCACGTTCGATTATATATTTAGATAGAGAAATGCGTGCGCTGAGAATACTCGTAGTACAGGGGATTAACAAAGTATGACAGAATGAAGTGATTAGGGATAAATGTAAAAGTAATACTGATGTTTTAAGTAGGATGAAAAAAAGCACCCTGAGATGTTTTTGACACGTATGTTAGAACGAATGAATGAAGAAAGACTAACAAAATAAATATACAGTGCAAATTGTGAGTGGAAAGTGTGACAAAGGAAGGTCAAGGAAAGTATAATTGGAGTAAGTGAATGATATTTTGGAAAAATAAATAGTTGGAGCTGTTTAAGAAGTTGTATGGATGTAGAACAGGCGAAAGATGCGTCTCGGGATAGGAAATTGTACCCCTCCGTCCTCTGCCTGTCTTGATCGAGAAATGCGTGACGGCGCTCAATTGTATATACGGTTTATCCGTTTCTCAAGTTTTCTTTGATAAAAAAACCTAATGATAATAAAATATACATTTAGGTATAAACGCAGTATAATATTACACACATGTTATATTTAGGTATAAACGCGGTATAATATTATACATATGTTATATTTAGGTATAAACGCGGTATAATATTATACATATGTTATATTTAGGTATAAACGCAGTATAATATTATACATATGTTATATTTAGGTATAAACGCAGTATAATATTATACATGTGTTATATTTAAGTATAAACGCAGTATAATATGATGCATATGTTATATTTAGGTATAAACGCAGTATAATATTATACATATGTTATATTTAGGTATAAACGCAGTATAATATTATACATATGTTATATTTAGGTATAAACGCAGTATAATATTATACATGTGTTATATTTAGGTATAAACGCAGTATAATATTATACATATGTTATATTTAGGTATAAACGCGGTATAATATTATACATATGTTATATTTAGGTATAAACGCAGTATAATATTATACATATGTTATATTTAGGTATAAACGCAGTATAATATTAGGTCCCCACATACGAAACCGGCGTTTTGCCGTACTGGCAACTTTGATCTCAAATATCTTCTCTTTGGTTAGGAATTTCAAACTCAAATTTATACAGCTATTTACTCAAGTATTTGTGTTTCGAAAATTATAATTCATTTGCTTTTTCCTCAATTGTTTTTTTTCTTTGCGTCACTCAGTTTACAAAATGGAAAACTTGAAATACCGCGTTATTTACGAGTACGAGTTCCACCGTGGCACCAGTGCTGCAGAAACGGCTCGAAGGATTGATGATGTGTATGGCGACGGTGCCGCAAAAGAAAACACAGTGCGTTTTTGGTTCCAACGTTTTCGTTCTGGAAATTTCGACCTGCAGAAAAAGTCCCGTGGACGGCCGGAGACCAAAGTTGATAATGAAGAATTGAAGGCTATTGTGGAAGCGGATCCATCGCAAACCACGTCCGAGTTAGCTGCAGGCTGCGGTGTTAGTGATAAAACTGTTTTAATCCACTTGAAGCAAATTGGGAAGGTGAAAAAGCTTGAAAGGTGGGTACCTCACGAATTGAGTGAAGCAAATCAACAAACGCGCGTTGACTGCTGCGTTGCATTACTCAACCGGCACAATAATGAAGGGATTTTGAATCGAATCATTACCTGTGATGAAAAGTGGATCCTGTATGATAATCGGAAGCGCTCATCGCAATGGCTGAACCCTGCCGAACCAGCCAAACCATGCCCCAAGCGAAAATTGACTCCAAAAAAGTTACTTGTGAGCGTTTGGTGGACTAGTGCTGGTGTCGTTCACTACAGCTTTCTTAAATCTGGCCAGACGATTACGGCAGATGTCTATTGTCAGCAACTGCAAACCATGATGGAAAAGCTAGCTGCTAAACAACCGAGGCTGGTTAATCGCTCTAGGCCACTGCTGCTTCATGATAACGCTTAGACCACACACTGCACAACAGACGGCTACCAAATTAGAAGAGCTTCAATTGGAATGTCTAAGACATCCACCGTACTCTCCGGACCTTGCCCCAACAGATTACTATTTTTTTCGAAATTTGGATAACTTCTTGCAAGGGAAAAAATTCAACTCCGATGGGGCAGTCCAAACCGACTTCAAAGATTTTATTGATTCCCGTCCGAATGGTTTTTTTAGTAAAGGGATCGATGAACTACCTATGAGATGGCAAAAGTGCATAGATAGCAATGGTACATACTTTGATTAAATAAATATATTATATTAAAAAAAATCAACTTTATGTTCCTCCCAAACAAAACGCCAATTTCACATGTAAGGACCCAATATTATACATATGTTATGTTTAGGTATAAATGCAGTATAATATGATACATATGTTATATTTAGGTATAAACGCAGTATAATATTATACATATGTTATATTTAGGTATAAACGCAGTATAATATTATACATATGTTATATTTAGGTATAAACGCAGTATAATATTATACATATGTTATATTTAGGTATAAACGCAATATAATATTATACATATGTTATATTTAGGTATAAACGCAGTATAATATGATACATATCTTATATTTAGGTTTATTTGTTTGGTTTTATTTTGAGGTTTATCCGCTGTATAAGTTCAATTTGATATTTCAGTAGGTATAAGTATGTACCAGCTGCATATTTCGATTTCATATTTAGGTTTATATGTACTATTTTATACTTAGGTTTATATATTCGATTTTATATTTAGGTTTATTCGCTTCTAAAGTTTCCTTTGATCGAAAAGTTTTCCTCACATTCACTACGAGAAAATTATATTTTTACTGCGATTTAGCTACGATTCCATCTGAAATAACATGCTGTGATACTTTATTCATACGATCTGAAAGGAATTCAGGCAGCATTATTTAATAAAAGTAATGAAAATGTTTAAGTCAAAATGTGTATACCCATGTTTGTATCTTTATACGGTATTTCGACATCTGTCAACGATATACGAGTATTATACTGAATAATGAAATTGATCTACCTTTGATTTGATCTGAGGTAAAATTTTATCTTGTTACATTTTCGTTATATATATTGTACATATAGTACAACCTCGCGGGTTTGTTGCCATTTTTCAATTTCTTCTAATTGATAAGAAATATGTCGATGGGGACTTTGTGAAACCAGATTGGAACCGTTTAGGTAAATTGAGTACCATGGGGAATTGAACCAGCAACCCCTAAACTCGAAAACAGGCGTCTTAACAACTAGGTCATAAAGGAAAAACTTATATACTTCAAGCATATAATGCGATATGAAGTCTCTCGTAGCCTAGTTGGCAAGAAGAGACTTCCGATCCGGAGGTTGCGGGTTTAATTTCCGCTGGCATTCATTTTTTTTCAAAAGGATTTCCAGTCTCTTTTTCATTTATTGCCTCTTTAATACCTTCCTGGTTTGTTGGAAGAAATTAAAATAAACCCGCTAGGTCGTACTGTATACAACAAAAGCGTAATACAGTAATAAAGAAATATCAACGTTAGCTTTAAGCCAAATAAGAATATAATCTTAGCCTCTTAAGTACAGATTTTTGAGTTTAATACCAGACCTTGTTAAATTCATGCCGTTCGTTAATTTTCATGTCTTCTGTGTTGTATTATATATTTGAGTCATATACTAATATTACGCTTTTAATGAAAATGCGCCATGGGCTAAATGTATATTTTCACCGAGTGAATGAGCACACAAAAGGCTCGTAACATTTGTCCGCTTGTTCAATATTTGGATGTGATTTGTGCGGAATTCAAACGATACCTATTTGCATGAACGCTCTTTTTTGTTTGACCGAACAATTCTCTCGGTCGCATATTACTTACTGTATATCAAAATACCTCAAATTACTGTACCTTTATTTTTTTGTACAATACGCGATGTTCAATACATTTTGTACAATACGTGATGTTCAATACATTTTGTACAATACGCGATGTTCAATACATTTTGTAAAATACGCGATGTTCAATATATTTTGCGAGAAAATCAATTAAATAAATATGAAAATAACAAAAAAATTGAATACGATAAATTCAGAGGGTTTATTCTCCTTTTTTCAGTAGATTCTTGATCTGTTTTTTATACATCATTCCTAGGCTGTGGACTGCCAGTTATCCCTCCATATCTTTGTGGTTCTGTCTGGTAGTCGACTTTCCACGAGGTAACCATGAGAAACCATACGGGAAATCCGGTTCTCGGCCTTACCCATTTTACGATGTCTTCAGTTTTACACATTATTTTTATTTCTGTATTTGTTATTCTCTCTGTGTGTTTTACCAGTTACACATAGCAAGGTCTTCTTTACTCGTATTTCTGATATTCTAAGGCGCGCGTTTATTCTGTGTGAATATTAGTTTGATAAACTCAAGGCTCATGAGCATACGTTAATACAATATTACTTGCTTTTGGATAGCATGATTCTTTTCTCTCTTAGATTTAGGAGGAATAAGGATACACATCATTTTCCATATATCTTTTATTGGATATTTGTCAAATATAACCTCTTTCAACCGAAACAGATATCAGTTGCCTGGAGGGTTGGTCAACAGTGTGTTTTAGAATCCTACATGCATTCACTGTAGGATTTTAAAAACATGTTCAAGTATACATCATATACAGGTTTATAGATATTAAAACATTGGATTTTAACGTTTGTCGCATGTGTATGGCATATGCAGGAGTGAATAAAGTAATATTATCGGCAAAACGTGTGTTATGTTAGAAAAGGGCAAATGTTGAAAGTTTAGTTACTGAAAGTACATGAAAATACTTGCCTTATTATGTCTCTGTATGTTTTACTAGTTACACTTCGCAAGATTTTCATTTTCTATATTCTGATTATGGGATGTAAATAATTCGAATGAAATATGATCAGTTGAATATTTTTAATGAAAATAATATTTCAGAAAAAAATACATTTTTCAGTAGCTGGAGGAAACAAGTGGGGTGGGGTTAGGAGAGTCTGGGACTTATTTCACATACAAACACCATCTCTGTAAATAATTTTATATGTATACACTTGTTTTAGTAAATTTTACAAATCAAAATTTTATAAAAGTATCGAACTAATTTCCAAAAGATTTGAGTTCGAGAATCTTTCAGCTGGAAGAATTGAATTGTTTCGTTTTAGGGTGCCTTTCTAATAAATATTTAGGAACCACTTTCTTAGTCACTGATAAAGCAGAATAAACCGTTTGCCGAGAACTCGAGATGCACTGGAAACTTTAAATGAGTTGTGAAGAGGTAAGCACACACGAGCAAATGAAACGCTAAGAGACGCTATCTCAACAAGCTACTGAAGCCGCCAAGTTAAAACCGATATCTTGACTGTGTGTATGTACGAGTACCATACCATACTCGTATGTGTATGTGTATGTGTAACTTGAATCTTTGAGCAATAGTTGAGTAATGTATGATATGTACGGAGATCTCAGATTCAGATTCTCGCTATACCCTATGTTATATCTTCACACAAAATCATAACGTTCGTAACAATATAAATTTATATACATTTCAATGGGGAAAATAAATAGCTAAAATAAATAATAAATATGTTGAGCATAACGTTTACCAAAATACCAAGAAAACGAGGTAATGCTACGAGTACTTGTATTAACGTGTCTATGCCCTTTTGTTTGTCGATGTTCTTTTATGATATATCCTAATCAACAATCTTAAAATTTGCAGTGTTATCAGCGTCATTCTTCTGCTCACTAGACATGATGCTATATTCCGTACAATTTATATTTTTGACAGCTTCAATTTCATTGATTGGTTGGCAGGGTATTATTTTGAGGGTGGCATCAACCGTGTATGAAACAATGTTAAATGTATTATATTGTATTGTACTATACTATACTTTCACTGTACACAGTACAACCTGGCGGGTTTATTGCTTAGTAGCAATCTCTTCTAATTAACCAGAAAGATTTTCAACAGGCGTTAAGCGAAAAGCAGACTGGAATAAATATATTTTTTAAATCCGGGTTCCAATGGAAATCGAACATGGAACCCCCGGGCTGGGAGACAACACAGACTAGGTCATGTAAGTCGTGAATGTACATATTATAAGCAAAATTTTAGAAAATACATAGATTGTTGGATCTTATCTAGCAGCCGCCATACGCCGCCGTATTTAATTAGCGCTCAGTTTTGCACAATTAACAGACTTCACCATTTAGGAAATGAGTACACCATGATTGGGAATACTTTCACTTAGGCTTACATAATTTAAATTGTTGTCAAGTAGGCATTTTTCTTAGAATCATATATGCTGAAGCGTTGTGTATCTTGTTCAGAAACAAACAAATGCATGGATAAAATGGATACTTTTGTAGATAACAAAATGAGCGTTAATGTGGTTTGGACATGTGGATAGAATTAATGTAGAAAAAATGACTAAGCGAGTATACAAGGAAGAAGTGCAAGGTGTGCGCAGAAGAGGTTGACCAAGAAAACTTGACTGGATTAAGTGGACCAGATTTTGAAAGAATGTAAAGTGAGAAGTATGAATAATAGAAGATTATATATGACACGATATGTGAATATGGAGGAGTCAAAAAATGTGATTGGATAGAAAAATATGTATATTTGTTATTTTTGTCTATCCCGTAAGAGACACGGCGTGATTAATTTTACCAGCTTGCGTTAAGAATCTAATTCTAAGAATCCTTCACCTTTTCCCAATTTCAGTTCAATCAGTTTAATCTAAACACCTTGCCTTGGTAATTCCGCTTAAATTTCAGGATTCTTTGCATGTCAGGGTTGGGTTACTTACTCATCATTGTTATTCACAAAATGAATTCTAGAGTTTAATTCATATTCAAGGATACCTTCATTTGCAAAACAGTTTAATGATTCAGGCCAACAAAAGTCATCGATTCTCCTAAAGGCAGAATAACGTCTCTGAATCGTGCAAAAAGCAACAATTCACGTGTAAATGATTTTATTTATGATTATGGGGGATTTTGTTCATAAATATGCATGAAAAATCTTCGCAATCTTTTCTGTAATAAATTTGTGTACGTTTTATTTGGGTATTTTTTATTACGTCCCTTAAATCAGTGCTTTTCAAAGTGAAAATTCTTCTCCATGTTGGGTGGATTAATGTCACTGCAAGGACAGGCACTCAATGCATTGTGAAGATAGAGGATTTTATGTTTTATGTGTGGATGGAGGAATTCTCAGGCTTAGAATGCAGACAATGGCAGTGGAGGTAGAGAGGGCAGTTTCACTGAAGTGGATCTGGGCTGGACGTCGAATGAGGGTCAATAGCGTTCAATAGACCAAAAATAGTCGAGTAGAGGTTAAGAATGGAACAAACAACAATGCCATACTCAGAAATATGCAGAATGTAAAATAATAGAGACCTTCTGGCGCCATTATTTTTGCCGATAACAGGGTGCATCGATTTTTAAATATTTCTGTAATGGAATTTATAAAGGACTTATCATTCTATTTATTATATACATTACATCTACACTCATACGTCTCGTCATACACGCTATTCTGTTTCGCACGCTTCTTACATTTCCATAATTCAATTATATCCTAGGTCTACCTATTATCGTATACTACAATATTTATTTCAGACATATGTTTTTTTTGTTTGTCTTTCAGAATATATTCTCTCGATATGTCCAAACCATCTCAAGATTTCTTTCTTGATTTTACTTATAATATCCGACTGGAACAAACTCTCACCCATAATTATAATATTACTGAAATATTTTTGTTTGTCTTTCAGAATATATTCTCTCGATATGTCCAAACCATCTCAAGATTTCTTTCTTGATTTTACTTATAATATCCGACTGGAACAAACTCTCACCCATAATTATAATATTACTGAAATATTTTTGTTTGTCTTTCAGAATATATTCTCTCGATATGTCCAAACCATCTCAAGATTTCTTTCTTGATTTTACTTATAATATCCGACTGGAACAAACTCTCACCCATAATTATAATATTACTGAAATATTTTTTATAACTGCACGAATCTATCAAGTAACATAGCAATACACATACAATTATAAGAGGTTTTAAGGTTTCGTGGGATTTTAGTGAACCGTACGTGTAGGCAAACAAACGAATCATTGCAATAAATGTTAATTATTTAAATAACTGAAAAAAGCTGCGAAAATATTTGATCGATAACTTTTCTAAATGAAACAGCACAAAGATTTCAAGTCTTTACGAATATGTCCGGTTTAGGTGTTGGTTTACATGTTTATCATAGTAGTTGGTTGTGATTGATTTTTAATTAGTTGGTTCCGGTTACTTTTCGAGACTTTTTTTCATTGATCTCTGTCTTTATGTACTCGCTGCTGAATACAAACGTATTTCGAAGATATCCAATTAAAATAAAATTTTAAATAATGTCTCAGTCTGGTAAGAGAGTTTGTTTGACAACCATATTCGCAAGCACCGAGTAAGTGTGCAAGTGTTGTTATCTCTTCTCGTGTAATAGTGTTAGAATATGCGCGATGACGAACTCCGAGTTTAGTATATTTACCAGTAGTTTTAAATCCAAAAGACAAAGTTGTCTCCTAGCCAAGCTCTTCAATATGTCTGAATCAATAATCTGATATGTTGAAGGGTACCATACGTGTTCATGGAGTGATTTTTGGTCAGTAAATGCCGTCAGAAAAATAAATCAATGTAATGTGAAAAAAAAAACATTTTTCGGTGTAACCCACATTCCACAACTTATCTTTTTCAAAGATAAAATACCTCCAATATAATATTTATTTAATAACGATCAATTTACGAGCACTCAAAGCTATCGACAGAATTTGATTTGTTAACAATCCATAATCCGTTTTTCGATATTAGGCGTACAATTTTATAAACGAAAATCACCGATACTTTATACCCACGTATTCAAGCATATTTTGATTTTCAGAGTGGCACGTTTTCAAAGGTTTTTATACTTAAAAAAAAAACATTTTAAGTCATTGTTAGCTAAAAGCGGTGTCAACTGTCAACTCAGTTGAAGGATAAAGACTTGTTTTTAACACAATGTTCAAATTTTATACGACAAATTTGTGTCCTCAATCATTTTTATATAAGGATAAGTTAGTAGCTACCGCACCGACGCACAATGGAAAAATGTATAAAAAAAAGAACTTATTCTGAAAGCATTATTGTTATATTGTTAGATTTTCTATAAATATATCAAACTAATGCTTTTACTTCTTTATATATGGAGAATGTATGTGTTAAACTTATTCAATATGTTGAACAATATGGTATTTTATTTGCTAGATATTGTTACATTGGCTTAAAAGATTTGGTACATCATTTATTGTTATTATTTTTTTTATTGATATTAGAAATACAAATCACGTGTCCATATTTTGTGTTGTAACATATTACGCTTCCGTCGAATACAACCCGCCGGGATTGTTACCATGTGAAAATCTCTTCTAATCAACCAGAAAAGTGTAAAACAACCCTTCTGTTATGTGAAAACCTTACTGGAATATATTTCTTTAATTGGGTACCAATGTGAATCGAACCCGGGCTAGAAGACAGGCATCTTATCAACTTACTAGGCCATGGAGATTTTGTTATATTGGGTTTAAAAATAATTGGTACTTAATTTTTTGATATAAAATAAGATCTTTAATATTATGATGGTTTTAGAATATTAATTCATATTTTGAATACATACTCGTACGTTAAGGTGAGTAGTAGCGCACTGCGTTTTGTATTACACTTTCGTTGTACGAGTATACAGTATAATCTGGCGGACTTATTGCCATGTGGCACTATCTTCCAACCAACCAGAAAGATGTTAAAAAGGCCTTAAGTAAAAATCAGAATGGAATGATTTAAAAACAATCTGGGTTTCAGCGAGAATTGAACCTCCAACCTCCGGACTGGGCGACAAGCGTCTAACCAACTAGGCCACAGAGGTCATCTATTGTGCCATATATGTTTTGAAGAAGCTGCGGTTTGTTTATTGGCAAACACATAACAATATGTGCATCGTTGTTCTTGTTTTTATTCGTATTGCTTTTTTATATCCTTCACTGTCATACATACATTAAACACATAACGAAATTCCTTAACTTGCTCTAATTTTCCATAGCTAACCCGTAAATTGAAAGCATTATTTCCTTTCCTGATAACCACGGTGGCTTAGTTGGTAAAACGCTTGACTTCTACCCTGGGGTTTCGTGTACTATTCCGATAGTACCAAAAGATAAAAAAAATACTAGTCTGGCAAAACACTTCGTCTCATAACAATACTCATACGCGCTAGACGTGACCGAACACTGTTTGCCTGTATACGCTCGGTAGTATGCCCAACACGTACGATGACGAACTGGGAGTTACTTGGCTACTCCAGTGATTCTTAATCAAAAGATTCGATACGTACACCAAATACCATATTTTTTCTCCTCGATACATTCACCAACATGTCCGCATTAATTAGGATAAATCGCGGGGTACCATACGAATTAATAAATTCACCATTCCCACAAACATCACTTTTGGCTTCTTTACATTATTTCTTACTTCCACCTCATCACAGTAGGTAGAATGTAAATAAGAATATAAGATGTCGTTCGGATCTTTTTTCATACACCGGTTTGACTGATAAAATATTGAAAGAAGAAATGTGAGGGAAATATACGTTACAAAGAAGTTCAAAGAATATAAAACGTATTACGAAAGTATTGGAGATGTGAGTGGCGTGTGCAGCTTTGAGAAGCACTTAAGGACAAGCATTTTAGGAGATCTTATCGAAATTGACCATTCTATGTGAACACTACACTCCACCTAAAGCCAAGTGTATTACTATCACATATCAGAAGATCTACAAAGATTTCTTTGTAGTTCATCGTCTCTTGGTAAGTTCTCTGCGGTTTTCTTACCATATATGTGTTTCTAAAATTATATGCAGATATGGAGAAGCTCTTAATCTAATGGCCGCTGTTATCACCTTCCTATTCTCATACTCAACATATTTTATTATTATTAGTAATATTTGTAATCTGTCAATAATAGTGGGTTCGAATCCCGAGTAAGAGCGCCCTTGAGAAGAGTCGACTCTCCAAACAGTGCTATATAAATTATCCTTATACTATATAGTAATAATTATAATAGTCGTAATTGAACTAAATTCCTTTTTTAATGAATTCGTTAGCAATGAACCTTAAGTAAGTGTGCAGATGTACAAATGAAACATTAATTGCTAGTATTTTGGTGAATACAGGTATCCTGAGGTTTTTCAAGTTAAAATATATCCATACAACATTTCTTAATTCAACTCTCGTGAAAAATATCTCTTGAACAATATTAGCAAAGATGATGAAACAAACATTTTAGCATCAAAAAGTAAATGATTAAATAACTGTTTAAAATTACATGGAATTGTATTTGAATTGGCATCACAAAGAGGTCTGTCTGAACCAATTTCCCGGCTCATTTGAATTGCCAGTGCGCCGCGCCGCGCCGCTGTGTAACATAAGTGCACCGAGCAGATAGATGGCTTAACATACCATACATATTAACAACTGAAATGAAGCGGAGTGTCCCACTAATAACTTCCATACGGGATAATGTACCATATATTGATATTTAACATTGTATGAACTTTTTTCAATGTTTTTAAGCTCCCAAATTGTTAAGTGTCGATGCACATTCGTTAAAAACTAATCATTTATATAGCGCTATTTCGTTACACCAGTCACCCAAAGAGTGATTTAAGAGTTTCAATTGGACAGATACTAAGTGCCAGTACAACAAATTCAGATGAAACGGACCTGAAAGTAGAAATAATCCTAATCCGCCCGAAATCAACGAACCAGAAATCTAGATGCATATCACCGCTAGCCTAATACATGTTACAATCTTTTAATTGCTTGTTTTTCTTCTGCTTCGAGCTCATTCATCAATGATGAGGGCAAAAATATCCCACAAGGATAGAATAAGGGTTGAATTATTCTGCATATGTTCATTTAAAACATCAATTCTAAGTTAGGGAAAAACAAATTGTAAAAGAAATGTTAGTACTTACTTCTATTTGTCTTTCGTCATAAACGGACTGCAGCTCAGGACCCACCATTTCCAGGAGCTGCTTCCGCTCCTCCCGGTAATCTGGAAACATTCCATCAATTTAATGCTCTGCCGGTAATGGCGCGCGGTCCCAGAGTGGGCGCCCCAGAGCCGCGCTCCCGCATTGCCGTGATAATGGTAAATGAGTTTATCTCAGATTACGCGACTTTATAGGAGAGTGTTTTAAAATTATCTGGAAAGTTAAATACCTTACATAAAAATAAATAGGAATACTATAATCAAGATTTTTTGGTAATTTTAAATTAATTAATTAATGAATTTTAAAATCCACTTCATAAGCAATTTATTTTATTTCATTTATTTTAAGATACAAAAGCTTTAATTCCTTTAAATATTACCCGTTAAGTGACGTACAATAGCTTTTATTTATCATAAATGAATGTGATGAAAACAATAACCAAATCTATGATATTTTTACCTGTTCTGATATAATCGAGAAAATATGATATTGTTTTATATGGGTTAGTATGGGATGGTTTTACTAGTCGTGAATTTACATGTAAAATAGATATTTTCTTGGCTTAATATTTTTACATATAACATATTAGATTGAGGTTTTTTAATCGATATTTCCAATAAAATATGTTTTATGTGTCAAGTTCTTTTTGCATTTATATGTCCAAATAAAAAAAATATATGTCAACTGAGCTATTTGCTTTCGTGGTTTTATAAACTCCACTGATTTAAAAAAAATGTAACAACTCTTCTTTGTCAACGTGTTAGATAATCTAGTTTACGAATTGCACGATCCTTCGCGACAGAACAAGATTGCCAGTTCATGCTGTTGGTCAATGATGTATATGCTTGTATAAATGTATTCTCTGCACAAAAAAAAACAATTAAGACTAAATGGAATAACCAGTCTCCTAGCCATGATTTAAGATTGAGGAAATGCTGGTGATGGATCTCAGATATGGAGCTATCCAATCCATGTATTTTCATGACTCACGAATTACAACATGCAAATGTCCCGCAAATTGCCATTAACACATTCTAATTATAAAAGGTTCCGTGTGTTTCTGGCATGAGTAGGGAAACCAATTGGAGGCAATATATCAAGTCTATTAAATATATTGTAAATAATCGTACATACTCGTATATACAGAAACATCAAATGGATTATAATCCTTCTTTCAGTGGATGCAGTTCAATTAAGTTCACCTACCCTTCATTTATCTCCTCACCCATGTTTACCGTGCACTGGCATAAATTAACTGGCCGTAATTATGCAAAAAGGACCAAACACACATTTTACCAATTTTGAAATGATTTCGCCGCTTTGTATGGGCTTGTATGGAACAAGAAACATGAATATGTAATTCAAACGTGATATATTCATTTAACAGGCTGGATATTTTTACAAATACAGAATTGATCTTTGATATTTTAAGTAAATAAATAAAAGTGTTTTGGGTTTTTCTTTTTACATAATTACGTACCATTCAATATATTATCTCATTGGATCGTAGCTTTTGAAAACGCCTTGTTTGACTCGACAGTTCTTAAGCCAAGAAATTCATTTGCCTCGTTTGCCATTAATTTTTCCCTGCATGATCAGTTGTGTAATAATGTATCTTGTGCCCCTCATTTGTGAACCTTCACGGTTTTCACGCAACTTGTGAACCTTCACAGTTTTTTAGCAATTATCGGTCCTTATACAAACGAGCAAGCAACTCCACATTTGTTACAAGATCTATCCAGGGAATCTTGAGGATTCGTATGTAAACCCACATCTCATAAGAAGTTTCGATCCTACGTAATGTTCATGGTTCAGTATCCACACCTCCATCTCATAGAGGAGAGTTAAGAAGATATTGCAGCGAACCATATGCATTCCGATTCCAAGCTCAGGTATCAGTTTGTAAAGAGAGGTTTCATTTGAATAAACACACTTCTCGCTTTATCTATCCTCATCTTTATTTCGTGAGAAGGATCCCATTTATCATAGTTCCACCTTCCTAAATATTTGTATTGATTAACTCATTGTACTAGTTTGCTGCAAATTATTAGATTTAGATATATGAATAGTATAGGGTGGTTTGACACCATTAATAATTCAGTTTTTTTTGGTGTCTATTTTAATAAGTCCATGAAGATAATAAATATAATTTATTTTTTGTCATACTCTTAACTAATATAATTGAAATAGTTAGTTTTTATCACGTTTTGTTCTAGTTTTTTTAGAATACAAGCGACGCTACATTCAACGTTGTACCTGTAAAACAGACATACATGCACATCTAAAAAAATATTGCAAAATTATTCTTATAACTGTTAACATAGAGAATGTTTTCGCAAATCTCTTGGACTGTAAAAGTCGTGTTTTGCTGCACGCTTATTGAAATGTAGAACACGGGGTAAACTCGTGCACTGGCGGGTTAATTGGATTATTTGCGTCTAAATCTCCATGGAGTTAAACATGGAAGTCCAATAATGAAAAAAAGCTTTTATCCCAAATATTGATTATGGAATGGAGTAGCGAATCAATTTAATTGAAAGGGAAAAATATATTTTATTCACATTATCTTGGTAAATATCCAATGACTTTGATTGACAGGTTGATTGGAATCTAATTATAACAAAGTTGGCTCGATAAGATGTCAGATGACTTGCGGTGACTTGTTTTTTCATCCGCGGGTTATGGTTCGATGCCGGTTGGATATACGAGTACATATAATCCCCCCATGTTCCTTTTTGGGTAGGCAGAGAGAACAGCTCTCTACGCATTTTTATCCATGCACAAAGCCCTCGCTTCATCCACATCCATACTATCTCTTTCTAATCTTTCCTTGGTCTATTTCTTCCTTGATCTTCATTAAATCCAAACAAATACATTTGTTTCGTACAAGGCTTTCGTTCATAATATCGTTTCTGTTCATAATATATTTTTTTTAAATTTTGCACACTGAAAATTTTAATCACATTGCAATCCGATTTTTTAAAAAGGATCTCAGTTTGATTACATAAGGACTTTTTGACATTTTTCTGGCTCGTCGGAAGAATTGCCGTATGGCAACAAACACGTTAAGTTATATTGTATACAACTGAAGTGGTATACAATACAATATTTCCCACCGATATTATAGCGATCATAAACGAGATTATGCATACAAATATTTGCTAGTCAATGATTTAATGTAACATTGTTGCAGATTTTTTGATATTGAAAGAAAATATTTAACTCTGCTGGAAATATATAATCGGGATTGAAAAATCGAAAAATCAAGGATTTGAAATCAATTTGTTAAAAAGTGAGATTAAATTGCTAACTGTAACACTTTTTTATTAGTAAAATAACAAACTAAAAAATCATAAAAATTTGGATAGTTGTTTTTTTTCCATAAAGTTTTTTTTCCAGAATCAAATACTTTTCAGCACTTGTACTAGTAGTATTCATAGCCCCTCCCCCTCATATGACTAAAATGTATTTTTTCTTAAATCTTGAATTGTATAGTAATTCATTTTTAGATGATCTTTCATTTAAAAGGTTTTAAGTATTGTAATCACCGATATTTTAAAATATTGGTATTTGTGTAATAATATCAAATAATTAGTATTCATTATTAGTACTTGTGTAATAATATGTAATAATTAATTAGTACTTGTATAATAATATGGAATAATCAATTGGTACTTGTGTAATAATATGGAATTAATAAGAATTCGTGTCATATTATGAAACAATTAGTATAATAATTAATTAGATGATACGAGTATTTCATCTAAGAGTTTTAAGCGCTGTAATTACCAAATATTTAAAATATTGGTAGTTCTTTAATAATATGAAATAAATACTATTAATTATTGGTGCTTGTGTAATACTATGGAATAATTAGTATGACATTTATTTTTTTCTTAAATCTTGAATTGTATAATAATTCTTTTTTAGATCATCTTTCATGTAAAAGTTTTAAGTATTGTAATTATAAACATTTTAAAATATTGGTACTCGTTTAATAATTTAAAATAATTGGTACTTTTGTAATAATATGGAACTTCGTGTAAAAGTTGTATTTATTGTAATTACCAATATTTCAAAATATTAGTAGTTGTGTAATAATATACAATATCATAGAAGATTCAGTATTAATTATTGGTACTTGTGTAATAATATAGAAGATTGAGTATTCATTATTGGTACTCGTGTAATAATATAGAGTAATTGGTACTTGTATAATTATATGGTTTAATTAGCATAAACTAAGCTTCAGATTCAATTTGATATTATTACGGTTGTACTTTTTAACGGAATTATCATCAAATATCTTTCTAATTGTATCGCATGTTGCATTGATTAAGAATCTACTCGGAATATTTCCTAGTAATGTGCCATTTTAAATTAATAAAAACATCTGTTAAAGACATATTTTGTATAAAATTGATATTTTTAAGTGTGTTATTTTTTGTTCATGTATTTAATATAATAATTACAAAAATTGAAGATAGAATTTAATCGATCAAAAACATGGCCTAGCTATTGTATTTAATTTTCATTGGTGATACCGCACTAGTTAGTTGAATAAAATATACATTTTTTAAAGGCTTCCTATATATTTCAAACATAGAATATTATGCATCAAAATACTTAATACATGCTTTTATCATTTTAATCGGATTATGTGTATATCCCACAATTGTCGCCTTTAGGCTTAGCCGCACTTACCGAATGCTTGGAGCGGGACCTGTGTCTACTCCTGGGTACATAATATTAAGCATATGAACGTGATTATCAAAAGAAAAAAAAACTCTACAAGACACATTTTTTTTATTTGAAGAGATCAATTCTGTATGTATATGTAAAAATATCAAGCCCGTCAAATGAGTAGTTTGTAGTTCAATGAACTCTTAAAAGTTATATCGTTCCATACAAGCTTATGGTATAAAAAATGACGAAAAAATTCTTCAATTATCTTAGAACAGATAAAATGTGTGTTGGACTTATTTGCATAAGTACGCTCATATATGTGTACGTAAAAAAACATTAGAAAATCTGTTTTAATTTTATTTGTTATACTGAAATATGATATATCATTAATACACATACTAAAATATCGAGTAGCAAAAAATATTTTATTTTTAAAATAAAATAATTCATTTAAAATCTTGTTGCACAAGGGTCACATTTTTAATGATTATCCGTCTATATTTGGTAAGGGTCTTCTTTATTGATTATATCACTGATTATTGTTTGTATTTGTATCCGTTCTTTTGAAACGACTGAATTTTATATTCTAGCCCTTGTTACGTAATATGGACATATAAATGCATACAAAAATCTTTCGAAGTTTGACCTGTTTGGCAATATTTTAGGAATCGTAACGTGTGGCTTACATAGAATATTTTTAATGAATGAATTGATTCGAAAAATATAATTGACCCGCTGGATGTATTTATATATACTAGGTACAATGTAAATTGGATATAATTATTCGAAATTTAAAATATACTACAAAATATATCAACGGAATCATACCCCATACCCATACCCATACCCATACCCACTATCCAAAAGAAGGTATAATATTTTTTAAACGGTATAAAGTAAGCAAACTGCATGCATATATTTTTGTGATTCACTAAAAGAGCACAACACTGAAAAAACAGTGAAGTGAAATGCGGGATCTCCTTCGCAACAAATATATATAATAACTTCGACTTGCTTATGAGAATTTAGTGTTGCTACATACTCGTATTCTTTGTACTTTCCTATGGTGCTGAAGTATGGATCACAAACAAACTAGAAGCTTTTGAAATGTGGTGATATCCAAGAATGTTGAGAGACTGATGGAAAGATAGAGATGTATCAAATTCCTTTCCCACCATGCACCCCCTTTTTTACATCCAACTTTCGCCATGCTACAGACGTCTTTTGCCGTGCTACATACATTTTTGAGTGGATGGTGGGGTAGAGAAAGACCAAGGAAAGTATGGTTGGATCCAGTGAATGATATTCTGATAGAAGGAAACGAAGAAAGTCAGATAAATCGAAGAAGTTGTATGAGAAAGTCTATTAATGTAGAAGAGACGAAGAATGTGTATCGAGATAGGAAAATCTGGTGCTCAGCCTACTTCAGCAGCTAGTTGATGGGATGGGCGGTACTGTTGTATTTAATGCGGTCTTATAGTAAGGAAATTTTGTCTAAAATGTGTTTATAGGAGTAGTATAAAGTGAACCCCGTGAATATTTTATATACATACATGCAACGTCTTATAACGTTCAGAAACGTTATGAAAAAAACTCTATTTATCGTTTAGTAATAAAATAATACGTAAAAAAGTGACACGACAATTTTATTGATCACCATGGGTCGAAGACGAGATTTGATCCACTAAGCTATGAAAGTCGTTTTATTTATCTTATGTAAATCGTATTTTTTTATAAAAACCCCCGAGTCTTATATATGACTTTGCCAAACTTCAAAACAAATCTCCATGTTTAACATATTCCACGGAACATGTTTTTCCTTTGAAATACAATATATATCGGAAACCCATACTTTTTCCGAGAAAAGGACGATTCGTTTTCAATTTCTCATAATCAAGTATCCTGTAAGTAACATGGGACGGATGTAACAAACCTGCAAGGGTTATTGCTACCTTCCTGTTTTATTTTTATCCCTCGTCTCCTCTTTTCCGTTATTGAAAAGGAAAAGGTAACATCTGAGAGATAAAAATCCGCTGGTGTGTCAGTAACAAATGTGGCCCAATGATTTTGACAAAAATTCACATGAAATTAAACTATAGTATATACCCGTGTATTATGGATATAACTTTTTTTTAAATCTATGTAAAATCTAGAGCAAATACCTAAAACTTTTAAAGCGCTGATTCGTAATACACGTCATTCCAAAATCAGGTTCTTAGCGTCAGTTTAACTATAAATTCAGATTAATCCAAGACGCTTGGATAGCTAATCATTGAGCAACAGCGCCGACATAGATACTCAACGTCGCCGTCATAAATAGCCAACAGTGTCGACAAAGATAGGCAACAGTGCCGATATACGAGTATATATAGATAACATCACCGACCTAGGTAACAATGTCGACATAGATAGGCAACATCGCCGACATATCATAGGTAGGCAAAAGTATTGACATAAATAGGTAAAAGTGCCGACATAGATAAGCTATATTGCCGACATATATAGGCAATAGTGCCGAGACATGTAGGTATTCTAACATCGCCGACATAGATATGCAACAGTACCGATAGAGATAGACAATAGGTAACATCGCAGATAAAGGTAGGCAACATCGCCGACATACACATAGTTAGGTAACAGTGCCGACATAGATAGGCAACAGTGCCGACATAAATATGCAAGAGTGTCGACATAGATAGGCCACATCATTGACTATAAATTAATGTAGTTAGTTTCAGAAATGTCACATCATACGTCTGTAAATAATTGATATTTTTCTTGCACTTTAGAACGAATTGAAAGTTAACTGATTTCATTCATCTTATCATATCCGAAATTCAAAACTTTTTATATTATAAACTAGTAATAACCCGTTAATAATGACGGAAGTAAATTTTTGTTCAATATGACGCAGTGCTTGTCTTTGTATTGCTTCATGTCGTCGTGTTACACCTTCTCTAGAGTCTTGCTTACTCGTTGTAATTAACGCGATGTATCTTCCTGTCGTCGTGTTACACATTCTCTAGAGTCTTGCTTACTCGTTGTAATTGACGCGATGTATCTTTTTGTCGTCATGTTACACCTTCTCTCGAGTCTTGCTTACTCGTTGTAATTGACGCGATGTATCTTCCTGTCGTCTTGTTAAATCTTCTCTAGAGTCTTGCTTACTCGTTGTAATTGACGCGATGTATCTTCCTGTTAGTATCTGTAGCTTTTTGCGACCATCTTATTATTTTGATACAAAATAATAAATAAGTCTATGTTTTTAAATTGTGTTGTGTTTGGCAGAAACAGTAAAAAAATACATTTTAAGGTATTTTTCAGAAAACGATGAGTTAAAACCTTTTCAGGAAAAAACTGGAAATCTTTAATAACGTAGAATTTGATTAAAATAATACTCAGAACAGAGTATATATCTTATTAGGACAAAACTTTCAATAATTTACGAGTATTAACAACCAAGTTAATTTATTTACACTGCAATATTATAAAATGAGTGAGAGTGATATGTGAATCTAATAATTGAGCGTGAACTTTATAAATGTTAGAAAAATCAAGCACTCTCATTTTACGAGTATATACTGCTTTTTCGTTTTCATATTTATATTTTACTGTTCAACAGTCAAGTTAACTCTTCTTAATAAATACATTATTTCCCATTGTTATTTTATGTCTTATAATCATATTAGGAATTAATAGCGGTCAGATAACATTTGAAGGATAAAAATATTCTGAAATTTAATTAAATAATAACTTTTAAACGGTACATATGACAACACCTATAACATATGTACGTAAATACAACTGACTTTATGTTGTATAATGATGATAGAATTTCCAAATACAACATTACGAGTATGTTTCCTAAAAAAGCATCACCGATGACTGAATCTTGGTACGGGTATTGTTGAGATCTTGGATTACGATCATTTTACCCGTCTCTCCCCTAGCATAAATCCTCTCTCATTATTTCCAGAATTTTTATGGGTTTATTGTTAAGACATCTGATTTTATTAAAATAAAATTAATTTACACGACAGTTTTATATTTAGTCTCATTAGTTGTCAACCTGTTTTTTTTATCAAACCAATATAATAACATAATATTGAATTAAGTTAATGAAATAAATCTGATAAATAAATAAGACTTTTGTTTTGGTCTTAACCAATCAGGCCTGGATATATTATATCGCAGCTAAAGTTCAAAACTGTCACAAGTCTAATTTTTCGTTATATTCGATAAATATTTTTTGAACTAGAAATTAATGACTTCGAATTCGTCACATTTCTTAATTCAGCTCGTGACCATAAGATTGTAATGTCGTTAGTCAAAATATGTCTATAATAGACAGGTGATAGATTAAGAGATGTCATATTAGGTCCTTACATATGAAATTGGCGTTTTGTTTGGGAGGAACATAAAGTTGATTTTTTTTTAATATAATATATTTATTTAATCAAAGTATGTACCATTGCTATCTATGCACTTTTGCCATCTCATAGGTAGTTCATCGATCCCTTTACTAAAAAAACCATTCGGACGGGAATCAATAAAATCTTTGAAGTCGGTTTGGACTGCCCCATCGGAGTTGAATTTTTTCCCTTGCAAGAAGTTATCCAAATTTCGAAAAAAATAGTAATCTGTTGGGGCAAGGTCCGGAGAGTACGGTGGATGTCTTAGACATTCCAATTGAAGCTCTTCTAATTTGGTAGCCGTCTGTTGTGCAGTGTGTGGTCTAGCGTTATCATGAAGCAGCAGTGGCCTAGAGCGATTAACCAGCCTCGGTTGTTTAGCAGCTAGCTTTTCCATCATGGTTTGCAGTTGCTGACAATAGACATCTGCCGTAATCGTCTGGCCAGATTTAAGAAAGCTGTAGTGAACGACACCAGCACTAGTCCACCAAACGCTCACAAGTAACTTTTTTGGAGTCAATTTTCGCTTGGGGCATGGTTTGGCTGGTTCGGCAGGGTTCAGCCATTGCGATGAGCGCTTCCGATTATCATACAGGATCCACTTTTCATCACAGGTAATGATTCGATTCAAAATCCCTTCATTATTGTGCCGGTTGAGTAATGCAACGCAGCAGTCAACGCGCGTTTGTTGATTTGCTTCACTCAATTCGTGAGGTACCCACCTTTCAAGCTTTTTCACCTTCCCAATTTGCTTCAAGTGGATTAAAACAGTTTTATCACTAACACCGCAGCCTGCAGCTAACTCGGACGTGGTTTGCGATGGATCCGTTTCCACAATAGCCTTCAATTCTTCATTATCAACTTTGGTCTCCGGCCGTCCACGGGGCTTTTTCTGCAGGTCGAAATTTCCAGAACGAAAACGTTGGAACCAAAAACGCACTGTGTTTTCTTTTGCGGCACCGTCGCCATACACATCATTAATCCTTCGAGCCGTTTCTGCAGCACTGGTGCCACGGTGGAACTCGTACTCGTAAATAACGCGATATTTCAAGTTTTCCATTTTGTAAACTGAGTGACGCAAAGAAAAAAAACAATTGAGGAAAAAACAAATGAATTATAATTTTCGAAACACAAATACTTGAGTAAATAGCTGTATAAATTTTAATTTGGAATTCCTAACCAAAGAGAAGATATTTGAGATCAAAGTTGCCAGTACGGCAAAACGCCAATTTCATATGTAAGGACCTAATATTTGAAAACTAAACATAATTTTTTAAATTTAAATTTGATAGTGGTGAACAGTTTAAATTATTATTTATAGCATGTTTAGAAATGTGACAGTAATATACAATAATTAAGCAAGAGGTCATTTTGATAACATTATTATTATATTCATTCAATCACGCTATTTCCCTGTCAGGGTAGGCAGAAAGGACAAAGTTCCCGATTTTTTATCTCGACACACAGCCTTAGCTTTCTCCGCTTCCATACACCTTCTCATATCATATAACTCCTACGATTTTTCTGACTTTCTACGTTTCCTTCTATCAAAACCTCCGACCTCCATGGCCTGGTGGTAAGACACTTGTCTGCCGATCCGGAGATTGCGGGTTCGATCCCCGCTGGAACCCAGATTTTTTTTAATAGGGTTCCAGTCTGGTTAACACTTAGGGCCTATAAAAACATCTTTCTGGTTGGTTGGAAGAGATTGCCACATGGCAATAAACTCACCAGGTTAAAAAAATGGCATTCACTTTCTTTCGTTTTCCCTATATATTTGTTTGGTTAGTTTTTCTTCATTCATTCATTCGACATGCCATCTCAGACTTCTCAGAGTACCAACATTACTATTGATACAGTCATTTTTCCCTCTGCTTGCGCTGATAGGAAAACGATCTCAAAGTATGTTATATTAATTTCAAGTTAAATTGAAAAATATTTGCTTTTCATTTTATATTTCGATAGTCTCCGTGTCCTATTTGGTAGTCTCCGTGTCCTATTTGATAGTCTCCGTGTCCTATTTGATAGTCTCCGTGTCCTATTTGATAGATTGTTTGACTTCCGACCCTGAGGTTTAAGTTCAATTCTTGGTACACACATACATACATATCACCACTCTGTGTCTCTTGCGGGGTATGCAAAGAAAACAGATCTCCACATTTTTATATCCAAGAACACAAGTTTTACCTTCTCCATATTCATACATCTCGCCATGCACAATCTTCTATTATTCATACTTTTCACTTTACCTTCTTTTAAAATCTAGTACATTTGATCCAGCCATTTTTTCCCGGCCTACCTCTTCTACGCACAGCTTGCACTTATGATTTGCATATTAACTTAGTCGATTTTTGGTTGAACCCAAAAAAATATTACCAGTCTGGTTTTTCGCGTAAGGCTTTCGCAGCTGGCTGAAAGATATTGACATACGACAATACGTAATATTGTAATATAATACAATAATTTTATGCAAAACTGTCATAGGTTTTTGAATTCAGTGGTTGGAATCGACTGTGCATTGTGTAAATCAATAAGTTTTAAATATTATGTTAGGTAGTTTAGTTCTTATTTTATAACATTTTGTTATTTTATTATTTCTTTCCAACGACTCACGTGGCCTAGTTGGTAGAGCCTTTGACTTCCAGCCTGTGGGTTCCAGGTTCAATGGCTGATGTAACCCAAAAATAGAACCTGGAGTGTTTTTCACATAATGTATTTTTTACATATTTTTTGTTGGTTGATATACTCGTAAATCACCGTATTGTCTAACGCCTAAACGTCTAAAGCCCGCCAGATTGCACTGTTTGCAATGGAAGTGTAGTGCAAACAATACTCCTCGACTCCTTGATCGTTCCTTCAGTTTGGAGGATCATCATCATCATCATCATCATCATCGTGATCATTAACCTCCCATCTCCAATTTAAGCGATCTCTTGCCCTGCCCTGTCATGTAATATTCTCCAATTTAAGCGATCTCTTGCCCTGCCCTGTCATGTAATATTCTCCAAAATGAATAACCATATTCCAATACTTTTATACATTGATAATAAATTATCTCCATATATTTTATTCGTCAACACTTTGCTGAATTCAAATTTGAAATATTTTTTTGCAACTAAACTTACTTAGTTTTGTTGCAAATCGGGAGGATAACAACAAAATGTGTGATCAACATTAAGATTTCAATTGAAATTTTGCAGAACGATGGCTGATTTTGCAGAACGATGGCTGATTTTTATCAAACAAAATTGATTTCTGTAAAATTATTAACGTTAAAACAACATTTAAAGTCAATTTTGCGAATAAATTAAAGAAGTAAAAATTGTGCTAAAACATAATTTCAGTTAATTTTAACATAGACTTATAACAGTTTTGCAATAAAGGTACGTTTTTTCCTGTGGAGGTGTGGTGGTATTCACGATAAAACCACAGCGTTAGGGTATTATATAAAAGGCCTCAATTAATCTGTAGTAATTAATTAAAATTTCAATTTAATAAATGGGCCCCGTGAAGGCCAAGGATCTTTAATAAAAGCTAATAAATTTTTCGTCCATATTATAAAAATAAATTAAGTAATTAAATGAGTTTTTCTGTAAAGGAGACTTCGTTTATCTTAAATACGAGTATGTATATACAAAAAAAAAAACATTCCAGACTTTGCCTGTATTAAGATACGAGTATTTGAGAGAACTTAAGATTCGTCAGCACTTCGTTTTTTCGATTCTTAAAGATTTTGTTTTATCTATAATACTCGTAGTTTAGTCTAATATCAACATTGTGATACACTTTTCCATGCTAAATATTACTGCATACATACGAGTACATGACGCACGCCTCGGATTTCGAAGTCCGTTTACCGGTTATTTGAGCAATTTTAAAATAACTGAAAACCGGTTTATTGTATTCGGTTGACCGGTTGGAAAATATATTTTTTTTATCCAAGCAAATAATTTTTTGCTATGTTGTGGTGTAGCTTTTGGCCATAGCTTCAAATGCGACGTGTTATTTTTATGAGCATCATCTTCATATTGTGAGCATTCAGAATACAGGTATTTAAAAAATGTAAATACGAGTACATTAGTTGTCAAATGTTTTGAGGCTTTCGCGGTTCTTATTATCAGTTATATAATGCCTTTCGGAGTGTTGTATCGTGTGGTTTGGCTTATGATGCCGACGTTTCGAAAACATTGCAGTTTTCATCTTCAGAGCTTGTTTCACTTATGGCGGATTTGATTACAAACAAAAACTGCAAAGCTTTCGAAACGTCGGCATCGTAAGCCAAACCACAGGTACAACACTCCGAAAGGCATTATGCAATGTCCTTATTATATATGTGTTTGCAAACTTTCGTAATCCTTATCTTATAAATTTAATTGCATTTGACAAGTGTTTGAAGCGTAAAGATACCCTCAACGCCTCAACCAATAAATAAAGAATGCAATATCTACAAGAAGAACGACGATTGTATTATATAATGGTAGACAAAGGATGGGGAATTTCCGTAAGTTATTTGCTTGCAAAGTTGAATCGTTGTAGTAAACACTCGAGTTTGAAGCCTATCACTTGGCCCTATCCATAGATAGTACTTAAAACGAAGAATATTATTTATCCTTTTCAATCTTATGTAAACAAATCATCGGATTTAGGAAGGGAAAATAGTTGTTTGAAAAGCCGAATTATTATAGATACCTGCTAATGATAAATTTATTGTATTTTAGAATCCAAAAAGATACGGTGAATGGAGTTTCTTTGTTAGAGACACTAGTAATTGCAAGGTGTATTATTTGTAATAAGATTATGAAATGTAAACGAGGCTTGATACCGGTGCATGGAAATCATTTGAAATTGTAACACAACATTAATTTAAAAACTGTCGAACAAGCCGATCAAAATCTAATGAAAAAAATTAACAGATGATAATATGTTCAATTGTATTTAAGAAGGTAAGCTACCCGAGCTTTAAGCTAAATGTGCAGTTTATAATGGTTTTTCTATTAAAGCGATAATTCTCTTAACCGCTATCAAAGAGTTTGATACTAGACTTTTATAATGAAAGAAACTTGAGCTTAAGAATAATCTCTTCAATTTAAAAAAAACAGGATTTTGTAGCGGGTGTCCTAACAAGAGCGGAAATTTATCTTGCAGCAAGTCAATTGTTTAGCGCCTAGTGTGACAACTTGCGCCGTCCTACTTCACCCATGCGTCATCGTGAGAGAAAGTGTTACTGAAACCCCAGGGACATCGTTCACAAGAATTAAACGTTTTAAGAAGCACCTTACAGAGAATTCTCGCAAAAGATCTGGATTTGCATGTCTACAAGATCCAACTGAGCCAAGAACTCAAACCAGCAAACAGCAAAAACTAAATCCGGGGATTTTATTGGGACACCCTTTATATACTGTCATACATTGTTTTTCCACACATTCTACGCAACATTATCATTTCTACTTAATTTATTTTACTTTCATATTTTTTTGCAACTGCCAAATTTACCTTGCATATCTTAATGAAGGGACCAATATTTAATTAAGAGCAGCTAATTTTACTTCTGTTGAAATGCTTAGGCATTCAATACATTGTATGCTTAGGCAGTCAATACACTATTCGATACACGAGTATTACCTGATGCTACTCTTCTTTCAATATCGCACTTCATGCGCTCATTTGATATGAACATGCTTCCAACATACAAAACTTCCTCGATTTAACCTTATGTTCACTTTTATTTCACATACATTCTTACTTCCTCCTCACCGTGGGTGAAATAAAAGAATAAACATTAGCGCGTGTTCTACGAAAATGTATACAATTTTCGGAATATTGCGTAGATTTTAGGATACTGTCCAGCAGCCAATGTGTTCAGTCGTGTTTCAAATGTCGAACGATATTGCTTTATGAATTAAATGATACATTTAGCAAGCTAGAATTGAAATTAAATAATACTCAATGCTGACCGAGATACAAACTAAGCTTTTATATGCTTCGTGCATTATCTTAACTAAATATTTTCGAACATCTGTAAAAGGTTATTGATTCTATAAAATACATATACATTTTTCTATTAGTTATTTCTAAGTGTTAAGTAACATTAATGAATTTATCTTTAAGTTTAATTATTTTTTTAAATTTCAGGCATTTCCGTATTGTTTTATATTTTTGACTTTAAATGAGTTTGCTGTTTTTTACCTGTATGTGTATATTTTTTATTCAAGATATTGATAATCCTCAAAATTATTAACTTCTGAAAGTCGATAAATTTTTCATTTATTGACGAAATTCTCAACATGGTTATTACGCGTGAATACATTAGGAAGAAACGAATGTTAGTAATGTTTTCATGGAAATTTTAGTATTTACCGAAACTTTCTTAGATTATATTTGAAAAGAAATAATAAATTATACAATAAATAAGCTTTTTTACTGCATTGGCATGAATACAAAAACCACGCGTTCTGGATTAATGAGAATATTTAAATCATTTTTGTTTTTATTGAAATTCGAATATACTCGTACATTGACTTAGCAGCCCTTTATGTAACTACAATGTAAAAAAATATACGTCTGTTAAAAAAGTCCCATAACGGTTCTATAAAAGCTATGAAATTTGATATTATAATTCTCTCTAGTGACTCATTTTTATTGTATTGCACATTCGTCGTTTACAATACAACCTGGTGAGCCACGGGCCAATAAGCACGTGGCAATTTCTTCTAATGAACCAGAAAGATGTTAAAGGGATTTTAAGTGAAAACCTGATTAGAATTCTTGAAAATCTGTATTCCAATGAGAATCGAACCTACAACCCTCGGATCGGAAGACAGGCATCCTACCAACTAGGCCTCGGAAGTCGTCAATAACGCTCTAAATACATTTTCCATTCAATCACATTCTAAATACACTTTCAAACGTGTTTGAAAATCTGAGCAATATACTCGTATTACTGAAAACTTTTTTGAAAAGCTGATATATTTTTTGAGATCAGCAATTAAAGTTTATATGAAAAGCTAATATTTCTCATGAATTCAAGGACGCCATTTTGATTTGTTTTCAAATAGCGGAGCGTAATTCCTCTATTAATAATTAAATAACCAATTCTTTGGTGTCGTAGTGTAAGGTTTGAATGATTCATTACAAAAACAACCCTTACCATTTTTGACGTGGGTTGTTTTTGTGTACGCTGCGCTGCTATCGACAAATATGATTAGTTGTTCAAATACTTCTAGAACCTAACTCGTCTTCAAACTTTTTGTCATATTTTATTCTAGATAAATATTCAATTTTGTTTCGAGATGCGCAACTACAATAATATTGTCCCAAAATAGCCTTTATTCATTCAGATAATTATAATTTATATCACAATTGTACAATGTTTCTTAATTTTAATTCACGGTTTCTTTTGTAGCACAGTAAACAAACTGTGGAGTTTATAGCCAACTGGCAATCTATTCCAAATACCCAAACATTATTTCCACAAAGTGTTGAGTAAAGATGCCATAACCTATTCGGAATATATAAATAGATAGCGTACAAAATGAGAACAAGCCGCATAAAAAAATATGCAGAAGAGAAAAATAAAGATAAATAAGACAATATAATGGCAGGGAGACATACAGGAGGGTAGATAATAAATAAATACTGCAGCTACGATTTTGATAAACAAGCAAACATTCACGTTACTTCCATACTTCAAAGTATCTTTCAAATAATTTTAAACAAAACGATTAATCTGATCCATGCAAAGTTTTAGACTATTTTTATGACTTTTCTGAACTGTTCAACTACGTGTATGCTATAAAACGGTATTTGTACGAGTATATAAAATATTCACGTGGCTAACTACTCATCACTGCCATCAACATAGTTTACATCAATTTACCAAATAAAATACCAAATTAAACACAACAATACTACCCTGACACGTCAACTGACAACTGATTGTTAAAACATAAAATATTCACTCATGATTATTATTTATTCAAGACACATCAAGACGCGGATAAAAATAAATTATTTCAATTTGGCAATCAAATTATTACCGCACTCGCATATTTTATTTAACAAAGGAAAACTAGTGCGACATCTGTCATTATAAATTAGAACTATCTAAATTATTATCGACAATAATGTGCTATTTGGGCGACTTCTGTTTTTAGATTTTACTTCGGACGAACTTTAAAATTCTGGATAGATCAAGGTGTCCATTATTATAATATTATAATTAATCTATAATATATCAACTATTGTATATGCAGTACTGAGTCACCTCGGCAGTTAAAAGGGCGATTGAGACAAACAGAGTCAACAAGTTGAATTTTCTGACGGAGATGTATGTATCGCTGAACCTGTTCAGTGATAAATTTGGGCTGACGGAGATTTATCTGTCGCTGGACCTGTTCACTGATAAATTTGGACTTGGTGGACAACCGAGAATCTTTCAGATGGAAATTGAAAATCCATTTTAAATTTCAGAAATCATTAAGGTATCCTTAGGGTGGCTCAGCATCATCATCAACAACAGTTAACAATTTAAAGTACCTACGTTTGCCACTAGAGACGCCGCAAACATTTAAAGCTAGAAAATTATTATGAAGATTCTAGTTACTATAAACATATATGTAAATGATTTATTCTAAAGATTACCTAAAGTTTCAGTACAAGTAATCCATATTTGCTTATCTATTTTATCGTAAATCATAATAAATAGAAAAAAATCAATACTTTGTATAAAAAATATATCGATCAATGTTGGAAAAAATGAACCAGCAATTATAAAGTTTTCAGAGTAATAAAAATCAATTTCCAATCCTTATCACAGAGCGAGAATGGGAGGGAAAAAGCGCGATGTATTAAAAGGAGAGCTTCATTTATGGATATTCGGTAAAAATCAAATGCAACAATAAAACTGATTGGCTAAGCAGTTCCGAGATCGATCCAACCAACTGTCAGTTTTTTGTCTAATTTTATTAGTAATTGTAGCAAATATTATATTAGAACATGCAATGAAATTTTTGGATCATGTCTAAGAGCCTTTAGAATCGTATTTTATGAAGAGCGAGGTTCAAGAGATCGGCTTGGACGGAAAATGTCGTGAATTTTGCTTTATATGTACCGAGCATAAATCTACTATCTGCCATTCGTATTAATTGATACTTACACGTGAAAGACGCATGCAAGCGTTGTTGCTTCTTCACGCGCGGTAGTATTTCAAACACGCACGATGGCGAACTATGAGTAACTTTCCTACTCCAGTGATTTTTAATCTGAATGTATTGGGGCTGAATACAATGTTGTATCCCGGCCACATCTTCTGTTTGTCCATACGATGCATTAATATACTCTTATATATTATATATTGAGGTCTATGACATATGTCCTTACGAAAAATTCTTATATGTCGATGAATTCATATAAGTCGATGACTTTATGTATGTCGATGAATTTATATATGTCGATGAATTAATTACGTCGATTCATTCATATATGACGAAGAGTTCATATGGAACCATAACCATACAAATATTGTACATTGGTTAACGATATTCCATGGAATACGTGTATATTCCTCTAAAAACAGAGTATCGTAACGCCTCCAAGATGTTTAGGCTGAAACGTTACGAGGAAGCGTACGTGGAATTTGCCCGATTTTCGGACTGTGTAAGACAATATAAATTGATAATAAAAAAATAAGAGATTCAACATAATTTTATAAAAAAATACTTAATTTATCAGTTTGGCACTTTTTCACAGCGCGGGTAGAATTATTTGCGCAATTCAAATAATAACTGGAAATAGAATTTCAGACCAGATAATGAGCAGCACATTGAAAGTTTTGTCACCCTTATTCTAAAAGTTTTATTCATTTCACATTCAAATTTTAAATGATTTCCGGTAAACATCCAATTTCGTAATGTACACTTATTACTGAATATGTTTTTATATTCCATTACCGGTGAAGCGTAATGGAATATAAGTGTACTTGTAGTGTTTTCCTCATAATTCAGAATAAATAAATAAATCAAAAAGGAATGTCAGTCAGGAAAATTTCAAATTGTCGCATAATTTGAAATTTCCAAAGAAAATACATTTAAGAGAACGTACGAGTAAGTTGTCATATTATAATCAATTATGCATTCTACGTTCCATTCGCGAGAATCTCGAACCGATTATACTTTCAGACTTTTTTCACCTAAAAATAATCTTATCCTGGCGGTTAGTAGCTGTATTACTAGTGCACTATTTGTATAATATTTGTAATTAAATATCGCTACGCACCATCGTGATAAGCACTAACTAACATATATTGTCTCAATTTAAGCGACTTGTTACGAGAGCAATTTTAAGATTTTCTGTAAATTAAATAATCATAAAAAAACGTTTTATTTGAAAGATATTTTTTCCCATACATACACATATACCATAGACATTACGTGGTTTTAATCCCTTTAATTTTAACGCATTAAGTATGATACATTAACTTTTATTTTCATAAAATGGAAAGTTATGCGATGTATTTCGACCTGAAGATTGCGGGGTTGATTTTCGATGGAACCCATTTTTTTAAAAAGGATTTCAAACTGGTTTTCACGTAAGGCATATTTAACATATTTCTGGTTGGTTGAATTAGATTGCCAGATAGCAATGAACTCGATAAATCGTACTGTATACAACAAAAATGTAATACAATACAGAACAGTATGAACTCGGTAAAGCTTATTTAAAAAAAACATATTTCAGTCAAAAACTGAGAGAGTTTGCATTTTATACGATGATATAAGGTAGTTATCCCCAAAATGGATGCAACTGCCCCCTTGGGGGCGGTATAAGCCTCATGGGGGGCGCTGGAAAGCAAGATGGCGGAAGAGGGGTGCTAGGATGGTAAAGAATACGAATAAATATTTCCTACAGATAATGTTGTATGTCAGGAAAGTTAATTTTATAGTAGAACTATTTGAAGTTAAAACAATTTCCGTTTTCTGATTTAAATAAATGTGTTAATTTACGTAAATAGTTTAATTACAACTCAAACAACATCAATTAATTTGTAAAGAAAAAAAACTTACCGTTGAACAACTTCAAAGAATTAAATTTTCAATATATCATTATTTTGGCTGACTGGAGGGGGGGGGTTCGAAAAAAATTACTGACTGTTTTTTTATAACTGCCCGTTAATCAAGATACGAAATGAATCCATTTTTAGACATTCGCTGTAGAGTTGTGATGTTTTAAAAATGTGATAAAATTATAATAGACAAATAATATGCAATATAGTGTTTAAAACATGTGTTGATTATATACGACCCGTGGGTTGTTTTTAGATGACCCATCGATCATTTTATTAATAAAAACTAAGTTTCAGATGATAATGTATTACTGAATTTTAGCTTACAGTTTTTGCAAAAACTCTTCAATTTGTGAAATTGTTTTTTTTCTTCTGTAATTGCCTTAAATAAGTTAACGTGTAACCTATAATGGTGCAACAAATGTCACGTCGTACCTAATTATTTCAATTCGGATTATTTGATTTCGATGCAAATATATTTACACCATTGTTTCAATATCAAAATCAAATCTACAATATCGAAAAAAATAATCCGGTACAATGATGGTTGAAGTTCCAAGAACTTATTTTTTATATATTTTCTTGAATGAATTATATATATCAAAAATGTATTCCGATTTACCACAACTTTTATGAAATTACTGTCATTAAATCATTTTCATATAATAATTTAATTAAATATTTATTTCAAAAGAAAATATTGAAGACTATTATTGTGACATACGTAAAATAACAAAAATCCTATGAATGCAACAATAAAAATATGTGTTCTACCAATAATATGATCTCCGTGGCCTAGTTGGTAAGATACTTGTCATCTAAGCTGGGATTTGCGGGTTCGATTCCTGTTGGAACCCAGTGTTTTTATACGACAAAAGTGTAATAAAAAAAATAATGATTTAAATTTTCCTAGCATTTAAATTTTTCTATCTTTGAACTGGGAAAAAATAATGATAGATGTTTTTTATAAATCTTTGAATTTGCATATAATTATTGTCTAGTTATAAATGATTAGCTGGAAAGCCAGTCCAGTCCATGGACGTGACAAAACAATAACTAAATACTTGTTAGTAGTAATTGTTTAGTAACAATCCATATAAATAAAAATGTAAATGTTCGTACATTAAAAATCTCTAATCTCCGAACGTTCTTCACCGATTGCTTTGAAATTTTGACAAAAGGTTGCATTCGTATACGAAAATGTTTATATATTTTTATTTATATACAGTTGTATACAAAAAAGTTTATAAATCAGAAAAAAATACGTTTGCGCCTCCTGCAGCGACACAGGCGAACTAAACTTGACAGTTATGTCACATTGCATTTTCGACGTTTCGGAATTAATATTAAATAATTAAATATTAAATAATAAATATTAAATATCTATATAAATAAAAATGTAAATGTTCGTTAATAAAAAATCTCCAAAAGTTATTCACATTGCTTTGAAATTTTGACAGTTCCATTTTGATTTTGAATATTAAATATTAAATAATAAATATTAAATAATTAAACATTAAATAATTAAATATTTAACAATAAATATTATATATTTAAATTTTCAAATACGTTTATTGAAAAATATCGCCATCTGCGCTATCCTTAATAATTTATTCGCCATTTTGATTTCGTAATGTGCGTCGTTGACGTGTACCTCTAAAGAATATCTGTTTCACTTAGTTTTTTAACTTATTTTTTTATTTTTCTGTTCAATTAGCGGTGAAATTGAATTGTGTTGATTGATTTTCGTTTGAATTCAAATCATATCGTGAATTGACCTCTTGGAGTGACGCGATAATTTGCTTCAGAGAGACAGTGTGATGGTATGTACATTTTGACAAACGTCATATTTATTTTAAACGAACTGCAAAATTTTTGCTAATTTGTAACAAGATGTATTAATTTGTCATTATTGTTAGTTTTTTGTAATGTATTTACCTAAATAACTTGCTATTTATTAGAATCGATATTTATTGTTCATTAATGACGCGTGCAGCATGTCACATCCTAATTAAATTCGTGGGTAGTTTGCAATGTATTTCCTTAACATTTAATTAATTCCAATAATCTCTTTCTTTCCTTAACAATTAATTAGTTCCAATTATCTCTGTATTTCCTTAACAATACTCCTATTTGACAAATATTTCCTTAACAATACTCCAATTTGACAAATATTTGACAAATGCGTGTCCAGCTGCAAAACGATCGATCAGCTGAGATATTCTCATATCAATTGCTGGAAATTGGGAACGGAAAGGTGCAGGTTGATATGACCTCAGGACGAATTTGATTTTCTTATAACTTGCGCAATTTAGTGACGTCAAAAGAAGAATTGGTTGAAAAAGTATTTCCCTATATTCAAATAAATTATAAGAATCATGATTGGCTGAGTGAACGAGCTATTCTTGCCGCCAAGAACAAAGACGTCTACGAACATAACAATATTATTCAGTTCGCCTGTGTCGCTGTAGGAGGCGGTTTCACAATTTAATATGTTTTTGCTATAACTTTCTTTCTTCTTTTTCAGTTCAATCGATCTGCTTTAGTTCATCAAAATGTCGAGGAAGCAGCAGAACGACGTGTAACCTGGCTTGAGGATGCACGGTTCCGAGCACAGCGATCGCGTCCTGCAGCTTCAGAACTGCTTCGTTCTCAACAGAATGTACGCGACTGGCTGATAGTGGCTGAAAGAGGTCAGTAGGAATATCAAAAGTATCTTTTTTATATAGAATTTAATGTTATCTCTATGTTTATACTTCAAACCCTATCAAATCGTATGTAGAAATGGAGATTTTTTTAATTAGTTTGATATTTATCCGTTTGAATCACACCAAGCTTCGCTCTGAAGAATACGTTCATTTGCGAGATGCAGTTGTAAATGACGGTAATACAACTAACGTTGGAAGACTAACCATTTGGCCATCTTCATATACAGGCAGTCCACGTCATATGCATGAGTACGCTCAAGATACAATTGCGTATGTTCGTCACTACGGGTGTCCAGATCTATTCACTACATTCACATGCAATCCAGCTTGGGACGATATACAACAGTTCATGGTAAAACATAAAGTGTTTGGGTCTGTGCGCTGCTGGATGTACTCAGTGGAATGGCAAAAGAGAGGATTGCCACATGCACATAAATAGTACTAATCTGGCTCTATAACAATATCACTTCAAACGAAATCGACAACGTAATATGCGCTGAAATACCCCATGCCGACGTCGATAAGAATTTGCATGAAGTTGTGACGAAAAATATGATACATGGACGTTGCGGTACACTGAATCCAAATTCACCATCCATAATAGACGGAAAATGCTCTAAGCGATATCCTCGAGCATTAGTATCCAACACAGTTACAGGAAACGATAGATATCCTTTATACAGAAGAAGATCAACAGAAGATGGCAGTAAATTAGCAACCATACAAATGCGAAACGGTGACATCGAAGTCGACAACCGTTGGGTTGTTCCATATTCGCCTTTGATATCAAAAACATACAAAGCGCACATAAACGTGGAATACTGTAACTCCGTTAAATCGATCAAATACATTTGTAAGTACGTGAATAAAGGCAGCGACATGGCAGTTTTTGGCGTGCAACCAGAAAGAAGTGATAGGAATGCGGTCATACATATCGATGAAATCGCACAGTATCAGGCTGGAAGAAAAACGTTTTTCAAGGCATTAACAACTTCATTTGCAAATATTTTTTCTAAACTATACTGATATACAACAGTTTTAACTCTTGTAATTTTTACTCCTTAGGAGAGGTAAAATAATTTGATTATTTGTATTATTTTGTATTTTTATTACACTTCGTTGCATACAGTATAACCTGGTGGGCTTATTGCTATGAGGCAATCTCTTCCTACCAACCAGAAAGATGTTAAAGAGGCCTTAAGTGAAAACAAGACTGGAATACTTTTTAAAAAATATCTGAGTTCCGGCGGGATTTGAACTCACAACCCCCGGGCTGGGAGACAGGCGTCTTACCAATTAGGCCCCGGTTCTTCTTCATTCAACAAAAAATAAAGTGATCATATAAACCAAAGTTAGCTTATTTAAAATAATTTATTTTCGCCAAGTACTAGTATTTAATACTTTCATTAAAATTTGTGTTTTCACCGACGATATATTCGATGTGTAATTCAATAGTGAATTGTTGATATGGAGTGCTGAACAATAAATTGAACTTGGTGAACAAAGTAATATTTTAAGCCTTACACGTACAAGTATGTTACAAGACTGCGTTAAATAACTTCCCATTTAACTTTTACGCTTTTTCTCAGCGAGTCTTCGATAGACATTTTTCAAGAAAAAAAAACATAATTAATTACCCTTACTTAAAAAAATAATTAAAGCGCCATTTCTTTTTATACGAAGCAATGTGGATTCTAGACCATACTTTATGCGATTTTTTTGCATTACATGTAATTTGTTCGACCACTGCGGAAAAATATGAGCACAGAGCAATAAAGACTGCTACAAATCGTAACTTCCAAATGGAATGGAGGCGCTGTAACATATTTTATGTGTACAGCGAATGGCGTAACAAAGAGTTCCTCGAAGAGTTTTTTTTTATAAAATTGTAGGACTGTTTCGTAACGCCTGTCACTCCAAGTGTGCTCCGATAATTTATATTAGATAGCTACTAAGCGTAATTACAGGAATAAATTCAGATGTAAAAATTCTTGAGGGTAATAAATTAATACTAGTCAGGGTCCCAAGGCTGGACCCGTGACGATGCTTAAACTACAATGTGAAAGGATATAAATTGTATTTATGGGGAAAAAAACAAATTCTCTCAATTTTTTTAGGTTTAGGAATGTGTTAAGGATACCTTCAGATTACCATAACGAATTTTCTAGACAAACATACTCGTGAATTGGTATTCTTATATTTGTAAAACGTAACAGTTGGCAATAAAAATGGAAATAATTTGAAAATTCGTTATAAAGAAGCACTAGAATTTAGCTGGAAGCTGTAAAATCATTTATAAAAAAAATAATTAAAATGACGGTAGGATTTCGGATTTGAGTCGTGATGACGTCCAAACTTTAGACTTTATTAAGCCTCTTCCTGATAGGTTGGAATAAATTACTAAATGGAGAATTCAAGGTAAGGGAAGTCTTAGTTTTTTAACCCCGTAGGATGAGTATATTTAAAACAATCACAAAGTAGAAAATTGATATTTTGAAAACAGTAATCATACTAAAGCGATAGTTTCAATATTAAATATTTTCCCCTCAACCACTATAGCACGTAAGAATTCCATGAAGAGTCTTTTATAGTATCCACTTAAAATTTATTATAAAGAGTTTCTGGAAATTGGGTTAGCATTTTCCCTTGCTTTTTCTCCCTCTGCCATTTTCCCTCAAGAGACTCTGTAACATTGACATTAATGTTTGAGGTGCACTGCTTGCTCGCCTTGAACAAAGTTCTACTCCTATTTTTAAAGTAAAAATCCACGCTATAAAATGCGATTAATCACAGTTATATGAATTCAATATTCTTTATAGATGAATGTTCTTAAATATTTTTTTATTATTTTTGAACAATAATAAAATAGACCTTAGACTATTTATCCCCTAATGTGAGAAAATATTATGATTGAGAAACAGTTTAGAATTTTAATTAAAATTTTCAACTCACAAAACAACTTTAATAATAATGATTTACTGTTGAATGTTCTGAGAAAAAAAAACAATAATTATGAAATCGCTTCACTTTGAGATTTATATATGATAGCTATAAAGTGCAACTGCCGCTTAGTGAATATGCGAAGGTCAGATTTTCCTAAAAAAACAACAACACGAGATTGTACCTGGTAGCAGAAACGATATCTACCAAAACATGAACGGCGAATATCAATTTATATAATGAAACAATAAAAAAAGTTCTTTGTCGTTCTCTTTCTCATATCTGTTTTGTACAGTAAATATTTTTTGAGAAGTGACTTGCTAACTGCCTTTTATCTCTCGTGTGGTTGCCAGTTGCCAGCGGGGTTAATTTTACCACATTGTGGGAAATTTAAGTCTCATTCATCCCTTTAACGTGGTTTTGCCAGTATAATTTGAAAAATTATTAATTGATCATTTATAGTTTAAATTCATAATAGACTTGTACTTGTATTAAAAATGTAAAAAAATCTTACTTTCGTTCCAGATAAAAAGCAAGAAAATGAGGTTGTTTAATTCTGGTTCAGGAATTTGCCTCTTCGGGTGCACTGTACCGTCAATGAAATGGGATGCATAGTGTTCTCCAGAGTGCTGAGAGAGTACCCCTTCTATCACGGATATATGGTATTAATAAATATATCATCCCAAGATGATAATATTTATTAATATTGGGATGATATCCAAATATAGTAATAGACAACTCGACTCTAAAGCTGTTTAGTATATTTCAGTTGTACCAAATATTCAAAGGCAAGCTTCTTGTATTTAAAGGTATGATGAATTGAAAGATGACAGCCACATCTAGACCATATAAGAAGCCTGTAAATGTCTAATGATGTGATGATATCGGCAGCCTTAGTCTAGATATATAATATTAATATAAACAGATATCTGCATCGTTAATAAATACATTTAAATGTGACATATACCTAGTATAATTAATGATTATTTTCGATGATGTTAGAGGTTTTAGTTACCCTTCGAGGATTTAGCCACGTCTCTGTGCACAAGATAAACACGCTGTTTCTACTTTAAGAATTATCACTAAGTAGCACTAAAGCATGCCCATATATGTGTTACGGCGATCTCGGAAAAGCTTGCCCTAAGGGGAGGATAGAAACCGTAAAAGGCACGGAAAAAATATATTTCTCCTTGATATTACAGCTACCGCATGTGGCCGTAATATCAAGGAGAGGTTTAAGGGTGAAAACAATCTAAACATTTGTTCCCACGCTTCAATCAATAGATGAAATAAAAAATTGAACATAAAAGGAAAAAAAGGATGGTTAAGGTATGGGGTTTGAGGCATCATTTACAAGAGGTAGAGAGAGTTACAATCAGCTTTAAGGGTAATTTGAATAAAGGAACATTGCATCGAAAATTTATTATACCTATCGATCGCATATGTAGTCTTTCGCCTTTTTGGTTTTAAACTTTTTTATAGAATGGCTCTACCTTCTCTCTATACGGGACATATGCCTATCCCATGGCGCTCCGTTGCCATCTGTCCTGGACCTCGAACTACACTCCTCATGTCATCTACACAGCGTTTCAGCAGTCTTCCAATTGGTCTTCTGACGATTTTGACTTCCGATTCAACAACGTGGATCATCACTTTGGTGACCATGCCTAGTTCAACCTCACTTCAGTTCTGTGCATAAAAACAAAATTTGTCGATATAGGTTGAGTGTAGGATATAAGCAAAGGATATTCCTCCTTTCCTGTAATAAAAACTAAATATCCCTCAAAACTCAACGCGGAACATGAAATGAGGGTAACTGCCTAATTTGTCGATATAGGTTGAGTGTAGGATATAAGCAAAGGATATTCCTCCTTTCCTGTAATAAAAACTAAATATCCCTCAAAACTCAACGCGGAACATGAAATGAGGGTAACTGCCTAATTTGTCGATATAGGTTGAGTGTAGGATATAAGCAAAGGATATTCCTCCTTTCCTGTAATAAAAACTAAATATCCCTCAAAACTCAACGCGGAACATGAAATGAGGGTAACTGCCTAATTTGTCGATATAGGTTGAGTGTAGGATATAAGCAAAGGATATTCCTCCTTTCCTGTAATAAAAACTAAATATCCCTCAAAACTCAACGCGGAACATGAAATGAGGGTAACTGCCTAATTTGATTTCAAGATTTGAAAAAACTGTGTGGTGACAGCAGACTCATCCATCCCACTTATTGGTAAGTTTTTTAGGGTGCAATAAAAAATCTTCAAACACTAGGGTGAAACGAAAAAAAAAATGCAAACCACCGATTTTTAATACACTTATGTTTTTTTACATTCTGAGACTAAATTAATTTCATTATAACAACCCTTACACTAAAAAAAATATTTGAGTGTCACGTTTTATATGTGTTAACAAATGGACCTACATACGAGTATACTATATGTTAAACATCGTTAACCTAAAACGAAGGAGCGGAGCGCCTATTAAAATAACACCTCGAAGCGCTTCTGCGATGAAGGACTTCAAGGAAAATAATAACCTCGTATTTACTTAATTTTCTTTACTTTGTGTAAATATATTATATTGTTAAGACAGCTTTTATTATCTTCATAAGTCCTGAATGACGAAGGCGTACGGTGCTGGTGCTGGAGCTACCCCCCGGAGTATGTGTGATTGTTAGACCTTTTCTTTCTCAGATTAAGTAGTTGTTCGAAGCGTTTTAGTTCTTAACGTATCGAATCGATACATTTTATTTCCTTTTCATTGAGCACTTATCTTATATGGATTTGCTTGACATTTAAAGTAATTCTTACAGAATTTACGAACGTTAATCATGCGATAGCAAAACTTATGAAGAGAAGCACGAAGAGAAAATAAAACATCTTAGAATATATACATATAATCACGCGCGTGTCACTTGCAGGATAGGCAGAGAGAACAGATTTCCACACTTTTATATCCATGTATATAATAACTATAGCACGACTGAATATAAAATACTTATTTTACTATTGTCATTGAAAGATTATTTCACTTGTTAATAAAATCAACATTATTATGTTTTCTTCCTAAAAAGTTTGAGATTTATTTTTTTATTCTATGGTTTGGATAACAGATAAACCAGATGATTTTAAAAAATTACCAAGATTGTTAATCTATGTTTTTAGAATCACATATCAATTTCATGTATAAAAATAAATAACCTTTACTATTCAGACACCTTTATCTTAAAAAAAACATTTCCACACAAATAATAAAAACCGATAAGCAGTTTTATAGAAGCCATTTGAATGGTTGGGTACACAAGTATTATATGTTGACTTTTATAAAAAGTATTATAATTTTTTTGCACAAAATAAATTTTCCAAGTTAAATCTTTAATTTTCCAAAGGAGATACTTTTAAGCTAAAATAAATTATTGTTTAATAACTTTTGTGTACTACATTAAGAGAAAAAAATGAATATTTCCGTTATTTGTACATATACATATAATAACTAGTTAAAATGCATCAATTCAAATTTTATTTAAATCTAGATCCGAGATATTAGTTTTCTGAAATTTTACATAAATATGCATTCATCTAATATGGATACTCAACGAAAAAGAATTAGCAAGAATCCAAATAGCTGAAATAAGGTAGCACAAGGCTTAGAGACGTTGCAGAAGTGACGTAAATGGACCGAGTGAAAAATACTTCTAACGTAAAAGCTCTATTGATTTATATTGAGAAGACGTACTTACTTCAGCTTGGACATGTACTTTGAATGCCAGACAAATACAATATTTGCCGACGGAGATTCCTTTGGCAACTTCATCAGAAAGACATCCTGTATATCTGCAGGTGTTTTTCAGTTGATTAAAAGAAACGCTGTGAAGATAGTCAACGACTTCCGTAGTCTCGTTGATAAGACGCGTGTATTGCAACTTGGGGGTTACGAGTTCGAATCCCGTTGGTATTTATACTATTTAAAAAGAGTTATTATTTTTCCTTAAGACCTGTTTTACACACTTCTCATTGGCAGAAAGAGATTGCCAAATGGCAACAAACCCGATTGGTCGTATTGTATTTAACGAAAGTGTAATACAATAGTTTGAGACCACAATAGAATATAGTATAAGTTGGCGTATGATAGGAGTAGGTAGGGTCATGTACAGGTATTAGGGTCTTGTCCCTTCTAGAAGAATAGTTTGAGACCACAATAGAATATAGTCTAAGTTGGCGTATGATAGGAGCAGGAAGGGTCATGTACAGGTATTAGGGTCTTGTCCCTTCTAGAAGAATAGTTTGAGACCACAATATAATAAAGTCTAAGTTGGCGTATGATAGGAGCAGGTAGGGTCATGTACAGGTATTAGGGTCTTGTCCCTTCTAGAAGAATAGTTTGAGACCACAATAGAATATAGTCTAAGTTGGCGTATGATAGGAGCAGGTAGGGTCATGTACAGGTATTAGGGTCTTGTCCGTTCTAGAAGAATAGTTTGAGACCACAATAGAATATAGTCTAAGTTGGCGTATGATAGGAGCAGGTAGGGTCATGTACAGGTATTAGGGTCTTGTCCCTTCTAGAAGAATAGTTTGAGACCACAATAGAATATAGTCTAAGTTGGCGTATGATAGGAGCAGGTAGGGTCATGTACAGGTATTAGGGTCTTGTCCGTTCTAGAAGAATAGTTTGAGACCACAATAGAATATAGTCTAAGTTGGCGTATGATAGGAGCAGGTAGTGTCATGTACAGGTATTAGGGTCATGTCCCTTCTAGAAGAATTTTATTTTCAACGTGATATTTGATAATCTAAAGGTCTGTTTAGGTCAATATTTGTAACCAAGTAACATAAGACGACATACAGTACCTAAAATAATGCAAATACTTACATAACACATAAAGAAAATACATAAAAATTTATGCTAACAAAATTCCTACATTTAAATGTGGTTACATTTTCGATGAGTTCGCAAAAGCTTCTGAGCACCTTCATCAAAATAGCTTTAAATAATTCAGAACTTTCAAAGACGGCGTCGCCGCCGGCTTACACTTCGTTTTCTATTCAGAAAATGTGAAAATTGAGCTCTAACATGTAACACAAAGGTGCGCCTCTGGGTAAGATATCGAATATTGATGCAGTATTTCAAATGGCAAAATGATAATGTTGCGGTAATGTTACATGTTATTGTAGCATGGTTATCGATTACTGGCCAGACCCGGACCGAGAGGTCGGGCTGATGCGAAAGGGGCGGCGTGAGGGGACAGGCGCTGAAAGCCGCGTCCGGCCCAAGTTCCTGTCAACGGTCGCTTTTGGTCCATTCATTTTTCAGGCTTCATTTGACATATTTTAAATCAGAGATGAAGAATTTTATAAAAGAATATAAAGCATAAAATTCAGAATACAAAGCCATAGAAATGATATATTGTTTAATCTATCGCTGAATTTTATCTTGTTGGCTCTTGAAAAGGCTTTTAATGATTTTGTAAAAAATTAACATATATTTTTTTATAATCTATAGTCACAATTACTTTCAACTGTTAAATGCTTTTTGATTACCTCCGTGGCCTAGTTGGTAAGACAATGGTGTTCCGCTCTGGAGTATCTTATTTTATTTCCGATTGTACCAAAAAAAAAACAAACAAATGGTCTCTATCTCGTTAAAAAGTTCGTCTGGTAACAGTACTCGCACGCGCTAGTCGTGTGTGAGAGTTGTTGCCTGTCCACGTGTGGTAGTAGTTCCAACACGTATAATGGTGAACTGTGAATTAATTACCTACTCCAGTGGTTATTAACACAAGTGTTCGACTACTATGGTAAAAGACATTTAAGATGTCTGTATCATCAATTCAGATCTGTTTATTTTCTTCTTATTATTCTACACGTGCAAGGGTGTGGGCTGAAAAACACCTAGTGTCCCCGTGGCTGGGCTCGCCTTGTATTGGGGGGAGGGGGGGGGGGTATCTTGACCGAGGGGATGTTATTAGATGAGCCCAGACCTTTTGATAGCTTCTCTCTTAAATGTATTTTCTGCAATTTATGTGTTTTTGAAGTGTATTTAAATATATTATGCACATACTATGTTGCTATTAATAAACCTATATTTATTTATTTATTATTTATATTTATAGATGTATCGAAAGGGGTTGTATTACTTTTTAACAAAATACAGTACAACCTAGTGGTAATCTCATCTAACCAATCAGAAAAGTTTTAAACGAGGTTGGAATACTTTTTAAAAAACGTGATTACCCCAGGAATTAAACCCGCAACCCCCGGGCTGGAAGATAATCGTCTTATCAACAAGACCACGAAGGGTACCACACAAATAAAATAAAAACTGGCCCTTTTATTTCAAGTCTAAATCTAAGTTTAGAAAGTACCATGATATTTATATTTTTATATTTTCAATGACTAATACTCGTACTATCTATCTATCTATCTATCTTCTATATAAATAAAAATGTAAATGTTCGTATATTTTAAATGGCTAATCTCCGGAAGTTCTCTACCGATCACTTTGAAATTTTGACTAAAGTTGATATTCGTCAACAGAAATGTTTTTTCATTTTTATTTATATATATATATTATATATATATATATATATATATATATATATATATATATATATATATATATATATATATATATATATATATATATATATATATATATATATATATATATATATATATATATCGGTGTATATAAAAAAAATTTGAAATCAGAAACAAATACCTATGCGAACCTGTGTTTCGACAAGGAATTAATTTCAGCTGTCAAATATCATTTTCGACGTTTCGAAATTTATTATTAAATATTCGATCATTTAATATTAAATAAATTATTTAATAATTTTATTTTTAATAATCTATATAAATAAAAATTAAATAATAAATTTTATAAATAATACATGTTTTTTTTTTCGTAAATATATTTATTCTAGACACGAACCGATTAAGAGCTTGCTGTCATTTTATCTTTTCAGTGCGATGTTTTTTACGACGTTAAAATAAAACTTGATAAAAAATAATAAAAAATAGTTATATTGTCATAAAATTGATTTAGTGATTATGGTAAGTTGTTGAAATTATATTAAGTTTAAAAATAATGGACTTAAGAATTATATTTGATGAAAAACTTTCATTATTGATTCATATTTCAAAAGTTAACCTAACTTTTTTCAAATTTGCATTAGTAGAATAATCAGTACTTATATCTAATCAATTTTACAATTGAATTTAAGCTTAAAATATAAAGCACTTACAATTATATTTAAAATATAAAATTATAGAAATGATTAAACCGGCGGGAAAGAATAAAACAACAAGACCGTTTAATTCAGAGAGTGAAAACGAATTAGTAACAAGTAATGATTTCAACAAAAATCTAAAAAGAATGAGAATTGTAGAACAATATTCGTCATCAGAGGATGAAAATACTATATAGATAACAACAGAGAAAAGAATAGTGACACATACATCCAAAAATTCCGAAAAATTAAACGAGATACAGGGAAAAGATATTATACTCAAACTGGAAACATTATTCCTGTGTTATACATACATAACATATATTGAACTTAAATACACATATAATTATTAAATAATTTTAAAACAATGACTTTAATTTATTATTACTACTGCTTTTTGTATCCTCATGTTAATTTAAGATAAAGTTGTATTATTTGTCAATAATTTTAAGTACTTTTATAACCTGTCACATGTTCATTTGTATATAAAGACACTTTTATGTCATTAATTAAATAAATAAATTATTTGGTGGTACATTAGAAAGAAGTACCCGTAGAAATATCGCGAAAAAAAATGAAAATTAAAACAAACTTTTACGCTGCTCAGTTCCTTTTTTAATGTTTCACAATTTTATATGTTTTAACTTTCTTTTTTCGTTTTCAGTGCAATCGATCTGCTTTAGTTCATCAAAATATCGAAGAAGCAACAGAACGACGTGTATCCAGACTTGAGAATGCACGGGGATTATCTCGATGTTTATATTTCAAAATCTATCAAATCGTATGTAGAAATGGAGATTTTTTTTAAATATTTCCAATTATCTATTTGTCTTTTCTTAAAATTTAATTAGTTACAATTATCGCTATGTGTTCGATTAACATTTAATAAGTTACTTTTATGTTTCGCAATTTTATATGTTGCCTGAAATACTCTACTTTGTGGCGACACGTAAAGACGTTGAAATTAACTACAAATATGCGTGTCCAGCTGCAAAACGATCGATCAGCTGAGATATTCTCACATCAACCGTATGTAGAAATGGAGATTTGTAACAAGATGTATTGATTTGTTATTATTGTTATTTTTGTGTAATGTATTTACCTTAATAACTTGCTATTTATTAGAATCGAGCCTTATATTAAAGTCGATAAAATAATTATAATCACTGAATGTCTATATTTTTTAATGTTTCACAATTTTATGTGTTTAAACTTTCTTTCTTCTTTTTCAGTGCAATCGATCTGCTTTAGTTCATCAAAATGTCGAAGAAGCAGCAGAACGACGTGTATCCAGACTTGAGGATGCACGGGGATCGAGATCTGTAGATTCAGAACTGGTTCGTTCTCAACATAATGTACGCGACAGGCTGATAGAGACTGAAATAGGTCAGTAGGAATATCAAAAGTATATTTTTTATATAGAATTTAATTTTATCTCTATATTTATATTTCAAAATCTATCAAATCGTATGTAGAAATGGAGATTTTTTTTAAATATTTCCAATTATCTATTTGTCTTTTCTTAAAATTTTATTAGTTACAATTATCGCTATGTGTTCGATTAACATTTAATAAGTTACTTTTATGTTTCGCAATTTTATATGTTGCCTGAAATACTCTACTTTGTGGCGACAAGTAAAGACGTTGAAATTAACTACAAATATGCGTGTCCAGCTGCAAAACGATCGATCAGCTGAGATATTTTCACATCAATACAGTAGAAATGGAGATTTGTGACAAGATGTATTAATTTGTCATTATTGTTAGTTTTTTGTAATGTATTTACCTTAATAACTTGCTATTTATTAGAATCGAGCCTTATATTAAAGTCGATAAAATAATTATAATCACTGAATGTCTATATTTTTTAACGATTCAAAATTTTATGTGTTTAAACTTTCTTTCTTTTTTTTCAGTGCAATCGATCTGCTTTAGTTCATCAAAATGTCGAAGAAGCAGCAGAGCGACGTGTATCCAGACTTGAGGATGCACGGGGATCGAGATCTGTAGATTCAGAACTGGTTCGTTCTCAACATAATGTACGCGACAGGTGAAATAGGTCAGTAGGAATATCAAAAGTATCTTTTTTATATAAAATTTAATTTTATCTCTATGTTTATATTTCAAAATCTATCAAATCGTATGTAGAAATGGAGATTTTTTTTAATTAGTTCCAATTATCTATTTGTCTTTTCTTAAAATTTAATTAGTTACAATTATCGCTATGTGTTCCTTAACATTTAAAAAGTTACTTTTATGTTTCGCAATTTTATATGTTGCCTGAAATACTCTACTTTGTGGCGACACGTAAAGACGTTGAAATTAACTACAAATATGCGTGTCCAGCTGCAAAACGATCGATCAGTTGAGATATTCTTACATCAATCGTATGTAGAAATGGAGATTTGTAACAAGATGTATTAATTTGTCATTATTGTTATTTTTGTGTAATGTATTTACCTAAATAACTTGATATTTATTAGAATCGAGCCGTATATTAAAGCCGATAAAATAATTATAATTACTGAACGTCGTTACAAGGTTGTATTGGGGCAAATTTGTGAACTGTCATAGAAAACAGAACGTTTGATATTCATCCGTTTGAATCGGACCAAGCTTTGCTCTGAAGAATGCGTTCATTCGCGAGATGCAGTTGTAAATGACAGTAATAGAACTAAGGTTGGAAGACTATAACTTATGCAATTTAGTGATGTCAAAAGAAGAATCGGTTGAAAAAGTATTTCCCTATATTCAAATCACTTATAAGAATCAAGATTGGGTGAGTGAAAGAGCTATTGTTGGCGCCAAGAACAAAGACGTCTACGAACTTACCAATATTATTTAGTTCCTTTTTTAATGTTTCGCAATTTTATATGTTTTTGTTATAACTTTCTTTCTTCTTTTTCAGTGCAATCGATCTTTCATTTGAATTCAAATCATATCGTGAATTGACCTATTGGAGTGACGCGATCATTTGCGAGCACGGCGATAAACGCGACAGACTGAGAGTGACTGAAAGACATCAAAAATATTGTATACCCACAAGCATTGTGAAATTAAACATAATTGAAACGTGTGCTTTCTCTTTTCTTTCTTTTCCATTTAACCAGACTGAGCCACAGGAACGCGTGGCCGGGTACAGCTAGTTCTAAATATAAATTAAATTGTGTGAATAAATAAACGAACAGTAAGCGGAAACATGATACTCGTATTTAAAATCAAATCAATAGCTTTCGTGTATCCATTTTAAATGATTATGGGAAATTGTTAAATTTTCATGGTGAACAATTTGGGAAATACATAGTTTAATCTAGTATAATTGGTGAAAACTAGTGTCGTTCAAGTTACTTTGAAAAAATAGCACTGTTAAAGTTGCTTTGAAAGAAAATATTTGAGGTGCTTTTTTTTTCCTACTTATAGTGCGGTTTTTGATAACACTACTTGAAAATTGTGTGTCCAGAATAGGGTTTATCTTACTTGCACAAAATTCTAGCACATTTTTTTAAACTAATTTATTGGAACATTTTTTGAAAAAGTATTTTTGTCGGTTTAAGTATTTGATACTTACGAGCATTTTATTGTAATACTTTTACTACCGGCTAAACCAAAATATATTTGGTCATGTTTATGCGACGTATTTTACAACCTGGTTGGCTTATTGCCACGAATAATTGTTTTCCAGCCTACTAGAAAAATTAGAGTGTAACCTTTTTTTAAACTCCGTTGCAAATAGACCCGGAACCCCCTGGTCGAAAGTTTAACGATTTACTAAGTGACATATATAATCATCCAGGACTAATCTTAAAGGCACCCACTTTTTTCAGTAAGCAATATTACCTAAATTTTACATGATTTTGCGACTTTTTATCAATTTGTATTTTGCATTTATCATACTCAAATTATTTTAATTTAAATCTCACAATTACAGATATGCTTTTACAAAATTCTCAATCGATATTTTAAAAATTGGTCAAGTTTACTCGACAGCAAACGTTTAGTCAAAACACTACAGAAAATAGCTCAATTTTGGAAATTTATGGCTTGTTGCATATGAAACAACAATATATGATATAAAATATTCCAAGAATACGAGGATCGTATAAGAATCATTAAGTTGTTATATCGCTTTTTAACAAGCGTTATTTATGAAGATTCACAAACATCACGATATTATTACGTATTCGTTTATTATTTCTACCCTATTGATAACAATCTTGTTCATATACAGTAAAACTGTTTACGTCAATACAACACTTGTGATACAAGTGATTACATTTCACGGTTGTTATTTCGAGTAACCTTATATATAGTATTCGCCCATTTTTGTTGAATTCAAACTCTTCCTAGAAGGAAAAATAAATACGCGAGTTTAAATTATTCATTATCTCTTTCTGTGCGCCACTTCAAGCATTTTTAGGGTAAAGAGGAAAAGGTAAGCAGACGATTAAAAGTGTAAATACCTCTGACAGTTTTGAATATTTAACAACTTGGAAGTAGGCTATTTTTGTAACAAACCGATTAAGAATTTTGTAGAAGCATATATTTTGTGAGAATAAATTGAAATCATCTGAGCGTGAAAATAATATAAAGTGTATGTAATATTGCGTAATGAAAGAAAAAACGTGTCTTTAAGATAGACCCGAAATAACAATATCCGTAGCTTGGTTGGTAAATCTTTTAACTCCAGACTTGGGACTTCGGTTTAATTTGCGATGGAACCCAAAAAACCTTTTTATCCAATTTTTTTAATAAGTTGGAAGAATTCTCTTCGTGGCTATGACCCCTTTAGATTCTACTTATAACATACTACGGAAGATACTGCAATAAGTAAATAAAAGTCATGTAGATAGATATTTAGCATACACGCACTTTTACGAGTATGATAAATGTATGAAAACTCATATAAATGAACAAGACATATAGACGCTTGATGACAAAAGAAACTGACCTTGTAAAGTTGTACAATATTAAATCATAATGATATAAACAAAAATGTAGCTGTATAGAAATGTAGTTAACACTTGCCGTACGGTGATGGATAGCGAGTGATCATGACTTATATTTTATTTAATTTCTCGAAATATACTGCTTGCAGGGTCTTCATACTTTATGTATTCCTCATCGAAACCTCTATGATTTGAATGATGTCATTAGGAAACAAAACATTCATAGTTAATTCAACAGAAATTAATGATTTTAAATCGCGAATTGACGAAATGTCAAACACTCATTCTTTTTTGACAGTTCTTATAGCGCCCGTTCCAGGGGTTCCAGGGGGTCGTCACCAGTTTTATAATCCTGATTGTTATTTTTTATTTTTATCTGGTATGTTTTTTCTATTATCATTTTTTATCTGGTATGTTATATTGTACCATTACTCTTTTTATAATAAATGTACATTTTATTTATTATTTCATTTTCAAAAATATAATAATTGAGATGGCGGGAAATATCGACGGCGATGATAGCGATTTGGAATTTAAGGCGACAGGCAATATATCAGAATCAGAAGATTTTGTCGAGGTACAGGATGAAGTATATTCTGATTTGGAGACGAGTGAAGAAGACGAAGAAATATTATTTACATCAAAACATGGATTCGAATGGAGTTCATTACGAGTACCACCTCAATCTTCGAGGCATCGGTCGGGTATCAAATATTCTCATCGAAGATTCTGGACTGAGAAATTCAAGTATAAATGTACATTCCATAAAAGATATGTGTTGTCTGTTTGTAAATGAAGAGGTGGTAAAAGTGATGTTTAAGAAACAAATCGTCATTTAAATCGAATTCATTCAGAAAAGAACCAACCAATATCAAAAGACGAGTTATATGAATTCATTGGAATATTGCTCGCACCTGGCAGAAATCGAACACGAAAGCTATCTTTGAGTGAATTGTGGATAAGTGAAAGTCCCTTTTGCCAATCATTTTTCACAACAGCTCTGTCTCGAGATAGATTTATCTATATTTACAGTCATATTCGTTTTGATGATAAAGAAACCCGAGAAGAGAGATATCAGGGTTTTTTCAGATAAATTAGAACCAATTAAGTGGATTTCAAAAATGTTTATGGATATGTGCAAAAGCAATTATTCTCCATCTTCGAATATAACTGTAGATGAACGTTTGCCAAACTTTAGAGAGAATTGTTCATTTCGCGTGTACATGAAGTCTAAACTTGGTAAATATGGCATCAAAATCTGGGTTGCTGCCGACTGCGGTGGCATATGACGCATAACAAATTTACAGGCTTATTCTGGTATGATAAATAATCGTAGAGAGAGATAAATCAAGGTAACTGAGTAGTTATAGAAATGGTTCAACCGCAGTATGGCACGAACAGGAGGATAACCACAGGTATTTTTATTACCTCCATCAAATTAGCCGATAATCTTTTATTAAAAGGTTTAACTCTAACTGGCACGCTTCGAAAAAATAAAAGAGTAATCTCACTTGAATTTATACCGTCTAGAGAGAAAACAATCCATAGTAGCTGAAAATAAAATACTTGTTTCGTGTGTACCACAAAAAATAAAGCAGTATTATTATTATCCACTCAATTCAATGATGCAGAAATTGATTATTCAGAAAAACAAAAGCCACTATAGTAATTATACATCATTATAATAATACGAAAATTGGAGTAGATACGGGAGACCAAATTACTAGAGAGTACTCTTGCTCAAGGTCAACGAGAAGATGGCCTTTCCGTCTTTTTATGGAAATTATAGATATGGCTGCATTGAATGCATACCTCTTATGGATAGACAAATATACAGAGTGGAAACAAAATAATTAATACCACCGAAAACATTTCACAAGAGAGTTAAGTTTGGAATTGGCAATGCCCAATATCTTAAAAAGGAAAAATAGCAACAACAAGATGCTTTTAATACAGTTTTAACATATTGTGGCGAGTCAATATCCGAAACATTAGTAAATAATACCCTGTTGGCACCCCGTGAGGTCCTCAAAAGAGGAAGTTGTGGGTTTTATTAAAAACATTCGAGAAAAAAAACCAGGCTATTCTGCAATATTTGTCAAACACCTGCGTGTTTAGTACGTAGAATATAGTAAAAAAAAAAGTGGTTTCATGCCCCAATTGCGATAACTTTCTCCACAGGATTAAACTTTGATTATATGATATGTTTGTCCTATTTTCAAATTTTCTGTAGTGTTTATATTTTCCAAATTGCATATATTTTATTGATTTGAATTTCGTGTTTGTTTATATATAAACAAATATAATTTTGAATTTCGTGTTTGTTTATACTATATAAATTTCTCGCCCTAAAACCTTGATTTTTGAATTTATATATTCATTTTATATTTTGTTTATATGTTATTTATTGTCTTTATTCGAATTATGGTTTTATTGCCAAAAAAATACACGCTACATTTTATTGTATCATTTTATGAAAAAAAATTAAAAGGCTGGAAATCTCTTATCACGCATGCGCATTCTGAATGTTGCGCAGACCGAACGACGCAGCGTAAAAATAATATTCTTATAGAAATGCCTTTCTGTTTTAGCTCTTATTTTATCATTTCTTACCTTTATTTTATATTATTCGACATTTTATTACATAATAAAATGATGTTTGTAGCTAATAACAAAAAATAACCTAGCAGATTTTGCATAATTTTAATTTGAAACATACATGTTTAGTGTACCCTCAGTGTCCAACGCCGTTACTGGCGTAATTTTTTAGCACAGTAAGGGAAGTGTTAAAAGGTTGGAGACCTCTTTTCAGTCATGCGCATTCTGAACGTTGCGCAGACCGAACGACGCAGTGGGAAAATTATATTCGTATAGAAATGTCACTTATCTGTTTCAACTATTATTTTATCATTTCTTACACTTATTTTATATTATTCGACATTTTATTACACAATAAAATTATGTTTATAGCTAATTAAAAAAAAAAACTAATAGATTTTGCATAATTTTAATTTAAAACATACATTTTTAGTGTACCCTCAGTGTCCAACACCGTAACTGGCGTAATTTTTTAGCACAGTAAGGGAAGTGTTAAGTATACGTACTAGAAAACAAACATTTTTCTTAACAACGAAAATTTATCGATAAGGAACGTTAATGTTTACATCACGTATTTCAAATTGAAAATATTTACAGGAAAATATTTTCTCGAACTTTCGGTAACGAACCTTTTCATAATTTGCCATTTTCCTACACCAATACACGTTTTTCCGATAATATTTCAAATAAGTTCGCTCCCCGCACGTGCTAGATCCGAGTACATCCGAGAAACGTTAAAAGCCTGATTTGTTTTAATATCTATAAAACTGTATGTGGTGTACACTTGAACGTTTTCTCAAGGGTTAATGCATACGAGTATAGGTTTCCAAAGCACACCGTTGACCAACCCTCCCGGCAATTGATGTCTGTTTCGGTTGAAAAAGGTTATTTATGTTTGTCAAATACATTTCGGAAAAAGGATATATTGAAAATTGTTTATATTCTATTCCTCCGAAATTTAAGCAGAGAAAGTTCATCTGCTATTCAAAGTTAAGTAATATTGAATTCGCACATGCCTGTGAGCCAAAAGTTTATAAACTAATATTCACACAGAATAAAGATATTCCTTAGAATATCAGAAATGAAAGAATTGCGTGTGTAACTTGTTAAACAGAATGTATAAATCCGAAAGCATCGTAAGAGGAGGAGAAGATGGTATTGGTGGTAACACACACAAAGAATATATAAGATACGGATACCTCGAATAATTTCTCATGGTTATCTCGTAGGAAGCCGGCCACCAGGCAGAACCATAAAAAAGTGGAGTTTACATAGCTGGTAGTTTATGTTCCAGGAACAATGCAGAAAAGAATAGGTCAATCTTATGGAAGATGAATAAGAATATGGTATACTCCCCTTAATCATATCAAAAAATAGGTCAATCTTATGGAAGATGAATAAGAATATGGTATACTCCCCTTAATCATATCAAAAAATAGGTCAATCTTATGGAAGATGAATAAGAATATAGTATACTCCCCTTAATCATATCAAAAAATAGGTCAATCTTATGGAAGATGAATAAGAATATGGTATACTCCCCTTAATCATATCAAAAAATTTATATAGTAAATTACTTGAACTATTTACGACTTAACAATATGGCGTAAAAATGTTATTTTGCAACAAAAGTGAAAGAATTTTAATTGAATGTAACCAAATTTTATCACTGAATTTAATTAAAAAAAATATTAGGACAGTTTCATTGTTTTTATAAACAAAATAGTTCGATGACCTCCGTGACCTAGATGGTAAGACACCTAGCTCCCAGCCCGGAGGTTGTGGGTTAAAATCCCGCTGGAATTCAGATTTTTAAAAGAAAATTGATTTTTTAATAAAAATAAAATGTTTGCTTTTCTTTTAAAATCAACCAATGCAAGTATAGTATAAGTGGGAGCTGTGGTAGGATAAGAGCAAATAAGTATAATTAAACCAAGGAAATGAAATTTTCAAAGAAAGAAAGAAAGGTAAGGAGTAAGAGAAACGAAAGGCGCTGTATGGGTGTGAAGGAGACGATGGAATTATGACGTGATAGGTAAGTTTGACGCTGTGTCCTCTCTACCTAGCCCTATAGGAACATGGCGCGATGGTGAATATGTATTTAATTGTGTGACGATAAATATATATCTGTATAATCTACTCCGGGCGATCTTCTGCGTTTCGTTATAACCTGTTTCCACGACTTCCGTGGCCTAGTTGGTAAGACGCCTGTCTCCCAGCCCGGAGGTTGCGGGTTCAAATCCCGTTGGAACCCAGATTATTTCCAAAAAGGATTCCAGTCTATCTTTCACTTAAGTCTTTATTAAGAAAGGTTTAAAAAAATTCTTGAGCGGTTTTTCAGCGTTATTTTGAAGATTTGACAAAAACCTTTTTTTGCCTGGCGTGATACTTTCGCAAAGGAAAACAATGTAACACAAACCAATAAAAGGTATGTTTGGTAACTAGGTAAACGAGTGTGTCAAATGTGATTTAAAAAAAATCTGTAATGACGATACGAAACCAGAGGATGGTGCCAGCTCTGGAAGACCAATTACCACCGATAACGACCAAATGAAGGATTTGATTGAGGATAATTGGCGTTCTGACACGAGAAATTGCTGAAATACTGAAAATAAAGAAAACTATTCGATGCAATTTAACTTTTTTATTTAACCTTAAAATACCAAATAACTTTACGACCACCACTTTGATGAGACGAATATTATCAATCACAAAACATTTAACAAATTAAATAAAAGCATTTTATTCAAGCTGATTTCTAGATAGAAATACTTATTCCTATCATTCACATACTTGTACGAGTACATACGATGAGTGCAAAAATATTTTAAATTTGGTTAAAAAATAATTCTTTTCATTACAAATTTAAGTTATATTTTTCAATTTTATAATATGCTGTATTAAATAGATATAAACTTTGTTAATGCTCAAAATTAACTTTATGGTTGTAAGAATTTATTTCTTAAATAAATTCAACTTTTTTCTATAAGACGTTAAAAATATTTTTTTTAAAGTTAAATTATTAATACAACAAAATAATCCCCCCTTTTTTCAGATAAATAAAACAATAATAAAATATAAAAGTTAATTTCGACTTTATATTTTTAGGATGCATTTCTAATAACCCCAATATTGTTAAAAATAAAATGCTTAATTTATAAGGAAAAATTTTTTTTTTGTGAACTATGTACGAGTATAAAGTTTAAAGACTTAAACAAAAACAGTTCTCAAGAAAATAGAAGCATTTGAAATACGAGTATGTACGTTTTGATGTACGAGTATGTTTCGAATCTCGTGAGTGGTCAAAGTAAGGACAGATGAGTTGACTCTATTAGATAAGAAAACTGAATAATGCTTAGTAAATAAAAAGCTCGAATACTTTGGACATACAATGAAACCTGAATAATTCATCAACTCAATGCAGGGAAACGTAGAAATCAAATCGTTTTAAAAAACGATTGAAAAACTCTTAATTGCAATTCAGTGGTAGTATGTGTTACATTCCCGATTTATCTTTCTTCGTTAAGACCCCTTTCATTTCCTTTGATTGATAATTTCTCACTTTTCAAGTTGTTATTTATACAGGTATTGATTTACTTACAGAGGAATAACAATTTGAATACTTTTTGCGATCATGGACCATCGTTCATTTACTTTTGTCGGGTAAGTTGGAAGACATTGTCACCTGGCAATAAGCCCACTAGATTTTATACAATGAAGTATTAAATAAATAAGTAGAATATCAGATGCAGAATATCTTCATTAAAAACCATTGGGAATGGTATGGAAAAAGATGAAATTTATGTTCGGGCTACAGTTTAAAAGGTGAAAATTACTATAATGATATTAGCCTATGGTAGGAGGCGCGCTAAGAAGAAGGAAAAAACGAGTCTATAGCATTAACAAATTTAGCGTTAGAACTCAAATAAAGTTATCAAAACTGCCTATCAATACTATAAAGACTGGTCAAACCATGCCAAATCATTTTAATCAAACAGAAAAACCGGATACTGTGGGAAATAAATCATTCGATTTGTTTTGTATTTTACCTTAGAACTCAAAATATATCTTTATCCTGTCTTATGCGATTTTTTGTATAACGCACAGTATTCGGATTGACCAATCTAGAGGGACAAAATTATTTTTCATGTCATTTGACATTTTTATGTTACATTTTAATAACTAGAGGCTTAGAAAATATAAATAAATGATTTTTAATTTTATAATGGTTTTTTTAATTTATCAAATACACCAAAATACTCGTACATTGAGAATAAGACAAATTTAGAAACGTTAAAAACTTAATACTTATAACTTTGAAAAAAATATACAAAAAGAACTTTTTTTTAATAGCATTGGAAAATCGCTTTCATACACATGTTTAACTTTTTTGGGTAATTTTCTAATAAGACTTATGTACGGATCAGAAGAAACTAATAAATATTTAAATAAATCGTAATTTGTCCTAACACGCGATGTTTCTAAAGTGTGATGTTGCCTAATTTTTCTAATTTCTTTATTTTTGGCCTCTGATGCCTCTTCAGACATTTGTCCAATAGGAATCAAACAAGAATCGATGATCTCAGCACCGTGCGTCAATATTTTGTGCAAGGCTGCAGGCATATTGTACCACGAGTATAATGATATGTATAACATTTTTGTTTCCTTAGCGTAATTTTCAAATTTTGCTGTTCAAAATATCTGTTACAGTTATGCTCTCTACTTTTCGATAACAATTTTTTTTTCTCTTCTAAAACCCGATCATATGATTGATATAAATTGAAACCTCTTTCAGAAGCTTCCTGTTGGATATTTTTATACTATATACTCGTACATTACCGTATTTTTTTTTTGCATTGAACAATGCTAAAGCTTCTTCTGGGGAATAAGGATTTTGTAATGGAGTTTTTAAAATTTGTTTCTTTGCCTTTTTATAACTCGTTGCTCTTCTTGGTGATGCAGACAATATTTCTTGTACTGAATTTGCCCCATCACGTCTACCACTGACTCGAACACTAACTGCAGCTTTACTATATATGTCAATTCTTCTTTCTCATAGCTGGTAACCAAATCACGTACTTTTCTCCTTTTTGATTCGGATGAACATTCTCGAAATATTTTAGCTGTATGGCCTGCTTTATTAATTGTCTACATTGGAGAAGAAAAATCTAAATCTTCACAAAACCAAAGTTGGTAGAGTTTTAAAAACAAATTCAAACGCCATTTTTGGCGAATTTTCTCACATTCGGTTTTTACAAAAACTTTTGATCTTATAGCTTCTGCTTCTTTATCATCTTGAATATTGTAAAACCTTTTTACAAAATCATAAACACGCTGAATGCGGTGTTTCGAACGTCATACTTCAGAAATACTAATTCTTGTAAGTCTGGTTCCTATAACAAAAAAATATATATAATATATTTAAGAAATCGCACAAAATCGCGGTAAATGGCAATACTTTATATTTAAAGAATATATAATATTATTTTTTAAACTTAGCTTCATAGCCCTGCGACATCTTGCACATAACCTTACATCTTGTTAAACTTTGAACTCAATAAAATGCATAGGATGAAATTTCATGAATTTGTTATTGTTATAAAAATAATCTATTGTATAAATAAATTAATATAATTATGACATAAATAAATACCTGTAGAACACGATGCCATCACGAAAATTATTTTCAATATTTTTTTAAAACACTGTTAACATGCACAAACTTCGGAAGTCAGAAATGTACTAATAGAAATATTTTATACCTGCGACACAAAGCGTCACTTTGTCCCGTCATAAAAAATAAAATAAGGGTTTCTTGAAAAATCTGGCAATTGCATCTTATCAATAGGTTTGTTTGACACACTAAAACGGCATTTTTTTAAGAGAAGTATTGATTTTCATTTTTAGGATTTTGTCCCTCTAGATTGGTCAATCCGAAAACTGTGTAACGGTTTGAAATATTCCCACCCTAAATCCATTGCTACAGACTCATTGTTCCGTGTGTGTAAAGGTGGATGATCGATCCATTGCTACAGACTCAATGTTCCGTATGTGTAAAGGTGGATGATCGATCCATTGCTACGACTCATTGTTCCGTGTGTGTAAAGGTGGATGATCGATCCATTGCTACAGACTCATTGTTCCGTGTGTGTAAAGGTGGATGATCGATCCGTTGCTACAGACTCATTGTTCCGTGTGTGTAAAGGTGGATGATCGATCCATTGCTACAGACTCATTGTTCCGTGTGTGTAAAGGTGGATGATCGATCCATTGCTACGACTCATTGTTCCGTGTGTGTAAAGGTGGATGATCGATAATTTGCTACAGACTCATTGTTCCGTGTGTGTAAAGGTGGATGATCGATAATTTGCTACAGACTCATTGTTCCGTGTGTGTAAAGGTGGATGATCGATCCATTGCTTCAGACTCATTGTTTCGTGTGTGTAAAGGTGGATGATCGATCGCTTGTTTGCAACTTGTGCTCGTTCAAGGCAAGTTTTAATTCAAATTACTCGTAATTGCCGATAATGCTCGCTCAAAAACAACAATTTCCCTGTGAACATTCTAAAACTTGCTTAGTGTTTAGTCAGGTCAATAAAATTGCTAGATAATATTTTAAAGGATGATTTATAAGGCGCCATTTATCGATAAACTATATTTAAGGGCACTTTACTTGCTTATTTCCGTAGTCTATATGGTAAGACGACAGTCTTCTAACCCGGGGATTGCGGACTCGATTCCCGTTGGAACCCAGATGTTTTGAAAACAAATTTCGGTCTAGTTTTAACTTTTAAAAAACTTTTTGGTTAGTTGGAAGAGATTGTAACATGACAATAAGTTTGCCAGGTTGTACAGTGTAATACATTAAAATACAATATCACTGTGTGACACGGATAACACATCCCAAATGCTGTGGTACTCGTAGTTATGTCTTCTAATATGGTGTCAAATAAACAAGGTTTTGAATACGGTTACAGACAATTCGTGAAATTTTCAAAACCTCAAAAATAAACCTATTTTTATATCTGCATTTTAATAACCTGAAGGTTCTGTTAGAAAGCGATACGCGTTAATTATGTGAAGTTTTTTTCATTCTTATAGTATACTTCAACATACCCGAACTGGTGATTCAGACATACAGAATAGTTATAGCCACCAACCTACAAAGATTTAAAACCACTGGGGTATGGAAGGCACTCACAGTTCATCATCACTCATATTGGCCATACTAACATGTACGTTAAGAGGCAACAACACTCGCACGATTGTCAAGTCTAGCGCGTGAGCCTCTATTTCAGCAGACTGGGGCCGTTTTTTATTTTTTTCCGAGTACCATCGAGAATCCAACCCCAAGCTCCCGGCTAAAAGGAAATCGTCTACCAACCAGGCTACCGAGATCGTCTATTATGTGATATCAATTGATGCTTAATAATATATGATTGAATAATGTTTGAATAATAAATTTTATAGTTATTTAAAAATCATAGTTTATCTTTATTATTCAAAGAACACAAAGTCAAGAAGATTTACAATAATTGGAATGATTTTTTTTGAGTTTTTAATTATTGAATTTCAGAAGTTGTGCTATCAATCGTAGAGGAAAATGGAATACGAACCATTGAGAAGAAACCTTTTAAATCTTTTGGGAAACAATATTACAAAGTGTGATGGATGGGTCCCGAGTCTATTTAAAAAAATATATATTATATATAGTATATACAAGTTTATACCAGAATATCGCACCTTTAAATGCAAGATTTTCACAAATCGAAGTTTTTTCATAAATTACTTTACATATTTTCTAACTAGACATTAATTAGACTTTATAATGATAAATCATCCCGTCCATTAATTTAGTTCTAAGTCATGTTGTTTTTATTTTTAAATCCATTCCAATCATGTCGTTAACACCAAATACATTAGTCCAGAAATATGCAACTGTAATGGCATATAGTTTTAAATACATGTTAATATGATCATAAATTATAAAATGACAGTATTGCTTTATTGATAGGTTAAACAAATTAATAGGTTTAGAGATGTCACAATCCAAAATATTTTTGAAAATAGATTTGATTATCATCCAAAAACGGAATGCAATTTTGTATGCTGTTTTCGGAGCTGAAACAAAAAATATTAAGTTTTGATATTCGATTTTTAAGCAAAACTGTCATCAGTTCAAAAAAAGATTCAATTTTTTATAGTTAATAACACTATCTTATTTAATTACCACTTTCAAACAATGAAATCAAATGTAATTACCCCACTCAAAAAAATCTGACGACTGGATAGAGCTCTCGGAAAAGATGATACCTGGAAACCAATTGCCTTGGCCTACTTGAATAGACTCCGAGTAGGGGTGACTGGCTAGATCAGGGGTAGGGAACCGTACAAAATGTACACCATTTTGTAAAAATCTAACTACTTAGGTTTTTAGTATTATCTTAAAAGAATTGTATTATCTTAATAAATGTAAAAAAATTAAATGTGATAAAATTAGGGCTAGGACCAATGTATACACAAATTATTCCTATTGCCTACGTTTTGGTAATTATTTATTATGAGGTAACAAAACATATTTTCGTAATTATTTATTATGAGGTAACAAAAATTTGAATTAGAACTAAATTATGTCGGATTAGAACTATATCATGGGCATAGGAGGCGTCAAAATAGTCCTTAAGCCTTACTAATGTTCTATTTGTGGCCGTCAGCCGTGGATAATTATTTCAGTGAATCTTCTTTAGCTCTTTGGTATTTTAAACATCTTCATTTTAAGATTAAGATTTAAAAACGTAAAAGACGAACGAAAGAGTTTGATAAAAACAAAATAATCTGTTTCGCAAAAATTGGATTCATTCAAAAGTCGGCACTTAATGGCCTACAAGGCCTAAGGTTCCCTAACTCTGGACAAGATGTAGGTAAACATGCAAATATGGTTGAGAGACATTGAATGTGATTATAGGACTATACAGGGCTTAAAACACACGCTAACTGGTCCGAACATTGGCAAAACTCAATGAATGTGAACGATAGGGCGATCTCCGTTGCACTCTACTAGAAACATATGCATAATTGACAATTGACGGTCTGGACACGGAAACGAATAAGTAATTATCACTCTCCCAAAAAAACGTTTTTATTTTTTATGTATTTTTATACTTTTGAAATTTGTAACTCGAAACTTTATTCATTCGACTTTTAACAGTATTGCATTAAATGCGGGATATGTGAATTTTAATCCAAGTGTTTTATATATTTACAATATTATCATTTTCGATTTCCAAAGTTATTAAATAATTTTTAGTCTAAGAGGTATTGGATTCATAGACATAAAACAATTAACAGTCTTGTCTTATTTTCGTGTCATTATGTGATACTTAGTTTGTATACTGTAAAACATGGTGGTGGTGGTCTTATAGCCTTGGCTGGTTTTAATTATATTCATTGAACCTGCAAATACAACCTGCAATGGTATATTAGAATTATATCACTATGTTTTATTATGAGCCTGTCATTATGTGATACTTAGTTTGTATACTGTAAAACATGGTGGTGGTGGTCTTATAGCCTTGGCTGGTTTTAATTATATTCATTGAACCTGCAAATACAACCTGCAATGGTATATTAGAATTATATCACTATGTTTTATTATGAGCCTGTCATTATGTGATACTTAGTTTGTATACTGTAAAACATGGTGGTGGTGGTCTTATAGCCTTGGCTGGTTTTAATTATATTCATTGAACCTGCAAATACAACCTGCAATGGTATATTAGAATTATATCACTATGTTTTATTATGAGACTGTCATTATGTGATACTTAGTTTGTATACTGTAAAACATGGTGGTGGTGGTCTTATAGCCTTGGCTGGTTTTAATTATATTCATTGAACCTGCAAATACAACCTGCAATGGTATATTAGAATTATATCACTATGTTTTATTATGAGCCTGTCATTATGTGATACTTAGTTTGTATACTGTAAAACATGGTGGTGGTGGTCTTATAGCCTTGGCTGGTTTTAATTATATTCATTGAACCTGCAAATACAACCTGCAATGGTATATTAGAATTATATCACTATGTTTTATTATGAGCCTGTCATTATGTGATACTTAGTTTGTATACTGTAAAACATGGTGGTGGTGGTCTTATAGCCTTGGCTGGTTTTAATTATATTCATTGAACCTGCAAATACAACCTGCAATGGTATATTAGAATTATATCACTATGTTTTATTATGAGCCTGTCATTATGTGATACTTAGTTTGTATACTGTAAAACATGGTGGTGGTGGTCTTATAGCCTTGGCTGGTTTTAATTATATTCATTGAACCTGCAAATACAACCTGCAATGGTATATTAGAATTATATCACTATGTTTTATTATGAGCCTGTCATTATGTGATACTTAGTTTGTATACTACAAGTGATGGATAGCTTGTTCGGAGTTTCGGTCCGATGGTAGGACACCTTACTCCTTCATCGGATAAGTTCTGACTGTTAAGATATTTATTGGAAATTTTTGGATCTTTTTGGGAATCGGGAAAGGATAGGTTTGTGGTAATTGTTTTGATTTTATGAATGATTATGAGAAATTATAAACGATTAAATACATATATAAATATGATGATATATACATAATATTAAATACAAATATACATAAATTTGTGTCGTCACACACTGTTTTATATTGAATGGGTGAAAAAAAAAAAAAAAAAAAAAAAAAAATGAAAAAATGAATTGTGAATAAATTATAAGAATGAATATAGTATATGTAGATAAGTAAATGAGTGGGGAAATGTGTGTGACTTTTATAAATATATTAAGGTGTAGAAAATGTTTATTGAAGGTGAGAAATGCGGTTGCCTATGGGGGTAAACTGTCTGCCGGAGGAATTATCGATGATGGGGTGTTCAGAGTGACAATCGGGGGGTCATTTGGGGGGATGATTAGAGTTAAAGAGGGGGGGGTCGGGGGGATGTTTCGCAATATTGATTTCGGACGAGTGTGTCTGTAACTGGTGTTCGCGTTGTAGTTATCTAAGGCTTTTATGACTGGGTTGGGATGACGGGATATAGAGCTGTAGAACCTTTCGGCCAGAGCGCGCATATGTTCGGGGATAGTATGTAGTTTGTATACTGTAAAACATGGTGGTGGTGGTCTTATAGCCTTGGCTGGTTTTAATTATATTCATTGAACCTGCAAATACAACCTGCAATGGTATATTAGAATTATATCACTATGTTTTATTATGAGCCTGTCATTATGTGATACTTAGTTTGTATACTGTAAAACATGGTGGTGGTGGTCTTATAGCCTTGGCTGGTTTTAATTATATTCATTGAACCTGCAAATACAACCTGCAATGGTATATTAGAATTATATCACTATGTTTTATTATGAGCCTGTCATTATGTGATACTTAGTTTGTATACTGTAAAACATGGTGGTGGTGGTCTTATAGCCTTGGCTGGTTTTAATTATATCCATTGAACCTGCAAATACAACCTGCAATGGTATATTAGAATTATATCACTATGTTTTATTATGAGCCTGTAATTTTTTCACACATTTTAGTGAAATTGAGTTATTGCAGTTTTTTAAACGGCGTATTTGAATTGTATGGTCATAAATTTAAATATTTTTAGGCATCTTACATACATACATAACTCATATAAAATGTTAAAATTTAAAGGGTTTAAAATTCTGTACCTCAATATCCATTTGGAAAACACGCTTTCGACGAAGGGTTAAAAATATATAAGGACCGAATAATTCCGTTTTGAAAAAAAATCCGGATTTCTCATGGTCACGCAAATACTCCTACATTTCGTTTCATCAAACCACCATACTGGCGATGTCAAATATGAAATATATCTTTTTTTAAATTTGGTGTCAAACATTTAGTAACTGTAAGAAGATTGGCTAATATTAGAAAGTTATTCACTTATCGAATAGTTGGGAGCACAATAGAATAGCTTTACTAATATGAGAATACACAAATTCCTGTTGTACGAGTAGAAATGAACATTGTTTCAGGAAGAGATATGTTAGTCGGCTAAGACTCTGTAATACGAATATTATAGAATAATGCAGTTTACGTACGCTATAATATTTATTTTCCGAAAAATTAGTCATTTTAAGACAAAATTACTTAAATACGAAATAGAACGTCAAACAAATTCTTGAATATTGTTTTCTCGGACATAAAATAATCTCCAGCAAAATTAACTATAATATTAACACTATTTCCACGAATTCAGTCTAGAGATATGTATCTCTTCTTAACATATATCAAATACTTTGTTTAAGAATATGATTACCTGTTTTTAAACAAGTCTTTCTAAATTTTATCTCCGGCAAAATGCATAGATATCTTTTCGATCCTTCAAATTAATGCTTTAGAACAAGAAAATATTTAATATTTTGCATCAAGTTGAAACTGAAACCAAACATACAGTTACGATGAAGTAAGAATGAAACAAAAAATGCGTGTACATGCAAGAATTATTGCATAATGTCAAAGTATTACATTTTTTTAAAAGCCATTTGAGTTTCGATTCAATTGACGATGAAAACGATGAGGATAAACAGAAGAATCCAATTCAAATATGATTCTTCAATGAATTTACAGGGATGCCGCTTCACAATTGAAATTACATAAAACATTGTTCGAATTTTCTAATATAGTACATTTCGCTGTCAAAGAAAACAGATTTACAAAACAAATGAAAATTATTTGCTATCATTAAATTGGCCTTTGCAATTACAATAAAAGCTTTTCAATAACGTTGCGGGCTGGTTGACGTTTTCATTGAAGTTTCCAATATCCTTTTTTTTCGTGTTATATTGTTGAGTTTTGTTTTTAAAGAGGTTTATGGTCTACTCACTAGACGATGTTATTGTAAGAAGTTATTTGGTGTGAAGTATTACTGACATTGTTTCTCCGTGATAAGAGAAAACTACTAATCTGGTAATACGAATTATATTTCTATGCAATAAATTGTTATTTATAAAATAATAATCACAATTAACAATTCTCAAGGAGAGACTTTAAGATAACGTTGATGCATATCTACCTACATCAGTTATTTGGTGTGAAGTATTGCTGACATTGTTTCTCCGTGATAAGAGAAAACTACTAATCTGGTAATACGAATTATATTTCTATGCAATAAATTGTTATTTATAAAATAATAATCACAATTAACAATTCTCAAGGAGAGACTTTTAGATAACGTTGATGCATATCTACCTACATCAGTTATTTGGTGTGAAGTATTGCTGACATTGTTTCTCCGTGATAAGAGAAAACTACTAATCTGGTAATACGAATTATATTTCTATGCAATAAATTGTTATTTATAAAATAATAATCACAATTAACAATTCTCAAGGAGAGACTTTTAGATAACGTTGATGCATATCTACCTACATCAGTTATTTGGTGTGAAGTATTGCTGACATTGTTTCTCCGTGATAAGAGAAAACTACTAATCTGGTAATACGAATTATATTTCTATGCAATAAATTGTTATTTATAAAATAATAATCACAATTAACAATTCTCAAGGAGAGACTTTTAGATAACGTTGATGCATATCTACCTACATCAGTTATTTGGTGTGAAGTATTGCTGACATTGTTTCTCCGTGATAAGAGAAAACTACTAATCTGGTAATACGAATTATATTTCTATGCAATAAATTGTTATTTATAAAATAATAATCACAATTAACAATTCTCAAGGAGAGACTTTTAGATAACCTTGATGCATATCTACCTACATCAGTTATTTGGTGTGAAGTATTGCTGACATTGTTTCTCCGTGATAAGAGAAAACTACTAATCTGGTAATACGAATTATATTTCTATGCAATAAATTGTTATTTATAAAATAATAATCACAATTAACAATTCTCAAGGAGAGACTTTTAGATAACGTTGATACATATCTACCTACATCAGAATTTATCATCATCTCTTGGCTAAATATTTTTTTGTTTATTTTAATATTATTTTTAAGAACAATTTATGGGAAATGTATTCCATATTGCCATGTTCGTACTTTTCTCCCAATACAGAGAGAGTTTAATTATTTCTGTGGAATAATGGTAAGTCCTCTGGGCGGAAAACAACCTCCCCACTATAATTTCGAATTATTTGTCCATCGCACCAGAAAACTTCTTCTTGCTTTAACAATAACACCGTCCAGTGAGGAGACACAGAATGCGCCTCTATATAAACAAAAATCAAGCTCCCAACGTGAAAAAAAAGCTTCAAGAAAAACGTCACCCTGTCCCACCACTCATATTTAATATCAGGTATAGGTGGTTCACTTATAGATATGCTACTTTCTAAAACATTCGAAGACCATCTGATATGAACATTAAATTCGGTCCGGGGTCCAAACAAGTAAGATTATTGGAAGAATTCGATTCTATTTTCACCAAAAAATATTGTATACAAAAAAACATTTTCAATATTTTTATTCCAGCTTGTAACTTATGTAAGTATAACAGTTAACAGGCTTTCTATCTTGTCGTTATTTTAATAACTTTTTTGCAATCGTTCGAATTTTAAATGAAATTTAATTCATTTAGTTTGCGGCTATCGCTCGCCGCGGATAGACATGTTGGGATAACGCTCGTTGAATTAGAATTTCTCGCTCTGTCTGAAGACTAAAACGTCCATTCATCGTGGTCTGTCTGGATACTAACATATCAAGGGTGCCATAACCGTATACACTTATACTAATTCCCAACATATGTTAGCAAAGCTTTGATGTTTCGTATTTGATACGCGTCTTAAAATACACTAAGTACAGTATACATGTTTTTTTGCAAAATTAACTGCAGAGCAAGAGATTCCTACGAAAAAATATTTAATCAATATGCAGATTAGAATACATTCGGAAATCTCAAATTACAGTTTCTAAGAGTATGCGTAGTTGCCCTCGAAATCTTTTGTTGGGAAACTAGGATTTTACGGCATCCAAGCACTCGCATTTTATAGCCTGTAAAATACAATCATAAACGTTTTGCTCGAATTCGGATAAGGCAGAACACAACGAAGAAATGTTTGACCCATTTCCATGCCACTGCTTATCGAACCCTATTCATCCGTGATAATCGATTTACTCCAAAACTTGGGACTGTATATGAGACAAAAAAATAAAAAGATTTAGTTTTATCTTTTTTTTCAGTCCCGCATCTCCATAAATGTGTCGGAGAAACTGATTCAAATGATAATAATGTTTTTTTTTCGAGGAGCAAAATGAAAATTATAGAAACATCGAAACTTGTTTTTTCATGAGATGAAAATAATACTTATCGCAGTATTTTATGTTATATTATTCGTAGTGAATATATGGAACATATTAGAATTTATACTGAAGTTACAAATAAATTCAGCCATGCTTAATACTCAATATCATAGATGGCGCAGTATTGAAATGGGTTTATAGAGGAAATGTGAAAATATTTTTTGCTTTCCCTCATTGAGTGGGGATCGTATAAATTATTCCAGCCCAAAGTTTAACAGCACAACATTAACAAAAAAAGTTTTCCGGCCCCAATTAATGTACTAAATGTTTATAAGGACAAGAAAACGAATTGATTCGACAATATTACCCAATAGATTTTATCTTAGTCACAACTTCAATTCTTGAAAATTATTTATTTAATTTGAATTCATTGTAAAAGTACGATAATATATGAAGACTTCCATGACCGACATGTACTCGTATAACTTCTCTTCCGCTTAGAGGTTTCAAGTTTGAAACCTAATAGTGACCTAAATTATTTTTTACTAATTTTCTCTATTCACAATAATATTTAACAATCAGGAATCAGAAACAACCATTTGCACCAACGGCGTTAAACGTTTCAAATATTTCTACAAAGCAGCTACCATGGTTCGGTACATGATTAATGTATTATAGATAAAAATTCTTAAAGTGAAATCGAGGTTTCTTCTAAGTATGTTTGAATACTGCCTTCTGAGCGTAAGGAGGGATGTGAAGATCTCTCTTTATGTATTTAAGTTGCTAATGGAAGCAAGATTTAATCCATATTCCTGATATATATTTGATATACATTTAGACTGGCAATAAGTAGAACTGACTTACGATTTACAAATAAACATTGATACATTTAGACTGGCAATAAGTAGAACTAACTTGCCAAGTGATCTTCCTTTGTTACACGAGCAATCCCTTTGGAATACCCGTAAGGCTATTGACATCTTCAACATTTGGATATTGACATCTTCATCATTTCAGAAAATGTTTTTAAAGAAAGTATTTAGAGGTTTCTTAGTAATGGGGTTGATATGTTGTAGCTTAGCCAATATTTCTTCTTTATTAATTTTTATTTCTCGTTACTTATTTTATTTCCTATCAGGGCGTCAAATGGTTTAGATAGCACGCTAACAAATGGACAAGTGATGCTAAAAATAATTATATTAAATAGATTACGAAAAATAAAAGAACTACCCTGAAATGTTTTTTTATGGAGCACGTTTAATGTTTTACTTAAAAGTGAAATCAAAACCAGGACTACAAATAGTTTGTCTAGCGCGCTAATCAATGGACAAAAACATATTGAAAAGACTAATGAAAATAAAATAATTAGTATAGTGTTTTTTTACGGAGCACGGTCCTGAAATATCTGATTTATGAAATACTATACGAGTACATAAAATACACATATGCCTTCGGGTCACACTATTTCTCAAATAAATGCTCAAGCTGATGAAATACGGACCCACAGAAAAGAAAGAAATAAACATAAACTTGGAATGTATTGTAGAATTTGTGCTTTCAATTTCCATCTTTAGTTTTCGAATTCCCTGTACATTAAGTTTATTTCTCTTGCTTTTAAAAAACCGAATGCAATTCTTAAAATTTATAAAAAAGTACAATTATGAATTCGATATCTCAAATTTTGTTACTGAATAAATGTTTGAATTATAGGAAGTGTATTTCTTGTTTTTTTTTGTGAACCTTGAAACTTTCTATCTCTCTGTAAATTGAATAAGCGCTGGAAAGTTATATCAATTAATCTTGAATTTACGAGAAACTGTGCTCAAAATTGATTGATAACTCATTTTCAAAGAAATTTATTTTAGAGTTATTCTTGGTTGGTTGAAAGAATTTGCTGTGTAGCAATAAGCCCGCCAAATGCGCCGTGTATTGTATAACGATATGCACAAAAGTACTCGTACTAAAATTATCAAAAGTACATAGCATATACGAATATAATAAAATCAATGACAAGGGAATAAAAAATAAAACAAATTTAAGAATATACGAATATACGAGTACATTTTTTTTCTTGTTTAAATTAAACAATTGCCCAACAGTTGAATGGAGAAATGAAATAATTGGATATTGTGAAATGAAATCAGAAAATTTCTTTCAATGAAAAGTAATTGTTTGTTATGACAAAAAATTAAATCAAATATTCTGAGCCAATATGCCATTGTTTATTCGTATAAAAGTGTTTTAAATTTACATGAAAAATGTGTCCGGAATCGATATATTTGAAAGGTTGTTTTTCAAATAAATACCACTATGCGAGTATGATTTAACATAAGTTCGAGGCATATGTCTGCTTATTTACTTATTTCCGATGGCCCGATGGCCTTATTACTTATTTTGTAGAGCTTAAAGCTAGAAATCATAGTCCGGCCTTATACTTAATATTAAATAACAATTTTTACTAAATAAATAAGTATTTAAAGTTAAATTTCGTTCAATATTGTCGAAGCTTCCTTATATAAGGGGAAACATCAGTTGACCTACAGTTTCAAATATTCATATTTCTTAGTTACATTCTTTTTGAATGTAACTAAGAAATATGAATATTTGTTTTTTCAGATGTAGTCTAATTTCGTTTTTCAAATAAAGAGTCCATTACTTGAATACAGCCTCACTTTAAAGTTTGAAGTGTATTAGTCCCGACTCTGAACATATATCAAGAAATTTTATCGTTAGAAATTATTATTTATACTGTACTATGAATTCGGTCTTGAGCCCCTTGTACTATGCGTATCCAGAAAGTAAGTGTACTGAGGCTCTCACGACCGGATGGACTTTATTTTCGACATGTTGGCTACACTTCCGTGTAGCCTGACCCTTCCCCTCCGCAACGAGACCGGTTCGAGGTCAGTACGTTGAGAAGTGTCGACGCGACAACACGTTTCGTGAAAAATGTCAATCCAATCTCCCGCCAAGTGCGAAATACGTCATCCGTTATCTCGTTTGGAAGGGAAAACCTCCGGTTGAGGTTTATAATGAGGTGAAAACTGCATATGGTGATAAAGCTATGAATTGTACGAGTGTGTACAAGTAGTGTCGCGAGTTTAAAAACGGTCACGTCACACCTCTTCACCCTCCGCCAAAAAGTACAAAACCACAATTTCAGCCAAGAAAATCATGGCATCCGTGTTTTGGGACTGTCAAGGCATAATTTTAATTGAATATATGCCTCAAGGGGAGACTATCAACTCTGCAAGATACTGTGAGACCCTAAAAAAATTGCGGAGGGCGATTCATAACAAGAGGAGAGGCATGCTGACAAAGGGAGTCTGCCAGCTGCACGACAATGCCAGACCACACACGGCCAACACCACGAAGGAACTGCTCGCCTCGTTTAAATGGGATGTCCTGAACCATCCCGCGCATTCCCCTGACCTAGCACCTTCAGATTACTATCTCTTTACCTCCCTGAAGCTGCACATGGGTGGAAAAAGGTTTTCAACCGACGGGGAGGTAAAGGAGGAGGTGGAGAAGTGGACAGAGGGTTGGCTGGAAACTACTTCGAGGAAGGTATCAAAAAGTTGATACCCCGCTTCACCACCTGCATTGAGAGGAATGGCGACTATGTCGAAAATAGCTTACATATGTACTACGGTAACCACGTATTTTTTTTGTTTAAATAAAAAAAATTGTAACCTACAAAAATTCAGTACACTTACTTTCTGGATATGCCTCGTATAACGCCCAGCCAGACTGACATCACGCACTTTAGCCCTACAGTTCTCCACTTTATCTTCTAAGGTCTTTGGAAATATTATCCACAAGTCACTGTTTTGTCTACTCAGTGACCTTTCCCACAAAACTTTGTCTCAAATATGGTAGATCTTTTTTTTAAACGTGTTTAGTCTTCAGTATGGTTATTTCCTTTTTCAACATTTTTTATGTTTAGTTTTTAATATGTAAATTGTTTTCTAATGTTTTTGTGTTTGATCTTTAATATGATAGCACGCTTGAAAATTGATAAAATATTCACAAAACTGAATTTGTTCATATGGATCCCCCTCTTGTCCCATGTTTTAATATGTCACACCAAATGCCTGTGATAGTCTCCTTAACTGCTTTTTAACCAAATTAATTTTTTAAGACATTTTAATATTATTTTCCAGTATCGTGTACTCATATTTTAATACAACACGAAGTTTTTGATTTTTAATTTTAGCAAAAATATACTAACCAAAATGTATTTACATATAAAATCCAGTTAATACATCAAATTATTTGCTGAAATATGCTTAAAAATGAAGTGATTAGTTTTAATAATCAGTTTAATATTGATGATAAATATCGGAAAGTGCCAACTTCAGTTTGATTAAACCTTCCGTCAGATGTGAGTTCAATCTTGTATTTCCATTAACAGACTTAATTTAGCCGGGCACAACACTTGGGTGAATATCCAAGTGAAAGTGCACAGTTTATGGTGATATCGTATTCTTGTATCAGAAACCAATATCAATTTAGTACCATCATCACAAATCTCGAAAGATGGAGGTTGTAAAGAAGATATTCGAAGACCAATTGATATGGGGAAATTTGTAACGACCAAACTTATAAAGATGAGAGAATAATGGTCTATACTTCTCAACATCAAAATTCATCTGGTGAGGCTCTAATTTTCTCCATAGCACTCTATCGCGATTAGAATCATGGACGCTGAGAAAAAAAGAAAGATAACATATACTATATGCTGGATGTTTTCGAGATGCGCTTTTGGCGGCGAATGTTTTGCAGCTCATGGACTGTAAAACGCACTAATGTGTCCATCCTCCAGGATCGGCAGGTCAAATAAAAACTGTTAACTACGTACAGGAAGAGAACGCTGTCATACTTTGGACATGTTTCTAGAAGAATACAGATAGGCAGGAAAATCTGATGGTGACTGGAAGTTTAGAGGGACGGCGAGCAAGAGGACGGCTTCCAGTAAGGTGAATAGAATAAATCAAATGTATAAATACTCGTAGCTCCTCATTTAAGCGAATCATACGATCAGTTCCAAATTCATCAGGCAACTACAACGCTATGTCATGAGCAACACGACTACGAGTAAGAAGAGATCATCATCCCCATCGAATGTCGACTGTTGCAGTCAGCGTCAGATTTGAGTCCTTATTGATAAAACAAGTGGTGAGCATACTTATTTAATATGATTGCAAAATGTTGTGCCCAAAGTTGATATTATTTATTTATTCAAGTGGTTTTATTCAATGCATCCGAATAGGTGGTTCGGACATTGTGAAGAGTGTGGCAGGAAGATGACAATGTATTTAGCCCCATTTATCGTGACTTCGGGCTTAGAACGAGTTAAGTAGACACGCAACTCGCGGTTCGTCATCGAACGTGTTGGCAAAAACTACCCCGCACGTGAAGAGGCAACAACACTAGCATACGCCTAGCGCTTGTGGGCATTGTTTTCAGACAAACTCTTACCATACTGAGCCCTGTTTTTTCGGGTATCATCAGGAATCGAACCCGAAACCCCCGGGTCGAAGTTAAGCGTCTTACAAACTAGGCCACGAAGGTTGTAGGTTTTATATTATTGCAATATTATGTATTTTTTAACATTGTTTCATGTTGTGAAGACTACCTTCGAGGGGAAAAGTGTTTATAGAAGACTGGCATATTTGCGGTAATTAGATCGTTAAGACATTAAGGTGTGTGTTGTCTTTTGTGCCAAACGTCTTTGACGTTTTTCTGCTTTTGTTTTTTATCGAGTTTTTTTAGGGGACTGACTAGCTATGCTTTATTTAATGTGGAGGTGATTGCGCGTGAGTCCAGTGACGTCAATTCTCTTAATGTGTAAACAATTACTATTCATTTTAGGGGGCTGACTAGCTATGCTTTATTTAATGTGGAGGTGATTGCGCGTGAGTCCAGTGACGTCAATTCTCTTAATGTGTAAACAATTACTATTCATTTTAGGGGGCTGACTAGCTATGCTTTATTTAATGTGGAGGTGATTGCGCGTGAGTCCAGTGACGTCAATTCTCTTAATGTGTAAACAATTACTATTCATTTTAGGGGACTGACTAGCTATGCTTTATTTAATGTGGAGGTGATTGCGCGTGAGTCCAGTGACGTCAATTCTCTTAATGTGTAAACAATTACTATTCATTTTAGGGGACTGACTAGCTATGCTTTATTTAATGTGGAGGTGATTGCGCGTGAGTCCAGTGACGTCAATTCTCTTAATGTGTAAACAATTACTATTCATTTTAACATTATTACACTTAAATATGTTTAGATATATATCGGTAATTCTTTTTTCAATATAGAGTTTTAAATTGTAATCGCATAGTAACCAATTGGTCACTTATGGAACTACGAAAAAATGATAACCTAACATAGCAACGAGCATAAAGCATTATATTATTATTTTAATAGGGTTAAATATCACTGTTTCGTAGTTCAATATAATATCGTAAGTACTTTTTAATACGAGTATCATATGTTTTTTTTTCTAATAAATTGAAGCTTATGAGTTTCGTTTAATTAATTCTGGTTCATTGAGTTACTAAAAGTGAGATCAAAAACAAAACATCGGTGAAAGGACCAATTTATTCTCCACCGAACTATTTGTAGTGGTAATTTTGCTTGGAATATTCAGACAGATTAACCTTTTCTACAACATGATGATGAAGTAATATTAGGTTGATAAAGACCCCTTAAGGTTTCGATTTTAAGAATTGTAGTCTGTAGATAATGGCATAAATAATTTTAACCAACTCATGTTTTAATTCAGTTTGCAAATAAATTTTAAAACACAAAACTGATTTTTATCTACGTTTAATGCAAAAATAGTATAAAGAGAGGCGAGGAATCTTGCCCACAACAGACAACTCTGGAGAAAGAGTGTAAAGATAGGCGAGGAATCTTTCCCACAACAAACTCTGGAGAAAGAGTGTAAAGATAGGCGAGGAATCTTGCCCACAACAGGCAACTCTGGAAAAAGAGTGAAAAGATAGGCAAGGAATCTTGCCCACAACAGGCCTTTCTGGAGAAAGAGTGTAAAGAGAGGCGAGGAATCTTGCCCGCAACAGGCAACTTTGGAGAAAGAAAACTAAAAAAACCGACCTCACATAGTGAGGTGGAGCCAGGAGGAAAATGATTAATCTAGAAATATTATTCATATTCCCATTTCTTGTAATTTTTAACTAAAATGTCTAATTTAAAGTGAACGTGATTATTATCTTATAATAACTATAACTCTTTCGTTATATGGTGAGTTTATTACGATCAATATCTTCCTATCAATCAGAAAGGTGTTAAAGAGGACCTAGATTCAAATTCTTTTTTTTTAATGGGTACTGATGGTAATAAAACCAGTAATCAACGAGTTAGAAGACATTGATCTTGCCAAGTAGATCATGTAGGTTGTGTGGGTCATTAAAACAAATGTTTAATATTAAATTTTAGGTTAACTACTAGCCTACATAACTTAAACAGTTTTAATATCTAAGACTGGTATTTTTATTGTTAATCTTAATATTTGTTTATTATTTATATTTGAATTCGGCACATCAAAGCTTCGTGATCAGGAAATGTATAAAGTTTCCAAATATTTTACTTCGGTTACAAACAAAATTATCCAACCCACTCGGGAAATGTGAGTCGACACGAATTTTCCAACACAGTTCCTTTATTATATTACAGAAGTATAGAAAGTTGATCGATATATTAGCTTCATTTATTATTTGCGCGAGCTGCTCCATTTGTTTATGTAAATAAATATACCTGTTAATTCAGATTAAAGTCTGGTTTCAAGACTCACTTTCAAAACTGAGTGGCAGTTAACGTTTCAGTTCGAGGTATCGTTATCTTAGTGATTCGAGTCAAGTACATGACAAGTACTCACTCAAGTTTCAAGATGTCTTTTGATAGTAAATTAAGTTTCAAGATATGTTTTGATACTCAGGGTTAACCGTGCAATTGCTTCGACTGTCAAAATAAGGAGTACTGAGATCTGTTTATTTTTTCATATTACGATGTTAGCAGTTATGCTCGAATGTAAACGTAGAGGCATAGAAATGAGATTCTCGCGTCTTCACTGATCCATAATATGACCTTAAATTAGCGATACCTTTTTTTATAGGGAATAACGGGTTCGTAATATCGTTTGTATTTTTTAATACCCACAATACATCATTTTAATGGAAAGACAAACAGCATAGTACAAGTACATAACATTGTTAAAACTCCTCCATTTTGTAGATTTAGTGACAATGTGGTATCATTCCTTAATCATATATTTGTCCTAAATGCTAAAACATTCACACTGCATTCACATCCTTACATACTTTAAACCCAAGTTTTCAAGCACAAAATTTACTACTAGCGTTTACATATAACTAATATACGACAATACTTTTCAGACTCAAAAATAATATTTACATTAAAACAAATTCTTGTATAGAACATATAAATTTAAAACGTAAGTCATTAAAAATGTTATTCAAACCTCCTTTTCTCTAAAATAATGAGCGATTAATGCACTATTTTCCGATCGGACAAATAAAGAGTTAAATTTATTTCCCATTCAGTCCTATCATATACGAGTATGTTGACCTAAAGTAATTCAAATAAAATTTGACTTTGATATTAGATTCGATGATACTTAATACCAGCAACAAGTAAAATAACAGATAAAGAACGCATTAATGTCGATAAAAAATCAAGTTTTGTTAATTTTACTTTGGGCAGCTGATTACTTTGATTTCACTTATGTCGACCTTTAGTCTTCTTTAAATTTGTGAAAAAACTTGTGATATTTTTAATTTATATTACAGTTTTAAATGTTGAAAGAAAAAGGTAGGTACGCAAATAGAACATCATTATGATTTATTAAAAATTCCTTAAAACCTTAGCTATATTAATGTATTCTCAGCTCAACCCTAATAAAAGATTTACCAAACCCTTTTTTCAAATGTTGAGTAATTTTCCTATTAGGTACTCCAAAAAACATGAAATCTGTGTAATCTATATATTTCAAGTTTTTTCAAAAGTGCTTTATGAAGATGAAAAAGAAATGATGGTATGTAAGGGAAACCGATCAGGCTAAGCATATCATAAGTAGCAAGTGAGGTTAAGGGCATTCGTCATAGTGAGGGCAAGTACATTCACTAATGTGAATGTACTTGCCCTCACTTGCTACCTATGATGAGAAGCACAATTACCTGTTACATAACATGTGACTATGCTACTACTATAGTCTTAGGTTTCCCAGCAGTAAAAATCAGTTAGGTAAAGAATTATTCTAATTTTGATACAACACTTTTTAAAAGGCTACTACGTCAATGTGAAACTTATACAGGTACAGAATAGATTCAATGTTTTTTTTAATTTTGTTTATTAGGCATTGAAATTGTGAAAAATAAGGCTACACATGTTTGAATTCCCTGAGTATGTTTAGGTAGGTGTTGGTACATGTGTTTTTATTATTATCAAAATAAAAGTTAAGAGACAAACAATGTGAATTGAAATTATATAACTGTATTAAAAATATCTTAAATTTAATAAGCTGAAAAAAAATTAAAATTACATACAACCTTTATATTGAAATTAGTTTTAAGACTTAACAGTATATTAATATTGTGATAGTTTCAATCGAAAAGGGACTTGAATCAAACCATAATGTTTAAGCTAAGTTCTTTAAGTTTTAGATTATAGAAAATTCGTATCAAACGACTAGTTAATACATTTTGTTTCATTACTATATGTAAAATTGATTGATTCCATACCTCTAGTCAGCCATATTCTCGTCAAATACATTAATTATTCCAGAGTTTCTAAGTAAATAATGGATCCTCATTTATTTGATTATTCATTGGAACCGTTTTTAAGCGACTATTTCTCCGCAGAACATTTCTTCGCAACATAAAGTTGTCCGTTTTTTTTTTCAATCGATAAGAAACTAAAGACCTAAAATAAATGTTTTTATTTCTAAAGATTTTTTTGTAGAAGCGGCTTTGCGAAGATATGTCGTCCTACATAAAATTACTTGATATTCATACTCAAATACGAGGAGATTACGAGGATTTTTTCACATTTTGTCTTCTGAGGCATTTTTCCCGTCTTCACGAAATCTATAATTTGTCCAATTATGTTTTATTATATTTGTATCATATACTCGCTCTTACCCTTGTGGTTACTCCCTTTTTTCCCGCTGTAATCTCTAAGGTACAATACTTTATTTTTTTAAAGTAATTATTTTAGTTTTGTTAAAAAAATATGAACTGAATTGAGTAAGTTTTTTTGTAAGGTATCTGTTTTTATGCGTTAATTTTCATCTTATGGAAACATATGTTAGACAGCATTCACCATGTGTCCAGACCTACTAAATGCCCTCCCCACCGCCTACTAAATATATTACTACTACTATTCTACTTCAAGTTCAATTCCATACATTTTTCAGAAGCAGCTACGAATCAGATTTATTGTATTTGCTTGAACTAGTGTATCCTATTAAATAACCAACTATATCTGCTTACGCAATAATACTCGTAACTTTGTGCAAGTGTCAATTAGAATACGGTGGAGACAATATTTTCCTCGATAAAAGGAATTATTTTAAAAATGTACTTTTTGTTCTTTGGATGCGTCAAGTTAGGAAATAATTGCCTAAAATTTCGTTTACAATACTCGTACTTTTCAATTATTGTTTTTGAAAATTCAGCATTCCACCTTCAAGCTGCATAAACAGTCCCTTTTCAAAATAAGTCGAGGAAACGCCTGTAAGATAGAGAAAATGATAGATAACTAAGTTCAGAAAACGTAGAAATGATCGTATTTAATAAAGATTTTTTTAAAACAACATCCGACGAACGAGATTAAAATTTCTAAAGTTCTTATTCAATATACAAAAAGAGGAATAAATAATATTACATAAGAAAAAATAATAAAGATAGGAAAAACTTGACGGTTAATTATTCAAATCAAGGAAGAAACAGATATTAATTCAACTCAAATATAAATACTTCCCAAGGCATTTCATTAACCGGGGATCCACTAAGTAGAATAAATTAAGTTCCATACCAGTATACTCGTTTATGGTATGTGCTCGTTTGTGCTCGTATGTCGGATACAATATTATTAGACGAAGAATCGTGGTTACACATGTGTTTGGGAATATCGTGTTAAATAATTTAAGTGAAATTATTCTGCCATTATGGTAGTCCCAGACAAAGGCTTAAAATGGGTTTCAGGAAAACGTAAACAGGGTCAATGTTTCCTTATACGCAATTTGTGCCGAGCACCCAGGTGACGAGGCAAAAGGGTGACCGTGAGACTGTTTTTTTTATCAAACGAAAGATTTTTTAGCTTTTGGATGGTAAATATTTTTTCTGTAAGGCTTTCGAATACACATATATACATATATATATATATATATATATATATATATATATATATATATATATATATATATATATATATATATATATATATATATATATATATATATATATATATATATATATATATATATATATATATATATATATATATATATATATATATATATATATATATATATATATATATATATTGGGTGTACAAATAAGTCACCGCCGTTTGACAAAAGTTGGCGCCACCAGTAAGTTATGGTTAAAATTGTCAGATGTAAAATGTCATTATCGTAAGGTTGGACATCTGTCAACAACATGACCTTGAAATATTAGTGAATTTTTATCAGTATAACATATTTTTTTGTGTTCGAAAATGTCAAGTTTTGAGCCGAATAAGCGTCATTTGCGGGAACTTTTGATTTACTTCTTCAATTTGAAGAAATCTGCAGCTGAGGCGCATCGATTGCTTGTAGAAGCATATGGTGAGGCTGCCTTAAGTGAGAGAAGTTGTCGTGAGTGGTTTCAAAAGTTTAAGAACGGTGAATTTGACATCGAAGACAAAGAACGTAGCGGAAGGCCGAAAGTGTACGAAGACGCGGAATTGGAAGTATTATTGGATCAAGATTCGTGCCAAACGCAAGAAGAACTTGCACTTACATTAGGAGTGACTCAACAAGCAATTTCACATGGGTTGAAATCATTGGGAATGATTCAAAAACAAAGAAATTGGGATTCATATGAACTGACACGGAGAAACTTTGAATGCCAATTTTCCACATGTGAAATGCTGCTTGCCAGGCATAAACGAAAGGGTTTTCTGCACCATATAGTCACTAGTGATGAAAAATGCATCCATTATGATAATCCAAAAAGGAAGAAATCATGGGGATCCCCTGGTCATGCTTCAACATCTACGGCTAAGCCAAATATTCATGGAAAAAAACTCTTGTTGTGTATTTGGTGGGATCAGCTTGGTGTCGTGTATTATGAGTTGCTCAAACCGAATGAAACCATTGCTGGGGCTGTCTACCGAACATAATTGATGAGATTGAGTCGAGCACTCGAGGAAAAGCGCGCCCACTACTACGCCAGACACGACAAAATTATTCTCCTGCATGATAATGCTAGTCCACATGTTGCGGTACCGGTCAAAACCTATTTGGAAACACTCAATTGAGAAGTTTTACCCCACCCGCTGTATTCACCAGACATTGCTCCTTCTGATTACCACTTGTTTTGATCGATGACGCATGGCCTGTCTGAGCAGCACTTCACATCATATGAAGATACCAAAAATTGAGTCGATTCGTGGATAGCCTCAAAAGATGTTGATGATGACTGACGCGGTATTCGTATGCTGACAGAAAGATGGGGAAAAGTAGTGGCAAGCGATGGGTACTACTTCGAATAAAACATGAGGTTCCGTTCTTTCACAATAAATGCCCATTTTTTTTATAAAAAACGGCGGAAACTTATTTGTACACCTAATATATATATATATATATATATATATATATATATATATATATATATATATATATATATATATATATATATATATATATATAATATATATATATATATATATATATATATATATATATATATATATATATTATATATATATATATATATATATATATATATATATATATATATATATATATATATATATATAT
>OX463838.1:33797405-33887747 GCA_949825065.1 Odontocerum albicorne
TATTAAAAAAAAATGATTTTATTAAGAAATAAGGTTAATTTAAAAGTATGGCAGTTAAATATTTTAGAAAACTTCCCATTAGTAATGTTGTTGCTGATGGAGATAATGTCAATAAACCGCAACGTCCTGAAAAAAAGTACTATGCACAGAGGTGTATTAGTTCAAAAATTAATGCATTAAAGTAAAACTTCGTTTTTTTTTGTATTACACTTACGATGTATACATTATAGACTGACGAGCTCATTACCGTGTGAAACATCTTAAAACCAATCAAAAAATGTAAAAGAGCATCAAATCATAATCAGACAGGCATCATTTTCATTTTTTATTTGAATTTCAACGGGAATCGAACGTGCAGCCCCCTGCGTGGAAGACAAGCTCTTACCAACCAACTAAGCTACGGAGGCCATTTTTGTTTAATTATTTAATACTAGCTGTACCCGGCCACGCGTTGCTGTGGCTCAGTCTGGTTAAATGGAAAATAAAGAAAAGAGAAAGCACACGTTTCTAATATGTTTAATTTCACAATGCTTGTGGGAATACAATATTTTTTATGTCTTTCAGCCACTCTCAGTCTATAGCGTTTATTGCCGTGCTCGCAAATGATCGCATCACTCCAAGAGGTCAATTCACGATATGATTTGAATTCAAACGAAAGATCGATTGCACTGAAAAAGAAGAAAGAAAGTTATAACAAAAACATATAAAATTGCGAAACATTAAAAAAGGAACTGAATAATATTGTTAAGTTCGTAAACGTCTTTGTTCTTGGCGGCAACAATAGCTCGTTCACTCAGCCAATCGTGATTCTTATAATTGATTTGAATATTGGTAAATACTTTTTAAACCAATTCTTCTTTTGATGTCACAATCACTGATACAGCAGTATTTTCGCAAACGCGTCATTTTGACATAACGTGAAGAAAGCATTTAACGTTGTAGCCGGTGGATTCGGGGCTATTTGTTGCACATTTGCAGCTGTGAAATAAACGCGTTGTCCATTTTCTAGATGTACTGCTAAGTGAACAACAGCTGGACTTCGTTCATGTATGGGAAATGAAAGATTTCGCCATACAGCTTCATTGCTGCTTATGTATCTTCCAGCCTGATATTGTGCGATTTCATCGATATGTATGACCGCATTCCCATCCCGCATTCTAGTTGCACTCCAAAAACTACCATGTAGCTGCCTTTATTCACGTATTGTACTTACAAATGTATTTGATCGATTTAACGGGATTACAGTATTCCACGTTTATGTGCGCTTTGTATGTTTTTGATAGCAAAAGCGAATATGCAATAACCCAATGGTTGTCTACTTTGATGTCACCATTTCACATTTGTATGGTTGCTAATTTCCCGCCATCTTCTGTTGATCTTCTTCTTTATAAAGGATATCCATCGTTTCCTGTAACCGTGTTGGATACTAATGCTCGAGGATATCGCTTAGATCATTTTCCGTCTATCAAGCATGGAGAATTTGGATTCAGTGTACCGCAAGGTCCATGTATCATATATTTCGTCACAACTTCATGCAAATCCTTATCGACGTCGGCATCGGGTATTTCAGCGCACATTACATTGTCGATTTCGTTTGAAGTGATTTTGTTATAGAGCCAGATTAGTACTATATATGTGCATGTGGCCATCCTCTCTTTTGCTATTCCACTGAGTATATCCAGCAGCGCACAGACCGAAACACTTCATGTTTTACCATGAGCTGTTGTATATCGTCCCAAGCTGAATTGCATGTGAATGTAGTGAATAGGTCTGGACACCCGTAGTGACGAACATACGCAATTGCATATTGAGCATACTCATGCATATGACGTGGACTGCCTGTATATGAAGATGGCCAAATCGTTAGTCTTCAAACGTTAGTTGTATTACCGTCATTTACAACTGTATCTCGCAAATGAACGTATTCTTCAGAGCGAAGCTTGGTCTGATTCAAACGAATGAATATCAAACTAATTAAAAAATCTCCATTTCTATATACGATTTGATATATTTTGAAATATAAACGTAGAGATAAAATTAAATTCTATATAAAAAACATACTTTTGATATTCCTAATGACCTATTTCAGCCACTATCAGCCTGTCGCGTACATTCTGTTGAGAACGAACCAGTTCTGAATCTGCAGAACGCGATCGCCGTGCTCGCAACCGTGCATCCTCAAGTCTGGCTACACGTCGTTCTGCTGCTTCCTCGAAATTGTGAAACATTAAGTTATGAGACAGTGAAATTCATCCTGGGGTCATATCAACCTGCACCTTTCCGTTCCCAATTTCCAGCAATTGATGTGAGAATATCTCAGCTGATCGATCGTTTTGCAGCTGGACACGCATTTGTCAAATATTTGTCCAATAGGAGTATTGTTAAGGAAATACAGAGATAATTGGAACGATTTAAATGTTAAGCAAAGAGAGAGATTATTGGAATTAATTAAATGTTAAGGAAAGACATTGCAAACTACGCACGAATTAAATTTGGATGTGACATGTTTGGACGCGTCATTAATGAACAATAAATATCTATTCTAATAAATAGCAAGTTATTTAGGTAAATACATTACAAAAAACAACAATGATAACAAATTAGTACATCTTGTTACAAATAAGCAAAAATTTGTCAGTTCGTTTAAAATAAATATGACGTTTATCAAAAATGTACATACCAGCATCACGTTGTATCTGTGAAGCAAATAATCGCGTCACTCCAAGAGATAAATTCACGATATGATTTGAATTTAAACGAAAATCAATCAACACAATTAAATTTTATCGCTAATTGAACAGAAAAATAAAAAAATAAGTTAAAAAAACTAAGTTAAAAAGATAATCTTAGAGGTAGGTATGTTAACAACGCATATTATGAAATGAAAATGGCGGATAAATTAGCGCAGATGGCACTATACAAAAAATATTATATAATAAAATAACATTTCTAATAATACATTATTTAATAATATAATTAAAATAATTAAATAATTATTTTAAAATAATTCATTTAATAATTAATAATGATATAAAAATATTAATATATTTAACATTAAAAAAATGTAAATTTTCCTTTATTAAGTGTATTATATTATTATTAAAATTATTATTTATTATTGTTTATTATAAAAAATAAAAAAAAATAGTTTTTTCATTGAATTAAAAGAGACTTTCTTGAATTAAATTCCACAGAACCATTTCCTAATCCTAAAAAAAATCGTTAACAAATCGAAAAAAAAGCAATGCATAAAATCAACTTTTCCTAGGAGTTAAGAAGTTTCACTTCTACCACGCGAGATTATCAAGCATCTGTTTTTTTATACATATAAGTTATATTTATTTTAGCGATCCTCGATCTTTTTATACATGTAAGTTATATTTATTTTAGATCTTTTTATACATATAAGCTATATTTGTTTTAGCGATTATATTTATTTTAACGATACTCAAAATATTTCAAAACAAATAAAATTTTAGTTGGATATTTTTTACAAATTTAGTATTAGTTCTGCCAAATATATTTCCTGCGCTTGCGCTATAAAGTCTAGACTCAGCCATATTAAGATTTTCTCAAGCTGCTATGACACAATGGAACTTATCCTTATTAACACAAATTTTATTTTGACGTATCTTGGATTCTAACCTATTTTTCGTCTGTAATAAATTTATCGTAGAATTATTATTCAACAGGAAATATTTATTATCAAACATAAAATTATTTTATATTTTATGTATATAGACTAAATCATTGAATATCAAATATTAATTACTAAACCTCGAAAATGCAATATGCTCAACTGTCAAAATATTTTGACAGTTGATATTCAATATTTGATATCCTTGTCCCCGACAGGTTCGCATAGGTAATGTTTTCTGATTTAAAAATTTTATTATATACACTGATTTATATATATATATATATATATATATATATATATATATATATATATATATATATATATATATATATATATATATATATATATATATATATATATATATATATATATATATATATATATATATATATATATATATATATATATATATATATATATATATATATATATATATATATATATATATATATATATATATATATATATATATATATATATATATATATATATATATATATATATATATATATATATATATATATATATATATATATATATATATATATATATATATATATATATATATATATATATATATATATATATATATATATATATATATATATATATATATATATATATATATATATATTTATATATATATATATATATATATATATATATATATATATATATATATATATATATATATATATATATATATATATATATATATATATATATATATATATATATATATATATAAATAAAAATGAAAAAACATTTCCGTTGACGAATATCAACTTTACTCAAAATTTCAAATCGATCGGTAGAGAACTTCCGGAGATTAGCGATCTTCAATTAACGAACATTTACATTTTTATTTATATAGATAGATAGATAGATAGATAGATAGATAGATAGATAGATAGATATATAGATAGATAGATAGATAGATAGATAGATAGATAGATAGATAGATAGATAGATAGATAGATAGATAGATAGATAGATAGATAGATAGATTATATAGATGAATAGATGAATCATGACAATATTTATTCAAGCTTATTTACATGTTTTAAAATTATTAATTCGTTCAAGAGGGATGTGCCCATTAATACAAACTAAACAGTGCCATCTATGTATTTGTATTGAAGATAATATAAGTCTTGAAACACACACAGTTTCATGAAAAAGGAGATAAATTAATATTAAAATCGTATCATAAGACAGATTCAGATCTCGACCCGTAGACTTCCTAACTGCTACCTTATGGTTGACGTTAACATACCTTAACAACGGAAGGGCTTGCAGAGATTTTTTAGATATGCTCATCCAGGTCAACCAGAGTAACTTGTACTTCAGACATGCCCCCTTGAAAGCTGTCAATTAAATCTCTGTTATGTGTTATGCAGTTGTCCATATTTCTCCGCACTCACAAATTCCCCTATACCCCCCCCCCCCCCCTCATCACTGTCAACAACAATTTCATCTCAAGAATCGTGTTCAAACCAGTAATATTTGGAATATTATATCTGTCACGCATACTAGAAATTAATGAATTGCCAGCTGACATTTTACCTTAATTCGGATAAATTGTTGAATCGCTGTGTCAACTAATAAGATCCTCTTTTTAAAAAAACACTTAACATTTAGAGATTATTTAGATAATGGTTAAAAGTCAGCAGTCAGCAGGTGCTTAGTAACTTAAAGTGAAATGAAATCATTTGGATATTCATAAAGGATAAAAGGTTTTCCATCCACCAAACCATTAGCCCCAACTTAGTACAATAGGTACTATAGTCCTACTTAACAAAACTCTTAAGCCAACCAACCACTTGGTCAACAGATACTCCTGCTTGGAATGAAATATGGCAATATGAGTGAAAATATCATGAAGTAACTATGTACAGTGAAACCCCGTTTTAACGTTTTTGAAGGGACTGATAAAAAAACGTAATTGGAGGGAAAACGTAGATTCGAGGCTAGAAAAAAAATTATTTTTTATTTAGACAATCACGCAAATCGGAAAACTTTCGTCAATCGATTTGCGATTTTTTATTATCGTAGCCCAAGTTGTAATGGGTATCTCCAAATCACGCGCCAGCGAAACACGTGAACCAACGTGTTTATTTACTTTTTCGAGATTTTTCTTTTTCTCTTAAATCGATAATGTTTTTCTTTGTTGATACATTATTTGAAGGGATTCAACGAAAAATTAAAAGAAATGTAAATTGACACACGAAATACACGACAATTGACAATTGAAATTGCATGTACACGACCGACACGTTTATAAGACAAGCACAGACTGACCTGCCAATACAGTCTGCCTGCCTCTGATTCGCTAAATTTCCCACCAATTGCATCGTATTACACGACTCGTGTAACCTTGACCATGAGCATGAGGTGCACACGTATCTATAAATTGAAACAACATATTTTTGCTTCCCAATATTCATTTCAAATATTTTAAATCGTCGCGCATTTAATTAAATATGTTTATAAATTGATTTGCATTTTAAATATTTCAAACCTAAATTGCAGGAAATAAAAACGTAAAAGCGGGTACTAAATGTACTAAAATAAAACGGGATTGTAAAAATTGAACGCAAATAGCGGGAAAACGTGAATTCCGGGCACGTAAAAACGGGGCTTCACTGTATATCCAAGTTTACACAGCAACTAGCATTATGAACTATTTATTTGATTATTCTTTTATGTACTCGTACATGGTTAGACATGATACGTCTAGTGAGCTTATAGCTATACAGCAATATCCAACCAACCAGTTTAACTTGGATAAATTAAAGTATTTTCATCCGTGACAGATTTTACAAAAAAAATATTCATTTAAATTTATGTAAAAAAACCTTTTCAAATAAAATTACTATTCTCTATCAATAATGGTAGAACTAAAGTGAAGTAATTTGTTCAAGGAAAGGAAACGAAGGAAATATTGTTTTTGGATTTAGTTAATGATAAGGCTTCAAAATCAAGTCAAGGTATAAATTCAACCAGGAAAATAATCTATATAAATAAAAATGTAAATGTTCGTTAAGAGAAAATCTCTAATCTCCGAAAGTTCTTCACCGATTGCTTTGAAATTTTGACAAAAGGTTGCATTCGTATACAAGCATGTTTATGTATATTATTTTTTTATATACGGTTGTATATAAAAAAGTATATAAAACAGACGAAATAACGGGAGCGCCCCCTGCAGCGACACACGCAAACTAAACAATTCTCATTGACAGTTATGTCACATTGCATTTTCGACGTTTCGGAATTAATATTAAATAATAAATATTAAATATCTATATAAATAAAAATGTAAATGTTCGTTAGTTAAAAATCGCCAATCTCCGAAAGTTCTTCACGGATTGCTTTGAAATTTTGACAGTTTAATTTTGATTTCGAATATTAAATAATAAATATTACTTAAATAATAAATATAAAACAGACGAAATAATGGGAGCGCCCCCTGCAGAGACACACAAACTAAACAATTCTCATTGTCAGGTTATGTGACATTGCATTTTCGACGTTTCAGATTCTTTCATTTCGTTTTTTAACTGTTTTTTTTTTAATTTTTCATTGCTTTGAAATTTTGACAGAAGGTTGCATTCTAATACGCGCCTGTTTAAATATACTTTTTTATATACAGTTGTATATAAAAAATATATATAAAACAGACGATATAATGGGAGCGCCCTCTGCAGAAACACACGCAAACTAGACATTTCTCATTGACAGGTGTGTGTGACATAGCATTTTCGACGTTTCGGATTCTTTTATTTCGTTTTTTAACAGTTTTTTCCTTATTTTTCAATGCAATTGGCGGTGGATTTATGATGTGTCGATTGATTTTCATTTAAATTCAAATTATATCGTGAAATGCATTGGAATTGATAACGCAATACTAAACATTGCTCATTTAAAGGTTATGTCGTGTAAGCGAACGAGCGAAACAGACAAATAATGGCTCAAATACGCTCAAATACAGTTGCGAGCACGGCGATCGCGTTCTGCAGCTTCAGAACTGCTTTGTTCTCAACATAATGAACGCGACAGGCTGAGAGTAGCTGGAAGACGTCAATAGGAATATCAAAAGTATTTTTTTTATATAGAATTTAATTTTATCTCTATGTTTATATTTCAAAATTTATCAAATCGTATGTAGAAATGGAGATTTTTTTAATTAGTTCCAATTATCTATTTGTCTTCCCTTAACATTTAATTAGTTACAATTATCTCTCTGTCTTCCATTAACATTTAATTAGTTACAATTGTCTCTTTGTCTTCCCCTTACCATTTAATTCGTTACAATTATCTCTCTTCTTTCCTTAACATTTAATGAATTCCAATAATCTCTCTCTTTTCTTAACATTTAATTAGTTCCAATTATCTCTGTATTTCCTTAACACTACTATTTGACAAATATTTCCTTAACAATACTCCTATTTGACAAATGCGTGTCCAGCTGCAAAACGATCGATCAGCTGAAATATTCTCACATCAATTCCTGGAAATTGGGAACGGAAAGGTGCCGGTTGATATGACCTTAGGACGAATTTCATTTCCTCATAACTTCTGCAATTTAGTGATGTCAAAAGAAGAATTGGTTGAAAAAGTATTTCCCAATATTCAAATCAATTATAAGAATCACGATTGGCTAATTGAACGAGCTATTCTTGGCACCAAGAACAACGACGTCTACGAACTTAACAATATTATTCAGTTCCTTTTTTAATGTTTCGTACTTTTATATGTTTTTGTTCTAACTTTCTTTCTTCTTTTTCAGTGCAATCGATCTGCTTTAGTTCATCAAAATGTCGAGGAAGCAGCAGAGCGACGTGCAGCCAGACTTGAGGATACACGGTTGCGAGCACGGCGATCGCGTTCTGCAGCTTTAGACCTGCTTCCTTCTCAACAGAATGAACGTGACAGGCTGAGAGTGGCTGAAAGACGTCAAAAATACTGTATAACCACAAGCATTGTGAAATTAAACATATTAGAAACGTGTGCTTTCTCTTTTCTTTCTTTTCCATTTAACCAGACTGAGCCACAGCAACGCGTGGCCGGTTACAGCTAGTATTCAAATAAAACACATGTACTAGTGCTGATATGGTTTATCTTTATTATTTATTTTAAAAAATTAAATAAAAATCTAAGATAAAGATCTGGAATCAGGAACATTTCAACTAAAGCAAACCATACAACTAAATTAAATTTAAAACTCTTATTTCCAACCATCCAAATTCTTAAGATAAATCTTCCAATACGAAACTGTTCTAAAAATAAAACAATCTTGAGAAATAAATTTTGTTTGCCACTTATTGGAATGATCGATCAACAGGTTATTTTCTGATTATTGAACTTAGAATATCTGGCAAAAGAAGAATGGAGGAAGACAATCAATGGAATTCATAAACAGTTCTATGAAAATCTCAGTTTGTTAATTGATGAACATAGTATGAATGATGACATGTAGTTAGTTACTGCATCCCTTAACTCTTACAGTAGACTCCAATCATTAGGACTTACCATAGGTACATAAAGTTGTCCATTGCTTTATGTTACAAGGATAAATTGAAACCAAGACACAGAGATAGGTAGATGTGCACAATCCAATATTTATTTATTCAATCTAGTTTATGCATAACATTGACGAACTGTACAATAACAGCATATCAACTGTACCCCAGAGCATCCAAACAGTACTGAATTTTCAGCATATTCCATATATCATCAACATTGCTTTTAAACTATTTGTTTTATTGACAATTACTTTTCTTCCTCTTTGTAATGCTTAAAAATTAAAGTTATTTGCATATTGGTGAATTTGATTATTTTATAAATAGTTGAATCTTACGATATGTCATTCTAAAAAAAACTGAAAACACAAATTTCAAGCAAACACAAAATAATATTATTTAACAGGAAAAACATTCATGCTGATTTTTTCTAAGGAATTCAAAAAATACATTTTAATAAAACAATAATCTCAATATAATTGTCCAGAACCCAATTTATAAGAAGCATTCATTTCAAGGGGAAAATAATAACAACCAAGTGATAGAAAGGTGTTTGTATAGTATATTTAATACAATTAAAAATATAATGTATTTAAAAATAATAATATAAAAGCATGTCACAAAAATTATACAAATATAATAGTGTAAATAAAATAAAAAATTTGATCTATCTTAATGTTGTAACAAGGAATGTGCATTTAAATTTATAAGTGCATTTAAATTTAATTTAAATTAGTTGTCACCTTGTGACTTTAAAGATTGATAATACTCTGAAAGTACTTTCCAAGCGGACGGGGCCATAAAGCCATTTGGAGGATCTTGTCCAGCGCGAGCAAGACCTATGTGAGAGAGAGAGAAACATCAACAAGATACAATAGTAAGTTTATTACAATACAATCAGAATCTAAAATGAAACAGTGCAATAATGGTTTCCAATTGAAACTTAACCACATTTAATCAATTTCCAATGATTTCCATATTTTTATGAGAAGTGAGACGTTCTTAAAGACCTAACAAACTGAATAATTTACTTAACAAGCAGAAAGTGATGTATGGAAATTACAGTTTTTTTTTACAATTGTTATATTGATTCACTTAAATAATTTTAAATTTCAACTCTAAGATATAATATTATGTTATTTTTTTGAACGTGACAATTTTTTTTTCAAAATTTTATAACTGCTCAAATTACCTAGGCATGTTTAATTTTTTTGCAAACTAAAACCTGTTTAGTGAATTAAATTTTTTTATTAAATATTTTGCAATTTCTTATTTGGAAGTTTTGTTTATAGTTATTGTTTTACATTTTTTAAAAGCGTTTTATCACATCTGTCATTTTCTATGATTACTACAAGTATCAATGTTTGATGAAATCTTTGTGACATTGTTATAGTACTTAAACATATTTTTATTGATAATTCAAGATCTTCTTTTCCATAAGTGAAAAATACATAAAATGTGTGCACTGTATAAAAAAACATAAAAATAAGTATATTTGATGTATCATAAGAACACCTTTCACTTCACTTTTTTATTATTCAGCAAATATAAACAGGATTGGGAGGGATATTTCTAACATTGTGTTGCTATTATGTTGTATAAAAGGAATTTTCTATGAGTTTCACATATATTTAATACCGGTACAAGATAAAGCATATAAAACATTAACCTTCACATATAGTACGTGAATTGTTTTGTATTACACTGCCTAATAGAGAACCATCACATAAATAATCATGTGATATTTTATCCAGCCAAGTGCATTTAAATACATGTGCATCACATTGATCCATAATGATTTATTGAATTTTAAAAAGTATGGATTTGAAATAAGCATAAAAATGCTCAAAAAGTTTCATGAGAAAAACCATCATACATTAATAACACTTCCCACTAAGAATAATACTAATAAACCCACATAAGTTATTTGGACTACTAAAATTCATAACACAATCACACAAAATATAATATTATACTCCAAACAAGTATTAATTTCCCAAAGAAGTGTGATTAAATAAATTATAAATAAAATTAAAACATCTATTTAATAGTTAATGGGCTTTACGAAATTCTCGAAATGATTGCTTAATGATATCATACACACGTTTTATATTTTTTCATCAGTATTTGAATGCTCGGTTTTAAGATATTTTTGATGTATTTTCTAACCGAGTGAAAGTAATGAAAAATTATTTAGTATTGACCGGAAATGGAACTTGGAATACCAGATTGACTTTCAAGCAAGATAAGTTTAGCTAGTGATGATGGCTAAGACAATGATGACAATAAATAAATAGATCAATAATCAGGTAATTGTAAAACATGTTCAATTGCAACATTTCTTAGATTTTTTTTTTGACGAGGCTTGTCCAAAGCAATAATCAAACCTTCAAAATATAACTACATTAAAAAAATACATTTATCTTGAATAAAACTTTTGAGAAAAAAAATAAAGATATGACTACTTAGCCAAGCTTGATTCCAGATTTTTCCAGAACATTTTAGTTTAATCACACTTCTCTTAACCTACACCACTTTTACAATAGTTTACCTCGCATGCGTGTCCCAGATATGAAATCAAAATCTTGCTTCCGGGATGGATCAAAGAAATCCATTTTTCCATTTGCTGCGTCATAAGCTGCAACTCTAAAAGGAAGAATCTGCAATTCGAAAAATGAAACTAAAATATTCTCAAAATTCTAATACTTCATTGAGAAGTCAAAGAATTAGAGAAAGCAAGTGATATATCAGTAGTGAATATTCTTTGAATCTATGAAAAAGTTATCATTTATGATGTTTCTGATAATATATTTATTGAGACTACTTAGTCAAGCTTGATTCCAGATTTTTCCAGAACACTTTAGTTTTAATCACACTTCTCTTAACCTTAATGATATAACTGAACTAAGCTAAAAATTATTTATTTTTCAAGTGGGCTATATAACTTGATATGGATTTCAAACTGGCGACCTTTTACACCAAAGATCAGCATTTCACCCGCAAAACTAAACACAAATTACTTATGGCAATAGTCACCAAATCTCTGTTATTTAATTTAAAACATATGTTAATTTAGGAGTTGCTTAGAAATATAATTTAGAAACAAAAGAATACCATTTTAAAGTTTGTTAACATAACCTCCCAAGATCCCTCAATTTATTAATCATATTTAGAAACATATGTTGACGCTTTTACTCATATCAAAAGATTTTTTTAAATTAATCAATATCTATAATCAATATCAATTAAATGAATCAATGTCTACCATGACTATTCTTTAATAATTAAATTGTTTAGCTCTATATTGTACTTATAAAGTATACATGAGCACCCGCTAGATGAAATGATCTTACAAAATATCGCTTAGAACCTCTTTACATGGAGGGAGTTTCTTCTTGGAATATGTTTAGGTGAACTGTATTGTAACCAGAAGATTTACAAAGATTTGTTTGCAGTTCATCTTCCCTTAGTAAGTTTTCTGCATTTTTCTTAATAAATATATTTTTCTAAACATGCAGATGCAGCAAGTCAATCTAATGATCGCATCTACCACCTTTCAATTCTTACACTCATTTTATTTTTTGTAATATTTTTAATCTATCAATAAGAGTGAAGGTTTGATTCCTGAGTGAGAGCACCCTTGAGGAGAGGCTGCTCTCTACAGGCTATATTAATCTATCAATAAGAGTGAAGGTTTGATTCCTGAGTGAGAGCACCCTTGAGGAGAGGCTGCTCTCTACAGACTATATTAATCTATCAATAAGAGTGAAGGTTTGATTCCTGAGTGAGAGCACCCTTGAGGAGAGGCTGCTCTCTACAGGCTATATTAATCTATCAATAAGAGTGAAGGTTTGATTCCTGAGTGAGAGCACCCTTGAGGAGAGGCTGCTCTCTACAGGCTATATTAATCTATCAATAAGAGTGAAGGTTTGATTCCTGAGTGAGAGCACCCTTGAGGAGAGGCTGCTCTCTACAGGCTATATTAATTTTCCCTTTAGTATTGTTAATATGATAAATATGTTTCAATTATGAAAGTTTTGAACAAACCTCTAATTTTGAGAGTCCTGGAGCCATTTTAAGAACCATAGCTCCGTGGCGAGGATCATAAAGGTCAGCACCAGAGACAGGGTGAGGCATTCCTGCCGGATCACGCCCAACGATGTACAGGTTAGCACCGGCATTCATTCGTGCTTTAGCATGCCATTGAACCTAAAATAGCAATTTAATTTAACCCTTTTAATCCCACGAGGACAATCATCAGCCTCAACTGGTGTATTGGCAAAATCCCACAGGGCCGATCATCGGCCTCAAAGTTTTCATACAAGTTTTTATGTTGAATATATATTTTTTGTAACTTGAGAATCATTCACTTTTAAAAGAATGCATTTAAAATTAAATATTAGTTAAGATAAAATTTAAATATAAACTGCGGTTTTTTTGCCAAAATATGTTGGCTGGGATTAAAAGGGTTAAATTTATATGACTTAAGAAAGGAAAATACTTATAGCCATTAAGTTGCTTGCTGCAAAAAACTATTCATCTTCGAAGGTAGGTATTTTGCAGTTACCTACAATATATTCATATGAGAGATTGAAAAATTTATATGTCAATCATTTGTACCTTGGTTTTTATTTCCAATTGAGTAAAACCCTGTCACTTTATAATAATAGTAATCTGCAAATTATTTTCTAGTAAAAACAATGTTGTCAAATTAATTTAATACATTTCTCTCCCATTACAGTAATTTTACAATTGTCATAAAACTGTCAAAAATTGTCACAAAACAAGGTTAATAGCCTGACTGAAATTAAATATTTTATCATGATGGAAACACAAATCTATATTACCTCTGTTGGTCCAGCATACATCATAGGTGAGGGAAATATTGCCAGAATGGTGTTTCTTTCTTCTAGAACGCCTTCTTTCAAAACAGCCAAATGTTGTTTTATTCTGACTGGCAAAGGAACATCATCATCTTTGGTCCATCCTCCTATTCAATAGAAATAAAAATAAAATTATTAATTCCATTCAATAAATATATTTAATTCTAAGGAGTTTTCTTGCTATCAATGCCAAAATAAAATTGAATTATTATCAATTTTAATCCTTGTGAGATGCGGCAATAGTGTAGACCTTTGAGATAGTCATTGACTGAGCAACATAGAAACTTATCGATTCTTATTCAGTTAATTATTTACAAAAGACTCTCCTCCATCTGCCTGCAGCGGATTCTCGGGTTCGTCGTTTACAAAATTCGAGGAGGATTAAAGATTGAAAAATGAATGGTTGTTAGTGTGACTGGCAGAAGCAGGGGGTGTTCACTTGTGAAATGGAGTGATCAAGTAAAAGATACTGCTTGCACAAGCCTTACACCGCCTTACAGGAGAGCAGATAGGTACGAGTAGAGAAGACGTATCCAGGCACTGATCATGACCATGACCATCAAAACTAAACGACTTAGAAAAACTAATAATTTTGAAAAATTTGATTTTATAAGAGTAAAATGCTTAAAATAAAATTAACCACTAAACTAAAAGGTACTTGAATGAAATAATGCAAGAAATACCTAATGGATGAAGAAGCAATACTGGTTTCTTAAAACCTCTTTGGAGAAGCTGCTTATGTGTGTCAGTCATTAAAAGTGCATGACCATTATGAATAGGATTCCTCAACTGCAAAAAAATAGTTGATCAAAAAATGTGTGAAAAGTGAAAAAAGAAAATCATACCCAAATTTTTTTATTATTGCTACATTTTTTAGGTCCATCAAATGAAGGAAATACATCGCTACCCAGTTATAATGTGGGTTTGAGAGGAACTGATTTGACCCATGTTATAAAACAATCGCTCTATAACCGACTGCTACAATTGACCAAATATTATTCAATGATTTTCTAATGAATTATCTGTGAATAGAAAAGACCCTTGGTATAACAGCCAACATTATGACCGATATATAAAATTCAACATTAAACTCTGAAATAACTCCCAAATGAAAGTTATTTTAACATATTTGGTATATCTCTCATTTGAATTATTTGTTACATTTATTATTAACAAAACGAACAATATCACTGACATAGGACATTATAAAATATTTCCTTAATCAAATAAGAAACACAAGTTCTAACATTCCTTTTGATAATGGAATATACATACCTGGAATGCAAACACTGCATCGGCACCCATTTCTCTGAATTTTTCTTTGAGTTGATTAGGAGTCAGCCGATATTCATCAAGGCCATCATTCCACTTAATTGGACCCAAAACCTCAATGTTGCCTCCCACTAACCAATCGCCACTTTCCTCAATCATCTAAAAATCCAATAGTTAGTCAAAGAAAGATATTACACAAAAAAATTAAAAGAAAATTGAAACGTTCAAAGTTATAAGATGTTTCCTTGGTGCTTATTATGGTGCAAATTAAATGTTTTACAGCCTGTCAAAGTTATAAGATGTTTCCTTGGTACTTATTATGGTGCAAATTAAATGTTTTACAGCCTGTGAAAGTTATAAGACGTTTCCTTGGTACTTATTATGGTGCATATTAAATGTTTTACAGCCTGTCAAAGTTATAAGATGTTTCCTTGGTAGTTATTATGGTGCATATTAAATGTTTTACAGCCTGTCAAAGTTATAAGATGTTTCCTTGGTATACGTACAGCCTGTCAAAGTATTAAACAAAAATGTGTAAAATATATGTGATTTCTATTACTATAAATTTCAAGAACATTGAAATTAATTTAATCTAACATAAAAAGCACATATAAATCTGTACCTTTATATAGGGATGTCCCGGATTGTTAATTCCAAATTGTCTAGAACATCGCTCTTCTTTTCTGTGTGGGAAGAACTCGGGGCTACGTAGTATGGCAACAGCTAGCCCTCGGTATTCCAAGGTGATAGCACTACAGTGCTCTAGGCGGGTCTTGTTGCTGGCACTGAGGGCCAACACTACTGGCACAGACTGATTCACAACGGTACCATTGGCCAGAGTAATGCAGTTGAAATGAAGAGTCTATAAATATACAATTATATTTACTATAGTTACAGATACATGAGAAACATCCATTAAAAACATATAGGTAAATAAAAACATGAAAATCATAAGAAATTGACAGAAATTACTGAAGGTTTTTGTAAACGCTAATAATTTGAATATTTTTTAAAGAAATTTGCACTTATTCCTATTTTAATTAAAATTATGAATATAATCAAGTGCGAGAAATTTTGAGTCTTCCTTAAAAACAACTGATTCTAACAGAATTTATGGATGTAAAAATATTTTATGATTACACTTCTGTTGTATACATTACAATCTAGCGGACTTGTTTGCAGCAAACAAGAAAGTTGTAAAAAGGCTTTAAGCTAATGGAATGTGGCCTTTTTTATTGGGGTAGTCGGAAGTAAAATTAGAAACCCACGGGTTGGCTAAATAGATATCTTACTAAGTAGACCACTAAGGTTGTATTTAAACAAATAATTTTGAACAAATTATATCAATATCAAAATAAATATCAATATCAAAACTATTAGGGATTAAAAACAGAGCGGATAAACTATGTATTTTCAGATTCAGGTTTTTCATAGTACAGTTTTCGGAATAAAATATTGACTTATTGCTAAGACAAAATGATGGTTTACCTGCAAATATTCATTTTCTCTCATGAAACCTCGGAGGGGAGCAGCCCATCCCTCAGCTAACATCTGTGAAATATTACAAAAACGTCATCCTAAATTCAAATCAAAATAGCCATGAAAATAAAAATTTCAAATCTATAAAAGTTTATATCACAAACAGTACATATTTTTTACTCATTTTGGAAGATAAAGTAAAGGTGTGTTGAAGAAATTGCATAAATCTACGCTGATAATAATTTCTACACATTCAATGTTCACATTACATAATTTTAAAGCTATACTAAAATAACAAGATAATACTGCAATATGAAATTTTGCAATCTAATTTGAATCGAATCGAAAATATTAAATTACAAATAGAGAAAAATATACAATAGTCAAACATGTATGACATATAATGTACTCAAAGTTTACATAATAATTGAATTTGCGTGTTATGAATAGGAGTATTATGTTAGTTATATAACAAAAATGTATGACATATAATATACTCAAAGTTTACATAATAATTGAATTTGCGTGTTATGTATAGGATTATTATGTTAGTTATATAACAAAACAATACTAACAAGCATTTTTAACGGTTCCTTGAATCTCATTATAACTGAAATTTCTGTAATATTAGATACATGAACAAATAATTTTTGGTGAAGTTTATTATTTTTCATGGCAGTTTTGAATAATTAATCAATCCAACAAACATGTTAACCATTCATACTGTTTTGAGAAATCGATATATTAAGTAACGAATAAAAATAGGGAAAAATGTACCTGCAGCCACTGTAGATCAATTTGGGTTATGGGTAACTTTGGTAATGTTGCTGCTTCTTCTAAAGCATGGCTCAATCTGTTCCCAGTCAAATACAATTCGGGAACCTCATCCCATTCTTGATCTCGTGGAATGATTCCCTTCAAATTGAAATGAAAAATGAAATATTCACAAAAGTTCAAATTTATGAAACAATATTTTGCTTAACTATCCATACTACGTTTAGATGCATCATAATCCAAACCAAAATAAATACTTTTTTACATGAGAGTAAATAAAGTTGACAATTTAATATAATATATGTAAACGTGTAATTTGCAACTACTAGTGATTGTTTTTATCAGTATAAATACCAACATTTTTACATTGAAACATTTTGCTTTTATTTAGGAGAAAATTTCATATACACTTTTTGGGAGAAAATTTATTAAAATTTATACATTATCTTTAAAATCAAATAACATAACAATATATAAGAAATCATTTTGGAATTAGTTGGTAAATTTTACTATAATTTTTTTTTATTTGAATGCAATTTATCATTTTCTTTAAAAAATTGTATTTTTTTATATTGCATGTTGTTTTGATGAATGAAAATGACTTACTTTATCTTCTAACAGCTTAATAACTTTCAAAGTTGATTGCTCTATAGTACAGTTTTCAGTTTTAACAATAAGATCTGGAGTTTCAGGTTTCTCATATTCTTGAGTTATTCCAGTAAAACCCTGTAAACATAAAATAGTTAAAAGTATAAATGTATCAAAAAAGATTAAAGTCCACATGTGTTTTTTACATGCACTCGAATCTGAAGATAAATATGAGCTGGTATTGCGGTAAACTATCAACATGTACACCAAACAATTGGTCCCTAGACTGTTTTTACATGCACTCGAGTATGAAGATAAATATGAGCTGGTATTGCGGTAAACTATCAACATGTACACCAAACAATTGGTCCCTACACTGTTTTTACATGCACTCGAGTCTGAAGATAAATATGAGCTAGTATTGTGGTAAACTATCAACATGTACACCAAACAATTGATCGCTAGACTGTTTTTACATGCACTCGAGTATGAAGATAAATATGAGCTGGTATTGCGGTAAACTATCAACATGTACACCAAACAATTGGTCCCTAGACTGTTTTTACATGCACTCGAGTCTGAAGATAAATATGAGCTGGTATTGCGGTAAACTATCAACATGTACACCAAACAATTGGTCCCTAGACTGTTTTTACATGCACTCGAGTCTGAAAGTAAATATGAGCTGGTATTGCGGTAAACTATCAACATGTACACCAAACAATTGGTCCCTAGAGTGTTTTTACATGCACTCGAGTCTGAAGATAAATATGAGCTGGTATTGCGGTAAACTATCAACATGTACACCAAACAATTGGTCCCTAGACTGTTTTTACATGCACTCGAGTCTGAAGATAAATATGAGCTGGTATTGCGGTAAACTATCAACATGTACACCAAACAATTGATCCCTAGACTGTTTTAATGTATAATTCTTCTCTTTCTTCCCAAATTCATAAAGTACATTTAAGTAGCTGATATTTTGTTTATTCATAAATCACATGTATTAAGTAAGAAGAGAGCACTCTGAGATAGTTTGGGCATGTAGAATGAGTGAATTAAGAAAAACTAACAAAAGAAATATACAGTGCAAAGGAAAACCAAGGAAAGTATGGTTAGATCAAGCGAATTATATTTTGAAAGAAGAAAATTTAAATATCAGAAAAATCATAGTAGTATGAGAAGGTGTATGAATGTAGAATAAACAAAAGATGTGTGTCTCGATAGGAAAGTCTGGTGGTTTCTCCTCTCTGCCTAACCAACAGGGAGACGGAGTAATGGTATGTATTGTATATATGTATAAGTCACATTTTTTTTAAATGACCATAGCATGAAGGAAACAATCTGTATAATGTAAGTTTCGCATCCAACTATTGGCTACAAAACTAACACGAAACCTATGAAAAAATTTGCTTTGTTTTCCCTTTATTTGAATAGTTTATACCTATTTAAATGCATTTGTAATGGAAATATGTGGAAATACTTACTTTAATTTGTCCATCTCGAGCTTTTTTGTATAAACCCTTTACATCCCTGAATTCACAGACAGCCAACGGAGTGTCCACAAAAACTTCAAAGAAAGGCAAATCACTTTCTTTATGAATACGACGGGCCATATCTCTGTCCTAAAAACAAAAATGGGCGGAATTAAGGATAAAGTTGATTTAAATATTTCAATGAAAGAGTTAAGTAACCACTAGCTTAAGTCACCAGATATATAAAACTACAGTAAAAATCCAAAATCAGGATGTTTAAAATCTGAATCAATTGAGATTAAAAACTTTCGAAAATTTCCAACCAAAGTATGTTAGAAGCAGTAACAAACAACACCATGAACAACCTTCCGAGCTTTTGTGCATAAGATCAAGTAACAACAAACAGGATATTACAGAAGTTAATAAATTACTTTGATAAATTAAGCATTTATTTTTTTGTCAATTTATAATTCAAGAAAAGTCGCTTATATACCATTTTATTCTAATACACAGTCAAAATCAGAAAATCACAGATGATTTCGATTTTTGAACAGTTTCGATTTTTAAACTTCTAGTGTATAAGTAAGTACCATATATAATAAATTTACCTCTGCAAATGGTGAAACAAAACTGCATAATGCTAGTACTCCGCTATCAGCAAACAGTTTTGCTACTTCAGCAACTCGTCTAATATTCTCTTCTCTGTCTTCTTTAGTGAATCCAAGATTTTTGTTTAAGCCTGTTCGGATATTGTCACCATCAAGTCCATATGCTGGAATGCCTAGAAAAAAAGGAACCTTATTTTAAGATAAATTTCTAGAATCGAAATGAAATAATTTAATGAAAAAAATTAAACTTACGTTGATTGCTGGGTGCTTAAAATGCCCATCGCCATTCTATTTCAAGTTTCTTTGGATACATTCAAAAACAAGTAAACCCGGAGTGGCTTAATGGAGTTTTTAAAAGTATGTGATAAAGAATTATACCTAATCTCACCTTTTACTATTTTTGGAGAATTTTAAACATGGGTAATTTTTTTAGCGCTGCTGTGATTTGAAAAGAAATTATTCAGCAGTCAATGTGTTAAGATTAACCTAAAAAAAATTAATATTTCCTACATGATAAAATAATCTTGGTATAATTTCAATAAACAATGTTTTTATGATAAGTTTCCATGATCAATGCTGTATATGAAATACATTTATGTTATGTATTTAAAATTCATTTGAAAGTGTATCATTAATCATTTTATCTTCATAGTACTTCATATATCTTTGTTTGCTTAATTTTTCCTCATTTATAATTTAATTCATTTTACAGTTAATTATTTTATTGTATTGTAAAACACAAAAGTGATGAGTATCATTTAAAAGATAACATGATGCGCGAACCTTGGAAACAGTTGATTGTGTGTATAGTGGATTATGGAACTTGTTGATTAATAAATGCTTTGAAAAATAAACATTTTTATGTCAAACTTGAAAAATATTTATGTCTTCGTCAATTTTTACTAGTAATTAAGAACCAAAAAAACATATTGCACCTTTAATGCAAAACTACAAGTCAAAAAGACATAGTTTCATGCTAATTGAGTAGAAAAGTATTGCATTGCATCAGAAACAGAGGGAGGTCACAAAATATATATCCAGGTTGATGCGTAGCCCGGCACTCGGCAAATAATTTCAATTATAGTATGAAAATATACTGTAATTTTAATAATGCAATTAAAATTAGTATGTATTTCAGAGAATTAGAATGGAATGACAAAGTACGAGTATTATTGAAAAAAAATGTTAAACCCATTTTTTCGAGCTAAAACACAATATACATTTGTTGTACTTACTCAAAAAAATTATACGAAAATATGGTATCTATGAAAAATAATTTAAATTGTTTCGTATTTTTAAATCATACTTTTACTTTTTGAAATGTGATATATCTGAACTTGTACACAAAATAATGTAGATCTTGTACCACCTTGTACACAAAATAATGTAGATCTTGCATTATATATTTTAAAAATACTATGACTCGCAAATATTACAATAATTCATTAAAAAAATTAAATTAAGAAATATGTCAATAGTTCTTTATAAAGAATTTCTAGTTGGACTACGGACAATGTTGCATTAAGTGTGGTATATTATTATGTATGTCAAATCTTTACGTACAACCTTTTTTAAGATTTTTTAATTAATCCATAGATACATGAACTGACAATTCAAGACAAGATGCTGGAGAGCTTAATATAAATGGGCTGAGGAATGAGGCAGCACAAGACTATGAAATCAATTTGTATTGAATATTCAAGTTGCCCTAAGCCATACGAATTTATGGAAACCGGTAAAAAACTAAGAACCTTTTTTGAGTACCGCAATGGCCCAACCCTGGAAGAAGGCTACAAAGGTCTACATGAATACTGCAATGCTAACTATTAGGTTGGGATCACACTTGAATATGGTAAAACCACAAGCTCCTCACTATCTGCCTGTGAGCCGACTGTGATCTGACAGCGCTGACCAAAAACATTTTTGAGTACCGCAATGGCCCAACCCTGGAAGAAGGCTACAAAGGTCTACATGAATACTGCAATGCTAACTATTAGGTTGGGATCACACTTGAATATGGTAAAACCACAAGCTCCTCACTATCTGCCTGTGAGCCGACTGTGATCTGACAGCGCTGACCAAAAACATTTTTGAGTACCGCAATGGCCCAACCCTGGAAGAAGGCTACAAAGGTCTACATGAATACTGCAATGCTAACTATTAGGTTGGGATCACACTTGAATATGGTGAAACCACAAGCTCCTCACTATCTGCCTGTGAGCCGACTGTGATCTGACAGCGCTGACCAAAAACATTTTTGAGTACCGCAATGGCCCAACCCTGGAAGAAGGCTACAAAGGTCTACATGAATACTGCAATGCTAACTATTAGGTTGGGATCACACTTGAATATGGTAAAACCACAAGCTCCTCACTATCTGCCTGTGAGCCGACTGTGATCTGACAGCGCTGACCAAAAACATTTTTGAGTACCGCAATGGCCCAACCCTGGAAGAAGGCTACAAAGGTCTACATGAATACTGCAATGCTAACTATTAGGTTGGGATCACACTTGAATATGGTAAAACCACAAGCTCCTCACTATCTGCCTGTGAGCCGACTGTGATCTGACAGCGCTGACCAACAACATTTTTGAAGGTGTGTGTCAAGACAAATAGGTTACTTACCTGTTAGTTATTTGATTAATATAACATTTTGTGCAAGCAAGCTCCTGATTAAATTAAAATTTTGCCTCACACACAGGTGATGACTATAAATGCTAACAGTGTGAAAAAAGAATACATTTACCTTTAGAGATGAGGTATGCCTCCAAGGAAAAGGCGATGCTAGTCTTGCCTGCACCGCTGAACCCTGTGAACCAGACGGTAGTGCCACGGAAGCCCTTGGAGGAGCCGGCTGGGCAGCCTAGTGCTAGCCCGCGCTTGGCGCGGGACACCTGGTGCTGCTGTTCGCGTACGTTGGTCGCCACCTGAGCACACTGCAAAACATCAATACGTTTCAATATTAGTTCTGGGGTTGAGAGAACAAGGCTACACAACCGTCGTTCAAAGCTCAAACTAGTTCATCTATTTTTTCGGACAAAATGAGTTATAACTATAGTATTTAAGAAATCAGCGTAATTGATTGCAAAAAATAAATTTTCTAATTCATATCAGTTATTTATTCATGAAAAATGAAAGATAAATTGTATGAGAATGTGTATGGGTGTGGAAAGGCTAACGATGTGTCGAGATAGGATAGTCTGGGGCTTTCTCCTTTCTGCCTACCCCGATAGGGAGATGGCCTGATGGTATGTATGTATGTACTGTATCAACTGTTATTTGTATTATTATATCAAAGTTTCACTGTATATAACATAATCTGGTGGGGTTATAGCCATATGGCAACCTCTTCCACCCAACAAGAAATATGTCTTAAAAGTCTAAAGTGAAAACCAGAGTGAACCTTTTTTTTTTTGGTAACCAACGGGAATCGACCCGGAATCCCCAGGTTGGAAAATAGGCATCTAATCACCTAGGCCACGGAGGTCAACAAACTTGTCTTGCATTAAACAGGAATGTTTCTTTCGAACTAAAAAATATAAGAATTTGTGTGAAGTGAAAAATGAAGGTTTGATTAAATTTTATAAAATTACCTCTATGAGATTACAGATCAATAAGAAATTCGACTAAGGATAAAACAATCGTATCCTTGTGTAAATCAATAAGGTACTTTTTAACGATTCCATAACATCTTGAAATAGAAGCAGACGTAATGGTGTACAGTGTAGATGGAAAGTGAAACGCCCCATCACGCGCGAACCACGAGTTCTTCCTGTATCGGCAAAGGCGTCATTAACATGCCAGCGTGCAGCGCTGCACTCAGTTCGCACCGAGACCTACACCATCAATTTATCGAGATACTCGTACGTTATTCGTGAATCTAGTTCATTAGCATGAGATAGAGTAGAACAAGGGTTACCATATTGTCTATGTAATAAAACTAGATACATAAATGTACAACAAAAAAAATTTACTAAATAAAATTAGTAACGATTGGTAAACTATAATTAACACAAGTTATTAGACTTTTTTGAATACAAAAAAATATTCACCTCGAAATCTATTCATCAAAATAAATAAATGTATTCATTATAAAAAAATAATTTGTTCATCATAATAAATAAACATAATAAACGTTGGATGACTCTTTCAAACATTGTTTGAAGATGAACAAACATAAGAAATTATTTCATTCGTACGGTCCTTCAACATACCCGAATTGGCGAAGCGAACATATTGAAAAACGTAGACGAAAGATAACATTAACCTCGCCCCCATTAATCGCACCATCGGGTTGAGAACCACTTTAGTAGACACGAAATTCGCAGTTCAGTTGTTAAAACTCGCATAGCATACTAGCAGCAACAACAATCGCAGACATGTAGCGCGCACGAGTATTGTTACCAGGCAAACTTGACCAAACCGAGGGCCTTTTTTTCGCGTGCCTTCGTCTAGCATCTTTCAAACTAGTTCATGGACGACACAATATAAGAAATGATGCCGATAACAAATAAAGTGGCGATAAGATGTTTACAACATTCTCCCAGTGAAAAAAGGAGATCCCCTTTCGTATGTTATAGCTATCAACAAGAGGGAACAAAATACAGATGACTCATCAACACATGTTTCCTAGATGTTCTGAACGATAAGAGCTGATCACAAGTAAATGGTATGAGGGCAGAAAGCTTGAGAGAGTAATAGTGTAAATAACTCCATAATTTAATCTGTCGACCTCTAGTCTAATAAACTAGAATAATTGAAATTCAATGATTTTGATATTTGATTACAGGTATAGATCGTTCCGCCAGAAGAGTCACTTTGCAATAATGTGAGTAACAGTGCGTTTACAAAAACTAGTCACTTTATTATTTTAATGAAGAGAAAAAAACAAAATGTTTTTTTTTTTAATATTTTATATTCAAACATTGAAATGAATACACACGTTTTGTAAATTAAAAATGCTGCCAGCTTAAATTGTAATAATCAAAAAAATAAAATGAAAGTAAGTTTATTTAACATATTAATTGTTTAGGCATGGCAGATTCTAGGAGACATTAAATAACAATAATGGAATTTTTCAAGATTCAAAATATAAGTACAAGTACAAGTATTATAAAGTACAAGTATTATAAAGTATAAGTACAATATAAGTACAAGTATTATAAAGTAAAAACGTTCCGTCAGCTTTAATTAGATTGCACATAAAAATTAAATTAATGTAAGATTATTTAACATATTAATGTATCATAATTACAATGCCAAATAATAAAGTTTTAAAATAATAGTGGATGGAGTGATACTAAATTCTAGCAAACTTTAAGTTATAATAAAGTACATTCTCAGCTTTAGATTTTTTTTTAATTATACCTTACATTATCATAGACAAAAATCCCACTCCTAATTTCGACATGGTAGTGTTTTTCTAATCACCGAGTATTTTAACAACAATACAAACGTGCGCTCTGCGAGAACCAATCGTGTGTCATTCTAAAACCAATACCACTACATAAGTTGTATAATACAGGGAGTGTTACACTATTGCAAAATGACCCTTCTGGCTGAATGATCTATAACTGAGAGATCTTCGTCGTTAAGAAGTCTAATTGGAATAATTTAAAGAAACTGGTTACGGAGTTTTCACTCATTTTTTAGGTTTAAAACTGGCTCCAATTCTAAAGCAAATATCGAAATAATTATATAAAATATGGTATAACAAGAAATTACAATATCCAATTATGTGTATTTGAATAAGAATAAAGATGATAATCTAATGTCATTTGATATTTACAAAATAAGAAACTGTGATGAAAATTCCATATACTGTAAGTAAGTACACACACTGCACGTTAATTGTAGTGCAGTGATTATTCAATTCATAGCAGTGGAAACTGTTAATTGGACTACATATGCTAAAATAGCCAACTTACAAAATATATTATTTCTTTAATTTATCAAAAGTTTCGACTTAAACTTTGTGGAGCTCCATATTAGAATAATTAACATTAAATTACTTAACGCCAAAGACTAGGGAGATAATCGGCATAAGAGCGACATATATGAGCCTCGGGATATTAATGTAGGTAATTAGCGGAATAACAAAGTAATTTGTTGTTAAATACGTTTATTCCCGTTTATTTGAAGTATCGAATAAGTTTACCTCAATCCCATGTTTACAAATATATAAAACCAGTTAAGTGGTATTTCATGGTTAAATTTCAAGTTCAGGCAATAATGATTGTGTTCAACACGATGCTTTCAGATATTTATTGTCAAGGTATTATCAGTATTAATTTACAAAAGAATTTCACCGTTGAGAACGCATAAAAATGATAGAAACGATAAAATTTAAATATGAAAGCATATCGTTCATCTCTCCAATGGTATATTGATAATTACGTGAAACACTGGTAACGAACCACTAATCCAATTATGTGTATTTGAATAAGAATAAAGATATAAATAAATATAATATAATATACAAACCAATCAATTTATATTTATCTCAAACGCTTCGTGCTGTAGATCTTTATGTAACACTAGCAAACTTACTACATACAAACAAATATTAAAGAGAGAAGGTTTGTTTACTATACCATTAACGAAGACCAGCTGAAACGGGCGGAAGATTTATTACGGAAGAGATCGAGAGGAGAGTTGCAACAGAGATTAGAATAAAAAAATCACCGGATTAAAATATGTTTAAGATATGCAGAGAAGAAAAAATGCTGAAGCGCTCACATCGATTATTTGAATATAAGTGAGTGAAATGCATCGATCAAACAGAGACAGTTATGATCAATATGTCGGAATGACTGACTTAGTACGAGTAACATGGATTTAACATCTCCTGGAGTGTCAGAGGACTGGCAGCATAAAGCTAAGCCTCCAAGCAGCTTTCAAATTAACTTGAAGTAACGGAGACTCTCCAAGAGTGATTGGAAGCTCCACGGCTTTAAGAAAATTAAAAGTAGCGTGGCAGTAACGACGATGATGAAGTTCTACCTAATTTATCGACAACCGGGCGAAAGTTCTTCAAGTTACGTTATTTGGTATACCATTGGTACTTTTCAAGAGGTTGGTGTCGAAGTTGTCGGAGATTTGAACGTTTGCTTATTCTGATAATTGTATGTCTTTTTTTGTTTGACTGACCTAATTGCATGATTACACTGCGCATGAAATGAACACTGCTAATTGAGATATTTATTGTTTGTGTTATTATTGCAATGAAGCTGATCTCTAATTAATTTTCAAATGTACTACATGTGTTCTTAATGAAATAAATTTTAAAAATAAAGCAAAATAAACTACTATAATTTGTATATATAAAGGTAAAAAGATGTATATTTTCAATTTTAAAATGTTGCCAAATTGTGGGAAACATAACGCTACCCTAATTTGTAAATTTGCTAACTCCACTTTTGTCGAAAAATGACAACAATTGCCTTTTGTTCTCGACATTCAAATACACATGCTATAAAAATTTGACATGGCCAAAATTATTAAAAGTGCCATAAAAAACGCCTCAATAAAAAATGATAACTCCTATGCTACCAATTTCAACACTGCAAAATGTGTAACTCCACCATTTTGTATGTGAATCCGTTAGAATCAAGTGGGATTGTGGTAGCTGTCAAAATATTTCATTTAAAAGGTGAATTCGGTTACGATATTTTGAAAAAAACGCATTATTTCCTACGAATATAAGTATAAACACTATTTTGTTAAGATAATTACAAGTTTTTCCCCTTATTTATGACTCAATATCTCATTTTATTCATATAAGAGTGTTAGAAATTTTTCAACACGTGTAAAATCAACTTTGCATTTTAATTATTACTAGGTGGACTTAAACAAAATTGTATTTATTTAAATTAATATGAATGTTTGAAGCATTAAAGTACTTTTATAAGTATTGCATATTTTTATAGATGAATAGCGGAGGAACATTTATGGTTGGATTCGTGACAGAAAATCGTAGGAGTAACCAAGAAAATCGTAAAAGTGATGAAAAAAATCGTATGAGTGATGGTTTTCAAGAAAGTCCAAATTTATTCATGGAATTGCCAATTTTAGTCGTTGATAGTGATAATGCAGAAATCACAGAATATTATATAAATACGGATACTACTCAGAAGATTTATCAAAAGTAATTAAAGAAACACAACCTTACACGGTTCACGATAATATTATAATTATGGTAAGTGCTGATAATATGGATATTGTACAAAATTCGACTGAACTGATAACACAACCAGAGACAGTATTTAACCATTGACGACATTATAAGTGATGATGAAAGCCAAGGAGTCAAAATTTCATTAGTGCCGTATTCAGATTCAAATAATCCTAATGGACCAATTCAACCTACTAAAAAAGTAAGAAAGAAAAGGTTTGGCGTAGATAGTTCTTCTTGGTTCTCTAGTAAGAACAGGGCAAACAGAGAGAAAGGAAAAAGATATTTAGGCAGAAAAAAGGAAAACAATGGATCATGGAATAATAAAAAACCGAAGAATGTTAAAAAAACTAAAAAAAATGTGTAAATGTAAAGTTTCTGAAAAGGTGTCTTGAAGTGTTATTCTATATCGGATAAGGACAGAATAAACATTTTTAATCAATTTTGGAACTTACGAGTAAATTGGAAAGAAAAACGAATGTATGTAGATGGGCTAATGAAAGTTTTACCGGTAAAAAGACCGAGGGGTAAAATAGATCCGGAAAAATCCATTAGAGTGTCGTCTACAACATATTTTCTAAGAAAGAATGATTCTGACATACGGGTATGCAAAACGATGTTTTTGCAAACATTAGATTTAAATAGGACGACAGTATTAAACTGGAAGAAGAAAAGCGGTAGTTTAGAATTTGAAAATGCAATTATTGTTAAAAAAAAAAGCAACAGGATTTGATTTATGGAAGCTAATGAGAATCATACTAACTTTTTTAATGAGTTCCAAAAATGGAGTCCCATTTCTGCCGAAAAAAAACTTCCAAAAATTACTTGTTGCCCGCATGGAGGTCAAAATCAGAACTTGATGATTTTTTTAAAACCGAATGGTGCAAAACAAGAGATATTACAACACCTTTGTCGTCTACTTCATTTCACAAACATAATGTGATCTAAATTTGCATTTTCATGTAAAATTATTCAAACAATGAAAACTGAAATAGCTACACCAATCACTAAACTTTATTTTTGACTATATGAGTAATAATTTTCTAGTTGTAATTTTTATTTTATTCAACTTGTTTTATATTGATTGATTTTATATTATTTTATCGTCATTCTTGCATTGTTTATATCTAAATAAAATACTTCAAGTTATTTGTTTTTCATTATTAGGAGACCTCCACAGTAAAAACTAATATAAATATACAATTTTGCTAACTCCTACAATAATTACAACATTTTTTTAAATATTCACCATCGCAAAATTGCTAGCTCCAATAAGTATCGATGAAATCATGATGTCATAATGATATTTAACTTTTTTTTACTCGTAGTGTATTTCTTGGTCGTCTTTATATAAAAGTACAAAAAAATACTAATAAGACTTAATTTAGAATAATTATGCAGTTTTATTGCCACCCTGTAAAGTTTGTATTTACGGAGTTAGCAAATTTACAAATTAGGGTAGCGATAAGAGTTCTTCTTATATGGAAGAGTATAAGCCAGTGGCAAGTGACGTCCACTTCATAGGATCTCGCTAGTTAACGAGAAAATAATAATGAAGCAGAGAATCGAGCATAAAAATGCCGCACGACCGAAAAGGTGTATTGTAATATTTTTTAAGGACGCCTACAACACTGCTTTACAGTGTTCTATAATATTTACTGAACCGAAAGTGTATGAATGCGCACTATTTAAATAATTATTGTGCTTATTTCGTATCCAAGAATCCCGAATTTGATTCCCGGCAGGTCACGAACTGGTATTACTTTCAGACTCTTTTTCATCTGAGTTCATTGAACTGGCGCTTGGTAGTTACAAAACAAATTCTAGCATATGTTACAAAAAAGCGCTACATTAGTCATTTAATCAGATAAAATACATTTCTTAATTATATTATATAAATCAAGAAGATAGGTACTAAAATCTTTAAGATTAAATTTAAAATGTTCTGTGGGAAATGGCTTGTTAGTAAATTTGTCAAGGATGTATGTTTTAGCGTTGTAAATATTCAGATGTCAATATTAAATACAATAGATGTTGACTTTAGAACTGCTGAATGAACGAACTCAATTGACTAAGCAAATTAATATTTTAGACGCATATGTGCACAAAGATCCCGGAATAATTCTACAATATATCGTCGACCTCAATGACCTATTTGTCGAATGATTGTCTCGCCATTGTAAATCTTACCTAGTGAGAGAGATAGTGTCCAAAAAACTTTTCCCATCTGGTTTCATAATAATAAAAAATGAGTTGTATAGCGCTGTTCCGTAATAAAATGTTACCTCAAAAGCGCTGTATTTTCATGTTTATAGAAGTCAATTCATAAACAGCTCTAAATAAATTTAGATGGGATAAAGTTTGAAATTAAAACACAAAAATCGTGATTTCAATAATGAATAACAAATCCACTATCCATAAGACCGTTAATATCACGTTTGCTATCGAATAATGATGCAGGACGATAAACCAAATGAGACTTCTTTAAAAAAAGAAGTATTTTTTAAAGAGTCTCTACCTCTAGTTAATGGGTTATTCTCATTCAGGTATTTTAACATCTCTCTGCTTGGCTGAAATTGTTAAATGGCAGTAAGTCAGGCAGATTTTAATGTATTTAATAAACGAGTAATGCAATACATAAACATTTGAAGGACTGTACATGATTATATTAAATTGATTTTGTAAGATCGTTTAACTATGAAATAGAAACATTTCTTACCGACTGGTTATTTTTGCAAAGCATACTATGATTAGTACGAGTGTATTAATCTTTGATTAGTACGAGTGTATTAATCAGAAATATTCTTGTTCGATAGGTAATACCTACAATTCGAAAAGGGTGTTATATAGGTTGGATATATTATGTATATAGAATACCGTTTATAATATCGTGGATGATGATGATATCACTACATGGATTGTGATATTTAAATTACAAAATTTATTTAATTCTTCACAGGAAATTTTAACTAAAAAGATAATTCAATAAATCAGTCAGTGTAAAGAAAATTATTTCTCAATTGCAAACTAAGATTATGAAAACTATTATTAGAAAATAACAAAACTTAATACGGCACATATGTTATTCGTAAGCTACATTTAATTAGTATTTATTTTTAATATCGCATGACACGAAATATTCCGGAATACAGTGATTTTAAAGCTATGCTGAAAAAGAAGTACTATTACAGCTACTTTTAAATTTCAAGTAGTATGCTACTCAAACATTCTAAATAAAAACTAGTAACGACGCTACTTTACAGCTTTTCATAGGATGAAGCGTGCTACTTTGAGTCCGCTATATAACAACACTAACCAAATGCATACTCATTAAGACAGCAATTGTCACTGAAGCTAAAAAATAATCTAGAGATGTTTAAAATTAAATGCACAATATTAATGTGTAGTAATGTTTCAGGCTCGATACCCGATACCCGATCCCCACTTGACCGCGAGATTGTCAGAAACTATTGGGTTGCAGCATGTATATGGGATGGAAGAGCTGCATATATCAGATTGTTTAATTGCCTACCTACGTTTTTTTACCATTTCTTGATCGTTGTGAACTTTGTGCAAGCATAATATACTATGCGTATCCAGAAAGTAAGTGTACTGAGGCTCTCACGACCGGATGGATTTTATTTTCGACATGTTGGCTACACTTCCGTGTAGCCTGACCCTTCCCCTCCGCAACGAGACCGGTTCGAGGTCAGTACGTTGAGAAGTGTCGACGCGACAACACGTTTCGTGAAAAATGTCAATCCAATCTCCTGCCAAGTGCGAAATACGCGGCGTCATCCGTTATCTCGTTTGGAAGGGAAAACCTCCGGTTGAGGTTTATAATGAGGTGAAAACTGCATATGGTGATAAAGCTATGAATCGTACGTGTGTGTACAAGTGGTGTCGAGAGTTTAAAAACGGTCACGTCCCACCTCTGCACCCTCCGCCAAAAAGTTCAAAACCACAATTTCAGCCAAGAAAATCATGGCATCCGTGTTTTGGGACTGTCAAGGCATAATTTTAATTGAATATATGCCTCAAGGGGAGACCATCAACTCTGCAAGATACTGCGAGACCCTAAAAAAAATGCGGAGGGCGATTCAGAACAAGAGGAGAGGCATGCTGACAAAGGGAGTCTGCCTGCTGCACGACAATGCCAGACCACACACGGCCAACGCCACGAAGGAACTGCTCGCCTCGTTTAAATGGGATGTCCTGAACCATCCCGCGCATTCCCCTGACCTAGCACCTTCAGATTACTATCTCTTTACCTCCCTGAAGCTGCACATGGGTGGAAAAAGGTTTTCAACCGACGAGGAGGTAAAGGAGGAGGTGGATAAGTGGACGGAGGGGTTGGCGGGAAACTACTTCGAGGAAGGCATCAAAAAATTGATACCCCGCTTCACCACCTGCATTGAGAGGAATGGCGACTATGTCGAAAAATAGCTTACATGTGTACTACGGTAACCACGTAATTTTTTTGTTTAAATAAAAAAAATTGTAACCTACAAAAATTCAGTACACTTACTTTCTGGATATGCCTCGTATATATCGATATGTACTATTTTTAAATACCTTGATTAATGACACTCGAAAAACTAATTATGTTGTCATTATAATGTTATTAAATAACAAATATAACCCGAAAACCCTCTTAAATGTAAGTAAGCCAGATGATAGATACTCGTACCAAGCATCGGTATAAGTTAACTTCGGATAAAAATGTGAAAGTTGACTCGTCAGGAATCAAAGTTGGGCCATCAGAATACTTGATACAAGCTAGTCACGAGAAAACTGTGATGAACGGTTATGAACAAGGTGATTAAAGAGTTTAAACAGTGACTTAGGTCGGAGAAGCGGGAATGTAAACGTGATCCTAGCATTTTGCTTTTTAAAGATTTTTATTTGTTAAAATTAGACCAGGGGTCGGCGAACTACGACCCGCGGGCCAAATCCGGCCCACGAACTAATAATAGCCAATAATTTTTATGTGTTTGTTTTGTTAAATTGTATATGTATAATATTGTTTTATTTAGTACATAATTAGTTTAAGTTTATTATAATACTTTAATTAAATTAAATTATTTTGTCATGAACAAAATTTTTATTTCAATAAAATATTAGTTATCACTATCAAAGATGTTTATGTTCAAAAATGAAGTATGTAAAATCGCAATACAGGTCAGCATTAACAGATGCCCATTTGCAATCAATTTTGATGATAGGAAGTACTAACTTCGAGCCCCAGTTTGATGAAATGTTATCTCAGAAAAAGCAATTACATTCATCTCATTAGTAGACCTTATTATTATTATGTTACATTTGCTGTTCAATAATACGAACATTTTGGCAGTTTCTATAATACCTTAATTAATAAATGTAAATATTTCATTCGTTTTTTCATAAGTGTGTCAGCAAAATGTCTATAAATATTATCATCGCCTAATAAAAAAGGTAAAACCAGTCGTTTGGCCATATGAGTAGAATTACCTATATAAATATCCTCGAGTTTTCTTCCTGGACCGTCGAGCCTAAAATCTTTACGATCTGGCACTTGGCGAAAAAAGTTTGCCGACCCCTGATGTAGACTATTTATATAATATCATTATGAAATCTTGGTATTTAAGATTATTTTTGTTCAAATCGTGATTGTCGTACGATTGGTTTTATTTTAAAGCAACCAACACTTAAGAAAGTAAGAAGAAGGTAGTGTCATCGTTAGGTATTAGGGAAAACATTAAATACTAGAAGTTAGGTCTGTCCTAAGACGCTTTTTCTATCTTGAATAATCGAATTAATGTGTAATTCTACAATATAGAGAATAACGTGTCCTAGGATGCTGTGATTAATAAAATATGTGAATATAGATGTTGCAAACTAGCTAAAAGTCGGGTTTTGATCAGATTCTTAGTTTCGAAAGTGAGCAAACGTCCTAAAGTTCAGCATTTAAAAGTTTTTTTTTATTTTAACAGGAAAAAGTTAGTTAAACTAAACTTAACTTTGAAGTTAACAGATTTTATTTCTGAAAAACGTAGAAATTTTACGAGATGGAATATTTTACATATAATTCAGAAATGTAGAATACTGGATCATATATATTTATTTTTTAGGTAAATTAAACAAATAAGTAAATATATTGTTAAATTTTTAATTTTTTCTCTATATCGTTGAAACTTTAATTTAAATAAGTGTCAAAATTTAGAACTTATGTTATTTTAATGGCCGCCCGTTCCATTGCATGAACGAATTTTTCGTAATAAAATGTAAGTTTGAAACGCAAATTTGCAATGCTGAGTATGTTCGTTGCTTGGAAAATGTGATTCTGCACATCTGCATGTAAAGTTGTTTACGTGTGTTCAATATTTGTTTCTCTCCCCCCCCCCCCCCCGCTCATTGAATCTCTTGTATCATCATCTCTGTCGCTCTGTGGGATACTCGTACCTACAGGTTGTGACCACACGTCTCACTTCTTTCGATAACTTGCCATTCGGATATCAGAGTACAGGCTTCATCCAGTCAATTCCTTATCTCTACCATGCTGCTCTGCCTCTTCTTCCTGGCACACTTCCCATAACCATCAATTTCTTCTGGTTATATGGGTCTGGAAATGTTATCTAAAAACCGAAGAATGCGCTCGAAGCATATTGAAGATACTTCGTTTTCCTAGCGGTCCACGGGATTCTCAACATCAGACGCGAACACCACATTCTCAAAGGGATTGATTTTGACACATTCTCGGCCTTTTATAGTGCATGTTTCATCGTCGTACAAGACCATAGAAAATATTAGGATTCGGACAAATTTTGTTTTGGTACCATTGGAAATACCCCCCCATCTTTCCATATTTTTACTAATCGATGGCATCAACCTTTTGTACATCTAATTCTTATCGAAAAATATTGTATGATATCCAAGAATGGAAGGAAGGGATTAAATGAAAAAAGAGCATTATTACCTACCAAAATACCCAAAATTGTATTCCCACTGATTCAACTATGCTTTACAAAGGGGTATCTAACAAAAATATTGTATGATATCCAAGAAAGGAAGGAAGGGATTAAATGAAAAAAGAGCATTATTACCTACCAAAATACCCAGAATTGTATTCCCACTGATTCAACTATGCTTTACAAAAACAAAACAAAAAAAAATGTGGATAAATATAATTAATAGACGGTATTTTTCAATATTATAATATAATATAACGTTCATTTGTAAATCGTTTCATTCTTTCCACATTCAATTTAAACGTAAACGTAAAGCAGCAGTCAGCACGTGGTGCCCTGTGCACAGATAAAGTGAGCATATTGGTTACTTCAACGTTTGTTACTAATTAGCGATATAAAAGTTATAGTTTTTACCTGAATGGAAATGGTACAAACATTTATTTTAAACCCTCTAATTTCATTAATGGCAGTCATTTCCTCACTTTCAGCGAAATGCACGAACCACAGATTGAAAATGTCAGTAATTTTACTTGTTACTTTAATACGTTCTCGTACTTCAGCGATAAAAATTAATATTTAAAAAAAATACGTAAGAGATAAATAATCTTAAAACACGGAAGAAAAAAGCATTAGAGCATCGCATCGGTTATCAATAAAGCGAAACTAATGTAATTAGGCTTATCACGATTGCTCCTATTGACACACTTTTGAAAACACGTCTTATCAAAATAATCATTATTTTAGATTAATTTAATTAAATATATAATACATTGAAAATTTCTAGACATTTGACTTTAACGTATACCGATAAGGAAGGTGCAAAGTGATATGTTAAAATGCTTAATTTATATTTTCAGTTATCAAAGGAAATAACCGTATTTAATGATTATTTTTAATATTTAAATTTAAATGTTTGCATATGTTTCACTTTTTGAGTTTTTCTTTTTCAGATTGAAAGATAATTCACAAAATATACGACGTTTACACCACAAGCCGAAGCAATCGTCCAACAAATGCAGCTGAATGAAAATATTCAGAATTAGGTATCTAAAATCGTCACTGAACATCAGCGATAATCAGGATGGGTACTCGTATTAAAACTTAGATCCGAATGTGAAACATCGTCTGTACTCGTATTTGTAAAGCTTTCGAAATGGGTCTACATTTTACTGTTAAAAATAAGAGTTCAAGTTTAAAAAAAAAACAGCCTTATGTATAAAGAACCGAAACATTCACAAAGATGGTTACGTATTAAAAACATTGTAACTGGAACATTTACAAAGACGACCTCCATGGCCTAGTTGGTGAGACGCCTGTCTCCCAGCCCGGAGGTTGCAGGTTCAAATCCCGCTGGAACCCAGATTTTTTTTAAAAGGATTCTAGTCTGTTTTTCACTTTATGCCTCTTTAACATATTTCTGGTTGGTTGGAAGAGATTGCCATATAGCAATAATCCCGCCAGGTTATACTATATACAACGAAAGTGTACAATACAATACAAAGATGTTTGTGTTTTGGTTCACGTTTCAAAATAAACATGTCTATTGATATGCACACAAGTAGGCAGTTCATTGGGAAGTGCTAGTGCTAGTGATAATGCTAGTGCTAGATGTGCGTGGAATTGGTAGACCGAAGGAAACGTGGCTTGATTAAATGGACCAGATTTTGAATGAAGGTAAAGTGAGAAGTATGAATAATAAAAGATTGTGCATGACGAGATATATGTATGAATGTGGGGGAGGCGAAAGTTGTGTGCTTGGATAGAAAAGTTTGGAGATCTGTTTTCTCTGCCTACCCCGCAAGGAACACGACGTGATGATATGCAAATATAATTTTTTTTAAATGTTAACGCATCTATAACAGTTGCATATCTTTCTTTGATGTGAGGTAATTTAAAAACCAAGACATATCCCACCAAAACCTAACGACCTTGTTTGATAACGGTACATTTAAAGATTTAACGAGTCAGTGCACATTAAAGATCGTATAAACATTGTGTGCATTGAATAAAGTCATTTCAGGTTATTTTTATTTAATAAACTTGATTTGGAACTGATTTTATTACAACATACTACGAATAAAAGAATATTTATTAAAATAACAGTAGAAGCTGAATCGTTTTATAGGAAGGAGAAATTAGTAAAATATTTTTGAAATTTTATAAAAAAATACACATACATATATAACATACTCGTATGTATGTTATATCAGGAAAAGCAATGATCACTATTCGAATCAATCTTAGTGTTGTCAAGCACTATATATCTACAGGCAATAATCATAAAAAAATAAATCAAAAGGCATTTCATATCGTAGATAATCGGGCTTATCTTAAAAAGTATCAATTCGCTAGGATGGGATGGGTTAAATTAGATATTTACCTAAGATACACGAATGTGGATTAGGAAAAAACGCGCAATTCATAATTTTTATTAATTGACATTTTTTTCATACGTATGGTTTCCTTCAACATATTAGAATTAGCAATTCGAACATATTGAAGAGCATGGCCGGGAGGAAACATTAGCATGGCCCCCATTAATCGAGCCGTCCCACTGAGTAAGTCCGAAACTCGCGTTTCGTCATCGGGCGTTATGAAAATATTACCAAAAAGCTACAACACTCGCATAAATCTAACGCGTCCGAGTATCATTACCAAACTAACTCATTGATCAGACTGTGGCCGTTTTTCTCTTGATACCATCATGGATCGAAACTGAAACTCCCGGGTGGAAGTCAAGCGTCTTACCAACTGGGCAAAGGTGGTCGTTAATTGTTAATAAGCACCGATTGATGATACAGTTCGGAACCTTCATAATTTATGAATGAAATTCGTCCTCAAATCCATCGTAGAAATGAAAAAAAATCTTTCTATTTATTATTTTCTTTTTGGATGATTCCTCGTAATTAAAAATTTATTTTTGGTTCATTCCTCATGACTGAGGATTGTGATATCTTCGGTACATCTGCCCACGACTAGTCTCCGCCTCTCCCTACTTGGGGTATCTCACAGTGCTGATGTCACAACCACTCAGATTCCAGCTTTCCTGGGTTGATTAGTCTATCGAGTTGGTGGTCTCTACCTCTGCCTCGTCGTCCCTCTACACTGCCCGTTAGCACGAGTTTTTTTCAAATAATCCTGTCATATGCGTACTATTGTATAAGGCCAAATAATTGGAATACTCGTCGCAGACAAATCGTGGATAGTCTGTACTGAGACCCAAGTTTTGTTTGATAGATACGAGTACATTGGTGCTCCGCGCCGTCCAAGGTATTCTCAGCATGCGTCTCCAGCACGGCATCTCGAATGTATCCACTATTTTCTCATTCTTGTCCTCACTGTTCAGGTCTCCGCTCCATATAAGAAAATGGAGAAGATCAGGAAATAAATAACTTGTTTTTTATTGCTATTTAAATGTACCGATCCTTCCACTTCCACACCTCAAGATCCTTAAGACTATTGATTGTTGACAGCTGATTGCATCGGTCAATAATCATCAGTTTTGTTTTCGATTTGTGTATTTCGAGTTCAATAGTCTTAAATTCCACACACTATAAAAAAATTGCCATTTCCTCAAAAAAGTCCGCAATGAGAGTAGGTAGTGTCATCTGAGGTTCGAGATTTTCCTACCTCAGGCAGCAATTCCACTATTCCAATTTGCCAAAACCTTTCCCGTGATATATTCCCCATAGATGTTTAAATAGTTGAGGTGAGAGTAGGCATCATTATCGAACTTTTGTAGAAACATTTTTATCATTACTTGTATAATGATTACATTATCTCTCTAAAACGAATTAAGAATCACTATTCGAAGTGTCACATTTAAGATAGTAAAATTCAAATCACCACAATTAATATAGAAAAAAATCTAGTGGTTCAAACCGTAAAATATTTCTAATGAAAATAAAAGGATAATTTATATAACGTCTTTTAGACTCTCTTCATGAACGCTCTAAATCGGGTATCGAATCCCCAATTACTGAAAGTTTAAAAATATTACAATAAAAATAAAATAAGTTATGTAGAAGGACAAAGAAGAGAACTACGAGAAACTTATGGAGATCTTCCGGTCTCTGATAGTCACACACACACACATTCGGCTTTAACTTGACTGTTGTGTACTCGTATGTGTGTTAAATTACCTTCGAATCATAAGAACGCAATTGCTTTTCACGACACAAACTAATTGAAGTTCCAAGACATATTTCAAGCTATGATAATTATATACAGAAATCATAAAATATAATATAAGAGGGTTATTAACAGAGATTCCGTTTAATTCCGTTAATAATAAAGGTCAAAAAGTAGCATAAATGTATTCTATTAAATTGTATACAGTATTTTCGTTGTATACAGTACAACCTAGTGAGTTTATTGCCGTTTAGCAATCTCTTCCAAACAAACGGAAAGATATTCTTATGTGAAAACCAGATTGAAACCCTTTTTAAAATAAATTGAATTCCAGCGGGAATCATACCCGATACCTCCTAGTCGGAAGATAAGCATCTTACCAACTAGGCTATGGAGGTCGTCGTATGATTATTATGAATATCAACAAATTATCACAACTGAACCATTATTTTTAATCTTCCCAAGAATCATAACCATTTTAAAAACAAATTATTTGTTAAGTCATTTCAACGATTGCCGTCTTCCGTGGCCTAGATGGTAAGACGCTTGTCTTCTAGCTCGGGGGTTGAAGGTATACTAAAAATTAAAGGAAATTCCAATCTGGTTAACTATTCGTCGACGAGATTATTATTAAATTTTCTCCGCATGTGTAAGTATTGTGCACGCGAATAACGGTGAACTGCGAGTTACATTCCAACGCCAATGGATCTAAATCCTAAGGCTCGAGTAATAGGGCCGAAGACAATGTAGTCTCTTGGCCACAATCTTCAACACGTAGTATTGTGGAGACTGCAAAAAAAAACAAGTATACTACATATATTGCTAACCATATTTTATACTTTATTACGTGGTGTAACAACGTAAATGTAGGTTTTTTTTTTTAAATAATGTTTACGGGGATTCCTCATCACAGTACACGATATTTGTACTAGATGGTACATAATTCATAATGTAATTTATGTTGTCAATAAGTTTAAAAAAACGTAAAAAAAATTGAAGTCGGAGTCGAATTAAGAATAGCATCTCCTGACTCCGACTCTATGGTACAGGCCTGCACGTATGTTACCAGACGAACACATTTTATGTTAAGTAACGTTCTCGAAGGATTATTATGATTTTCTGAACGAAATAATAAACGATTCGATATGCACTACTTGACGATTTTATCGAGAGCACACATTATGTACACGTGCCAGCGGAAATATATTATGATTTCTCATAAACTAATCTCGAAGCTTTTAATTATTATATAACTAATTATGTACCTTCGATAAATATGCTGATAATGATATTGTAGTTGTGTTCATTCAATCAATGCTATTTTCAAACTGTAAGGGAAAAAAATAGTTTTTAAATCGACGCACAAGTTAATTGTTAGTTTTATTGAAGAAATAAAAAAAATTAGGAATTTATACAGCGTTATTTCGAAACATCGGTTACTAAGCTAATAAAAGTCATGACAAGAATAAATGCAAATGAAAAATGACTACCAAGCCGGATAGTCAGGGAATTAAACCCAAGATACCAGAGTACTACGCAACCATGCTAACCATTGGGCCACGACGCCGCAATTACGAGAATATTTTAAAATAAGATTTATTTTGGAATTGTCTAGTCTATTAATACAATAATATTAAACGTAACTATTCACTTTTCCCGTTAATTTAAATATTGAAAAATCATTCCTCTTCGAGGCGTGGAAGACGGCCCACAAGAGGAAGATCTCCGATACGCTGGACCGATCAAGATAATGATGCAACAGGACTACGTAGAGAGTAATGCAAAGGAATTGTCAATAATGAGCGATATGACCGGGGAGACTATAAAAATAATGAAACTGATATATATTTATGAATAAACAATAAATATACGAGTATATGGTATACGAGGGTCGATCAAATATAAACGAGACTTTATTGTTTTCATTGCAGAAAGAAAAATACCAACTATAGTACACATCATTTTTCTACATAATCTCCTGCTTTAGAAATGCGTTTTTCCCAGCGGATCGGTAGTTTTTTTATCCCGTCATCGTAAAAAAAGTGGGTTGTGTCAGCAGCCAATTGCGCACAAATCTCTCGACTCCATTGTCATCGTTGAATCGTAGGCCTCCCAGAGCTTCTTTCAGTGGCCTAAAGAGATGAAAGTCACAGGACGATAGATCAGGGATATAGCGAAGGTGTTCCAGTCGTGTCCAATTAATTTCCTCCAATTGTTCACATGTTACAGCTGCAGTATGGGGCCTCGCGTTGTCATGGAGATCGGTTGGTCACGTCTTTTGCGTCAATACGCAAGTTTAACTTCACTCATAAGCTCGCAGTAGTACGCCGCATTGATGGTACGACGATCGTGCAAAAAATCAATGTGCAAAATGCCACACCGGACCCAAAAAAACGGTCGCAAGCACCTTACCAGCTGACAGCCGAGTCCTGGCTTTCCAGGGGCTGCTTCATTCTTCTTTCTCCACTCTATGCTATTTCTATGATGTTTCGAATCGGGCGTGTAGTGGTGTGCCCAAGTTTCATCGCAGGTAACGCTGCGACGAAAAAATGCGTTCCCTTCTTGTGGAAACCACGCCAAAAGCCACTCACAGACGTGCAAATGTGCCAATTTTAGTTCTGCAGTCAAAAGACGTGGAACCCATCGAGCAGACACTTTATAGAATCCTAGGTTTTTTGTGATTATGGATTGAGTGCTCCCATAACTTATTCCTATCTATCTCAGAACAAATTTCGGAAACCGTCAAACGTCGGTCGCCTTCCAGAAGATCACGAATGGCGTTAATGGTATGTTCGGTAATGCTCGTCCGTGGGCGATGATCATGGCTCTCGATTTCGACCCCTTCACGGCCTTTCATGAACTCCTTATGCCAGGCAAACACGGGTCTTTGGCAGTGTTTGATCCCCGAACTGTGCCGTCAATCTCCGCAGAATTTGAGACGGTTTTACGTCCTTACGAGCGAGAAACTTGATAATTATGCGTTGCGCAATCGACGGGTGCACCTCTTTCTCAGACATCGTGTGCCATACTAATGACGGAATCTTCCGAAGCCGGTCGACCGCTCTCCTCACTCCGAATATCTACACCCAACACTCCTCGAGGCGGCCGCGCGCTCCGTTCAAAATTACGCGCTCTAAAATAAAAGTCTCGTTTATAGTTGATCCACCCTCATAGTTGATATATGGTATATAAAAATATGTAGAATTCTCAGAGCAATAACTATTTCATATCTGCTCGTTCGTTTTACTCACGATAAATGCGAATAATAAAAACAATATTTATTATTGCATAATGTTTAAAATGTTTATCCATAACAATTGAGAACAAAACCATTTTATTTGTTTATTGATAACTGCAAATGTTTTTTTTAAAGAAGTATAAAAGCACCGATCCTGTTTAAGACTTTATTCCGATAGCCAGGAATAAAATAATGTCTGATTGACAACGTAAAGGGACTCTTAAGTCAATTTTTATTTTTTATGTCCGTTTTACGAGCCACGTGAGAATAGACGGTAGGCCACATGCGGCCCGCGGGCCGTAGTTTGCCCAGGCTTATCTAGTACAATACGTATGCTGTACTCTCAATGAACGTAATCAACTTATCATTGCTCGCCAGCTGGAAACACCCAAATTTGATTGAATAGCCATTAAAAAAATAAATTAGACCAAATATTATAGAGGAACTTCTTACTAATTAATCAACTGAAAATATATTTTAAAACTACACGAGTCACTATGCATTGTTATCAATTGTTTTTTTTTATATAGAAAGTATAATACACTAGAATGGTTCAAACCAATTTATTAATATTAAATTAAGATGATCTTGTGACATATCGTTATATACTGAATCAATAATCAGATTAGTGGGTTATGCCGAGTATTTTGCTTCTCTGAAATTCCATACAGAATTTGGGTTATAACTGTTCAAGTAAATGGAATTTATTTGTTGATGACGAAGTTATGGCAGCAAAACTATCTCTCGTTCTCGACTCCAATTACATATTATTGCAGTATTCTAGAAAATGGTTTATCTACATGAGACAAAAGAAATAATCTCGGTTTGTATCTTGATAATATTATATATAATTAAAGAACATATCATTATTTTGATCGTTTATTTACGTAATAACCGCGTGAATGGCTGTTAGAATAATTACAATTGAAACAATCATTAATAAATCGCTGATACTCAACACGAAGAATCAACGCATCGTTTTACAAACGAAAATTATTAATAATACTAGTTTATTGAATAATAAAAGTAGTGTTCTAAAATTTTAAAAGAATAAATAATTTCACAACATTATTTAAGATTGTCGCTCATATTTCAACAATCTGGAACTAACTCGGCTTGTCAGGCTACAAATTACATACTCGTATATGTTATGTAGGTCCATACGGCAAAATATTTTATTCCAAAATGAAGTAGTTACAACTAATCATTTGTATACCACCTGCATAACAAGACTACACAGATTGAGCAACTACTCGTAGTATGAGCATTATACGAACTTTCATATAACTGACTACTTCCACGAGTCAATTGAAGAAATTGTTCTTGCCGGGATGATTTGAGTAAATTATGTGGGTTTGCTTTATTATTGCGATGTGCTCGTCTTATGTAAGTTTTTTATACCATAAAACATTGCTTACGTGTGATTTTTAATTGTTATTTTTGTATTTCAAAGGTCTTTTGACCGTTCAAATAAATAAATCTTGGTCATCTCGATAACGACGTGACACGATGAAGATAATTCTGATAAAGAAATCAATGTATCGTTTACACTATCTAAGGGAGGAACATTTAAAAATACTAGTACTTTAAGAAGTTGAAGTATAAGGTACTTATGTTTCTTAATAAACAGAAATTAAATCAAGTTAGAAAGACGAGTTTTTGGCGGAAATGAAACCGGATGATACTGAAACTCTTAAGAACCAAAAATTATCAATAATTAATCGTAATCATAAAAAGTACATTAAAATGTGCAATCAACAGTTTAAGACATCATTCATTAAAGAGTTAAAAACAGCATATGACACTTTGACTAGATTGGTAAAAAGGAAACAAAACGGTGAAGAATTATATAATAAAATAATTCAAATCCGAAGAATATTGAGAATCAACTCTTCCTTTTCTCTTCTTTCTTTTATAGAATTTCTCAGATTTTAGCAGAGAGCTATGGCCTGATAGACTGCCCATTGCCGAAAGTCATGTTGCAGTCTCTTGATTTCAAAGAAGCGGTGAACAAAGGTTCTTGTGCCATTGATGCCAAGAAAAGTTTGTAACTTTATAACATAAATCAAATTTAATGACATCGAACGATGACCAATTTTTCAACACATATAGTATATGTTACATTATATTAAAAACGATTGTTACACCAAATAATCAAGCATTGTCATTATTTTTGTATTACTATAGGAGTTTTGTGTATTTCATTAAAATAGAAGAAAATTGAATACGTGTTCAAAGTGTTTCAAGGAAAAATACTAGACAAATTTTCAATATCATCTTCCCTGTACAACAAGTGGGTGTGATTATGCAAAAACGTTCTGAAATAATTGAGGAAATAGATCGCAGATTTGTATGGGCTTTGTGGAACAAAAAACTTTTGAGAAGAAATTGTTGTACAGCAATAAGCCCACCAAATGTACCGTGTTGAACCTTGTACATAAAAAAACCTCGTGTAACGGGCTTGATATTTTTACACACAAATTTTCAAATAAACAAAAAAAATGCGCTACGAGGTTTAGGTCCTTTTTGCACATATGGTTCCAATTTTCAACGCTTCTGGCTTCTCTAGAAAAACATATGACCAATTTATGCGTGTATCAATAAAAAAAACTATTACCCGAAAATACTATATATTTATTGGAATTAATACAAAACATAACTTATTTATTTAGAGGGTTAGTGTACATAACTTCCTGCCCACCAGACACATACCTACTCGTATATACTCGGGTATTTAGAGGGTTAGTGTACATAACTTCCTGCCCACCAGACACATACCTACTCGTATATACTCGGGTACAAACTGCATTTTATCCTCCAGTGAAAAAGGGATGCATCGTTAACATTTGGAGACTGTGAGTTGTTTTTTTATTACAAAAATACATGAGCGTTTATTTCAACATGATGTTTTGAAATCTTATTTACGTAAAATGCAAATTAAACATTATTATTTCAAACTGAGTTATTTGGATAAAATATACAGAATTAATAATAAAAATATTATGATTTTGGTAATCTTCTTGTGCACAATTAGAATATTATATTATTTGCACAGAAATTTAAAAATATATTTAATATCATTAACTTGGTTTTCACATTTATTGCATACTATACTCGTACAAAATATAAATCAAGAAGATTATTTACTATGATTCCTCTACATAACTTAGTGGAATTAACATTTTGGTGTATTTTTTGTACACTATGAAGTTCCACAAATAATTTGAAGTCGGAAAAACTTTTAATAATAATTTATATATCAGAACTATTCAATTTACATTTGCCATGTAAAAATATGAAATAAAATACAAAATATTGAATTAAAAAAGTGGTCGAACACTTACGTTAATTAAGAAGAAAGAGGCAATATCTATATTGAGTGCATTTAATTATTTTTTCTCAGGAAAAGACCTTGAACAAGTTTTAAACAATCTTCGATAGCGTCTAACCAAGAGCCTGAATCGCGAACACAATAGTACGAGCAATCCTTATTTCCTAGATAGACATTATTTACAAAACATTTGTCAAGAGAGATATCATTGCAAAAAACAACCCACAAAAACCTTTTTTTATTTTAAATATAAAACAAACAGATAAATCCTGTATGTGCAAAAATATCATCTTCCACATAAGCCCAGAGAAAGCAATTGAATGTTTCTTCAAGCTTACGGATCTAATTGATACTAAATTAGGTGTGTAAATAAATCATCTGTTAAATATGAGCTGTGCGTAGTGCAATAAAGAATCCTGTATTTCGTTTAATGGTCGATGTAAGTATTGCAATTAATATATTTTTAATATTTCTCAAATGCTTGTTTATCTTTTATGAATTATTTTGAAGTAAAGTTTGATTTATTAAATTAGCGCGAATTTTGACGTGGATTCTTCCAATGTCAAATATTTATCTCAAGTGAAAATATATTAGAATCAAGCTCAAATGCTTGTCATTGATAATCACAATGTAAATGATTAATTGCTCAATTACATAAAATAAATTTTAATAATTCACAATCAGCTCTGTCATACACAATTTGATTGTGGAGTCAATTTATAAATTAAAAACCCCGAATTTACATTAAAAATAAAAGCAATATAGTTATTAAAATTCTCGACACATTTACAAATATTTTTTGAAGTAACAAAGTAAAAATTTAAGATGCACTACATATTTCATTTCAAAGGAAAAGTTGTTTACCTAAATTAAAAAGTAGCATTGTTTAAATAAAATGCTTATATACACGACTTAAATACATTATCAAAACAAATCAATGAAAATGAATTCAAACTTAAAACGCAGCAGTATAGAATAAAAACAATGACATCATTGAAATAATATCAATTTATATAAATAAATAATCATACATTACTTACATTGAATATCAAGCCTTGCTCCTTACTTTTGATATGCTCAACCTTCTCCATCAACTTTTGCTGCCTCTTAATTAAACTCATCTTAGAAAGATTGTTTAAATGGATTTATATTTAATTTATACAAAACGAGTATCACTTTCGATTTCTACGTAAACTTTAAGTATAGCAAAATAACTTCACTTTCTATGTTACCAGTATTTCTGCACTGTAGTGCTTCTCGAAACGGCGACAGAGAAAAGAAAGTACCGCATCTTCCGATGAAAGTCGGCCGCGAGCACTCGACGCGTTGTGAACGGGCGACGGCTGAGTGAAGAGGAAGGCAAGACGGCGAACCTATTTAAACTTTCCCACACCACATGTTTCGACGTAAACACAGCCGGAGTGGGGGGAAATACCAAGGATAGTCTATCTACAATACAACTACTACCTGTATCTTAACGCAGGATAAGTAAATGGTACGTAACGGGAAGCGCAATACTCGTAATTAGATCAGAAATGTGAGTCACTCATTTCCATAGTGCTACGATGCACATTATACAAAAGAGTTCTCTCTCTCTCAAATTAAATTAACAATATGAAATATAATTAAAATATTTATTTATTGTTATACAACAATATGATATACATATAAAATAATATAATGTATATAACTATAGAGTATATTACTTCATCTCACCCATTTTTAAAACAGCACATTTGTCAAATGTCTTCTGCTATTTATTCTACACTGCTCCAGTCTGTCGCACAGGTTTCGCATAGCTGCTTGTATCATGTTGTCTGGTATGGCTATAATTTCTTCTATAATAGCATTGAGTACGTTAATGTCCCTAGGTTTAACAATATAGACTCCCCAAAGAAAGGAGTCGCATATTGACAGATCTGGAGAACTCCTCTGGAAATCACATGGCCTTGAAACAGTTATTGGACCGCCTCCATAGATGCTCTGGCAGTATGATAAACCATACACTCTTGAGGTCAATTACATCAAGGAAGTTCCTTAATATATCCGTGTACCAAGTAGAAGTCACCGTGACCGCTTATCCATTCACATCAAATAAATAAGGGTATATGATTTCAATGCTACACCACACCAGGCAGTTCCACGTGGACAGAGAAAAATACGTATATGAAGCTGCTTGGGATTTGAATCATGCCAGTAACGGAATATTGCTTGGATTGGAGCAGCGCCTGTTAGAATAAATCTAATAAATGTATTGTTTAAGAAATAAATTAGAAGAAGTAATATACTAAAATAACATTCTAACATATGTACGAGTATATCTTACATAACTAAAAATACCACTAAGGTTCAAAATTTTCTGGTCTATACAAGTCAAAGCGTGTATGGATAGATACCACGCCACGCCCAGCTCATGGTCAGGACATATTACAGTTAACATTTGTTAGAACTACCCTAAGCAGTATTTTAACTAGAGTCGATAGAAGACATAATATCTCGTTATATTTTGATATGTTAAATTATATATCACGCGGCTATTAAGTGTCTTTCAAAATAAAAGTAAAGTCGGGCGGAAATTAAACGACATTTAGATGGGGTATATGGTGAATCTTCTGTCATATTCCACAGTGCAAGATCGCGCTGCTAAAGAGTTTCACTTGGCAGAGAATGGATTGAAGATGACCCTCGTCAAGGCAGACTAGCACAAGCACTCATTCCAGAAACACTTGCATTAGTACAATAGCAAGTGTTAAGTGGGCTTTTCAAAACTACAATCGAATTCTGCAAGATCGTCTTAGCATGAATAAGGTGTGAACAAGTGAAACGTATTTAATATTGCAATGATTTTTTAATGCTCTGCGATGGGAATGAAAAATAAATAATTGAATCAACTGTCACGGGGGATGAAACTGTGGTTTCGCACCATGATTGTTTGTCTCAAATGGGAAAAGGGACTAAATGTAGTGGGGGTCGTCCAGGATCACCACGGCCCAAAAAAGCCGAGGTGACACAAGTTCAAAAAAATATTATGGAAACAATTAAGGTTGTCAGGGAATTCTACTAATTACCACAGTTAGTGGCGATTATTATGCGACATTAATGTGCAATTTAAAGGATGCTTTAAAAATAAACCGCCAAGGAAAGCTATGACATAAAATTTATGTATTGAAACCAGTCCAGAAAAACGCGTCAAGAGATAAAATTAATAAAGGACACTTTTAAATTATTCAATGAACAGATTTACATTACACGTTTATCGGTTTTATAAAAAAAATATATGGCACTGAGAATTAAAATATGTAATTGTCTTATACTTGTGTATTGGTTATTCCAATTACCTAAAAAATAAAGAAACCATAAGAAATGCCATTAATCCTTTGTATTATAGATAACCCTTGATTTACGTGAGCAATTGGTTCTAGGAAAAACCGCGTAACTTGAAAAACGCACCAGTGCACTGATTTTAAACTGGGTGAGATAGGGATTGGTCTCAAACGAAAAATTATAAAAAAATAACTATTATTGTTATGTTTAATTAGAAAGCCTATATATTTTATTCATTTCAATCGGGTAATAAATCATCTGGATCTGGCGGATCTGGCTCAACATGAATGTGTTGTTTAAAGGCTCTGGGATCGTAAGGTAGAAATTTTTCAGTTTTTTTTTTAATTTGTCAATGAGACTATTGATATTGGATAATGTACTCGTACGTTGCGCGGGAATTATATACGCTGCGCACGCAACTTCACCGATCACAGGCTGATGGCGAAATTCAAATTGGCTTTTTATAACTGTATTTTTTGTTAATTTTATATAAACCACATTATAGTACAATCGCGCTAAGCAGGATCACGTATAACGAAGGATATCTGTATTATCGAACCGCATTTTTTACGTAAGTCAAGATAGTTTTTTTCTTTAATCTTGAGCACTGAAATGGAGACAGGAACGGAACGGCGTACAAAGTGATCAGAAAGAATTGTTTATTTGCAAAAATAATTTTTTTCAATAAAAAAGTTAACCTTTCGTTCGTTTTAATAACAAAATTGTTGCATGACACCGTCGTTATATACAGTACAACCTGGCGGGGTTGTTGGATTGTAGTAATCTCTTTCAACCACCCAAATATATGTTAAAGAGGCCTCAAGTTAAAACCTGACTGGCCCCATTTTAAAATAAATTGGGTTCCAACAGGAATCGAATTCATCAACTCCAGGTTGAAAGACATGTCGTCTTACCGATAAGGCCTCCGTAACCGTGTAAGGAAAATCATTTTCATAAACACTGCAAGAGTGATTATCTTCTGGCATTCATTCAATCGGGCATCTCTCATAAACACTGCAAGAGTGATTATCTTCTGGCATTCATTCAATCGGGCATCTCTCATATCTGATTTTAGGGGTCAGTGTACAATGTTTCGGAAAGGTAAAAGATATATAATAATTATTCTTCGTTACAAAAATAAGAGAGATTTTATAAATCAATTGGGCATTCTTAAGTAAAAAAGGATCCAATCCACATCCTGATTGTATGAAATATTTTTTTAATATGGAATTCAACCATCAAATGCACATTTTGCTGGTTTGATATTTTTTAAATAAAAGATTCAAATGTGTGCTTATTCTATATTTAATATAAACCAAAAATATATACTCGTATAAGGACTACTTTGTATATAATAGCAACATCTTGCAAATTTAAAAAAGAAGTCCAAATTTCACGATTACAAACGCTGTTTATCATACTTTCTGTTTTGTTAAAATTGTCAACACCACTGACTTAAATAAAACAACAATAAAATAAAAAAATTGCAATACAAATTATATAATTTGGATAAACATCAAGTAATTCAAGGCTAAACAGCGACATAAATAAAAATAAAGAAAAAGTGGAAAATAGTTCGTGCGTTTAAAACTCCATAAAAACGAGCGTCAAAATCCGGAATTGAATGTGATTAATCGTATAAATAAAATTTTCTATTACAGTATTACACATTTCGATTAAAAAGTACATAAAACAAAAAAACAAAACCAATCTAACCAGGGCAGAAATAATGCAAAAAATATATATCTAAAGTAGGATATACGGTGCGGTCTTACGGTGCGGTGCCCTAAACTTCGATTACTTGTTGAATCTGGCAAACTTACAAGACAGATCACTGTTATAGGGAAGAAGATATTTTTTTCAAAATGTTAAAACAATCAGTTATCTATTGATCTGAGACATATTATTTTCTGGACTTTTTTTGAAGATAACATTTATTCCTTTGTCATCCATTTTTTGATGGTATAGTTCAGTGGTCCCCAACCTTTTTGTCGCCGCGGACCGGTCAACGTTTCATAATTTTACCGCGGCCCACTGGGGAGGGGGAGGGACATTGAATGTAGTGTTTTTTTTAATTTAATAACAATATATTTGTACAATAATAAAATTTACAACTGTGGCACATAAGTTATAGTGACAAATAATAGTAGAGAAAACACAAGGTTTGTGGGAAAAATGAAGAAAAAATATATAATAACAATGAAGGATTATTAAGTTTCAGATAATTTTTTAATTTTCTTTTGGATTCATGGGTATTTTCAATATTTTTAAGGTTCAACGGCAGGTTGAAAGTATTTTTTTCCAAGATAGAGAAAATAATTTATTTTGAGAATGCTTAGGGTTAAATATCGGGATTTTAATGTTATTCTGATATCTTGCAGATATATTAACTTGAAAGTTATTTATCTATTTTCTTTAAAAGTTTTGATGTTGAAGTTTTATGTGTTTTGATTTAATATTTTTAATTGAATCGTGTTTATTTTGGCTCTGCCAGACCAGACTCCCGGTACATTATTATTTAGATACATATTGAAATGGAAGACCCACGTCCCGTACAGCTTGTACCTATAAGGAAGCTTCCAACAGTTAAGTACGAGTATATATCCCGATTTTCACTTTTTTAAGTATTGATAAGATCTCAAATCTCGATCGATAGACGTCTCGACTCGATCTTCGACAGAGGACGACTTTTGACATCTTATGTATATATTAAGTATATAAAATATATAGTATTTGCCTTGTTTAAGTTACGGCAAGACCGCCTTCGGAATCAAGGACGACTCCGCATGCGGCATGCATATGGTAGTGTGGTGTTGTTTTATTTCGAAGGTATTGTCGGAAGGTCGGGGGTAACTTAGCGTGAAGGGGTTTTCAACGGAATAATTATTTTAAGCTATAATTAAGTTTTATTGGGTATGTTCGATTTTTCAAAAGTAATTTTGATTTTTAAGCAGGCCCTTGCGCGGCCCAGTACCATTTGGTCCACGGCCCGGTACCGGGCCGCGGCCCATGGGTTGGGGACCACTGGTATAGTTGACCGCCGCATTGAATTCAATGTGCTGAGTGCATGTTTATTTTTCGACTTGTCATATTTTTCTTCACTATTTAATTTTCTGAAGATACACGGTAATGAGCTAAGCTTCCTGAAGAAATTTTAATTTGTAGAATACCACATCATCATCTGTTCCGCCGTTCTAGAATTTAAAGGTAATAGACTTTTTCCGTTATAAAATGTCGAGTTTAAAGACTGCTAAATACGATCCAAAGAATTACGCAAATATGTAATGTGTAACATACATATTTGTAAGCACACTAATTTTGTTTAATTAATTAATTAATCCATGGTTAAAACCGACCTCAAAATAATATACAATTTTCTACAAACAACCAATTAAAGGAGTCAAAAATATAAAGTGTACGGAAAATGTAACGTCTCACGGGCTTAACATTAGATGAATGGTTCGGGAGTGGATTCTAAAAATACCGCCAATTTTCGTGATCACCATATTTCATATAAATTCTCCCATCGTCGAAGTACATAATATGAATTGTTAATAGAGCGTTGAGAATTTCAAATATGTTTATTTTTATCGACAATAACAACATTATTAAATCTGAATATTGATAAGCACTCGAGCAAGACAAGCACTCGAGCAAGACAAGGAATGAAAAAAAAGATTAAAAGATTAAATTTGTCGGTAAAATATCAAATAGGGTTGAAGATCTCAATTTTTCATAAATTTATAAAAAAACTCCCACGAACTCAAATTCGACACATGCTTCTCTTTTTTGGCACTTTTCATATCAGCACTAATAGATGTTTCAGGCAATGGACTCCTTTTGCACGAACCCGAAAACGTGCAAGAATTGATTCCTTTGGGATATGGTGGCATCGGATGCTGAGAATCCCATGGACCACCAGAAGACCGAACGTCTCCATACTCTAGTAGTTCATTGTGACGGTACGACTATTCTCAATATGCTTCCAGCGTATCATGTGGTTCTTCTGGAACATTTCCAGACGTGATCCAGATAACACGAAGAAATTGATGGGCATAGAATGTGTGCCAGGAAGAAGAGGTAGAGTCCTGACAAGATGAAATGATTCAGCGAAGGAATTGACTGAGGGAAGTCTGTACTCTGCCACGGCAAGTGACCGGGTGGAATGAAAACATGGCGTCGCAAGCTGTTCCACCAACGTGTCATCGAGCGCTTTAGAAAAATTGTACAGTGGGCAGCTGGTCAGTATGTAATTCATGGTTTGCACTCCACATGCACAAAGTGGAAAATCCGCCATATCACTATGCATTGTTTAAGCACTGTTGTCGCAACCTCTTATCTGGCTTCTTCTGGAGAGATGTTGCCAATATAGAAACTAGCCTAACAAGCCATACTCTTCCCAGCGACTGGAATTATGTGCAAAGAAAAGAGATTCGATTTATTTGGCTTAAAAACGTTTAAAACTTTTTGATACATCATTAAGTTTACTTGTATGTTTGCTGTTTTAAATAATAATTCAGACTTTGAGACACAACTTAATAATATGTCTTCTAAAAGACACAATGAAGACATTAATAACCACAAGTTACCAATTAAATTTCCCCCTTTCGGAACAGTTCCACAAGTAAATTTCCTTTGAGTGTAGCAAACACTTAAATTAAAGACATGGTCTTCGGATTAATTAAAATTCATAGATTATAAACAGCGTGGTTTTACTTTTGAAGGTTTAATCGTTCCGTCCAGGAAGTGAACGTAGAAACGAAGTAAACATATTAAATTTAAATACAGTCGCCCGCATTCATTATATGGTTGGAACAATGCACTTTTTCATGAATAAGGTTGAAAAAATTTTCAATTTCTTTATGGATTTCGTATTCGGGCATATGGTAAATACAAGCTACCCTTACTCCTCTAAGACGGACTGTATCAATTTGGCCGAAAAAACTTGAAGTGTATGAAAATTGAAATAAATGTGTAACTTAAACAAAATATACACCTCTGAATCTGCAACTGCGTTTCACCAATTCAAGTACGTATTGTATTTTAAGATTTTTAAGTTTAGAAATATTTCACGGATTGACGACTTAGCCCGAAAGGTAATGATTGACGATTCAATTTCTTTGAGAAACAAAATCGTAAACTGAAAAAAAACTGTTTACTCTTGTTTATGCGATAAAAAAAATTGTGATATATTTTCTCAGAAAATAGTCCTGCACATAAGAATGAAATATTGGCAAGAGAGGCAAACAATACCATCAACGCGTTTTGGTTACGTCTTTATTATGTAAAAATATCGAATACGACCAAATTTTAAAAAAATTACATTAAATAAATATATGAAAAGAGATAATAAAATAATTCTACTAAATTAAGTGGCTCTTTGGATTCTTTATAAATTATTCAAATGAAATGTTTTCTATTCCAATTAAATTATTTTATAGTAATAAACCAAAATTATGGCTCTATGCCACATTAGTATTAATTTTAAAGAACTTGAGAGAAGTCAACATAATATTGACGTAAAACCTAATTTATTGTCGAATGTCTTAATACTGCTTTTGTTAACAAACACTTAAGTACCAGTAATTAACTTAACTCATAAAACAGCACTTAAATTAAAAAATACGAGTATATATGACTATAATCCTAGGAATAAAAGTACGAGTATACCTATAGTAAACATAATAAAGCAACATGCCGCGTTAAAGTGGAAATGTGCAATTCACACCAACAGCAACAGTACACACCCAAACAATATTTTCATATCGACAACTACATATAAATAATCTGTATGCTCGTAGAATATATATACGCAAAAAATTAACAAACAATTTTTTAAGATATTTATATAAATATAAAATCAGCACGCATTGGTTCACTGAATGGAAAATTTTCAAAGCTTTAATTTAACCAAAAGCTATATATAGTACTATATGTTATACCAAACACATTTAACTGACTAGATATCTTTACTTAAAAGATGGCAGTAGACGTCACAAGAGGGAAACGATGATGCAGGACCATAATAAGCCAACAGGCCTAAAAGAAGAGGAAGATGAAGGTATTTTTATGTATAATTCAAAATTACTCCCATTCGAAATTTTCAACTATAACATATATTGTACTTTTGTGGGTTAGATACACAAATACATACTATCATGCCGTTTCCTTGCTAGATTGGGCAAAGAGGACAGAGCGCTAAACTTTCCTATCACCACAAACTTCCTCGACCTCTCCAAATCAATACATCTCCTCGTACATGTTCTTCTGTTTCTCATACTCCTTACCTTCTTTCTTTCAAAATTGCGTTCACTCGGTCTAACGATACTTTACTCGGATTCCACTACCATGACTGCCATAAATGTTTGCATTCTAGATTTGTTAAGTCAGTCTTTCGTCACCCATTCGTTCATGTCCAAATTACCTCAAAGAGCTCTTTTCACCATACTTAAAATATTTGTGGATTAAATCTTATTGCATATAAAGGTCTACGCGTGAAAAGTGTTTATAAAATATGTACATCTTTCGATATTTTCATAAAATGAGTAGGTTTATTTAACTGTTCAAGTGTTATGAATTAGCACTGAGTAAAGTACACGTTTATTTTATTTTTATTTAAAAACATTTTATATTCCACCACTAAATATATTATATCTTAAATTCAACTTGTTGCGATGTTAAGATCGATAATTTATGTCAATTTAGAATACATTTGACGTATTCGTATTAGACATTTCTTCATGAACTTTCAACGTTTTGAGTTATATTACTATGAACAAAGACGTTTTCGAAAAAAATCATATTTGGTTATATTTGGCACAATTTCGATACTCTTAAATATGTTAAGCGTTTTAAGATATCATTAATATTTTCATAACTAATATTACATGTTGAATTCGTGAACTGAGTTTTAAACATAATTGCCAGTCTTCAATGACAGTTAGTGACTTTAATTACGGTTTAATATTCATTCAGAAATATGAAAATAAGAAAATTCTATGGACATATTTCACCTCAGTCCGACTCTGGATTAACCAATCATTGATGTTTTTGGGATCCATAAAAAGATATACGCAAACTTTAGCTCAAATCCACCCCTAATTATGTGAATGAGATATCTAAAATCTCAAGAAATATTTATATTTTGAGCCGGCTTTGGAAAATTTTAAGGATGCAACGCCATTTGGTATCTTAAGTATTATAAAATAGGATTTTACATGTTTTGCTCAAATCGATTCATAAACATGGAACTGAGAGATAAAGTTCTCTTAGCAGTTTTTTCCCACTTAAATCAGCCATGGAATATGTTTGGATATCGTGATCCTACTTTGTGTATTGGGTTAAGATAAAGCATTTCGCAATTTTTTATTCAGGTTCAATCATTACGATTGTTAATAGTTATTCAAACTTTCCGAGCATTTTTTTAGCGATAGCCCTCGAAGTTGTTTATAAGAATCTGACTTCACCACTTTCTGTATATCGATAAGTCTCGAAGTTGTTTTATGAAAATCTAGCTTCCCACATTCCGTTTATCGATAGTCCTCGAAATTGTTTTTGATAGTCTGCATTCATCACATTCCGTTTATCGTAAGTCCTCGATGTTGTTTTTGATAATCTGGCTTCATCAACACCGATTATTAGAAAAGTCGAAACAGTGTTTAGTTTAGATGCATTATGAAGCAATTTTTTTCTCTAATCAGAAGGGTTCTAATTACTACAGGGCCGATTTCAAACCAGCTACCGTCTACTCAAAAGTCTAGCACGTTAACCGTACAGCCTCCACCCCCTTTATTTATATCGTACACGTATAAATACATATTATATTTAAGTAATATATATTTTAAATTATTATTTTCTATTTGCAGATACGTTTTCTGTGTTATTTTTATTCAAATATATGGAAGTGTTACATTGCACTTTCCTATACGCCGCGTCGGTTGAAATAAACACTTTATTTTTTTTAATTAAAATCTCTCCCTTAAAATGTGCAATACATTTGATTCCAAAAGTATAACGCATTATAAAAAATAATTAAGTGTTGATCAAAATTAACCAAAGCGATACCATTTAAATATGTGTTTCAAATACACGAAAGAATTTTGTGGTCAAATTTTATATGAATTTTCATACCAACAATTTCATCGCAGAATTAATTTTATCCATAATATAAGAAAAATATTTTATTAAAAGTAACTTAAACTTAACTTCCCTGAAGCATCAAAAAAGGGTAAGTTTTAAAACTACAATACTTTTGGGTGTTATGAATAGTGGTATCCTTATAAAAAAAATATTTTTTATCGTAGATATCAGTTTTAGGTGAAACCAATATCGAACAAACATTGGCGCATACAAATTCTTTAGAAATAGGCCAAGAATCGTGGAAAGATGACAACTTTAAAAAACATTACACAGGAACACTTAGGAAAAAATGGTAAAATAAAAATGTAGTCTGCTAACCTAGCTGAATTCTAGCGCATTTATTTAAAAAAACAGTTGAAAAGAGAACGAAACAAACAATGAAATTGTTAAATTGAGAAAATGAGAAATTTACTTATTTTATTTATTTATACATGACAAGATATTTTATAAATACATCATTTATGAAAAGTAATTTAAAATGGACGCACAATTGAAATGGATCTGGGTTTGTTGTCTTTCATTTGTCGTATCCCCGGTTAACTAGGTTGCTTGTATTTACTGATGACAGTATGCAATAACAAAACGAATGAACTGACTGAACAATATAATGTGATTCTTTTGTGGAATATAAAAAAACGAAATATAAACATCACTAACTACAAATACGGTCAAGTATAATTTTAAGGCAAACATTATATTGTGTAAATATATTGGACTTCAATACCCTCCTTTCTTTTTAACAAAACAATTACAAAATGTAGTTATTTTTTTAACGAGCGTAATGCCCAGTTGTATAGCCAAATATCACAGGGATATAACAATCACGATTCCGTTAATGATTTTTTTGCTATGCAAAATCGACCGTTATGGACAATTTAGCTAAATTTTACATAGTCTAACAACAGATAACGGAACCATGACTGTGGCGGACCCGTGATGTCAAAAAATCGGACCTCAGTACTTTTTTAAAATTTTCCTCAAAATAAACATCAAATATTCATCATTATACTAGTATGTGAGAAAAATAGGTTTTATCCATAAAGCTTCCAGACAACTAACACCAAATGGAGTGGTTTAGTGAGGAGGAGGAGGAGGGGGCGGGTGGGGGTGGGGTGGACAGTTATATCCAGGCACATGGCTAAAGATGTATCAAATTCAGAAACCAAAATATATATTTTTAAAGCTCTTTTTTTAAATTTTGCAACGTCTTATCGGCGCCAAAATCTTTTTTAATCACAAATTCCATATAATACATGTTATTGTTGCTTTCGCTAGCACTTTGAATATGAAAACCACAGTTAAATACTTAAAAATATTAACAATGACGCTAATACTAATAGTATTTTTTCAGAATACTATAGCGTTAGAACTAAATAGGCTTAAGAACTAAATAAATTCATAATTCAGCACATTTCTACTTCATTTTATTATATGTATACAATATATAACACAAGTGAAAAAAAAAAATTGATATATGCAAAAAAACATATTCCTCACTGAAATGCATGAATAGGCTTTGCCCTGGCAGTTAGACTTCCAGCTTATTCCCAAACGACATTTACTTGTAGCTTATACTGCGTGCAAAAGGCCCTTGCTACGCCACTGTCCAAAAGCATTATGCCCCCATTTTCAAAAATGAGGAAATATGTGGTTTAGTTCAACTGCTCCTAAATCCAAAACCAATATAAAAATAGGGTAATCATGGATTTGATCAGTACTGCTGACCACGCCATTTATCGACTCGAATAAAGATCATATAATATTGGCACGTTGGTAATATAATAAAATTTGAATAATTGCGCCGGTCTATATTGTCGAATGATGATCTATAAGCAATTTACTCACACAGGATATCCTGAGCCTTCTCGGACGATCGACTCTGGACTATATACTAATTTTGAGGAAGGTCGGCCGGAAAGCTCGGCCACTTGGCAATCTGTTTATAATGAACATATAAAAAGCACAAACGCATTCAAAATTATGCAATTCTGTGAATAAATTTAATTCACAAGCTATTACATTATACAACAGGAGTAATTAAAACAGTCAACCAATGATGATCAAGAATACGTGACATACCATTTTTTATTTACAATGAATGTAATTAAAGTACGATATTTTTCTTGCTAAGTATTATATTTTATCTTATTCGGATCCAATTACCTTAAAGTGGACTGAGCCATGAATACATTCTGAGAAAACTGCAAGATTAAAAAAAAAACATTTTAATGGAAAAAGTCAACTTGATGAATTTGAACACACATCTATTTTTTCAACCTGTGATGTTTTTACTGTAAATAATATTTTTGTGAAAGGGATTAAAACACTAAATTATCGAGACAATACAATCAGTGGCATAACTAGTTTTTTATGTGCCCTAAAAATAATAAACCTAATACAATATTTTTTAAATAAATAATCAATTTTATTTCACTTTCGTTGTATACATTACAGCCTGGTGGCCTTACTGTCATGTAGTAATCTCTTTCAACCAGCCAGAAAGACGTTTAAGAGGTCTTAAGTGAAAACCAGACTGAAAAACCTTTATAAAAAAATTGGGCTTCAACGGAAATCAAACCCGAAAAAGATGATAGTATTTATATGTTTTTAGAATACTTTTAAGTTAAAAGTTTCGTTAAGTAAATAAGCATGGAACATTTATTTTAATTTTATTTATAAATACATGTGAATGGTATTGTGTTTTCATGTGTACATAATTATAATTTATAAACATTTGTTAAGTCGTATTTGTTTTATTATTCCGTTTCCCAAAAAGAATATGGGGCCAAAAATTAAAACCTTACACGGGGCACATGAAAAGCTAGTTACGACACTGAGTCTAAAATAGAAATGTTATACATACCCACATGCAAATTTGATACAATGTAATAAAACAAATATGGTTGACACATTTAAAAATAAATATTCCCAAAGTACATAAAACTTACATTTGATCACGATGATTTCGTGATAAATATACTAAACAATAAACATAAAAAGTGAAATACATAAAAAAAATCGTCTATCTTCACGTACAAAGTTTAAAAATATCTCAAGATAGAAATATAAACTTAAATAAACGTTAAAAACAATAATTGGTAAAAAAATAAACAAGACTGCAAACGACAATGGTATTTTCCTGTCAAGCATGAAATACGAGTAAAACACGATAATGTTGAATTATGCAGTGCGAAATTCGAAATAATAAATCGTAAATTCGAAGTATAATTTTAATTTATTACGAGTATTGTATTACAGATGACTTATTTACTCTACATTCTCAATGAACGTAATCGATTCATCATTGCTTATGCTTACTGGTCAGGAACGCCCGAATTTGAGTTAGTTATTTAAAAAAGTTTTTTTTCAAATTGTCAAAATGTATTATGTGAAATATCTATGTTCATTCTTCAGGAATAATGAGTCGTCATTGCAATCGCCTAAAGTGGTTCACTTACTTTATAATTTCATGTAAATATGATATCGAGTACTATAAAAATATGCAGCTATTTGCATATTCCGTGTATATTATATTACACTTTCCTTATATACAGTAAACCCTAGCGGGTTTATTGTCAATCTCTGCTAACCAAACACACGGATTTTAAAGAGGTCTGAAATGAAAACAGGAACCTATTTTTTTATTAAAAAAACGGGTTCCAGCTGGAATCGTAATTCACAGGTAAGAAGACAGGTGTTTCACCACGCAGGTTCCATATTTATAATTTATGTTTTTTCAGGTTACTTACTCGAACTCTTACTATAGTTTTAGAATTTTTCATGTTTATTTCGTTAGTAGCACTATTTTTCCAATCCAAAAATCGCACGTATTACTTTTTTTAGATTGCGCTAATATTGGTGTCATCCACGGTCGAAATAATATTCTACATTTTTATATGTAATCAATCAATGATATTGAACGTGTTAAAAATAAAATATGTATGAAATATAGAATCATGTCTAGCTGGCCAAAGCGTCTGATTTAGTGGATGTGATCCACACAATCTATCCGAGTTGGAATAATATATACAAATCAAAAAGGAAAGAAAATAATAACATAAGTCATACAAAGTTCATCCATTCGTATGGTACCCATCAACATATCAAAATTGATGATGGGGACATGATGAAGAGCGTGGCCGGAAAACAATATTGTCTTCGGCCGTAACAATCGAGCCCTTGGGTTAAGAACCGATAGAGTAGGCAAGAAACTCACAGTTCGCCATCACATGTGTTGAAAATAATACCGCGCGTGGAACACACACACAAGTCTAGCGCGTGCGAGCATTGTCACAAGTAGAACTCTTTAAACTTATTATAGCCTGTGCCTAAACGAAGGTCATCGAATACATATTAATTCGATAATGAATTTAGGTGAAATGAAGAAAAAATATGGTAACTCACATGGAATAGACCAAGGAGGAAATACTAATATGTACTAGATTACTTCTTAGGCTGGCTCCCCACTTGACTGCGACCATACCGTGAGCATGACAAACAAGCATGCCCACGGCACGACAGGCTTGCATACATATTTTTTTGACGGTATGACAAATCAGATTATTATGTTGCCTGCCTGCAGCTTTTTATTATTAGTTGATCAGTATAAAGTTTGCGCAAACAAGCTCGCGGTATTACGGCAGTCAAATGGGAATCGGACATATTGTGACAAAGGAACAAGAAATTATTCTCGTAAAAATTTAAAACTTTCTTTATATCAACTGTCCTATTTTCAGTTCATACAGTTTCATAAACTATATCAAATTTTACACAAATATACTCTTAAGAAACCCTTCAATCGATTTTTAATGTCTTGATCAATTAATCATTATAATTTGGCACATGAGTTCAACAAATACGAGTATGTAGATCAAAACATTGTTTATTTCGAAGATGAGTCTGTATATGGTTATTGTTTTCTTTGCAAAACAACGCTATCTGCGCTTTATGGCAAGGAGTTGGACGAAATATTCCACAATAAAACGCACTGTAAGACGCGCTGTGTAAACTTGATAAGTTTATATGTAAACCTCCGTAGCCCATTTGATAATACGCTTCTCACCCGAGGATTCAAGTCCTAATGGTACTAAAAAAGGACTACCAGACTGGTTAAAGTGTTCGTTTAGTAAAAATACTCGTACGCGCTAAGCTTGTGTGAGTATTGTTGGTTATCTACGTCTGGTTGTATTGTCGACACATATGATGACGAACCGCGAGTTATGTACATACTCTAGTGGTTCTGAGTAGAACCGAAGATAATGATGCCTCTCAGCCACGTTCTTCAATAGGTACACATCTCAAATTCGGATATGTTGAAGAACACCATAAAAATGAGTAAGGACAATATGTGATTCACCAATAATGACTTTGATTTTTATAACGAATGCAAGAGCCACTCGTGTGTGTAATTAGGAATTACTCATGTATGTTAATAAATAGTTTGTTAAATGACAATTGGATTTTTATAGCAATGTTTTCATTGTGGAAAATTATTATCATCAATTATACTCTTAGTGCAATCTAAATCAGCCAGTCACCCATCCGATAAGGATTCGGTAGCTTGTGAGGCTGTAAACTCATTCTTGTTTTTTTTTATTGTGACTAAGGAGTTACTATAATTTGACGGTGAGAGGTAGTCCATCGGTATCCAGAGTGATTGTCAGTTCTTCCTGAGGATGGATAACGCCGCCAAGCGCAGACAAGAAGATCCAAGTTTCCAGACATTAAACAGTTTCATTCTACATCGGCCTTGCGTACGACAGATTAATAGAACGCCATTTTAATGCTTTATAGCGATATGTCTCTAGAATACATGTTCACCAGGTAATAAGCAAAAAAACAAAGTTTTGAAGGTCTGAAAATAAATATAGTCCGGGACAGAACTTGCCTGGGATCGAACAGCCGGTTAACTAAATAAGCACGCTAACCGCTGAACCAACGGAATTAATTTAGAGTAGTCCAAAACAGATCGGTAAATTTGATTTGTATACCTTTTCTATGTATAACCCAATAGACATCGTATCTCACGCATGTTCAAATCATTTTCCTACATACGAGTACTATAACCTAATTTTCTTCCGTCCGACTTAACCCATTTGAATACAGGACAGACATGAACCTATTTTGATTTTATTTGATTAATTTATGAATTCATCTTGATATAAAATATCCATTTTACAACATAATTGACGTGGATTTGTTTATTTTTATGTATCACAATTTTGTAACCTTGATATATATATTTTAAATTTATACTGATATCATTATTATTAACTTGACCTACAGATATATTATTTTTTTCAATGTATTCAATAACTTATGCATTTTTCAAGAGAACATGAACTTTTTAATCGAAGAGTTTGTCAATTTGACGTATGATTTGATCTTGCGCCCTGCCCTATATTTCAACATGAAAAAAACACTTAATACATTGTCGATAATTCTATTACATTATACTTTCGTTGTACACAGTTCAATCTGGCGAGCTTATTGCCATGTGAAAATCTCTTCCAAAGAACCAGAAAAATGTCAAAGAAGCCTTAAGTAAAAACTAGACTGAAATCCTTTTAAAAAAATCTGGGATCCAACGGGACTCGAACCCGCCCCCCAAGGGTTGGAAGACAGGCTTCTTACCAACTAAGTCACAAAGGTCATCATAATCATGAACTAAAAAAGGAGGATATTGAATTGTAGAAAGAAAAAAGGCATATTTTAGAGGTATCGTGATGTTTTGATGGCTGGAATACAGCGACTTGCTTCATTTAACACATCGTCAATCTATTTACCATCTATAGTATCTATCTATCTATCTATCTTCTATCTATATAAATAAAAATGTAAATGTTCGTATATTGAAAATGTCTAATCTCCGAAAGTTCTCTACCGATCGCTTTGAAATTTTGACAAAAGTTGACATTCGTAAACAGAAATGTTTATATATTTTTATTTATATATCGGTGTATATAAAAAAAATTACAAATCAGAATAAATAACGTTTGCGCCTCCTGCAGCGACACAGGCGAACTAAACTTGACAGTTATGTCACATTGCATTTTCGACGTTTCGGAATTAATATTAAATAATTAAATATTAAATAATAAATATTAAATATCTATATAAATAAAAATGTAAATGTTCGTTAATTAAAAATCTCCAATCTCCGAAAGTTATTCACATTGCTTTGAAATTTTCATAGTTCCATTTTGATTTTGAATATTAAATAATTAAATATTTAATAATAAATATTAAATATTTAAACAATAAATATTAAATTTTCAAATACGTTTATCTAAAAATAGCGCCGCGCCATCTGCGCTATCCTAAATAATTTATTCGCCATTTTGATTTCGTAATGTGCGTAGTTGACATGTTCCTCTAAAGAATATCTGTTTCACTTAGTTTTTTCAACTTATTTTTTTATTTTTCTGTTCAATTAGGGGTGAAATTGAATTGTGTTGATTGATTTTCGTTTGAATTCAAATCATATCGTGAATTGACCTCTTGGAGTGACGCGATCATTTGCTTCAGAGAGACAGCGTGATGGTATGTACATTTTTGACAAACGTCATATTTAATTTAAACGAACTGACAATTTTTTGCTAATTTGTAACAAGGTGTATTAATTTGTCATTATTGTTAGTTTTTTGTAATGTATTTACCTAAATAACTTACTATTTATTAGAATCGATATTTATTGCTCATTAATGACGCGTGCAACATGTTACATTCAAATTAAATTCGTGCGTAGTTTGCAATGTCTTTCCTTAACATTGTATTAATTCCAATAATCTCTCTCTTTCCTTAACATTTAATTAGTTCCAATTATCTCTGTATTTCCTTAAAAATACTCCTATTTGACTAATATTTGACAAATGCGTGTCCAGCTGCAAAACGATCGATCAGCTGAGATATTCTCACATCAATTGCTGGAAATTGGGAACGGAAAGGTGCAGGTTGATATGACCTCAGGACGAATTTCATTGTCTCATAACTTAATGTTTCACAATTTCACTCATTTTTAATGTTTCACAATTTTATATGTTTTTGCTATAGCTTTCTTTCTTCTTTTTCAGTGCAATCGATCTGCTTTAGTTCATCAAAATGCCGAGGAAGCAGCAGAACGACGTGTAGCAAGACTTGAGGATGCACGGTTGCGAGCACGGCGATCGCGTCCTGCAGCTTCAGAACTGCTTCGTTCTCAACCGAATGTACGCGACAGACTGATAGTGGCTGAAATAGGTCAGTATGAATATCAAAAGTATCTTTTTTATCTCTATGTTTATACGAGGCGTATCCAGAAAGTAAGTGTACTGAGGCTCTCACGACCGGATGGATTTTATTTTCGACATGTTGGCTACACTTCCGTGTAGCCTGACCCTTCCCCTCCACAACGAGACCGGTTCGAGGTCAGTACGTTGAGAAGTGTCGACGCGACAACACGTTTCGTGAAAAATGTCAATCCAATCTCCCGCCAAGTGCGAAATACGCGGCGTCATCCGTTATCTCGTTTGGAAGGGAAAACCTCCGGTTGAGGTTTATAATGAGGTGAAAACTGCATATGGTGATAAAGCTATGAATCGTACGAGTGTGTACAAGTGGTGTCGCGAGTTTAAAAACGGTCGTACGTCTGTGCATGATGATCAGAGGAGTGGAAGACCTTCAATTGTGACTGACGAAATTGTGGAAAAAATCGAAAATGCGCTCCGTGACGATCGCAGATTGACTGTGGATGAACTTTCTGCGATGTTTCCGCAAATCTCCAGATCTCTACTACACGAAACCATCACAGAAACCCTCGGATATCGGAAACTGTCCGCGAGGTGGGTCCCAAAACAGCTGACAGACTAACACAAGTTGAATCGAGTGGAGGCCGGGCAAGAGTTTTTGAGGCGCTGCAAACTCCATGGAGATGAATTTCTCCGCTCCATCGTTACTGGAGATGAAACTTGGGTTGCACACTACACGCCTGAAACCAAAAGGCAGTCACAACTCTTCACCCTCCACCAAAAAGTTCAAAACCACAATTTCAGCCAAGAAAATCATGGCATCCGTGTTTTGGGACTGTCAAGGCATAATTTTAATTGAATATATGCCTCAAGGGGAGACCATCAACTCTGCAAGATACTGTGAGACCCTAAAAAATTGCGGAGGGCGATTCAGAACAAGAGGAGAGGCATGCTGACAAAGGGAGTCTGCCTGCTGCACGACAATGCCAGACCACACACGGCCAACGCCACGAAGGAACTGCTCGCCTCGTTTAAATGGGATGTCCTGAACCATCCCGCGCATTCCCCTGACCTAGCACCTTCAGATTACTATCTCTTTACCTCCCTGAAGCTGCACATGGGTGGAAAAAGGGTTTCAACCGACGAGGAGGTAAAGGAGGAGGTGGAGAAGTGGACGGAGGGGTTGGCGGGAAACTACTTCGAGGAAGGCATCAAAAAGTTGATACCCCGCTTCACCACCTGCATTGAGAGGAATGGCGACTATGTCGAAAAATAGCTTACATATGTACTACGGTAACCACGTAATTTTTTTGTTTAAATAAAAAAAATTGTAACCTACAAAAATTCAGTACACTTACTTTCTGGATATGCCTCGTATTTCAAAATCTATGAAATCGTATGTAGAAATGGAGTTTTTTTAATTAATTTGATATTCATCCGTTTGAATCAGACCAAGCTTCACTCTGAAGAATAAGTTCATTTGCGAGATGCAGTTGTAAATGACGGTAATACAACTAACGTTGGAAGACTAACGATTTGGCCATCTTCATATACAGGCAGTCCACGTCATATGCATGAGTACGCTAAAGATGCAATTGCGTATGTTCGTCACTACGGGTGTCCAGATATATTCACTACATTCACATGCAATCCAGCTTGGGACGATATACAACAGCTCATGGTAAAACATGAAGTGTTTGGGTCTGTACGCTGCTGGATGTACTCAGTGGAATGGCAAAAGAGAGGAATGCCACATGCACATATACTAATCTGGTTCTATAACAAAATCACTTCAAACGAAATCGACAATGTAATGCGCGCTGAAATACCCGATACCGACGTCGATAAGGATTTGCATGAAGTTGTGACGAAAAATATGATACATGTACCTTGCGGTACACTGAATCCAAATTCACCATGCATGATAGACGGAAAATGCTCTAAGCGATTTCCTCGAGCATTAGTATCCAACAGTTACAGGAAACGATGGATATACTTTATACAGAAGAAGATCAACAGAAGATGGCGGTAAATTAGCAACCATACAAATGCGAAACGGTGACATCGAAGTAGACAACCGTTGGGTTGTTCCATATTCGCCTTTGCTATGAAAAACATGCAAAGCGCACATAAACGTGAAATACTGTAACTCCGTTAAATCGATCAAATACATTTGTAAGTACGTGAATAAAGGCAGCGACATGGCAGTTTTTGGCGTGCAATCAGAAAGAAGTGATAGGAATGCGGTCATACATATCGATGAAATCGCAGAGTATCAGGCTGGAAGATATTGTACATAAGCAGCAATGAAGCTGTATGGGGAATTCTTTCATTTCCCATACATGCACGAAGTCCACTTGTTGTTCACTTAGCAGTACATCTAGAAAATGGACCACGCGTTTATTTCACAGCTGCAAATGTGCAACAAATAGCCCTGAATCCACCGGCTACAACGTTAACTGCTTTCTTCACATTATGTCAAAATGGCGCGTTTGCCAAAACACTGCTGTATCACTGATTGTGACGTCAAAAGAAGAATTGGTTGAAAAAGTATTTCCCTATATTCAAATCAATTATAAGAATCACGATTGGCTGAGTGAACGAGCTATTCTTGCCGCCAAGAACAAAGACGTCTACGAACTTAACAATATTATTCAGTTCCTTTTTTAATGTTTCACAATTTTATATGTTTTTGCTATAACTTTCTTTCTTCTGTTTCAGTGCAATCGATCTGCTTTAGTTCATCAAAATGTCGAGGAAGCAGCAGAACGACGTGTAGCCATACTTGAGAATGCACGGAGATCGCTTTCTGCAGCTTCAGAACTGGTTCGTTCTCAACAGAATGTACGCGACAGGCTGACAGTGGCTGAAAGAGGTCAGTAGGAATATCAAAAGTATCTTTTTTATACAGAATTTAATTTTATCTCTATGTTTATAGATCAAAATCTATCAAATCGTATGTAGAAATGGAGATTTTTTTTAATTAGTTCCAATTATTTATTTGTCTTCCCTTAACATTTAATTAGTTACAATTATCTCTCTGTCTTCAATTAGTTACTTTTATGTTTCGCAATTTTATATGTTGCCTGAAATACTCTACTTTGTGGCGACACGTAAAGACGTTGAAATTAACTACAAATATGCATGTCCAGCTGCAAAACGATCGATCAGCTGAGATATTTTCACATCAATTGCTGGAAATTGGGAACGGAAAGGTGCCGGTTGATATGACCTCAGGACGAATTTCATTGTCTCATAACTTCTGCAATTTAGTGATGTCAAAAGAAGAATTAGTTGAAAAAGTATTTACCAATATTCAAATCAATTATAAGAATCCTGATTAAGACGTCTACGAACTTAACAATATTATTCAGTTCCTTTTTTAATGTTTCGCAATTTTATATGTTTTGTTATAACTTTCTTTCTTCTTTTTCAGTGCAATCGATCTTTCATTTTAATTCAAATCATATCGTGAATTGACCTCTTGGAGTGACGCGATCATTTGTGAGCACGGCGATGAACGCGACAGACTGAGAGTAGCTGAAAAACATCAAAAATATTGTATACCCACAAGCATTATGAAATTAAACATATTAGAAACGTGTGCTTTGTCTTTTCTTTTTTTTCCATTTAACCAGACTGAGCCACAGCAACGCGTGGTCGGGTACAGCTAGTATTAAATACTTTAAAACAAATGTTATATCATCATTTAACTGACAGTGAGTTCAACTTTCACATAAAACTAATTTCTTTGGTATTATTCTAACGATCAATAAGATTTTAAACGCACTCAGTTTATTTGTAAATACTTTGAAACTATTTATAAATTTTGCTTATCTTAAAATATAACCACAAAGTATTTAATGTCTGAATTGATGAGAAAAAAACGTTACTCGATGATTTATTTTCAAGGAAAATATAATTAGAAAATCAATTCATTACATAAATTGAGACGTCATTAATCATTATATAATTTAGCATAATACATAGGACTCATTAAACACCAGAGGAAGAAAGGTTATCAATGTATTTACAATCTGCAATCAAAATACATCATGAAACTAAAAGTTTTACAAATAATCAGTTAATTCACACTTTTATGCGGAAACGAAACATGTTTAAGTTAAAATATCCAAACAAAAAAAAAATAGTTTATAAATCTCGTATTTTCGTCTGTTGTCATATCCTTGTGATGTGATAGTCTCCTATCAGAGGGGCGTGATCTCTCTGGCTTGAGTTTTCGTTAATATTTCACATAACGATCTTTTGCATCTGACCTTCCAGAATCTCGACATCACAAAAAGTTCTCGACTTGTGCTTGAAAATGAGAAACTTCATTAAGACAGAATGTGTTCTTAAGGAACTTGGCATAAGCCCTTTAAGAACAAATTTTACAAATTCTTTCACCACAGACGGAAGAAAATAGATAACTTAGTTGGCTTAGAAAAACATTGAGAAATCAAAAAAAAATTATATGTAGATAGACAAAATATATACACGTATATTGTATGTGTGGAAAGACTGAATATTCGATAGGCACAAGTAACCGTTAAAACGAAGGACAGCGACACGTGGAAATATTTCGTCCTAGCGGGATGAGCCCTTGAGCCAATAAGTACAATAGAAGAGATAGAAAAGGAAACCAATTCAAATTTACCAGAATTAAACATCCATGAAAATTAAAACTAACAGCTGGTACATTAAGCCACAGTTTTTAAAAATTTAAATGAATTTGTTATACATTACATAGGTATCTTAAATAATGTGGTAGAAAGATGACGACCGGCATGACAAAATTTTCCGGGAGAACTCTAGTTGATGCAAAATTAACCCATAACATTAATGATAGCTTTATAAAAAAACTATTTTATCGCTACCTTTTATTCAAAATGTAAAGCGGTCCGAGAAATTGTTATCTAATCATCAATTCAAGGCAGAGTTATATTTTAAATATCATAGTAAAGATACGACAAACCATATTCCCTAAAAAAATAAGTACCGTTTATTCTATTCGTGCTATGCCGACACTTATTTCGTCCATGTAAAGCGAGAAGTAAAATTATCTTCTTTTTTGCACATTATTATAAAGCAATGTTGACGAATTATATAAGACAAAAATAAAAGGTAAATAAAAATTATCCAAACCGCAAAAATATTAATAATTTGTATAATACAATATATGATAACTTCAAATGAAATATCCCAACAAACATATCCGTTTGGCCAGTTTTTGCCATATATACTGCAGAAATAGACAGATCTTTTATTTTATACCACACCTCTTTGTCAATGTAAAAACTCATAGTAATAAGAATACTTGTATTCCATTACGAAACAGTTAACGCTTTCATTTTATTCATCATTTATAAATATTTCTACAGCGTCTTACACCATTTATGCTGTTTTTGTGTCTTCTTTCAATGAGGACACAATCAATCTAATTTTGGTGTGTCCATCTTGAAAGGCAAAGTATGTTTATGTGTGTCCTCGTGGGGAAGATAGTACTCGATATGATCATACATATTTGAGGCTTGCCAGATATATCATCAGAGGTTTTCTTATATTTTACTTCAATAAATCGCTCAATGTACATAATAGAATACTATATGAAACATAGTGGAATCCAATAAGAAAACGGGGGCGCAATTTACGTTCCTCACGAAACATATAACATCAAAATGATCACACAGATCTGATAAAAGAACCTCTTAATACGAGAAAAACAGATATCTGAAAAACTCGAAAATCATAAAAAGATTCATTGTCTTTAAGTAATATATTTGAAATACTGCAATTTCATAATTCCAACAAAACTAATTAAACTTAAACTTCTAATACATTGGACATTAAAAGTTAAAATATTTTCAGCAAGATACAAGAGCTCAAGGATTCATGCAAACTTTGAAAAATCGACTTGAAACAGATCATGTTCGAATGAGAAAAAATCTAACACATCGATCAATAATTCCCTGGACTAACTACTAAAACAACATTTATTTGCCAAAATTCTTCTTTATTCATCGACATAGTCTCCTTCAAGAGCGATACATTCATTCCAACGCTTTCCTAACTTTTCTATGCCAGCCGTGTAGAACGATTTATCTTTGGTTTCAAAATAGGTGTTAGTTTTGGCAATCCCTTCTTCATTGGATCCAAATCTCTCCCTGCAGCATCTCTTTGAGGTCTGCGAACAGCCAATAGTCGCTGGGGGCCAAATCTGGAGAATACGGTGGGTGCGGAAGCAATTCGAAGTTCAACTCATGCAATTTGACTATCGTTACCATCGACTTGTGACACGGTGCATTGTCCTGATGAAAGAGAACTTTTTTCTTCTTCATATGGGGCCGTTTTTTTGCAATTTCTGCCTTCAAACGCTCCAATAACGCTATGTAATATTCGCTATTGATGGGTTTTCCCTTTTCAAGGTGATCGATGAATATTATACCATGCGCATCCCAAAATACGGAGGCCATAACCTTCCCGGTCGATTATTGAGTTTTTGGTCGCTTCGGACGACTTTCACCGGCTGCTCTCCACTCAGCTGACTGCCAATTTGATTCCGGAGTATAGTGATGGATCCAAGTTTCATTCATTGTCACATACCGACGCAAAAACTCCTGTTTATTTAGCGTAAACAGTGCCAAACAGCGCTCTGAATCATCGATGCGTTGTTGTTTCTGTTCCATTGTGAGCAAACGCGTCACCCATTTCGAAAAAAGCTTTTTCATGACCAAATGTTCATGCAAAATAGAGTAAACACTACCAAATGATATCTTCAGGATGTCAGCTATCTCACGCAACTTTACTTTGCGATTTTCCATCACGATTGTGAGGGTTTTTGTTTTGTTTTCTGGTGTAACAGCCTCATTTGGACGACCAGAGCGTTCAGCATCATTTGTGTCTGTACGACTGCGTTTGAAATCAGCATACCACCGACAAATGGTTGTTTTCGATGAAGCAGAGCCCGGATAACACTTTTCAAGCCATCGCTGAGTTTGAACGGTATTTTTTCCCATTAAAAAGCAATGTTTTATCAACACACGAAATTCGGTTTTTTCCATTGTTTTGAAAATAGCAAAAGTAGCGTCACTAAAACCACTGTAACTCAATGACACAACGTCGGAATGTCATGAAAGTTTGACACGTAACTTCTAAAGGTTGGTACTAACTGAAATGGTATGGATTTGTTATTAGAGGTGCCATCTGTTGGTTAGTCCCGGGAATTGTTGATTGATACGTTACATTTGAAATCTGATTGGAATTGAACGTTTACATGGCAACATTATTAAAATAATGGAGATGTGTTCCCTATCTACGACTGCTAGATTGTAATTAGGTGGAACATTAGTGATTTTGAGATTATTATCACAATTCTATCTGTGAATTTCAGTCACAATGATGCGATAGTGATCGATCTGAATTCAAGTGTTTTATTTTTTTCAAGCGATGCTATTAAATCTATAAGTAGGTTTATAAATCGATTTGAAATTTAGTAAATAGCAGTCATAATGACAAATCGTTAAAAACTCAGCCGCTCACATGGGTAACACGACTTTATTTTTCTGTAAATCTCACTCCACCTTATATAGTTGGAAGTTAGAAAAAAGTGGTCGAATATAGGGTTAAACTCTATTCAAAATCCACATTTTACAGAAAATCTACCAAGTTACACGTTTTCTCGAGAAATCGAGCGTGTACTGCAAAAGCTGAGATATGTTATCGCAAAACATGTGTCATTTCTGCTTGTTTCTGAGACAGCTCGATCAACTCCACCTACTCGTACTTACTGATGATATTGAAGGTTCCGATGATTAGAGTGTGTTGTTTCCATGGAAATGCCTTTTTAAAAAAACACCAGAGTTACGAGTATCAAGTGCTTTATACTTTCCATTATATCAAAAAAAAAAAAAAAAATATATATATATATATATATATATATATATATATATATATATATATATATATATATATATATATATATATATATATATATATATATATATATATATATATATATATATATATATATATATATATATATATATATATATATATATATATATATATATATATATATATATATATATATATATATATATATATATATATATATATATATATATATATATATATATATATATATATATATATATATATATATATATATATATATATATATATATATATATATATATATATATATATATATTTTCATTATTTCGTGTATCATTTCATTATTTCGTGATACATGGTTAAACATGGTACATCTGGCGAGCTTCTTGCTAGACATCAATTTCTTCCGATCAACCAGCTCATCTCAGATACATTAAACTACTTTAATCTATAATAGATTTTACAAAAAATATATCCGTTTAAATTTCAGTACAAAAACCAAAGAAATGAATAATTTATATCAATAGTAGTAGAAGAGGAAAGGAATTCGTTCTAGAATAAGGAAAGCAATCCAAGGGAAATTAGGATGAAATGATATTCTGAGTAATGTAATATTTTTCAATTCTCTCTACGTAAATAAGAATAGTACATTACACAGTTCGTACCAGTCATGCCGAGTGAACCGCTAATGAAGATGTGTAAAATGTGGTGTGATCTGTTACAAAGGTATACAAAGGAGTCTCTCATCGTCTATTCGAAAAGAGCGTCCGTATACATATATATACGAGTACATACCATTACGCGGTCTTCCTATCGGGGTAGGCAGAAAAGAGAGATCGCTAGACTTTCCTATCGTAACACACATCGTTCGCTTTTTCTGCATCCATACACCTTGTCATACAGCTCCTACGATTCCTCTTACTTTTTACATTTCCTTCTTTTAAAATAGCGTCCGCATATCTACTTATACTCTTACAAAATACATATATACCTACCATCATACTATGTACCTTGAGAGATAAGCACAGAAACATATATCGACATCATTCAACTCACGCTCCGTGGTCGGCATCCATATATCTCATCATACACGCTCTTCTGTTTCTTATACACCTCCCCTCCTCAGTTGAATTTCTCAAACTATATCCTTCCATTATTTTTCCGGTGTTCCTCTTCCGAGCTATTCATTACTACTCATACATTACTATTTAAAATTTTAAAACCTAATTACCTAGTGCGCCACTGACTTCTACTTAAGCATGCGGATATTATATGAGTAATTTGCCAAATAACACTTTGTTATGTATTATATTAGCATTTAAATAAATGAAGTTTTTTTTTAACTTGATAAAAAATATAAACTACCTATTCGCACAAATATAGTACTTTTACGAAACTTGTATTTGCTTTTATTTATATCATAAAAACAGTAAATCGACTGTCAAAACGTTTTTTTTATTCATTTTATGAAACGTTTCAAACCTATTTTTGAGGAAAAATGCTATTTTCATGGTTGATTACACTAATGTATGTAGAGCATAAACAAGGTCTGGGTTATATCAAGGATACGAGACTCAATCGTGCATACACAAGGGCACGCGACTGGAGCCGTTGGTTATAATACAAGTAATCCTCTATTATGTTGTAACTCCAGGTAATTAGTCGGGCGAAGTCTGAGCTGTTCAACTCAACTATTGTAAGAACATTATAATGCTATAATATGTATCAGACGGTTTCGCAATGCTTCAAATTATCTGTATGAAAGTATCAAATCGAATTTAAGACGTAGATTGAAAATCAGTTTCGAAGCGTGAAATTAAAATCGGTTTTGAGAAGTAAGCTGGGATATCAATTTTTGATACATAACATACTTGTAGGTAAGAAAACAATTAACATGGCAACTCGAATAATATCAGTGACATAACTATCCCCCGGGAAGCAGAGAACAGGGGGCTCCAGGAATTGTAAAAATAAGTGAAGTGCATTTAATGTTACTATTAAGTAGGGTGCATTGGGTAAAATAAACTAAATAGAGCCTACATATCTTGCTTGAGAACCAGTCGGTTACGGCGCTGGTGTTTTGATCATATTTGCTAGTTTGAATCCCATAATCGTATGTACAGTTTGTTTTAAGACGTATTAGTTTAAATAAATTTATGTTTTTTTCTTGAATCTCCATTTCGGAACTAAATATGGTTTGAAAATATTTTAACGAAAAAAAAAACTACGAAACAAATATTTCGATTTATTATTCGATCCCGATAGATCTAAAGTCATAATGTGTATAATATTTAGTAATTCCAATTTATTAGTTTGCAGAATTATTTTATTTCAATATATTTAGTCAGCGATTGCAGAATGTCCGATTCAGATATATTCGATCTCAATAATTACGATCACATCTCAGTATATCGGGAAACAAACTAAAATAGTTAAATATATATCGTTGACAAATCCACGTATTATCACTCTGTTGTATAACATCCTTAATTGTCCCGTTACCCCTTCATATCTCGCTGAAAATATTCAGTGCCTCTCCGATAACGGACTGACACTACGCTCAAGCAAAGGTTGTCGTCTGCCATTTCCAGTTCACTGTTCTTCCTTTTTTTACGTCGTCCTTTACTGTCAGACTCCGGAAGTACCCGCTACCCCAATACTCGCAACTTCGTTTCGTTGGCTTGGTTCAAAAAGCAACATAAAACGCATTATATCTCACTTCAATTATATGTGTGTGTGTTCTTCAATTTTTCATTCTTATTTCTTTTTCAATATTTTTCCATTTCCTAAACGTTTGATGAAATTTACACAAAAGTGTTATTTTTGTATGTGCAATTCTTTTGTAACCCTTAACCTAGGTCTTGTCTAACGTTTATCTGGTTGATTGAAATAAATTTCCATATGGCGATAAACCCGCCAGGTTGTGCTATGTACAGTAAAAAAGAGTATAAATAAAATATATAAAATAAATGCAACATTTAAAAATACAATGTTTATCAATATATACATAGGTTATGGTGTTTTCATATACAATTCAATAACTTGCTCGAAGTTTTACAATATAGATAAATTTTATTTCAGTGTGCACTCGTTAAGATGTCTGTAATGGTAATAATAATATAATAATCAGTACCACCTTATTTTCCATTCAAAATATTTCCCCCGCTTCAAACCCATGAATATTTAACCTTAATATACGAGCACCTTCACATATTATAATACTTACAATATGGGGTACACAGCATTGCCCAGGCATGGAAAGAACCTAACTTCACAGGCATGGAAAGAACGACCATGCAATTTCATGTTTCAGACTAAAAGAAACACTACATGATTTTTTTTATTAAAATCCATTCACAAACATGGGAATAAAAGATAAAAATCCGACTTTACCAGGGTTCAAAAAATATTTGTTCTTGTTCCTATTATTAAAATTATTATTAGCTTCAGATCTGAAAAATATCTTATATTTATTGAGATATTCTAAAATTAATATTATTATTATTATCCATGAAGATGTTTTATAGTCGGTGAAGATGTTTAAATTTGATTTACTCTCAAATGGTCATTCAGAAAAGCTTTATGACCCTGAGTTATACTTACGAACATGTCAAACTGTAGTTTTTCAATCAAATTAAAAATCTGATCCAGGGTATGAACATAGGTATCAAATGTAATAGCTGCAATTTCAAATCTGCCTCTAGGCTATTTTTTTTGAGCTGATCACATTTCAGCTTTTGGAAAATATCCACCAATTGAGATATAAGAAGACAATTGTCTATAAATTATGCTTCATGGTCTTCAAGGGTCTCAGAACTTCGACATCCACCATACAACAGTAATCATGGTCATAAAGTCAAACAGAGCCAATTAGTTAAGATTACATATATAACTTTCTGTGTCACTGGATCTGTTCAATGGAACGGTCTGCCTGTAGAGCTATGGTATGCCTGGAGGAAAATTTGGAGACCTTCAGAACGAAATTGAAAATTATTGTCTACTCAAGAAGTAATCGACATATTATGGAAGAATTAGTCATCTCATGCTTGTTAAATTTTTTTGAACTGTTTATTTGAAAAACCTTAAAAAATATTTTCCTCACATAGTTTCAAAAATGTGTAAAGCATAAAATTTGTTTCTTTGTGATAAAAGTGCTTAAATTAAATACCATAAAAATGGAATTGTACTATTCAGTTTGAATTTAATGACAATTTATGAAATTGGAAGAAAGAAGTCAAAATTGTAAATTTTTCCCATTATTATTCATCAATAAAATTTTACGTTCGATTTTTAACAGAAAATTTTGACAAAAAATATATTAGGATATTTTTTGTCAAAATATGCCCAACAAAACAAAATAATTATAAAAGATTTTTACATAACATCATACAGCTTGAAAAAAAAGTTGAGTTTAAGAGCATCCCATCTCAAATAAACTAATGCGTTGGACGCCTCCTCTGAGTCACATTACTTAAAATTGTCCCAGTAACCAACATATACATTTTCTTTATACTATTATATTTAGGTATAAATGTATGATTTTATTGGTGAAAGCCTAAACCATTACAAGTTAAATTTATAAAAGTTCAATGCACATTCCAATTGGAATCAGACTGTATAATATATGCACATGAATGAGGAAAGCTTGATGAATGAAGAAAATAATATTATTTGAAAAAAATGTATCATTTCAAATGTAAAAAAATAAATAAATACTTTATGTGCCTACAAAGCAATATTGTCATGAGTTTAATGTTTATATACTTAATATTAAAAGCCAGTAATTTGTTCATGTCTTATCACTATACGAGTATTACAAACTATTCTCGATTTATCAAGTTTAATTTCACTCAACTGTGTTCTTTGAATACAAGACAACAAATAAAAATATACAAGATATTATAATGATGTTGTACTACTGTGACAATTAATTCAATCCAAAACTTTAATACATTTATATAGCTCATGAAAACATTATATCCTTATGCATAAAATTCTACACATAATATTAGAATTAAACATGTCTATGACTCATAGCAAGTGAATCAGCATATCAAAACATTCACAGGACTCTTTTGTTTAATAGGCTATTAATATACAAAGCAATCCTTATAAATAAAAATAACACACCTAAAAAACAAATAGAACATTAATATTTTACCTTCACTTTGTCAGATAAGAGATCGTTTGGAAACTTCTTTAAACAAGTAAAATGTATCAGATCATTCATAACTGAGAACCAACCAGGTTATTAATCAAGTGACATTGAACATATACCGTTTTTATTTCTTAAAAAGAGATTAACGCGAGTTTCTTTCCTCCTAATAAATATAATTAACTGATAGTCTAAAAAAATATATTGAATCTATTTTTCATGCAATCCTATCATGTAGTTTGATGTCTAACATCATAAATGAAACTCAGTTTATGAATAACATTTTTTAATTACAAGGATGTCACATTTTGAATATTTAAAAAAAATTGATATTAATTTGGGTTTTCTGGTACTTAATTTTTTTTTAGAAATAAATAAATTTGTAGGAATAGAATTTAAGGACATGATCAAATGAAAAAAACATCCAACACTAATAACTTATGCAATCTGAGAAAAATAAATAAATTTGTTAGTTATTTATTCAATAAAAAATGCGAAGCAAAGCTTAAAATATCATGAAAACAGCTTACCATTTTCATTTTCTTTTTGGTTTCCTTGGAATCCATTGCAATTGTCAAAATTTTCCGTAATCTGTGTAAATGTGTATAGTTACTCCAAACTCATAAATATTATGTTAATAACCCTTGTATTCATCCCCAAAATACTTCGTTTACTACAGATTTTTAGTCATGAAGAAAAGAAAAATACGACTAAGAATGACTGACACAACCCAACTTTATTGACACATTTTTATATTTTGCGACATTTGACACTTATCAGCCACCTTAGGGGTTGCCATTCCGATTTCCTGTCATGTTGGGGTGTGGATGAATATCTATGGTTAATTCTGGCGATGATAACTGTAAATAAAGGCTGATTCGCATTACACATATTTTTCCACAAATCTCTAAATATTTTCTATTTATATACTTTTTCAGTATTTCACTTTTAATTTTGAATGTTGCATGATTTTCATCAATTGAATGAAATGTTGGTACCATTTTCAAAATCGTTAATGAAACATCAACATTAAATTTGTTCCAAGGCTTTCGTTATTTCGTCTATACTGGTTTGTTATTATAGTTAGCATTTTTTTAGTGTGCCGGGGAAAGACACTGGTTAAACTACTGAGAGGTTCGTGTAATTAAAAAACCTATCTCACAAATCGCCAAATGTCAATTGAACAGAATGCCTGAAAAATGTGAAAGAAATAAAATTTGTTAAGCATTAAAATCATAAAAATGTTTTTAGAAAAAAAAACATGTTGTTCTTTCATCTAGTCATTCTTTTTCACAAATCGATTTAAAGTTGTAGAATTGCCGCATTCTAAAATGATTTATCTGCTTTTACATCCTTCAAAAAATCCAGACATATTGATTTAATGTTAAAATAAATCAACAATTAATTTTATATTTAATCGGTATGGAACTTATTCCTATCGTCAGCGCATTTATATGCTACTTTGACAGATTGTTTTGCAGATTAAATATTCGTAAGAGGAAACTGACATAAAATTTTCAGATAACTTTATAATTTCATCAAATAGCTCATCCATCTTCAGTTTTAATTTTTCTATCAAGTTTAATTTTTCTGCAACATTCACAATATTTTGCAAACCGGGAGCTGTTCATTTTGAAAAGTAAATTTGGACATTACAGAAAATGTCGATTCAAATCTTTTGTCTAAAATGCTTAATTCAAATCTTTTGTCTACATTTATACTTTTGTCTACATAACATATAAGTACTACATTTTCTAATACTTAAGCTCTAAGAATTTTTGCAATGGCTTCTGCTTTTATTCTTCCACATGACATTTTAGATGAAATATCGGAATCACCATATGTCTTCGCACTCAATTTAATTGTGCATTCAAATGAGTTGTAATAACAATGATTTTTTATTGTGTAAAAATATGAACAATCTCAGACGATGTTACCAAATCTTCTTTTGTATATTTGACACAGCCTTTTAAAATTAAAATAAAACAAATGTTAGAATGTTGATGTCAATGTTGGCTCCATGCGCCTCTCCATGAGAATTTCTCAATGCACTTTACAAAAGGTTTAGTCTAAAATATTGAAATTTACTTATAATATTGATGCAATCAATTGCAACACTGTGTGTTCTAACTGCAAAACGTTGGGGTTATCTGTGGCAACACGTGTTGGAAGTTTGAATTTTCGTTAATCTTTGATCGTTTCGTTTGTGCGCAGTTTTTGTTACCGGGCTAATTGCATATTATTTAAGTTGTTTTCATTTTTATAATTTAGTAAAATGGACACAACAAAAACTGGTATTGGTGAGTAAAAATTTATGATAAAATATGTTTTGCTTTTTGCATCAATTTTAGATATTTACGGTAAATCGTTAGCAACACGAAATCTGAAGTATATTTTTTACATCTAAATATCTAATACTTGCTCAAATTTCTAGTTAAGTATTATTTTCATTAGAAAAATGAATTCCTTAATTTATATATATACAGGATAAAACCGTTTATTATATGTCCTAACCTCTTCGCCGGTTTACTTGATACGATATATCTGTGTCAAATCGCGTCCCATTTTTTTGTAAAACGTATGCAATAACTTGACTAATAAACGTGTTGCTTTTTTTGTTTTTGTCATTATAAATCTTTGATTTTACAATAAATAATCTAGTTGGTAAAATCAGTTGGTTTAAAAAAAACCTAACGTATATTTTGGTTTCGAAGAAATTTTTACTTTGGTTTTGTGAATAACCTTTCGTTTGATCATAGTTTTCCTATTTGTAAAAGTAAAATTTTCATATAACATATAATATTTATAAAAATTAATAAAATAATGTTTAAATGAATAACTTTCTTGAAAAAAGTAGAACACGTTGATTCAACTAGAATGAGCCAAGAATAAAAAAATGCTGACGTTCATAATGAAATAAAACCAACAAATAACGGGTTGACTATGTTAAATATGTGTTGATAAATATTAAATAAAATATTTTATTTCTTTTTAAAAGTATGTCGTAAAATTAGATGATGGTATGTAATATCAATGAGAAATGGCTTGTTAAATGGCTTTACTTCAAGCATTCACTGTTGGAACTATATAGTTAACTTATTTCAAAACTTTACCGCCATGCAAATGATTTTTCAGTTACAAGGTCTGGACGAAGACTTTCAGTAGACAAACTTGAAATAAAGGATGAAGATATTCGGTCTACTGCTTCTACTCCGACAAAAAAAAGAACGAGAAGGCTATCATTAAAACCAGAACTTGAAGATGTAATTGAGACTGGTATGTAAAATTTTAAGCATTGTTCTTCAGTGTACCCAATTTTTCAGATCAAATTCAAGCAACTTTTTGACAAAAAAAACATGGGACTTTAAAAGTTCTCTTATAAGCTATGTTAAGCATTACATGTAGTTATTTATATATATATGAATAATCTGAAAACGGAATTTAAACTAAAATTAATAATTAATTGCAATTTCGTTATGCACCAGATGGAAAACTCTCATAAATATTAGGTAAAATAAAAAAAATCATCTGCAGGAGGATCGATTTGACAAGGCAATTTAAAAAAACATGATCTGTCAATATGATTTTTTTAACTATATATAAAAAAACAAAAGTTTACTATTTCACTAAATTTCCTGTGTGCTAACTCCTTAACTGCTAATTTAGGAGTATTTATTTGATTTATAATTGCGTAACATTTATTTTTCTCATCAAACTAACTGGACTTTTCTTAACAGATGTACTATCTTCAAAGAACGGAGAAGAAAGTGAAGATATGATTCAAATACTGGATGATAATAAAGTACCCATAGTTGTCATGACAGATTTAGCAAAAACAGAATCCATTTCACAATCATCTATTCCTTCAGTTGAAGTAACAGATAGCCCGAGTAGGAATCTCAGAAAATATAATGTTTTCAACACATCGCCTGAATTGATACCAAAATCAGGACGTGGAATTGTTACACCAAAAAAGGCAATTGGCGCTAAATTAGAAAATTCCTTATTACAAAATATTGTAGATTCGCCTAAACCCAGAAAGAGCAAGAGAGTTACTGGAGGTAAGTCTTTTTAAAGATAGTCTTAGAGACAGAATTATACTAAATATCTATAGATATGAAGAGAGAAAAAACTTATTTCGTTTTCTGATCTACCTCTCTCATTTATCTGTATGTACATATTTTTTAAATCCTTTTTCATTATTTTTCTTATTTAACACTTGCCGTACGGTGATGGATAGCGAGTGATCATGACTTATATTTTATTTAATTTCTCGAAATATACTGCTTGCAGGGTCTTCATACTTTATGTATTCCTCATCGAAACCTCTATGATTTGAATGATGTCATTAGGAAACAAAACATTCATAGTTAATTCAACAGAAATTAATGATTTTAAATCGCGAATTGACGAAATGTCAAACACTCATTCTTTTTTGACAGTTCGTTTAGCGCCCGTTCCAGGGGATCGCCACCAGTTTTATAATCCTGATTGTTATTTTTTATTTTTATCTGGTATGTTTTTTCTATTATCATTTTTTATCTGGTATGTTATATTGTACCATTACTCTTTTTATAATAAATGTACATTTTATTTATTATTTCATTTTCAAAAATATATTAGGTGTACAAATAAGTTTCCGCCGTTTTTTATCAAAAATTGGGCATTTATTGTGAAAGAACGGAACCTCATGTTTTATTCGAAGTATTGCCCATCGCTTGCCACTACCTTTTCCCATCTTTCTGGCAGCATACGGATACAGCGTCGGAAGAATGCTTCATCTTTTGAGGCTATCCACGAATCGACCCAATTTTTGGTATCTTCATATGATGTGAAGTGCTGCTCAGACAGGTCATGCGTCATCGATCGAAACAAGTGAAAATCAGAAGGAGCAATGTCTGGTGAATACAGCGGGTGGGGTAAAACTTCCCAATTGATTGTTTCCAAAAAGGTTTTGACCGGCGCCGCAACATGTGGACGAGCATTATCATGCAGGAGAATAATTTTGTCGTGTCTGGAGTAGCAGTGGGCGCGCTTTTCCTCGAGTGCTCGACTCAATCTCATCAATTGTGCTCGGTAGACAGTCCCAGCAATGGTTTCGTTCGGTTTGAGCAACTCATAATACACGACACCAAGCTGATCCCACCAAATACACAACAAGAGTTTTTTTCCATGAATATTTGGCTTAGCTGTAGATGTTGAAGCATGGCCAGGGGTTCCCCATGATTTCTTCCTTTTTGGATTATCATAGTGGATCCATTTTTCATCACCAGTGACTATACGGTGCAGAAAACCCTTTCGTTTATGCCTGGCAAGCAGCATTTCACATGTGGAAAATCGGCGTTCAACGTTTCTCGGTGTCAGTTCATATGGAACCCAATTTCCTTGTTTTTGAATCATTCCCAATGATTTCAACCTATGTGAAATTGCTTGTTGAGTCACTCCTAATGTAAGTGCAAGTTCTTCTTGCGTTTGGCACGAATCTTGATCCAATAATACTTCCAATTCCGCGTCTTCGTACACTTTCGGCCTTCCGCTACGTTCTTTGTCTTCGATGTCAAATTCACCGTTCTTAAACTTTTGAAACCACTCACGACAACTTCTCTCACTTAAGGCAGCCTCACCATATGCTTCTACAAGCAATCGATGCGCCTCAGCTGCAGATTTCTTCAAATTGAAGAAGTAAATCAAAAGTTCCCGCAAATGACGCTTATTCGGCTCAAAACTTGACATTTTCGAACACAAAAAAATATGTTATACTGATAAAAATTCACTAATATTTCAAGGTCATGTTGTTGACAGATGTCCAACCTTACGATAATGACATTTTACATCTGACAATTTTAACCATAACTTACTGGTGGCGCCAACTTTTGTCAAACGGCGGTGACTTATTTGTACACCCAATAATAATTGAGATGGCGGGAAATATCGACGGCGATGATAGCGATTTGGAATTTAAGGCGACAGGCAATATATCAGAATCAGAAGATTTTGTCGAGGTACAGGTGAAGTATATTCTGATTTGGAGACGAGTGAAGAAGACGAAGAAATATTATTTACATCAAAACATGGATTCGAATGGAGTTCATTACGAGTACCACCTCAATCTTCGAGGCATCGGTCGGGTATCAAATATTCTCATCGAAGATTCTGGACTGAGAAATTCAAGTATAAATGTACATTCCATAAAAAATATGTGTTGTCTGTTTGTAAATGAAGAGGTGGTAAAAGTGATGTTTAAGAAACAAATCGTCATTTAAATTGAATTCATTCAGAAAAGAACAAACCAATATCAAAAGACGAGTTATATGAATTCATTGGAATATTGCTCGCACCTGGCAGAAATCGAACACGAAAGCTATCTTTGAGTGAATTGTGGATAAGTGAAAGTCCCTTTTGCCAGTCATTTTTCACAACAGCTCTGTCTCGAGATAGATTCATCTATATTTACAGTCATATTCGTTTTGATGATAAAGAAACCCGAGAAGAGAGATATCAGGGTTTTTTCAGATAAATTAGAACCAATGGAGTGGATTTCAAAAATGTTTATGGATATGTGCAAAAGCAATTATTCTCCATCTTCGAATATAACTGTAGATGAACGTTTGGCAAACTTTAGAGAGAATTGTTCATTTCGCGTGTACATGAAGTCTAAACTTGGTAAATATGGCATCAAAATCTGGGTTGCTGCCGACTGCGGCGGCATATGACGCATAACAAATTTACAGGCTTATTCTGGTATGATAAATAATCGTAGAGAGAGATAAATCAAGGTAACTGAGTAGTTATAGAAATGGTTCAACCGCAGTATGGCACGAACAGGAGGAATAACCACAGGTATTTTTATTACCTCCATCAAATTAGCCGATAATCTTTTATTAAAAGGTTTAACTCTAACTGGCACGCTTCGAAAAAATAAAAGAGTAATCTCACTTGAATTTATACCGTCTAGAGAGAAAACAATCCATAGTAGCTGAAAATAAAATACTTGTTTCGTGTGTACCACAAAAAATAAAGCAGTATTATTATTATCCACTCAATTCAATGATGCAGAAATAGATTATTCAGAAAAACAAAAGCCACTATAGTAATTATACATCATTATAATAATACGAAAATTGGAGTAGATACGGGAGACCAAATTACTTGAGAGTACTCTTGCTCAAGGTCAACGAGAAGATGGCCTTTCCGTCTTTTTATGGAAATTATAGATATGGCTGCATTGAATGCATACCTCTTATGGATAGACAAATATCCAGAGTGGAAACAAAATAATTAATACCACCGAAAACATTTCACAAGAGAGTTAAGTTTGGAATTGGCAATGCCCAATATCTTAAAAAGGAAAAATAGCAACAACAAGATGCTTTTAATACAGTTTTAACATATTGTAGCGAGTCAATATCCGAAACATTAGTAAATAATACCCTGTTGGCACCCCGTGAGGTCCTCAAAAGAGGAAGTTGTGGGTTTTATTAAAAACATTCGAGAAAAAAAACCAGGCTATTCTGCAATATTTGTCAAACACCTGCGTGTTTAGTACGTAGAATATAGTAAAAAAAAAAGTGGTTTCATGCCCCAATTGCGATAACTTTCTCCACAGGATTAAACTTTGATTATATGATATGTTTGTCCTATTTTCAAATTTTCTGTAGTGTTTATATTTTCCAAATTGCATATATTTTATTGATTTGAATTTCGTGTTTGTTTATATATAATTTTGAATTTCGTGTTTGTTTATACTAAATAAATTTCTCGCCCTAAAACCTTGATTTTTGAATTTATATATTCATTTTATATTTTGTTTATATGTTATTTATTGTCTTTATTCGAATTATGGTTTTATTGCCAAAAAAATACACGCTACATTTTATTGTATAATTTTATGAAAAAAAATTAAAAGGCTGGAAATCTCTTATCACGCATGCGCATTCTGAATGTTGCGCAGACCGAACGACGCAGCGTAAAAATAATATTCTTATAGAAATGCCTTTCTGTTTCAGCTCTTATTTTATCATTTCTTACCTTTATTTTATATTATTCGACATTTTATTATTAGGTGTATAAATAAGTTTCCGCCGTTTTTTATAAAAAAATGGGCATTTATTGTGAAAGAACGGAACCTCATGTTTTATTCGAAGTAGTACCCATCGCTTGCCACTACTTTTCCCCATCTTTCTGTCAGCATACGAATACCGCGTCAGTCATCATCATCATCTTTTGAGGCTATCCACGAATCGACTCAATTTTTGGTATCTTCATATGATGTGAAGTGCTGCTCAGACAGGCCATGCGTCATCGATCAAAACAAGTGGTAATCAGAAGGAGCAATGTCTGGTGAATACAGCGGGTGGGGTAAAACTTCTCAATTGAGTGTTTCCAAATAGGTTTTGACCGGTGCCGCAACATGTGGACTAGCATTATCATGCAGGAGAATAATTTTGTCGTGTCTGGCGTAGTAGTGGGCGCGCTTTTCCTCGAGTGCTCGACTCAATCTCATCAATTATGTTCGGTAGACAGCCCCAGCAATGGTTTCGTTCGGTTTGAGCAACTCATAATACACGACACCAAGCTGATCCCACCAAATACACAACAAGAGTTTTTTTCCATGAATATTTGGCTTAGCCGTAGATGTTGAAGCATGACCAGGGGATCCCCATGATTTCTTCCTTTTTGGATTATCATAATGGATGCATTTTTCATCACCAGTGACTATATGGTGCAGAAAACCCTTTCGTTTATGCCTGGCAAGCAGCATTTCACATGTGGAAAATTGGCATTCAAAGTTTCTCCGTGTCAGTTCATATGAATCCCAATTTCTTTGTTTTTGAATCATTCCCAATGATTTCAACCCATGTGAAATTGCTTGTTGAGTCACTCCTAATGTAAGTGCAAGTTCTTCTTGCGTTTGGCACGAATCTTGATCCAATAATACTTCCAATTCTGCGTCTTCGTACACTTTCGGCCTTCCGCTACGTTCTTTGTCTTCGATGTCAAATTCACCGTTCTTAAACTTTTGAAACCACTCACGACAACTTCTCTCACTTAAGGCAGCCTCACCATATGCTTCTACAAGCAATCGATGCGCCTCAGCTGCAGATTTCTTCAAATTGAAGAAGTAAATCAAAAGTTCCCGCAAATGACGCTTATTCGGCTCAAAACTTGACATTTTCGAACACAAAAAAATATGTTAAACTGATAAAAATTCACTAATATTTCAAGGTCATGTTGTTGACAGATGTCCAACCTTACGATAATGACATTTTACATCTGACAATTTTAACCATAACTTACTGGTGGCGCCAACTTTTGTCAAACGGCGGTGACTTATTTGTACACCCAATACATAATAAAATGATGTTTATAGCTAATAACAAAAAATAACCTAGCAGATTTTGCATAATTTTAATTTGAAACATACATGTTTAGTGTACCCTCGGTGTCCAACGCCGTTACTGGCGTAATTTTTTAGCACAGTAAGGGAAGTGTTAAAAGGTTGGAGACCTCTTTTCAGTCATGCGCATTCTGAACGTTGCGCAGACCGAACGACGCGGTGGGAAAATTATATTCGTATAGAAATGTCACTTCTCTGTTTCAACTATTATTTTATCATTTCTTACACTTATTTTATATTATTCGACATTTTATTACACAATAAAATGATGTTTATAGCTAATTAAAAAAAAAACTAATAGATTTTGCATAATTTTAATTTAAAACATACATTTTTAGTGTACCCTCAGTGTCCAACACCGTAACTGGCGTAATTTTTTAGCACAGTAAGGGAAGTGTTAAGAATCCGTTTAGAAATTCTAAGAGATATTTTTTTCAATTTTGAAGAGAATTACAAATTGATAAAATTCACTCTAAATTTAAAATGTTAATATTTCTATGGCTATGCTGAAAAGCCTCCTCATCAATTATGATTATGTCCCATTAGAGTGTAATTATTCAGCAGTTCACCAGGCATTGAGGCTCATCTTGATAGTAGTAAAAAACCTATAATATTTCCTCCTTTCTTGACCAAAAGTGCAGTTGATGAATGCTAAGTCTAGCCTTCTGGATGCCCAGGCCTGAATTCAATCTCTTTCACCTGATCATACCCCATCTTTTGGAATCGGCTTTTCTGGTCCTGAGGTGACATGTCTCCCGATCATGGATTCATGCCGCTTTTCACTATTGACAACCATGTGGAAGGTGACCTTCGTTTATCAGTATCCATCTACAGAGTAGACTTGACCATGTGATCATCCTCATCACATGGGTATACCATCTCGGATGATTCTTTTTCATCTCAGTTATCAGCATCATGTTCAAGCTTTTCCAATGTGTTTTGCTGATAAAATCAGCCCTGATAACACCACCAGCCTATTTCAACATTATTATATTATACTTTCATTGTATAAAGTACAACTTAATGGCCTTAATGACATGTGGCAATTTCTTAAAAACCAACCAGAAATGTGTTGAACAAACCTTAAGTAAAACCCAAACTGGAACCCTTTTTAAAAAATATGGATTCCAACAGGAATCGAACCCGCAACCCCCGAGTTGGCCACCGTTTATGTGCATCTAAGTAAGCTGTCAAAATTCAAGGTGGAATCATCAATCTAACTATTTACAATAATGAATTGTTATGTATTTCCTTAAATGTAAAATAATTTTAAAATGCCAAATCCTAAAGCTTATATTTTTTTTACCACTTTTACTATGAGCGCAGTTTTTTTTTTTTAAATATTGTTATTTATCGGCACCATAGCTCAGTAGTTAGTATAAATGCTTACGACCCACACATTCTAGGTTTGATTCTCATTGTCCATTAAGTAAGGTCAATATAAGGACTAGTTTAACTTCGAGGCCTTTTTTCTTTTATCCTAGAACTTAATAATTACCAAACAAATGCTTAGAGCACTCTTGTGGTTAACTTGTGTTATGGTATAGTGCTGTATAATTTCCTAGGTCTATTGTATTTCTTTACCTACACGAAGTTAGAAATATTGATATTTAATTTTACAGAAGCAACAGACAGTACACATGATAGTTCTACTCTTCGAAGATCCCGCCGACTTAGCACAGAACTAAATATTGTTATGGAAGACCCCATAAGTGAGTTTGAGCTTTAATTTTTATTTGAACTATATATATTTACTGCAAAACCCCCGAGTGCATTTTTCAAGGGGCTAGCAAAATGGAGAGTAAATATTTTTCATTATAAGACTGGATTCGTACTTGACTGTGGTCAATCAATTGTATCGAAAATAAAAGATTTTTTCCTCTTATGATGAAAATTTTGTTTATTAATGATAAAGAATATATTAAATTGTCAAACCCAAAATATTATAATTATTTCGATGTATTTCCAAAACGGAATCTAACGCACAAAATATATGTTTTTATTTGACTTCAAGCATCGAATAAACATACCTTCTCCCTTTTTGTGTAAAAGTATTTGTATTTCGTGGTTTGATTTCATCTTTATTCCATAAAAAGCAATGTCAAGTTTCCCTAAATATCTCAAAACACGTAAAAATTAGGGTTTGA
>OX463838.1:33887947-33990447 GCA_949825065.1 Odontocerum albicorne
TGGTTGAAGTAAAATAGGCACTAAGTACCAAAAAAAAACTACTTCGTTCTATATATCATATAGAACGAAACTGCATACTTAGTTTTTTTTTGGTACTAAGTGCCTATTTTACTTCAACCATTCATTTATATAATAAAATATTGACGAGTTGACTTATTTTGTTGAGACAAAAAGAAAACTATTGTATTTAAAATATTATCTTTTTATTCAAAATTGCATCCAACACATACTTTACATGCTGTTTTGTTATGTACATAATGTGTATTATATAAACAATATTTTATACAATAATATAATGTATAATATTTGCGGTAGTAAAAATGCATCAAGCAACAAAAAATAACTTATTTTGTTCCATCTTCAAAAAGACTCAACCAAGATGAATAAACAATTGCTGAAAAAATATGTTTACTTTTCATAATTATATACGTTCAGCACATTTGGAATGAAGCTAGCAATGGAAATTTTGTCCTTATCCTATCCAATAAATATATTACTTTTCGGACAACATATTCTTTGGCAGAAAATAAATTATGGGATTTTTTATGTAATTACTTATATTCATTATTAATTGTACGACCAATCAGCATCCTTCGAATTTCAGATGTGCCAGCTCCAATTTCATATAATTTGGCATCCCTCAATAATCTTCCTGTAGGGTAATCATTAATGTACCCATTTCCTCCTGCAAAATAAGTTAAGTATTTAAAAATAATACTTCCTCATACAAAATAAATTGTTCTTGCAAGCATAGTCAGGACACCCAGCTGAAAAAGACTGGCATAGGATAAAAGAGAGTGGAAAATGTTCTTGGAGAAGACCAGAAAAACTTTTGAGTAATATTTTATCACTAGTTGCAACCCGTGAAATATTCACGGAAGTAAAACAAATTCTACATTTATGAAAATATATTCATAAATGTAGAATTTGTTTATATATATCATTTATACAACGTCCCCTTTTGTACCGGTTCAAAATTTGTTAGCTAGGTATTTAAAATTCGTTCAGTTATCATGGATCCACCGAGATTCAAATTTCGAATTACTTTCGGAGAGAATCCAAGTACTCCTCTCTCGCTCTCTTGTATTCAAAATTCAATTCTCGTATTCTTTCTTCGGTGACAACCATCGTATGGGTTTTGGCCTATTTATACTATGATTTGGAAAATTAATCAAGAAGTGAAAAACAACACATCACACTACCTCAATTCGAAAGTAATGTAACTTAGGCCAAACCATGGTTGAATTAACCATTATAAATAAATAATTCATAAAAAAAATACTAGTTTTACTACATAACCATGAAGTAATTGATTTATTTAATTTATAAAAATAAAATACATTTTAACAATACGCCAAATTGTTTTACTTACCGAGTATTTGAATAGCATCAAGAGCCATTTGAGTTCCTCTCTCTGCGCAATAAAGAATAACTCCTGCACAATCTTTACTATTACATCTGCCAGCATCACATGATTTAGCAACATTGTACAAATAGCTTCTGCATGCACTAAGAGTTGTATACATATCTGCTAGTTTCCCCTAAAATGTTTAAATATAAACTTTTAATCAACATAAACTTTCACTTTTCTATATTGAAAAACAGCGATCTGTTGTACAATAACTCTATACTATATATGTTGTACAACAATTATACAGTGAAACCCCGTTTTTATGTGCCCGGGATTCATATTTTCCCACTATTTGCGTTAAATTTTTACAATCCCGTTTTATTTTAGTACATTTAGTACCCGCTTTTACGTTTTTATTTCCCGCAATTTACGTTTAAAATATTTAAAATGCAAATCAATTTATAAATATATTTAATTAAATGCACGACGATTTAAAATATTTGAAATGAATATTAGGAAGCAGAAATATGTTGTTTCTATAGATATTGAAATGAATATTAGGAAGCAAAAATATGTTGTTTTTATAGACACGTGTGCACCTGCAGTGCTCATGGTCAAGGTTACACGAGTTGTGTAATACGATGCAATTGGTGGGAAATTTAGCGAATCAGAGGCAGGCAGACTGTATATTTGGTCAATCTGTGCTTGTGTTTTAAATGTATCGGTCGTGTACATACAATTTCAATTGTCATGTAACTCGTGTTTCAATTTACATTTTTTTCATTTCTTTTAATTTTTCGTTGAATCTCTTCAAATAATGTCTCAGCAAAGAAAAACATTATCGATTCAAGAGAAAAGGAAAATTCTCGAAAAAGTGAATAAACACGTGTTTCGCTCACGCGTGATTTGGGGATACCCATTACAACTTTGGCTACGATAATAAAAATCGCGAATCGATTGAAAAAAGTGCGATACAATGTGGTCCCATGGCGAAAAAACGCATGTACATACGACCTTCAAAATACGATGAAATGGAAAAAAATCCTTAAAGAATGGTTTGTCAGCTCGCGTTCCAGCAATATACCAGTCAACGGTCCATTAATTCGAGATAAGGCCCTGCACATTGCGTCTCGATTAAATATCGAAGGATTTACTACATCAAATGGCTGGATAGATCGTTTCAAGAAGAGGCACTCTGTGGTGTATAGATCAGTTTGCGGGGAATATCGAAGTGTTGATTTGGAGATCGCTGAAGATTGGAAGCAGACGGATGTTCCTACTCTAATTGTGATGACATCTGAAGTTATGGATATCGATTATAAAGTGGACAGTCACATCCACGAAAACTTATCCGACAAAGAATTATCTGGTGAAGAAGAGGTTATGAGGCATATTGAGGGCCGTAAAAGCTACTTTACTAGCATTGAAAACGTACAAGACGAAATTTTCTTATCGATTTATAAGATCGAAAGTGCTGTAAACCAGCACAAAAATATGTACCAAACCGATTTGCGTGATTAACTAAATAAAAAATTACTTTCAATTTTTTTTCTAACCCCGAATCTACGTTTTCCCTCTAATTACGTTTTTTTAACAGTCCCTTCAAAAACGTAAAAACGGGGTTTCACTGTACATTATACGATAGTTATCCATTGTAAAATGCAGCCCTGACCTCTCTACCAGCAAATTCTATATTTTTCCAATCTGAAAGATATCTCAAGAAGTCAATAGTTTACTCAAAAATCTTGTATCAAGTTGGAAGAAATGCATTGAGGCTAGAGAAGACTATGTTGACAAGTAATTGTCATTTTGTAGATAAAAATTTAATCTACATTTTTTTATTAATATTGAAATCAGTTGAGAATTCTCGAGAAATTCTGTTTTTTTTCAAATATTTTTTTTATTAGCTTGAGATAAACACATTAACTTACTAATTTAAGAGTTTTAAAAATTAATATAATATACTAGAATGTCCGAGAAATTGCAGAAGTTGTATGAGATGGTGCATAGATGTACAAGAATGTGTGGGAAAGCCTGGATCTGTCCTCTCTGCCTACCCCAACGGAGAAATGGCATGATGGTATGTATGTACGCAAAAAATGAATATACTCATATAAGTAGTAAGGTTAAAAAATTTCCTACCCAAGGACATGAAAAGAAACAATTTTTTTTTCTTGAATCTTCAAAAATCCTATACTTTCACTTTGTGGTGCCAAGTTTTATGTAATAGGAAAAATAAGTAAATAAAAAACTTATTTTATATTTTTGTGTTCACCACAGGTTTATTTTTGGGTTTTGGTCAAGTTTTTTATTTACTTATTTTTCCTTTCACAATTTTTTTTCAATATAGTCACCCTGTAATTCAATGCATTTTTTAGAATGACATTAATTTTATATACCACTGAAATGATACTCTGAAGTTTTGTTCTCAAAATGGTGTAACACTGTGGAGATCACATTGTCACATAAAAAAAGTACACAAATTGGATTTTAGTTTTGAAAATAAAAATATATCATTATGGGCAAATCAGGACTATACTACAAGTGTGTGATTCAACTTTTGGAAACCAGAGTGCTAAATGACAGCATGATAAGTGTGGAGAAAAAAAAAAACTACATTTTGTTTTTATGGAATCATTAATTTGTATATTAATGACAGTAACTCGCCAGTAACCGTAATGTTTCTCTTTTTGAAGTCAATTCGTAGAATTTCTTAACAATCCCAAAAAAATGTTGATATAATCTTTTTTTAGCTTTGTGTCACTTTGGGTTTTTTGAGCTGTGGTCATCCTGGACGACGCCACTCCATCAAGTCCCTTTTCGACAGAGGATCATGGTACAAAATCATAGTTTCATCCCCCATAACAATTGACTAAATTATTTCTTTTTCTTTCCCATCACAAAGTATTAAAAATTCATTGCAACATTCAACACTTTCTTGCTTTTGGACAGCACTCAAGACTATTGACACCCATCTTGCGCTCACCTTATTCATGCCAAGATGATTGTGCAGAATTCAAAACACTGTGGTTTTGGAAATCCCACACTTTGCAGTTATTTTATTTATTTTAATCTTCTATCTTGTAACACTCGCTTTTGAACTAATGGAACTGTTTCTGGAGTGAGGGTCATCTTCAATCAATTCTCTGTCTAAATGAAACTGTTTAGCCCAATCTTTCACTATGGAATATGACAGAGAAAATTCTCAATCAACAGCATTTAAATGTCATTTTATTTCTGCTAGGCTTTTCCTTTCTTTTGAAAAAAAACTTGACAACCGCATGATATTCAAATTTGAACATTTTAAAATATAACGAAACAACACATCTTTTTTAGGCTCTAGTTGACATACTACTGAAGGTAGATGTATCAAATTTGAACTATAAGATTGCTTGATCATGTAGTATGCGTGGCTGGCGGGGTTCTGTCCACACACGCTCTGACTTGTTCAGACTAGAAACTTTTAAACAAGTGATATTTATAATATATCAAGTATACCTTAGCATAATTTTAATAAAATATATATAATTATTTTTTAAATATAAAATAAGTTTTTAAATTTCCCAAATGTTAGTTGCTATATTTAGAATGACTCGATACGTGAACATTATAATATAAAATGTAAACAATTATCAAAATACATTTTTCGAATTTGGTTTGATAAAAATATGTAGGTATAAAGAATAAAATTGTTAAAACTTACTTGTATCAATTGGAATTCTCCTATTCTCTTCCCAAATTGTTTTCTAGTATGTGCATATTCAAAGGCAGTATCTACACATGCTTGCATTATTCCAACCGGGCCAGCAGCAAGAACTAAACGCTCCAAATCAAGTCCTGACATCAGCACATAAACTCCTTTGTCCACTTCACCTAGAATATTTTCCACTGGAACCTATACAGTTCATCAATTTTTTCAATTAATTTTTATCATCTTGTGCAACCTTTACTTTTAATGAGGAAAAATATTTTACTACATTAATAAAAACATTTATTATATTATTAAAATTTTCTCAAAAACGTTTGAAAACAAATTAGTTTTTTATTCAAACAACTCAATTTCAGATAATATCAGACAAGTATCTTCAATGTGTCTCTGTTGTAGAAAATTAATTTTTCGTTGAATCTCTTCAAATAATGTCTCAGCAAAGAAAAACATTATCGATTCAAGAGAAAAGGAAAATTCTCGAAAAAGTGAATAAACACGTGTTTCGCTCACGCGTGATTTGGGGATACCCATTACAACTTTGGCTACGATAATAAAAATCGCGAATCGATTGAAAAAAGTGCGATACAATGTGGTCCCATGGCGAAAAAACGCATGTACATACGACCTTCAAAATACGATGAAATGGAAAAAAATCCTTAAAGAATGGTTTGTCAGCTCGCGTTCCAGCAATATACCAGTCAACGGTCCATTAATTCGAGATAAGGCCCTGCACATTGCGTCTCGATTAAATATCGAAGGATTTACTACATCAAATGGCTGGATAGATCGTTTCAAGAAGAGGCACTCTGTGGTGTATAGATCAGTTTGCGGGGAATATCGAAGTGTTGATTTGGAGATCGCTGAAGATTGGAAGCAGACGGATGTTCCTACTCTAATTGTGATGACATCTGAAGTTATGGATATCGATTATAAAGTGGACAGTCACATCCACGAAAACTTATCCGACAAAGAATTATCTGGTGAAGAAGAGGTTATGAGGCATATTGAGGGCCGTAAAAGCTACTTTACTAGCATTGAAAACGTACAAGACGAAATTTTCTTATCGATTTATAAGATCGAAAGTGCTGTAAACCAGCACAAAAATATGTACCAAACCGATTTGCGTGATTAACTAAATAAAAAATTACTTTCAATTTTTTTTCTAACCCCGAATCTACGTTTTCCCTCTAATTACGTTTTTTTAACAGTCCCTTCAAAAACGTAAAAACGGGGTTTCACTGTACATTATACGATAGTTATCCATTGTAAAATGCAGCCCTGACCTCTCTACCAGCAAATTCTATATTTTTCCAATCTGAAAGATATCTCAAGAAGTCAATAGTTTACTCAAAAATCTTGTATCAAGTTGGAAGAAATGCATTGAGGCTAGAGAAGACTATGTTGACAAGTAATTGTCATTTTGTAGATAAAAATTTAATCTACATTTTTTTATTAATATTGAAATCAGTTGAGAATTCTCGAGAAATTCTGTTTTTTTTCAAATATTTTTTTTATTAGCTTGAGATAAACACATTAACTTACTAATTTAAGAGTTTTAAAAATTAATATAATATACTAGAATGTCCGAGAAATTGCAGAAGTTGTATGAGATGGTGCATAGATATACAGTTCATCAATTTTTTCAATTAATTTTTATCATCTTGTGCAACCTTTACTTTTAATGAGGAAAAATATTTTACTACATTAATAAAAACATTTATTATATTATTAAAATTTTCTCAAAAACGTTTGAAAACAAATTAGTTTTTTATTCAAACAACTCAATTTCAGATAATATCAGACAAGTATCTTCAATGTGTCTCTGTTGTAGAAAATTAAGGTGTGATTTTATTTTAATTTCCTATTTTTATGACAATATATTATTTCTTTGACTTTATCAAGTGTAAAAATGCTTTTCATTTAAACTTTTTATCATTTTGTGCAAAAATGTATATTTTAATTTGGTAACTTTAACAAAACTTCCTCAGCCTAGTTGTAAATTGTTTGTTATTTGTCATCCAGAAGTTTCGGAATTAATTCCTGTTGGTGACCATGCTAAACGTGTTCTAGTCTGCTTTTTTATAATGTAGGCATTTAAACATCACTAATATAACAATTCATTCCTTCATTTGTTTGGTACTTGTAACATATTCATATCGATAAAACAGACCAATTAAAGATCATAAGACAACATTAGGAAATCACTCATAAGACAAAATTAAGAAACATTATTGTCTTTGGTCGCATTAATCAAGCCTTTAGGTTGAAAACCACTGAAGTCATCATCGCCTAATATGTTTAGTCATGAACACAGGGATGCCGTAAACGAGCCCATCCAGGTCGGTCTACAGTCTGGCACGCTACGTCCTCCCAGGTTGGACTGAGTGTGAATCTCCCTAACGTAACACTAGTGTATGGGAACAATACTCTCATGAACAAATCCTTCAACTGACTGCATCCTTTTTTTGGGTACCATTGGGAATTAAACCCATAACCATCAGATAGAAGGAAAGCATCTGAATAACTAGGTCACTAATTGTAAATTAGACAATAACCCACTAAATTGATTTGTAATACAATCAATGTGTTATGCTATGTGTACAATCAATGTGTTATGCTATGTGTACCTATATACTGGACATAATAATACTAATAATAATCCAAATCTATCCGAAATATTGATGTTCATCTGAAGGGAAAAAAAGAAGTGATATCTAAAAACAGATATCACCTTAATACCACATTATTGTCGATAATAATTTATATAATTCTGATTTGTAATAACAGATGTCGCATTATTTTTTTTTTATAAATAAAATGAGGTAAGTGCTGTAATAATTAAATTGTAAAATTGAAATAATTAATTTTTATCCTTGTCCCGATGTAGAGTTGAATAAATAAGTCGTGAGTGAATTCAGTGGCATTCAGCTGTCTTGGGGCGGTATTGTGTTTAATGCGGCCTTTTATTGAGAAAATTGATACAAAATATGTTTGTATGAATAGGAAGTAGTTAACCCTGTTGATATTTTTTTATATAAGTACCATGTTTTAACACAACACTTTCAAAACAGTTCAGAAAGGTTATAAACAAAAACTCCGCAACCGTGCATGGCACGGGTTAATCGTCTGGTATATATTAATATTATATTAACTATACTAGAAATGTGGTCTTACTTTGATTTCATACTAAGTGATGGTATATGCATCAAATTCTTATAAATTCAAGAACATGGATTAATGTGGCGTACCTTGCAATCTTCAAAGATAAGCTCCCCTGTAGCTGATCCTCGCATTCCTAGTTTGTCTAATTTCTGAGCAGTTGAAAATCCTTCAAATCCTTTTTCTACCACGAATGCAGTAATACCATGTTGCTGTTTAGTAGCATTGAAATCTGTTTTTGCATACACCTAGGATTATACCATAAATTTATTTCATGTTATGAACAGTTTACTAAAATAAATTAATAATACAACGGAAATATCATAGTTGAATATTAATAAGTCACAAAAATAAATATATTTTAATACTCGTTATTATTATACAAAAATTATCACTTAGAATATTTATGTTGGTTTAAAATACAATATTTTTTAAATCTACAATTGTATTTGAATGAAAACAGGTATTCTAAAATCGGTCTAATATTAATTAAGTTCTAATGTAATACAATACAGCAATAGTTTCCACAGTGTGGTTTTAAATAGTATGGATTTTGCTGTAATACAGTTTATAAATATATTTTTTTAATTGCATTGTACACTCAAATTAAGCTGTTGTCGTATGACAATATGTACAGTATTTTAACCTGTGTACTTCCGCTAGCAAGATGCATGCGTCAATATCACTCCAGAACCAATTACAGAATGATATTTGATGTTATAAAGATACGAATATGTATAGGTATTAATGTATGCTGGGTAAATAAAAAAAATAACTTTACAAACTACATTAAAATATTTTACAAAATAAAATTTTCTTTAACTTGTTGTCTTTATTTTATGGAAATTGTTGATTTTACCAATAAAAATCTTTAATGCTACTAATTTTTAGTATAATTTCATATTTTTTATTTCTTTATTTGCACTCATTTGAGTAAACTAAATATTTTTTGTACCTACTCATATAATAGTATGGGTGGAATGAATTACATTAAAACACATTACAATAACATCTTGATCACTGGATTTTGCATAGTACAGTATTTTTTCGACACATTAATCAAACTATGCAAAGTATGCTATATTTCATAGTCAAACTCGGCAAAAAAAATATCTCGTTTATGATTATTTCATTTTTGGTTATTACAAACTGAATTTCAATTTGGCTTACTTTTTGTTAAATTTTTCTAGTATGTAGTAAAAAATGTAAAAGGATAAAAGTCAGAAAACAATTTTTTTACAATAGTATAAAAATCAGGACATAAAGATTGAAACAGGAATTAAATTTTTCAACATAAAAAGCTATACAATGTAAAATCAAGCAAGTAGAAAATAGTTTCAATTTCAGATAGAAAAAATCAAACTATAATATATAATATTTACCACAACAACATCAGCATCAGGTCCATTTGTTATCCAAAATTTATTCCCATTCAGTACATAATAGTCTCCTCTTTTTTCTGCACGTAGTTTCATTGAAACAACATCACTTCCAGATCCAGTTTCTGACATAGCCAAAGCTCCAATGTGCTCTCCACTACACAACTATCAACATATTTATATTTAAAGAGAAGCCAAAAATGTTTTCAAAGTAATAAAGTTTTCTTGTCCTATGTGATTAACTAGTTTAGCCATAGAAAAACCAAATTATCTAACTAGGTCAAAACATATAAAAACTTCAGAGTATTTTTCCAAACAGCATTTTTCGAGGTTATTCTAATTTCACATATCTATCAAATTTGTATTTATGACTGAAACTAGGATTTTCCCATCACATGAAATAGTTTTAAAATGCCTGAAAAACACGTAGATAAATTTAAAAAAAATATATATGAACAAAATCATAGGTATTTTTACACCTCTCAATACTAGGCAGAAAAAAATCCTGTATTATTCGAGAGGAGTTACGCAGTGCAGACTATGAACCAGCAAACTTCTGCATGGAAACAAAACTTAAGATGGCTGCTATTTTTTTATTTTTCGATCAATTAAAAAATATCCTAATTCACAGTCACACTGATAGATAAATAATTTTCTATAGCTAATTCATTCACCTGTGTCTGTTGTACCCCTGGGACAGTGCATGAACTTTCTTTTCAAGAGCAATGTAGCTCATATGATAAGAGAACTCATGGGATATCTTGCTTTCAAAACATTACATAGATCAGGGTTCTTAGAGAGTGTTGTATATTTCATGATAATATAACTGAATAGCCTGATAAAGATATCTTCATTTTTGTAATCTATCGTTTTTGAAGGGACTTTTGAACTAAATGATAAATAATGCAAAACAATTAATGGGGAAATACATGAAAAGGACAGTAATATACCAAAATGTTTAATATCCAAAAAAAATACTTGCACATGTAAAATACATAAATAGGTGTAAATAAAATTATAAATTTGCACCGAAAACAAAAATAAAAGAAGGAAACATATTTGCTTCATCATTTCTATAATCATTTGACTTTTGGTGGTTCTATTTCCATGAGTAAACATTAGTTTATTCTGTGTTGTAAATAGCACAGTTTTCGGCATCATTATTGTATGTGAATAAAAAAAAATTCAATTCTTCAAACATCATGTATGCTGCCAAAAAGGAAATTACAGAGGACGGACCTTCTTCATCGACATTTTTAACTTCTTTTACTGTCTTCTTCAACCTTGCGTCCCCTTCTATTATGGCTTCTCTTCTATTATGTGAAAATGGCAGCGTTGGCTAGCATAGAGTAGTAAGTATTCAATTGAAACATATGCGTCTCAAATGTTCCTCTCATAGTTTACTAATACCGTTATTTTAATTTGAACCAAGCATTTATATTTTGCTACGAAATTGAGAAAAACGATATATCGAGTAAAATAATATAAACGCTGCGATATTATAAACTAATATTATGGTGCATAGAGGAACGATCGATGTGATTTATTTTTGCGTGTAAATAAACTATACATACGAAAAAATTATAATTTGAGGAACAATCTAGGTTTCATTGTATTCATCAAAGGGAACTATGCTCAAGATGTCTGAAAATCATACTATCAAATTTATTAAGTAAAAGCTGCTAAATACAATCCAAAACTTGCATGCAATTTATCAAATTATATAATACTCGTAATTTAAGACCCATTCCAATATTCATTTATTTCATTCAGTTGAAACCAACCTCAAAATAAACAATTTTTGTATTACTAATGAAATTGAAACTGTCAAAAATAAAAATAGTATAGAATATTGTATCATATAGAGAAGGGATCGGCAAATAATTGTACAGTTGATCGCAAATGTCTTGAAAAGAGTAGATAAAATTATAAAATATAATGCATTTTAAAAATGACAGATGCAGTCAAAAATAATTTTTGGTAATGCAGCAATCATTACAAACGATGATGCGCAGAGTGATGGTGCAAAGCTATGTTTTACTCATGTTAGTTATGAGTGCATTTTTTTCTAGAAAAAAACCTATTCAATATTTAAATCCTCATAGTAGTAGCACATACAACTCGAAAGTTTGCCAATCCCAAATATCGAGGGTTTGATTAATTTATTGTTATTATTGTGAAATTATTTATTAACATTACCTTTGGAAGATACTTTTCCTTTTGTTTCTCATTTCCATTTCTATTAATCTGATTTATGCATAAATTTGAATGTGCTCCATACGATAGGGCAATAGCAGAACACGCTCTGCAACCAACATGGATGTAAAATTACACAAGGCAGACAGAATGTTATAAAGAATTTTCATTTACAATTGATATAATTTCACTTAGATTAACAAATTCTTTAGGTTCAAAATGTTTACTGTGATATAATTTAAGTTAGCAGTTAATATAAATTATTAGTAATTTTATAATAAAATTATTTAATTAATAACTGGAAGATATATGAAGTATTCATAAACTCATGCAAATTTTGAGTCTATTTTACTATTGTAATAATAAATATCTAAATAAAAATTGATTTGCAAAAAAAAATATATATTTTCTATCATAAACATTTATGATAGAAAGTTTACCTTGATAATTCCTCCATGATGATAACGTGATCTAAGTATTGACCTCCCGATCCACCAAAATCTGGATTAGCTGTGATTCCTTTATAAAAAAGAAGTTATTTCAGTAAAAATATTTATTATGAATTGTTTATTTAAATATTTATAATAATAATCGGCGAGTTACGTGACCTAATTCCTGTGTCTTCGATTCGAGATTTTTGAGTTCCAGTATGGTTTAAGTATTCCTCTGACAAAAATTCTTGCATGCCCTAGGTGTGTATGAGTGTTGTTGCCTCTTATGTGTAGTAATATTACCAACATGTACAATGACGAACTGTGAGTGCCCATTTTAGTGGTTCTCGATTATTGAGACCAAAAGGAAAAAATAAAAAGGCTTGATTATTGAGGCTAAAAACAAGGTTGTGGCCACACTTTTCAACATGTTTGCATCATCAATTTGGATTTTTTGAAGAGTAACGTACAAATGAATTAATAGAAATATTGTTAAAATAAATACTAAACCTAGAGCACCAAGGTTTCCAAGTTTTTTCCAAAATTGACGAAATTCTTTGAATTCATTTGTTTTATCAATTTCAGTAGCTTTTGGAGCCAATTCATTTTGAGCAAAATTAAATATTGTTTGTCGTAACTGAAAAAAAAACAACAAAAATATAGCATTAGTATAGTTGGAAATATAATTTTCAGTATATACTCATACCAGAACAAAACATTATTTTCACAAATTGTCTCCAGAAATTCAGTCTATTAGAATTTTAGACAAAATACAAAAAAATGCACTCATTCTTATTTACTTAATGAAACCTAAAAGTTCTTCGAAAACAATGCTACCATCTCCTTGATTTCTATTTTCTTTTAAACCATAAAAAACTTCTACAAATCTGATCAGGGCTGCGCTTGGTTATAACAACCAATGTAACTAAGTAGGTGCATAGGCACAGAACCCAGGATGAATGGGACCCATCGTCAAATATAATGTTTAATATTTTTTATTTATTTGCCATGCTTTACTGATAGTTCAGATGTCAGTTTACCGAGTGGGCCCAGGTAGCTTTTTGCATTATTTATCAGTTTAGCAATTAGTCATTGTGTCACACTCTGTTAGATGCACTCAAAGCACTTTGCTCACCAACATCTGATTGATTTACACACGCGACAAGAGCTAATGTTTATATTTTTCCCAAAAAAAATAGGAGCCCAAATATAAAACCATGTAAAGGCACAGGAAAAGCTAGTTATGGCACTGATAACAATTGATTTTTAACCAGAAAACAACATTTCTTTGCATTATAAAATTTCAGCGATACAAATAATGGTATTAGGTGTCAATTCATAGTCTAAGTCCCAATTTTTAAACAAAAATACAAGCAGTTTGACTCAAATGTGTGACTTGTACTATCAAATGGGTACTACTTTTATACAGACTCAATCCTTGACACATATTTCCTAATAGCTTTCTAAGTTCTGAACGATTATTCAATACTATTAAAAGAACCTAGGCTTTTTATCTTACAATACTATTATAAGAACCTAGGCTTTTTATCTTACAATACTTAAAATAAATGTATTGAGTTTAATTGTTCTAAAGTTAATTTTATTTTCTTTAAGTTGGAAAAAATCTGAAAAGTGTAGTTAGGTTTATGATAAATTATATTATAGGTACTTGTTTATTCATACATGTGAAGAAATATATTAAATACATAATCAAAATATTTTTTTTATTCTTTAATCCAAAGTATTTTCAAGTCGTACAGATGAAAATGTCAAAACCAAAAATAATAGGACAAAGTAATAATTATTTACCTGAATTTGCTCTGAAGATGGTCCAAAGATACTTTCATCAATAGGATAGAATTTTGAAAAACATCTAGCAGAATTTATTCTGCAATATGATATTTTGCAAAGAACACTTTTACATAATTTCAAAGCCATTTTCTGTCAATTTATAATTAAACTACTGACAAATTTAGTACAATGCAAAACAACTGATAAGCTTATCATATTCAAGTATGATAAGCCTGTATGTACCCAAGCATTGGTGTGCAGAGTAAACTTGATTCAATTTTTTTTTCATACAATAATATTATTAAATTTCACTTAGTAAAAATTAAGATAATTTGAACACATTGCCTTTGCTGGAGTAAATTTATACTTTTATAAAATTAGTGAGATTAGATATCAAATAAAAGGTTTTACTAAAATAATCAAAACCGCACTATTTTTTTAAAGCAAGCATTTTCCCTCCAATGATTCATATAGTAGTAAATATGATATAAAATAATTTCAAAAATTATATACATTGCATATATTTTTTTTTAGTTGTACTACCTTGATCAAAAAGTTTTAGGACTTTATTCATAAAATCGAAAATACAAGTTTATTCATCAAAATCGATATGGTCCCCTTCAAAGTGCTCCCCATCGACTGCAACGCACTTACGTCAGCGCTTGATCCAATCCTCGAAACACCGCTGGTACTCAATTTTCGGTATGTCCACCAGAGCCGTCTTCGATTTTTTCATGACATCCTCTCGGGTGCTGTAACGCGTTCCGCGAAGCGGTTTTTTAAGTTGGTTGAACAGGAAAAAGTCGCAGGGAGCCAGATCAGGTGAATTCGAAGGCTGCTGGATAGTGTTCGTGTTGTTTTTGGTAAAAAACTCATGGAAATCATGTCTTTCGCGATTTCAACGCAGTCCTTTTTTTTGCATGAAATTGAGGTCTTTCAGCACCAGTTTTGCAGCGACACGTCTGAGGCCCTAATCATTTACCAAAATGTCTTTAATGGATCCATAAGCGATGTTCAAGTCCTCTGCCAGCTCTCTGATGGTCAATTTGTGGTTTTCGGTCAACATTCCTTTGATTTTATCGACGTTTTCATCGGTTTTCGACTGCCACTGCGTTCGTCATCCTCGACCGACTCACGACTACTTCTGAAGCGTTCATGCCACCGAAAAATACTTCTCCAACATTTCCAAGGTCTGCGGACCGTTAAATCCATTTTTCACACGAAATTTAATGCAAACTCGTTGATGCCATTTTCAAACTTGTAAAAAATCGAAAACACGCACAAAGGTAGATGTACTCAGTACAGCGTAACTTTTACAAATGTCAATCGAGTGACTGACAGCGCCACACGGTGGCCGGTCCTAAAACTTTTTGATCAAGGTAGTATATCATGAAATATTTCTTGAAAGGCTTTATAGCAGATAAGTTCAGTTCCCAATTCATAGCCTAAAAATGGTTCAAGTTATTTTTATACAATATTATGCCAAGACAATATTGAGTAATCACTAATCAAAGAATGTTTTCTAATATTTGTTTGTGTATAGCGCTCTGTACATTTGCAATCAATCCACATAAAAGTACACATTTGAATTTGATGGTTAGTAAAAATATGAATGTTTGACAAACTTGTCAAATTCTTTATTATTTGGAGGCAGAGTGTGAAAAGTCAATTACTTATCGTTCTATACTGTTTTATTAAATACCTCTTATTTTTGGGAATGAAATAAAATAATTTTATAAAATCCTGAGCTAACAGATTTCTCCTATATACATCCAAACAGGAAATGATAATTTTTTAAGAAATTTGGGTATTGAATCTACATTTTCAGTATATCAATAACATGATTCAAAATCTCCATTTTATCATCTCTCAGCAAATATCACTTCCTTTTACGAGTAGTTCATTAAATTTACAGTTGGGAATCGAAACTAATGAAATATCAAATCATTGAATGTAGTACATGATTTTATTGATATTTGTGGCCAATGCACCAATATTGAATTACTATAATTACTTCCTTGTATATTGAAATTATTTGGGCAGACTTGTCTTGAGTTATATGAAATGTAAAATGTTGATTATGATAAAAACTTTTTTGTCTTAATCAAGCTACATTTTTATGACTAAAAATGGAATATCAACTCTATTCTGTTCATTTCCTACTTACAGTCAATCCTATTTTTATATTTGAACACTACGAACATCAAGAACTAGACAGAGATAAAAGTGGAAGAGTTGTCCAGGATGGTAGGAGACTGGTTCCAGTTTGTGACCTACAACTATGTTGAAAGGACAGATATGATGCCCAAAGAATACATAAAATTTAAGAGTTCTTTGTGAATTTGTATAATTCACATATTTGGGATTTAAAAATGATTAGTTCTTTATAGCTTCCACTCTGTTTTATTCAAAGCTTCTAACATATTTATTTATATAGAACAATTTATTTTTTAAATTTATATTTACCTCAGTATTAGGCAAATAGATTTTCTAAGTACATTTCTCATCTAAAATTGAATTCATAATGTTTCAAATGTTTATCACCATCTTGCCACCATATGAATATACTCGTATTTCATCTGGAAATGCAGCGTCCCTAAAAATGTATACTACACAATTTGAATGATTACAAATTCAGTATTATTTAAGGTATATTTAAGATTTAAACTCCAAATGAAAGAAGACAGACATAAAAAAAAATGTTATCACAAGTACTTAAATTGATGGCCATTCTGGTCCATGCACTGCTGATAATGTGGAATCAAAAACATGCATCATTTGTTTTGGTATTTGGGCATTTTCTTTCAATGGCTGCTCTCAATTTAATAACTGTTGTGCTATAAACTTTATCCTTGATGAGTCCCCATAAAAAAAGTCCATTGGTGTGAGGTCTAGGGAGCGCGGAGGGTATTCAATACTACCTCTATGTCCAATCCATCTGTTCAGCTAATTTTCATCAAGATAGGTCTTCATATCACGATAGTAGTGGGGAGGTGCACCATCTTGCTGGAAATAAAAGATCTCATCCTTAACTTCTCACGAATGCGTGGTACGACAAATTCCTGCAGCAAGTTCAAGTAAATGGCACGGTGTAAAAGTGTATATACTTTTTTCAGGGACACCCTATATATAATGCATAAATATTATTTACTTTTTCTCCTAAACTATATGTTCCACCAATGCTATTTAAACTTGATACTTTGAACTGCTTAACATACTAAATGATAAATAATCTATTGTTTTGAGTTGTGAATAAATTATCATTTTGTTATATCAAAACGGATTAAACAATTTTAAATGAATACTTGTAAGTATGTAAACTCTCATGTCAACTATTATCAAGTTTAGAATAGTCTGGAGCAGGAGCAATACATAATATTATGTGTTCCCTTGTCAGCTAACGCACACAAAGATCACCTGGTACATTTCACCAGAGCCACTAAAATGTAATTTAAATCAGAATATACTGCGCCAAGAGTGCCATTTTAATAAGACAAAATAAAACAATATTTCTGTAATACTGTTTTGGGTATGATCTCAAAACCGACTTCTGTTTGGTATGAAATACTAAACAATGAAATCGCAGAAAACTATAACTGTCTTCAATTGATAGGTAAAATTTTCAGCATAATGCTAACACATCTCATTTTTCATTTCTATGGTGGACACTTAATACAATATTCCCCCTTTTTTTAAATTTATTACTAAAACAATAGATTGGTTGTAAATTATATACATACCATGTCCCTGTCGGTGTACAGAGAGAGGACAGAGCACCGGAGTTTTCTATCTTGATGCACATCCTTCGCCTCTTCTACATCCACACATCTTTGAACTCCTATGATTTCTCTAACTTCCTACGTTTCCTTCTTTCAAAATATAATTCACTTGATCCAACCATATTTTCCTTGGTCTTGGTGTTCCTCTACCACACCTTCAACTCACATTTGCACTGAATAATTTATTTTGTATTTCTTCCCACACTTTCTTTTCACTCGTTCTATCTGAATCTTTGCGTACAGTTTACTTACTACAACTAATGGCTCTGGAAGTTCCACACTCCATTCTTACACCCTTACTTTTATATAATGGAAATATCACTACACTCCAGTCTTTCAGTGTGCTGTTTTAGATTCCCAACATTTTTTGAAAAAATGTTCTGTGCTCAATTCTTCCAAAATATTCCTTCCATCTGGAATGAACCATTCCTTCTTCTGACAAAACTTCCATTCTTATCTTTGATTCCACACATTCCACCTGTATAATTTTTTCCTCGCATTTTATTTACTTCCTTCCAAAATATGACATATTTCCCTCCACATTCATACTCAACTTTCTGGCTACATCATCCATTCAAGTTTGTTCTTCTTTTCCTCAACCAATCTTTTTATATATTATTTACAGCTAAGGCATTAACATTGTGGAGGTTTAAAGACATTAACATTGTAATTCGTATTATATTATTTATCTTTTTATAAATGTATTTTATAAACTAGAGGCAATGTGCTGAATCTGGTTCCGACCTCACTTATTCATACATAATTTGAGAGGAGAAACATACAATTTCTTGTACTAACAATTTACGATGCATTTCTCACGTGATTTTTTGATTGTCGTATTTTTTATTTGTCACGTCTTTAAATATAAAAAAACATATAACTTTGATCTTTGACAGAGGGAAAGCAAGAAATGAGGAGCTTTTAAAGGTAACATGTAAAGGAAAATGTGTGATGAGGAGTTGTTGGACATGTTTAGATTATGATACGGTTAGAATTGTGTATGTGATAACTTTCCATTCAAGTATGTATACCAGGTCTGTAAATATGAAACCGGAATTCGCTCAAAGATGGCTCTAGTTGTCAATGTAGTGACTGTCAAACTGCGTCATTGGCGCCTTTTTTTGTGTTTACATTTGTCAAAGACTTTTAACTCACAACAATACAAGTTTAATACAACTACATATGTTTTCATAGCGTTGAACATGTCTGTTTTTGTGCCTGAAAACTATGATTTGCGGACAGCATTGATTTTCTGTTACCATTTGAAGAAAACTGCTGAAGAATCGCATCGAATGCCTGTCGAAGCTTACGGTGAACATGCTCTTGGTAAATCACAGTGCTTTGAGTGCTTTAAAAAATTCAAAAGTGGTGATTTTGACGTAAGAAACGTAGAATGTGGAAGACCACTGAGAAAGTTTGAAGACGCCGAATTGCAAGCATTGTTGGATGAGGATGACGCTCAAACGCAACAACAACCCGCGGATCAATTAAATGTGACACGAGAAGCCGTCTCCATACGTTTGAAATCTATGGGAAAGATCCAGAATGTGGGAAAATTGGTTCCACATGAACTGAATGAAAGACAGCAGGAAAACCGAAAACCCACTTGCCAGAGAGATGGGAAAAATGTGTAGCTAGCGATGGGCAATACTTTGAATAAACTATAACAATAAATGTGTATTTTCTATAAAAAAATCCGGTTTCATATTTACAGAGCTGATAAGTGTTTTAGTATTTAGGAAAAATATATGACATTTGTGATTTAGGAATGAGACCACTTCTTGACAGGCCTAGGCTAGTGAAGTAGTTCTCTATATCCACTAAATGGTGAGTTTATGTATTGTTATATATACTTGTACCCTTAGATTTGTGATTTAGGAATGAGACCACTTCTTGACAGGCCTAGGCTAGTGAAGTAGTTCTCTATATCCACTAAATGGTGAGTTTATGTATTGTTATATATACTTGTACCCTTAGATTTGTGATTTAGGAATGAGACCACTTCTTGACAGGCCTAGGCTAGTGAAGTAGTTCTCTATATCCACTAAATGGTGAGTTTATGTATTGTTATATATACTTGTACCCTTAGATTTGTGATTTAGGAATGAGACCACTTCTTGACAGGCCTAGGCTAGTGAAGTAGTTCTCTATATCCACTAAATGGTGAGTTTATGTATTGTTATATATACTTGTACCCTTAGATTTGTGATTTAGGAATGAGACCACTTCTTGACAGGCCTAGGCTAGTGAAGTAGTTCTCTATATCCACTAAATGGTGAGTTTATGTATTGTTATATATACTTGTACCCTTAGATTTGTGATTTAGGAATGAGACCACTTCTTGACAGGCCTAGGCTAGTGAAGTAGTTCTCTATATCCACTAAATGGTGAGTTTATGTATTGTTATATATACTTGTACCCTTAGATTTACTTTTCTATTAAAACAACTTAAATTGTTATATTGTGAATAATAAATAAATTTAAAAAAACCTTTTAATAAACTTTTTTTCATCATCATTATATTAAATTATGTTTACAAAATTTCGTGATGTTTTTTTATAATGTTTACAAAATATTTGTGATATTTTTTCATACAAAGATATTACTCACAGTTTTTCACATTATTTTGATTTTAATAGCTTGACACAATTCCGAGGTGAAGAAAAAAAAGTCAAGCTATGAAAATTTAAAAAATAAGAAAAAACCGTGAATAAAATCATTTGTATATTTAAACATATTTGAACACAAGTAAGTTGCATGAATAATTTTAAAACTAAAAATCCTTGACATCATTGGAAAATCAAAAATGACCGAAGGTTTTAAAAATGGAACTGACTGCAAGATGTTTCAATGTGGTTTTTGAAATAAATATACTATTGTACACTGGTCACTCCAAACTCAAACAAATTACTCCAATGTGACAATAATAATTGGTTCTGCAGCTTTTCCATTGGGTTGTTGGGGTCAATAGCGATGTCTGTTGGGGTAAAGACTGGGGTTTTGTACAGAAGGATTCTGTTGTCGCACTGGATATCCTGATGTAATTCCACCAGTTTTAGAATTCTAGAAAAGAAAATTGCCATACATTTTAGAATATTAATATCAACATTTTCAAAGAAATGATTGATAGCTCTCTTTCAAATTTTTCAGTTTTTAATCATTCTCACCTTCAAAATTAATAAAATTTGGTTACGGTAAGTAATAACAAAAAATTAAGCTAGGTTATATATTGACTACATAATATTTAAAAACTCAATTCAAACAAAACAAATATTATCTGTTTTTTTAAACCCTTACTATATGGTGTATACCATTGTTTAATCTGATTTTAGATAAAAGTGCGCATTTTCAACAAAATAATTTATTATTTAATAAATTATTTATACATAACACATCAATCAATAAGTCCCGGGACTAACCAAAGTACTAGCGCCTCTAATAACAAATCCATACCATTATCAGTTAGTACCAGCCTTTAGAAGTTACATGTCAAACTTTCATGACATTCCGACATTGTGTCATTGAGTTACAGTGGTTTAAGTGATGCTACTTTTGCTATTTTCAAAACAATGGAAAAAACCGAATTTCGTGTGTTGATAAAACATTGCTTTTTAATGGGAAAAAATACTGTTCAAACTCAGCGATGGCTTGAAAAGTGTTATGCGGGCTCTGCTCCGTCGAAAACAACCATTTGTCAGTGGTATGCTAATTTCAAACGCGGTCGTATAGACACAAATGATGCTGAACGTTCTGGTTGTCCAAACGAGGCTGTTACACCAGAAAACATTAAAACAAACCTCAAAATCGTGATGGAAAATCGTAAAGTTGCGTAAGATAGCTGACATCCTGAAGATATCATTTGGTAGTGTTTACACCATTTTGCATGAACATTTGGTCATGAAAAAGCTTTTTTCGAAATAGGTGCCGCGTTTGCTCACAATGGAACAGAAACAACAACGCATCGATGATTCAGACCGCTGCTTGGCACTGTTGACGCGAAATAAACAGGAGTTTTTGCATCGGTATGTGACAATGAATGAAACTTGGATCCACCGCTATACTCCGGAATCAAATCGGCAGTTAGCTGAGTGGAGAGCAGCCGGTGAAAGTCGTCCGAAGCGACCAAAAACTCAACAGTCTGCCGGGAAGGTTATGGCCTCCGTATTTTGGGATGCGCATGGTATAATATTCATCGATCACCTTGAAAAGGGAAAAACCATCAATAGCGAATATTACATAGCGTTATTGGAGCGTTTGAAGGTAGAAATTGCAAAAAAACGGCCCCATATGAAAAAGAAAAAAGTTCTCTTTCATCAGCGACTATTGGCGTGTGTAGTGTGGCTCAGTATGCATTTAGCAGTAGTAGAGGTTTGTGTTGCTGTTACTTGTTTAAGGGCACGCCCCACGTGTCCATAAGAACATACATCCAGTGTGTACGACATGCCAAGTATGTTCTATTGATAATATGTTTGTGTCTTTGCTAAATTTCTCAGCACAGCATGTATTGATATAAAATTTGATTCGCAATATATGTGTTATATGGTATTTGAATATTGTTAGGTTCAACAATGTCAAAAGGACTTTGAATTATTTCTAGAGCTGTGTTGTCATCCGATTATCTATTTATTAAAAGAATACTTTTCCAGCTCATAGAAAGAATTAAATATTTTGTTAACCTGACTATTGATGTAAAAATATCATCATACTAATATTAATATATTTTATTCGTAAGACAGCATTGAACTGAGTAAGTGATCAACATGTGATAGATCCAACACATATTCAATCCAAGGAATAAACATAAACAAAAAGAAGATGACACATAAAAGGAATACATTTTACCTGAGTATTGTTATGCTGCATCTGGCCAACTGAAGGATGTACTTGGCCCGGAATGAGTTGAGGATTGTGCCGAGCTGAAGAAGGAGGCGTAGGCCCTGATGCTGAAGAAGGTTGCCTGCCATAGTCACTCTGTTGGGAACCACTCAAGCTTATTACAGTGTAAATTGTGTATGGGATTACCTGCATGTTGGCCATTTTTAGCAGGTAGGAATAAAACATATCTCATGACTATTTAAGTAAACTCATTTTTTTTACATTTGGCCTCCAAGAATTTGTGGAAACAATATACGTTATTTTAAAACATCTATACACCTTTGTTTTACATGCACACCATTTTTGCCTTTACCATAACCATTAAATATCACACATATAATTTGAATTGTGATCCTTTCTCTCTATCACAATTTCCTTAGTTTTCCTCATATATTCTTTTACAAGTCTCACAACTCGTTCTCTCTATGTGTCCAAACCATTTTAAGTTTTTTTTTATATTATATCGAAGAAGTAGCATGAAGTGTATAGCTGTGCGGTTTAAAACACACGATGCGCTGCTCACTTCGAATAATAATAAACAATTTTTCTATTAATTACTGGAGATGCAAGGATAACGATGAATTTGGTATTATTTACGTAAAAGGAAAAATAAGTAAATAAAAAACTTATTTTATATTTTTGTGTTCACCATGTGTTGTACACAAAAATATAAAATAAGTTTTTTATTTTTTTTTATTTCTTTTACGTAAAACATGGCACCACAAAGTGAAAGTCTTTTCGAAGATTCAAGTAATTGGCATTATTTATTCCTTATAAAAATGTGGAAAAACAGTTAAATAAAAATAAGTACTGTTGTCCTTTCAGTTTCAGTGTACCGGGTGGTCTGGTTTATGATGCTGATGTTTCGAAAATATTGCAGTTTATATCTTCAGAGCTTGTTTGTAGTCAACATCACCATAAGTGGATGCATGCCAGATATCACTAGCCTACAGCTAGAGTCTAAACCGCAACATGAGCGTGCATGGGTTCATCCCGATTCACGGCCGTAACGTGAGCGTATGATATCTTTCCACTACGACAGAACAATCACACGGCTCCCACAAATGTTGAAGCTGTTGTTAATTTTCATTTAGTTGTAGCTTCGGTTTGATTATACGGTACCATGCTGATTTGAGATGAAATTTATCATCTCTGTAAATATTGTTTGGATGCATAAGTCAAATACGCGGTAAAACACCCCGGAAAACCTTATCCAACTGATACAAAGAACCGCAAAAGCTTCAAAACATAATTGATGTACTTTGTTCAGAATCACTTTAGGAGAAAAACATCATTATCTATCTGTGTTGTATACAAAAATAATCAACTGAAAATGGATGGTTTATCCATTTTTATCACCTGTTTTGGAGGGGTATGATGAGGCACATGTTGATATAAAGGAGAAGCATATAATAACTGAGTAGCTCGTTGTTCTCCTTGCGATGGTAAAGCGTAAAATGCTCCTCCACCCCCACTTGAACTGTAATGAGCCTCTGTAAAATGAAAATACAAAATAGTGTAAATATTTCAACAATTAATATACTACCTTGATCAAAAAGATTTAGGACTTTAATCATAAAATCGAAAATACAAGTTTATTCATCAAAATCGATATGGTCCCCTTCAAAGTACTCCCCATCGACTGCAACCCACTTACACCAACGCTTGATCCAATCTTCGAAACACCGCTAGAACTCAATTTTCGGTATGTCCATCAGAGCCGTCTTTGATTTTTTCATGACATCCTCTAGGGTGCTGTAACGCGTTCCGCGAAGCGGTTTTTTAAGTCGGTTGAACAGAAAAAAGTCGCAGGGAGCCAGATCAGGTGAATTCGAAGGCTGCTGGATAGTGTTCGTGTTGTTTTTGGTCAAAAACTCATGGAAATCATGTCTTTCGCAATTTCAACACGGTCCTTTTTTTGCATGAAATTGAGGTGTTTCGGCACCAGTTTTGCAGCGACACGTCTGAGGCCCAAATCACTAACCAAAATGTCTTGAGCGGATCCATAAGCGATGTTCAAGTCCTCTGCCAGCTCTCTAATGGTCAATTTGCGGTTTTCGGCCAACATTTCTTTGATTTTATCGATGTTTTCATCGGTTTTCAACTGCCACTGCGTTCGCCATCCTCGACCAACTCACGACCACTTCTGAAGCATTCGTGCCACCGAAAAACACTTCTCCAACATTTCCAAGGTTTGCGGACCGTTAAATCCGTTTTCACACAAAATTTAATGCAAACTCGTTGATGCTATTTTCAAACTTGTAAAAATTCGAAAACACGCACAAAGGTAGATCACACAGTAGGAAAAACCAATACTTTCACACTTGGGCGCGTGTAGATTCCAGTCGCTGTCTGCATGCGCACCGCTCGGACTTGGCAATCCTTCCCCGGCAGTCTCCAGAACTCGTGACTCTCGCCATTTTTATCGCTGGGCAATAGTCGGTAGGTACTCGCGCATCCATCGTCTCCAGAACATATCGATCAGCTGTTGCGCGATTCTTCATTGTTTTCTTAAGTAGATCTCATTCTCGCCTTTGTTGTATAGCGCCAGGTGTGGTCGACCTCCGGCGGACCCGATGAGAAAGTGATTAGGCATCAGCGGTGAATCATCCCTTGGATTGATGGAGACGTGGGTGAGGGAGCGACTGTTGACCACGTGTTCAGCTTCTGGTGTTAGAAGGGTCTCCTCACGGGGTGTTCGCTCTTTTAAGATGGCATTTAGTGCTTTCTTTACTGAACGCACCAGACGTTCCCACACTCCCCCCGTATGTAAGTGACGCGGGAGGTATAAACTTCCACCACATTGGTTTAAGTTTTAAAGTATCAGAGATATTTGCACCCAGCTAAAATATAAGCCAATCTTTTTGCATCTTTGAAACCTGATCCAGACTGCTCTTTACGTGAAATGAAAGTTCATTACATTAAAAATTACATCAGGGAGCAGTCACCCTCCTCTACAATATTTTGAAGCTCTACAGAAAATGTTCCAGCTGTATCAGCAACTGCACTCGGCATCTTGTCAGATAACTTCACATTGTGGCATTTAGTTCAAGATTTAAATCACATGAACCATTCTTTGCTAAGAATATCTCATTACCACAATATTATTTTTAGAGCATCAAAAATTGATTTTGCTTTATTTGTAATAGTGGTTTGAGTCAACGGAATGGTTTCTTTTATTTAAGACATCCATCCACATTGACAATAATTTTTTCCATTTAAAATTTCTTTTTTTTTTGTACTAACACATATGCGCCGCAGTTACAGTTGTAATATGTTGCCTTGACCGTTTTATTTTATCTGTATTTTTCATAATAGTAGCCAAGGTCAATGGTTACAATTTCATACTTCTATAAATATTGGAAAGCCATCTTCCATTCTTCAAATTACCGCCATCAGTGTTTCTACCGTGATAGATCTGTATCACTTTTTATCAACATTGTCTCATCCTCTTACTAAACATGGAGGGTTTTTAATCACCAATCTTTAATTAAAACTTGGTAACTGGCACTGTAAAATATTTATTATACATATTCAGTAGCACAAAATTTACGACTAACACTACAAAATCTTTATTGAATGTGTTTAGTGTTCAGGGAGCCAAGAGAGTTGGGTATATATGATAGACTAAGTGCACTGTTATTATGACACAAATTACACTTCACTTACTCCTGTCCTAGTTAGGCGGGGCGGGGCGGGGCACAGACAATGTAGGAATCAAGAGTTTTCCCCAAAACACCAAACTCACTGGCATAATTGTTAATCAGCACAAATCAAATTGTCAAAATCCGAGAGCTACCTGTATTCAAATACTTTTTCCATTTATGAAAAAAATTACATTTTTACACACCTTTGAAAACTTCTCATTTTTAGGTAGTTATTCATAAAATAAAGAGTGTTGACTACATTTCTAAGGCTATTAAAAAAAAAAAAAAATTTATCCTAATCAATTGAAATGAACATATTTAAATTTAAAAACTTCATCAAAATACGTATACATAAAAAACAAAGTGAGATATGTTGTGAAATTTGCTTGTCTACTAATTTTATGCCATTTTCATTTTATCCCTTGAAATATATAAAATATGGGTAGCATTGATTATAACAAGCAATTCTTTGTATGCTTGTTTAACTTATTTGAAATATAAAAATAATCTTATTTGTCTATACTTATTTTCAATAAAAAAATATTAGCAATTTATCTATAAAAATAAAACTTACTGTTCCATAAAACAGCTCTTGATGAAATCTCTCTGCATCGCCCATCTTCCATTTCTAAAATGGAAGTAGATACATTTAAAACACAGTACGTTAATAATTATAATAAACTAAATATATGCTTAGACTTTAAATGTGACTTAAAATGTGATCAAGATTAAAAATCTAATTACAGTCTGTTTAACAAGAGCATGCACAGCAACATTTTTTCCCGGAAACGATTAGAGGGTAGATTCAAACACGAGCAGGTAGCAGGACCCTTCCCCCAAGATGCTTTGTATAGAAAAACTCAGTTGTCATTCGATCTTGGTTACACAAGAACATATTTCACCATAACACATCGATCAATAAGTCCCCGGACTAAACAACAGATGGCGCCTCTAACAACAAATCCATACCATTCTCAGTTTGTACCAACCTTTAGAAGTTACATGTCAAACTTTCATGACATTCCGACATTGTGTCATTGAGTTATAGTGGTTTTAGTGACGCTACTTTTACTTTTTTCAAAACAATGGAAAAAACCGAATTTCGTGTGTTGATAAAACATTGCTTTATAATGGGAAAAATACCGTTCAAACTCAACAATGGCTTGAAATGTGTTATCCGGGCTCTGCTCCGTCGAAAACAACCATTTGTCGGTGGTATGCTGATTTCAAATGCGGTCGTACAGACACAAATTATGCTGAACGCTCTGGTCATCCAAATGAGGCTGTTACACCAGAAAACATTAAAACAAACCTCAAAATCGTGATGGAAAATCGTAAAGTAAAGTTGCGTGACATAACTGACATCCTGAAGATATCATTTGGTAGTGTTTACACTATTTTGCATGAACATTTGGTCATGAAAAAGCTTTTTTCGAAATGGGTGCCGCGTTTGCTCACAATGGAACAGAAACAACAACGCATCGATGTTTCAGAGCGCTGTTTGGTACTGTTTACGCAAAATAAACAGGAGTTTTTGCGTCGGTATGTGACAATGAATGAAACTTGGATCCACCACTATACTCCGGAATCAAATCGGCAGTCAGCTGAGTGGAGAGCAGCCGGTGAAAGTCGTCCGAAGCGACCAAAAACTCAACAGTCGGCCGGGAAGGTTATGGCCTCCGTATTTTGGGATGCAAATGGTATAATATTCATCGATCACCTTGAAAAGGGAAAACCGGTCAATAGCGAATATTACATAGCGTTATTGGAGCGTTTGAAGGCAAAAATTGCAAAAAAACGGCCCCATATGAAGAAGAAAAAAATTCTCTTTCATCAGGACAATGCACCGTGTCACAAGTCGATGGTAACGATGGCCAAATTGCATGAGTTAAACTTCGAATTACTTCCGCACCCACCGTATTCTCCAGATTTGGTCCCAGCGACTATTGGCTGTTCGCAGACCTCAAAAAGATGCTCCAGGGAAAGAGATTTGGCTCCAATGAAGAGGTGATTGCCGAAACTAACGCTTATTTTGAAACCAAAGATAAATCGTTCTACACAGCTGGCATAGAAAAGTTAGGAAAGCATTGAAATGAATGTATCGCTCTTGAAGGAGACTATGTTGATGAATAAAGAAGAATTTTGGCAAACAAATGTTGTTTTAGTAGTTAGTCCCGAGACTTATGGATCGATGTGTTAAGTGCTGCATACGTATCACGTTACGAAGCCGTGTTTCTGTGTACACATCCGAAAGGACCGAAAATATCATACGGAGCCACCGCTAGATGCATGAGAAAGTCGAAGACATTTGTAAGTAAGTGGGTGAAACACTATTCCGACATAAAAAAACATTAATGACCTATCAGATCGTGGCACTGCACAGAAATCGACGAAAAAGGAGGACAGAGTGATTTTACGGTGTTTGAGAAGAATCTCGTCTATAATTGCGTAGTGGACAGGCGGTTTTGCGTGAAAAGGGTATAATTGTATCATGTGACACTATATGAAGACGTTTACTAGCTCATGGAGTGAAATTTCGAAGCACGGTAAAGAAACCACTACTGTCCGAAAACAAGTCGAAAAAAGACTCACTTGGGCGAAAGAAAATTTGGATTGCGATTGGAACAACGTAATTTTTTCGGACAAAGTTTCTTTTTGGGCACGCTCTTCCATTAATGATACCTGGTGTACCTACACCAATAGATTCATTCAGCGGACCGTTAAACACCCAGTAAAAATCCCCATCTGGGGCTGTTTCTCAAAGCAGGGATTTGGCACTTTGCACATCTTCACAAATAATTTGAACGCTGCCAAAATGGTTAAAATATATCAGAAGGCTTTATTACTATTTGGCAAAAGTGGTTTATAAGAAAAAATTAAAATTGACTACTGCAAGAGGACAATGACCCAAAACATCGGAGTCGTCTTTGTACTGCGTAGAAACAGGAAAATAACGTTGACGTAATGGATTGGCCATCACAGTCACCAGATGCAAATCCCATATAAAATGTTTGGGCACTCATGAAGTTCAAGCTCCAAGGGAAAAAGATCTGGAACGTCAAGCAGTTATTTCGACAGATTCGACTTATATGGAAGTCTTTGCCCCTAGATTATGCTATAAAATTAGTAGAAAGTATGCCTCAGAGATTCCGGGCAATTATTACTAGTGGAGGTAACTGGACAACTTATTAATAATAAAGCATCACGGTTTATATCATGTAGTATGTGTGTATTTTTTTTAATGCCTTATTCCAAATAGTTTTTCGGGTTTCGCCGTACACGTTCTTATCAAATGTAAATTACGCCGTACACGTTCTTATCAAGTAAATGATACTTTTAAGGCTGTGGACTGACCTGATTTTGTGGCCTCTGTGTGTTTTCAATGGAACATATAGGATTATGATGAAAAATTATAAATTTTAGTTTTTAATTTAATCTTAAAAACAGTTGATGATTGTGGATAATTGAAAATTCATCATACTATATGTAATAAAAAGAAAATTGTATAATAATACTTACTGTGAGGGGGTCCTTGTGAATGTGGCACATGTTGCTGCTTGTGATGTGGATGATGCATATATGGTGCGCCCTGGGATGCATATGGAGGTGAAGGACTGCGGACTCTTTTTATACCGCCACCTCCACCCTAGAACAAATCCATTTTAACACTTTTAAAAACAGACTTCTACTACAAGACAGAGACGTTTATTTTAAATAGAATTTTAGTGATACATGTATATCATTTTAAACAATCAAATAAATTCCTATTATAAAAATAAATACATTAAATCAAAAAACTATTACGACCTCGGTAGTTTAGTTGATATGATGTCTGTCTTCTGACAAGGAAGTTGCGGGTTTAATGCCCATTGGAATCCAATTTTATTAAAAGGGCTACAGGTTGGTTTTCACTTAAGGCCTCTAGCATATTTCTGAATGATTGAAAAAGATTGCCACATAGCAATAAACACACCAGATTGTGTTGTATTAGGTGTTAACATGTGACACGGTGCACGTTACCATCGACTTGTGACACGGTGCATTGTCCTGATAAAAGATAACTTTTTTCTTCTTCATATGGGGCCGTTTTTTTTGCAATTTCTGCCTTCAAACGCTATGTAATATTCGCTATTGATGGTTTTTCCATTTTCAAGGTGATCGATGAATATTATACCATGCGCATCCCAAAATACGGAGGCCATAACCTTCCCGACCGACTGTTGAGTTTTTGGTCGCTTCGGACGACTTTCACCGGCGGCTCTCCACTCAGCTAACTACCGATTTGATTCCGGAGTATAGTGGTGGATCCAAGTTTCATCCATTGTCACATACCGATGCAAAAACTCCTGTTTATTTCGCGTAAACAGTGCCAAACAGCGCTCTGAATCATCGATGCGTTATTGTTTTTGTTCCATTGTGAAAAAACGCGGCACCCATTTCGAAAAATGGTTTTTAATGACCAAATGTTCATGCAAAATAGTGTAAACACTACCAAATGATATCTTCAGGTTGTCAGCTATCTCACGCAACTTTACTTTGCGATTTTCCATCACGATTTTGAGGTTTTTTTTTATGTTTTCTGGTGTAACAGCCTCGTTTGGATGACCAGAGCGTTCAGCATCATTTGCGTCTGTACGACCGCGTTTGAAATCAGCATACCACCGACAAATGGTTGTTTTCAACGGAGCAGAGCCCGGATAACTTTTCAAGCCATCGCTGAGTTTGAACGGTATTTTTTCATCATTTTCATTTTTTCATAGGTCAAAAATTGTTGCCATAATCGCTGAGTTTGAACGGTATTTTTTCCCATTAAAAAGCAATTTTTTATCAACACACGAAATTCGGTTTTTTCCATTGTTTTGAAAATAGCAAAAGTAGCGTCACTAAAACCACTGTAACTCAATGACACAATGTCATGAAAGTTTGGCACGTAACTTCTAAAGGTTGGTACTAACTGAGAATGGTATGGATTTATTATTAGAGGCACCATCTGTTGGTTAGTCCCGGTAATTGTTGATTGATGTATTAAAAGATGTTAATTATAAAATGCAGATTTTTCCCTTCTTCACATTGCTTTTCTATGTGCTTCTAATATTTTTAATATAATTATACTAATTAACAACTATGCCAAGTATACTTATTGTCTTTACTCAAAATGTATGATTTTGAATATATGACATATCAATACTCAAAATATCATTCATAATAGTAATAAATAAATTTAAACCTAAACTACATCAATTATGGATATAATATATTTATGTTTGTATGGGGGAAAAGGGGTGATTGCAAATAACACCTGGCTGGCCCAAATGCCAATCTCAAGGAAAACTGAATATAACATTGGCGAACATGATCTTGGTTAACAAAGTGAAAGAGGGCAACTGTTGTTGGATTTCTAAAGGTGCAGTTCCACTGAGGCAACATGTAGCATGCTGCATTGACGCATGCTACACACAGTATTTAAATCGAAGGAACACGAAGCGACAAGAAGCAAGTATCTTTGTAGCATGCTAAATGTTGATTGTTGGTGCCAGGATGCATGCGTCACCTTTCGACATCTTTCAGCGTGTAGAACAATGTCGCCGTTATCCGAAAGTCAGTGGATCGGTGCGGCTTGTAACGTGCGACATGGAGTGGAATACTGATAAAACTACCTTGTTTATTGAAGATTATCATAATTCACCGGAGTCATGGAATAATAAAATTAGTGATTATAAAGACACCATGATAAAAAATTATAAACTGAAGCAGTAAGCGAGTAAATACGATTACACTGTAATCGATGTGAAAAAAAAAACAAGAATTTGCCATCAGCTTTTCATCATTCTGAGCTTCTTGACTACCAACATATAATTCTCTTCTCCAGCACCAGGCTTTAATTGTTTTCTACGATTCAAAACTTTTACCAAATATGCAGCCGCCTCGATTGTTTGTAAAGACATAATGTACCAAACTGACGTTGCATCCATGGAATTGTTTAAGACGCATGCTACACGTATTGACGACAAAGCGCATGCGACTCAGGGAGTCAAAATCCGCATGCGACATTGTTAAAATTTGTGGCACATAGTCGCACACCTAGGAACTGGTAACACTAGGAAACATGTCGCATGCCTCATGTCGTTCAGTATTGCCTTAGTCGAATTGCGCCTTTAAAAGCACATAGTCTTTATGTGATAATACCTTTTTTCGTAAAAAAAACTCAAAAAATGGACATATCATAGCCCTGACAACTCAATAAAGAACAAACTTAACTTTATCTATTGTACTCGTATAATACTTATAAACACATTGTCCAAGATGTTTTGGGGTTGAATCAATTTAATATCGACAGTTTTCATAGACTAGTAAGTCACCTTCTCTATTAACACCAAATTAGTGATTCAAAACGATCAACAAAATAAAACCGAATGAATCACAACTTCTACAGCTTAAAACTTGTGCATATTAGGCAGTAGTTAACAATGAGATTGGAAAAACACTGTTTCCAACCTTAGGCACCATAGATGACATGAGCAAATATATAAAAACTGTTATAATACTTCAGAAAGTCTAGGATGAACCGTGCGACGTTTGTCACAAAGGAATGGGGTAAAATCGTTTTTTTTTTACAAATCGAACAATTGTTTTTCTCTAAACTGACGTTTTAATTCCTAATTTTCATTATACTGACTTTCTAATGTACGAGTATTGTATGATTTGTATGTATCTTTAAATAGGCCAAGATCCACTATGAATTATTACTAATTAGGAACATTTAATTAAAATCGATTTTACTCAAGTCAGTCACTACTAACGTCGTGACTAACTTGAGTAAAATCGATTTTTTTGTAAATCGAATCTTATTCGAATTTAATCGAATATTAGCATGAATTTTGTTCAATTAATTAAATAAAAATAATGATACCATACGAAAATAATGATTGTCAAAAAATTACATGTACAAAACAATGGCAACAATAAAATTTGAAATGGCCGTTTGTGTAGCGTCTCAGTACGAGTGCTTGACGTCTTGTATGTGCCTCATGTTTTAGATCGTTCCGTGCCTTGTTGCTGTCGTTTTTTGTTAATATTATTACTGTTTATTTGTTGAGTTTTAATTTATTGTTTTGTTATATTTTGTTATTGGTATTCTACCATGCCGAAAAGACAAAAAAAAACTATTCTCAACAGTGAAACGCGTGAGTTTGTGGTGCGTTTGCGCGATTATTTTGAACGCGAAAACCAAAATGGCGAACCATTGCTGCCTCTAGAAAATGTTCATGATCACGTAGCTGAGGCTCTGGGGATCGGGAAATCGACTGTATCTCGGATCACAAAGGAGAAGTACAGTGAATCGTCGAAGGAAGAGAACAAATTATCAACACCGAATAAGATAAGAAAAAGACAATGCCCAGTAACCAAACCGGATAATTTTGATTTGGTAACGATACGGAATCACGTATACACCTACTACGAACGCAATGAACTACCGACACACCAAAAACTGATGAGATCTCTACAAGCTGCCGGAGTATTTCAAGGCAGCGTGCCTTCTCTCAGTAAAGTACTGAAAAGCATTGGCTTCAAGTATAAGAGATGTGACAAAAGGAAAATTTTAATGGAGCGCACAGACATTGCCCTCAAGAGATTCGATTAAGAAAAGCCAAGAATATTGAGAACTGGGAGAAGATCGTTTTTCTCGACGAAACTTGGCTCAACGCCAATCACACTGTAAGTAAAAATTGGACTGACGACACGGCTAAATCCAGCACCAAAACGCCAGAAGGAAAAGGCCAGCGGCTCATTATTTGCCATGCTAGAACGTCCAAAGGCTTCGTATCCAATTGTCTGTTGGCATTTAAATCGGTCAAAACGACGGAATATCACAAGGAGATGAACTATGAGAACTTTAAGCAGTGGTTTATGACACTATTGTCAAATTTAGACGAGCCTCACCCCATAATAATGGATAACGCCTCGTACCACTCCGTTCAAATGAACAAAATTCAAACTTCAGCAAACAGCAAAGTTGATCTTATAACTTGGCTTCGAAACAAAGGAATGGAGGCAAATGAGGCAATGTTAAAAAATGAGCTGATCCGATTGGTGAAGACATACAAACCGCCAACACCAACTTATATATTGGACGAACTGGCCAAATCCAATGGCCATACTGTAATCAGGTTGCCACCATACCACTGCCAGTACAATGCCATTGAAATGATATGGGCCCAAATCAAAGGATATGCGGCCAGGAATAACACATCTCCGCCATTCACAGCGAACAAGATGATGAAGTTATTAGAAGAAGCATGCGCCAAAGTCACGGCAGAAGATTGGAGAAAAGTGGTGGAAAAAACTAAAAGAGAATGTTTTGCAGATTGGGATCGAGATGTGCGCTTCGACAATTCACGTGAACAGAACTTCATTATAAATGTCGGTGAAAGTTGTAGTTCTGATTCTGATGAAGATGAAAATTTGCAATGTGCTTCTTTATCGGATTCAGACTAAAATATAAGTTTTATGTTTAAATTCTCTAAACTGACGTTTTAATTCCTAATTTTCATTATACTGACTTTCTAATGTATTGTATGATTTGTATGTATCTTTAAATAGTATAAATCAACTATGGATTAATATTAATTACGATTTATGAATAAAAAAATCGAAAATCCAATTATCGAATACCCCATCCCTAGCCAATGCAGACTAACATAGTGACTTTTGACAAACGTCACCAAATATTATTTGATTTTAACAAACTGCCACATTTTTGCTAATTTGTGACAAGATGTATTAATTTGTCATTATTGTTAGTATTATGTAATGTATTTACCTAAATAACTTGCTATTTATTAGAATCGAGGCTTATATTAAAGTTGATAAAATAATTCAAATTACTGAACATTGTTACAAGGTTGTATTGGGGCAAATTTGTGAGCTGTCATACGGTTCATCCTAGATTTTCCGAACTATAGCAATGCAATCATTAGTATAACACCAAAATTAATATTATGGGTAAAAATTAGTTCGGTCCGTTTCCAAAAGTTGGCTCTGGCAGTTATGAATGGTTCATAGTTACAGCCGATTTTGGTGGTTTCAGAGAGGTTAGACATCTGCCAATAATATTCAGTTTATATCGTTATGAGTTTCATGCTAAAACCTTGTTTTTTACAGTGTTGAAAATGTTGAATTTTGTGTTAACCAAGCAGCATTTGCGGGAGGTTTTAATTTTCTGCTTTAATTGGAAGAAAAGTGCAGCTGAAGCCCATCGAATGATTGTCGAAGTTTATGGTGGCTCTGCTCCAACTGATAAATTATGTAGGGAATGGTTTCGACGTTTCAAGGATGGAGATTTCAGCGTTGAAGACAAGCCTCGCTCTGGACAGCCAAAAAATTCGAGGACAAAGAATTAGAGGCATTACTCAAAGAAGATCAGAGTTAAACGCAAGAGGAGCTTGCAGAATCATTGGGAGTGACTCAACAAGCCGTTTCCGTACGATTGAGAGCCATGGGAACGATTCAAAAACAAGGAAATTGGTACCTTGTGAACTGAAACCGAGAGACGTTGAAAGACGATTTTTCACTTGCGAGCAGCTGATTCAAAGGCAACAAAGAAAAGGTTTTTTGCATCTGATTGTAACGAAATGAGAAGTGAATATTCTACGACAACCCCAAGATGAAAAAATACTACGCTAAGCCCGGTCAATCATTGCCATCCACCTCAACATCAACACCAAAACCGAACATACATGGTACGAAGATCATGCTCTGTATCTGGTGGGACCAAAGGGGTGTTGTTAACTATGAGGTGCTGAAACCTGGCGATTCCATTACGGGCGATCGGTATCGGCTACAATTAATTCGTTTGAGCCGTGCATTGCGAGAAAAACAGCCGGAATACGAGCAAAGACATTATAAAGTTATTCTTCTTCATGACAACGCTCGGCCTCATGTCGCAAAAGTCGTAAAAAAATATTTGGAAACGCTCAAATGGGATGTTCTACCGCCCCCGCTGTATTCCCTGGACATGGCTTCTTCTGATTACTTGTTGTTCCGAAGGATGCAGCACGATTTGGCAGGTCACCGGATCACTTCTTTCGTAGAAACCGAAAATTGGCTCTAAACTTTGATCGCCTCAAAAGATGAGTCATTTTTTCGAGATGGAATTCGAAAATTGTTTGAGAGATGTAAAAAAGTAGTAGCCATCGATGGACAACACTTTGATTAATCTGGGCATTCATTTTGTTTAGAAATAAATGCATTTTTGAACACAAAAAAACGGACCGAAATAATTTGTACACCTGATACAAAAAGACGACTCATGAACAAGAGTAATGAAATGAGGAAGAATAGACCCAGGAGTATGATGGAATATAAGCAACTCAACAAAATAGTATAAAGAAACATCAGAAAGGACATAGCGAAATATAATGAATCACTAGTTGAACAAATAATTGCTGAATATGGTGGAACTAAAGTACTTCGATTCAAGTTGGCTACAGGAAGGAAGCAACTTACTTCCATATGCAAGGAGGATGGCACAGCGACAAATGATAAAGCCAATTCCAAAAACTGCAGAAATCTTTTACAAAAACTGTACACATCACATACACCTAAAGAACACCATTCAGACTTTCGTCCAAAGACCATGAACATAGGCTCAGAAAATATAGCGGTAATCACCTTTGAGGAAATGCATTATACCTTGAAGAAAATGAAAAAAAAGATAACCCCTGATGGAAATGAAATATCTATTAAAGCAATAAAATTAGGAGAATCATTGAAGGGTTATATTGCTGAACTTCTAAATAAATGCATGAAGAATAGAATAACGCCAATTTAATACTACTGCATAAAAAATGTGATGGAAAGAATCGAAGAACTACAGACCCATAAGCCTGCTATCCCACCTACCATATATAAGCTTTCCACAAAAATCATAGCAAATAGACTAATAAATTGGATTCATACCAGCCACAAGAACAGGCAGGATTAAGAAAGGGATATAGTAATAATGACCATCTCCAAACACTCAAGAATGTCATCGAGAAATATTGAATCCATCACACAACTGACATTGGCATTCATTGAGATTGAGAAGATGTTTGACACAGTAGAAAAATAGGCAGTATTATAAGGGTTGGATTATTTCCAGATAGACTAACGCACAGCTTCTGAAAAGCACATATGATAATGCTACTTCCACCAACCAACTTCATGAAATGTCTAATAAAGTCAAAATATGTAGAGGTGTCAAACTAGGTGACAACTTCGTCAATTGTAAAAAATATATCAACGCAAATCTGATTTCAGTTTGAAAATAAAAAATTATCACTAAGGGCCAAGTCGGGATTATTTATTGGAAACCAGTATCAAATGGTAGCCTTTGCAGCAACAGAAGCATGGAGAAAAAAAGAAACTCTGCATTTTGTTTTCATGGCATCCTTTAATTTGTACATTAATAACACATAATACTCGCCAGTAACTGTAGTGTTTCTCTCTTTGAAGTCAATTAGCAAAATTCCCTAACAATCCCAAAAATTGTTGCCATAATCTTTTTTTAAGTTTGTGTTACCATGCCGTTTTTGGGCTGTGGTCATCCCGGACGACGCCACACAGAATCCCTTTTCGACAGAGGATCATGGTACAAAACCATAGTTTCATCTCCTATAACAATTGACTAAATTATTTCTTTTCCATCACAGAGCATTAAATATTAATTGTAACATTCAAACGCCATTACCATTGGACAGCACTCGAGAGTTTTGTCACCCATCTTGCACTCCCCTTATTCATGCAAAAATGATTGTGGAGAATTCAATGCACTGTGGTTTTAGAAAGCCCATATCTTGCTACTATTTCTTTTGATTTTAGTCTTATATCTTGTTACACTTACTCTTGCACTAATGCAACTGTTTCTGGAGTGAGAGTGCATCTGCTGGTCTGCCTTGATGAGGGGCATGTTCCAATAGATTATTTGCCTAAGTGAAACTGTTTAGCCCAATCTTTCACTATAGAATATGACAAAGAAGATTCTCCGTAGACACCATCTAAACGTTATTTAATTTCTGCTGGACTTTTCCCTTCTTTTGAAAGAAACTTGATAACCATGGATATTAAATTTTTAACATTTCAGAAAATAATGAAATAATACGCCTCCTATTGGCTCTAGTTGACATATTACAAAGTGTAGAGGTATCAAATGTTAACTATAACCTACCATACCATATCCTACACACGCTCTAACTTGTTCAGACCGGAAAATTTTGGACATTAATGGTATGTAATAGAAATAAATAAATATGTAAATCAAGCTAGATGTAAAAACATCTGTCATTAGGATTTTTTATTTAATTATCATTATAGTCAGGCAGCATGAATGCTGTTAATATCTATATCAAGTCTAACAGCCATGTTCATAAAGAAAAACAAAAAAGAAGAAACAAAATACCTCTAAAACAGCATTTATAAAATAAGAGTATAGCTTTTCAGAGAGTATCAGGTCCTGAACATAGCCAATTTACATCTCAAATCCATTCTCTGGCACTACCATCGAGAGGAGGGGAAGATGCAAACTCAGCAGACACACATGACACGCATGGCAACTAATGAAATGTTCACCATCCCTAGAGTTAAAACCTCTTTTGCCCAAAGGCAATATGCTTATTTGGCTCCCATTACATACAATGGCGTGCCGACTTCAATAAAAGTAAAGGTAGGAAAACCATTTAGACAGTCGATCGGAGCGTGGTTGTTATTGCGACAGGATTTTGAGTACTTGGGCTTTCAGGATGAATGACGAGTGGAAAGGATTTATGTGAGCTCGTGAGTGTGGGTCTCTTATTATTGTTTTAATTTTGGTTGTTATTGTATTTGTGTTTCTGTGTGTTTTTCTTTTTTTTGTTTTGAATTTGTTTTGATTTTTATTCTTATGATTGTGTGCAGTATATTGTGGGATGAATATTTTTGGTCTTTCTGGAGCGATAATGTGTGAGGAGTTGAGTTTCGCAGGGTGTTTCCAGTTGTAGTTGAGTGTCACTGTTTGTCAGGTTGATGAGAGCGTGCAACGGGGCTTTTTGTGTTATCAAAAATCGGAAAGAAGTATCGATTTATTTTTTCATGCTAAATATCCTCAGTGAGATACAGGCAAAAGCCTAGTTTACTGGGGATACGACAAATGAAAGGCAACAAACCCAGATCCATTAAAATTATATGTCCAAATCAAATTACCTGTTGTTTTTTCTCAAATTGTGTATATTTCTTGTCATGTGTAATAATAATAATAATAATAATAAAGAGTTCCATATTTGGCAACCATTATATTTTAACAGGTTTAAAGATAAACAAAAATATTTGTGGAGTTATCCGACTTATAGCTTTCTTTATAATGTAGCGAAGTGTTTCGGCTCTTTTACAATATCAGTGATGTTTTGTTTCCATTTCAGGTCATTAGACATTATAATTCCTAGATACTTATGAGTAGTCACAGGTTTAATGTTGACATTATTGTAATTGTATGAAATTTTGTGTTTTTTTTATCAATATGAAGAATTGTGCATATTTCAACTTTCACAACAAAAAGCCACTTATTGAATCACTCCAATATCTGATTCAGGTCATCTTGTATATCACTAGAGCTCTTGTTTGGGTTCCTTAAGAACTTGATATCATCAGCAAAGAATTTAACATGGTTTAAAGTCACTGTGTCAAGGTCTGCTATTAGAAATAAACAGGATTGTTCCCCATATCGATTCTTCCAGAGCTCCACTGATAACATCACGAGCTTCTGATATGTGATCTTTTAGCTCAACTTGAAATAGTCTTCAACCGAGAAAATCTTCTATTTCTAAAGTTGACCACGACTTACAGTGTTTATGTTTACATATATGCTAGTTTCTTTATTGAAACACAATCAAAGACTTTTACCAAAAGCCCAAATAAATTATATAAGTTAATGTTTTGAGGTTGTAGTTTTTTCCACAAGTCGAGACACTCGAGACAATTGCTTAGAATAGATCTATGTAAGACAAACCCATGCTGATTACAAGGCACTATATTATAAATGTTCTCAGCTCAGTATACTATTTTCTCTATAACTTTACACAGCAAAGAAGTCAGACTAATCTGTTGATAGTTGTCAGGACCTATTCCTGTTTTAAAAAAATTTTGCTAATTGCTAAATTTAAAGATGATTCTAAGGATTAAGTTTTTTCCACATAAACAAAGTGAATGAGATAAGCAAAATCCACTTACCTTGTTCAGCAGATGTGATGATAAAGGCGGTCGACTCAGGTTAGGGTTTCCTTGTGAAACAGTCGGTGGCAAATACAACTGTGACTGAACCATGTTGCTTCCAGGCACCATGCCCATATTTGCAAGCATCTCACTGAAAAGACATTCTCATGAAATTATGTATAGATTTAATGAGGTGTATGGCTATGTGGTTGGTTAACATGCTGAACTTGAAACCGCACTGCGTTACCCCCTCTAATAACAACAATAATTTATCTTTCTAGTTTCCAGCTATTTATCTTTCATTTTAATCATTTTTTAAATTAAATATTATGAATATGTGTAATAAATATCGTTATCACTATGTATAGTTTATCAGGAACACAGGGATGTCATAGAACACCTCCATCAAAGTTGATCTATAGCCCGTAACTATATGTCTTTCCATATTAGGCCCAATCTGAGAATTTCCTTTTCATAACATTGGTATATGATGTGGGATGGCCGACTGATTCCTGAAGTCACTTGTGGGCGATAAAACAGCTCAGCACTCGACCAGCTACCAGGCAGTATCCCCAATACCTGACCTAACCATATTCAAACCATTTTATTCGTCACATGGTTGTACCACTTGACACCCATCATCCTCCTAAGGCATATATTCTCAAAACTGAGACAGGTGCCATTGATGCAAACAGGGTTGTACCTATTAGGGCAGTAATAAATTCAGAACGATGCAAAAAATAAAAATAAAGGGAATAAAGACATGACCCTGCCGGATTCCTGTAGTGATTCTGAAGAACTTATACAGCATTCCGAGTTCTGATCAGGGCCTTGATCATAGCTACAACCTAGGAAGCACACCAGACATTGTTATATTTATTTTATATAAAAATATTCATAATATCTATTTTATCAATATGACATACATACATATAGGGTAGGCAGAGAGAACAGCTCTACATACTTTTCTAAACAAGTCCACAACTTTTGCCTCGTCCACATTCATACATCTCATCTTTTTAAGAAGTAAACATCTGAATAAAAGTTAAAATTGTGAGTTTTATTAAAGAAGAGATAAAACGTTTTACTCGATCTTCCTCTACTACGGCTCCCATTCATATTCACATTGTGGATTTGATTAATCAAATTTTTATCACACATTTATTCAACATACCTCAAGGTAAATAATAAGGGAATTAATCACCCTAGATTTCTCTTTTACAGCCTAAGTTTCACATAATTCTTCAGTTCACATCTATCCTTAATAACCACATTTTGTATTCTTTCATGTCAGTCCATCTCCTCAACATATGCATTTCCACAGCATTTATTAAGCTAATTTCTATCCATTTCCAGGTTCATGTTTCACTTCTAGATTAATTTTCAAACTACTGCTTGTAACATCTTGAAAAGTTTGGTTTGAATATATATACCAGGTCTGTAAATATGAAACCGGAATTTATTCATAGATGGCTCTAGTTGTCAATGTAGTGACTGTCAAACCGCGTCATTGGCGTCTTTTTCTTGTGTTTACATTTGTCAAAGACTTTTAACTCACAACAATACAGGTTTAATACAACTACATATGTTTTCATAGCGTTGAACATATCTGTTTTTGTGCCTGAAAACTACGATTTGCGGACAGCATTGATTTTCTGTTACCATTTGAAGAAAACTGCTGCAGAATCGCATTGAATGCTTGTCGAAGCTTACGGTGAGCATGCTGTCCGCAAATCGTAGTTTTCGGGCACAAAAACAGACATGTTCAACGCTATGAAAACATATGTACAGTCAACTCCGGTTATAGTGAACTCAGTTTTAGTGACCCTTTGGCTAAAGTGAACCAAAATCTACTAGTTTTATTTCACTATAACATAAGTTTTTACCATACACACTTGATATATAGGGTTGGAACAGAAAATTTTGGTTCACTATAGCCAAAAGTTCACTAAAACTGAGTTCACTATAACCAGAGTTGACTGTAGTTGTATTAAACTTGTATTTTTGTGAGTCAAAAGTCTTTGACAAATGTAAACACAAGAAAAAGGCGCCAATGACGCGGTTTGACAGTCACTACATTGACAACTAGAGCCATCTATGAGCAAATTCCGGTTTCATATTTACAGACCTGGTAGATCAATAAAAAATATGAATACAAACTTGGAATCTTTGTTTTGTTGTTTTTTCCTATTATCATCTTCATTGAGAACTTTTTTCAGTTGCAAAAATAGTTGATGTTTTTCAGCCTTTAGTTGGGATAATTTTTTCTCCAATTGTTGAATTTGCTCTCTTGTTTCTCCTATTAAATATAAGCACAAGAATGAATATAAACATAAATAAAAAATATATATAAACATACAAATAATACAAAAAATTAATAATCACCAAGAGTCATGACATCTTGTCTCTCTCGAGCTTCCCTTTCTTTTCTGAGTCTCTCTTCTTCTACTTCAGCTTCATATTCTGTAAAAATACTGAAAAATTAATAATTCATTTACTTTGCCTGCCCACACTCATCATGTAAAATGGGTGGCCTAAAGTTGGAAAACCAGAAATGTATAGTGTTTACTGTCGGAAATTGAATTTAAAACCTTCAAGTGAAAGGAGCTACTTTTTTCTTATATGTAAAACTGGTATGTACTGGTACATATGTATTAAAATCAAATTTGAATTTCACCCAACGTTACTACATTTTTTTAGCATGCACCACTATTGTACAACATGCCTTACTATTCAGTTCTCAGTTTAGACTGAAGTCATGTTTTTTAAGTTAAATTCACATTATGCAATATTTCAACACATTTGGCTTTTTTATTTATTTAGATGTGTGAGTTTGTACCTTTGGGAGTATGCGAGCATACACGTGTGTAGTTTGAAACTACAAATATTAAATAATGAATCAAACATATGAATCAAAAGAGGAATGAAGCAAAAAGTCACACAACAAACCAAGTCCTCACCAAAGTCAAAAGCCTTCGACGATTATACGTATTCATCAGTAAGACAACAATCGAAGTATGCGGTTCCTTCCTAACTAAAATCTTTCATTCAACATTGAAAAAATAAATGTGAAAGAAAAATAATACTTAATAAATGGAAATGTATGTGAACTCTTGTATGCTGATGACATGGTAGGATTAGCGGAATGAAAATTCAAAGTCATGGTAATTGAAAATAATGAAAGGAAAAGTAAATACGATGTTTGGGTGAATAATGAAACATTGAAATGGGTTGAAGTATTCTGCTATTTGGGAAGTATGTTCTCAGATAACGAAAATATGGAAGGAGATATGAACAGTGAGTTGCAATAGAAAATTAAGTGGGGCACTAAAGGCATATATTTAAACCAAGTGATATGAAGACTTGCTAAAATGATGGTTCATAGCAGCATTGATGTATGAGAGTGAAACATGAACATGGAAAATGAATGAAAAGAGCCAAATAAATACAGTGGAAAGAACATGTGGTGTGTCGATGTAAGACAGAATGAGAAATGTAATTATTAAGGGTGAATGTGACCTAAAAACTTACGTGTTAAGTAGGATGGAAAAGAGCATTGTGGTACGTACATGTTAAATGGATGACTAACCAATGGCTGACTAAACAAATTTATAATACAAGCATGATTGGGAGTCATAGAAGACAACGAGTAAACGTAGTGATTGAAAGAAGGAAAGAGTAAGAGAAACAGAAGGAGCTTTATGAGAAGATTGTATTACACTCTCATTGTATACAACCTGACGGGCTTATTGCCATGTAGCAATATCTTCCAACCAACCAGAAACACGTTAAAAAGGCCTTGAGTAAAAATCAGACTGGAATTCTTTTTAAAAAATTAAGGCTCCTAACAGGAATTGAACCCGCAACCTCCGGGTTGTGAGAAAAGCATCTAACCAACTAGGCCACGGAGGTCGTCAGAAAATGTATGGATGTGGAAGAGGCTAAGAAAGTATATTATGATAGGAAAGATTGGCGATAGGTCCTCTCTGCCTACCCTGACAGGTAAATAGTATGTATGTGAAGAACAAATGTTGTCCAAAATTTTAACAATGATAAGGGGGGAAGGCATTTCTGTCAATTAAAAAACTATGCCACCTGATTGATTCACTTTTTCTTTATGATAAAAGTATATATTTATATTAGTTTTTGTCTTATTGCATTTGTGTAATATCAACATATTATTGGTTTGATATCTATCAAAGGCTGAATTTAGAATAATTTCCCAATGACTGTTTGATTTTTTTATAAAAAGTAGATTCTTTTTCATCACTCAATGCTGAGTATCATGGTCCTTCACTATATTGCTGGAGCTTGATAAATCACCTGTCGCCATTTCTCGGTCTTGGGTTGTGTTGAATGCAGTATTTAAAGAGGCACCTGTTAACTCTTTTATGTTAAGTTATTTAGTCCATCCACCGCATAGCACATCATTCTCTTGCTCAATTTCCCTCAACTCTCCCCGTGATTACCAGCATCTCCAGACTTTCATTATTCCTTCTGGCAACATGCCGTAAGTATGTTAGCATTTTTTCGGTAATCTCTAATTCTTGAATGATAGAGATGTTGTAGATCCATGAGATATAGAGCATTCGCCTCCAACACTACATCTTGATGGCATCTATCATGTTTCTTTTCTTCTTTCTCATCATCTATGTTTCAATTTTATACAGTGCTGCAGAGTACTAGAAATTTCACTTAACAGATTTTGATTCTTCTGAGTATAGACTAGTTAATCCATACCACTCACCCAACACTTTCATAATTTTTCAAAGGCAATTTGATGCAATCAAAAACTTTTGTACAGTTTATAAAGCAGCATACCACGGGGTCCTAGAATTCTTGGCACTTCTAAATAATACGTCATAACTTCAAAATTTGTTCCTGTGGCCGCTCTTTCACAAACCCAGCTTATTCTGTTGGTATTTGCCAGTTAACGTAATATTTTAATCTTACTTTTATTATATGTAGTAATATTTTGCTGGCATGAGAGATAAGTTGACAGTTTTATAGTTTTCACATTTTTGCATCAATTCCTTCGTATTAGAATGAACAGTCTCCACCCAGTCCTTTGGCCGTTTTTCCATTCTCTAAATTGAGTTGCATATATCATTAGGGAAACTTCGCTTAAATTCCATCTTTTTCAGGTGACTTGAAAGTTTTTAGCTTCGTGGTGGGCGTTTCGACTTCCTATAAGATTATGATTCCTATAAGAATGAATTTAGTCTAGAAGTACAAATGGCTGTAAAAGACATGAAAAAAGGAACAGCATCAGGTTGCGAAGAAGTGAGGGCAGAAGTAATAGTGTATTTGAAAATTAAATGAAGGAAACATAGAAACTCAAAACGTAGAAACAAGAAATCGTAGGAGTTGTATGAGAAGGTGTATCGAAGTTAAAGAGCACAGAATGTGTGTTGAGATAGAAAAGTATGGTGATCTGTCCTCTCTGCCTACCTAAACAGGGAAATGGCAAGACGGTATGTAATATTTTTAATCTTCCAATAATAGTGTTCCATTCCCAAGGTGAGCGCACTTTAGGAGGGTCTGCTCTCTAAACGGCACTATATAAATTATTCTTTTATTATTATTTCCTCATTTTCCCTAACTTCTCGCACCACTTTTTGCACTTACTATTAGAATAGAATTTCCTCACAAATCTTAAATTTTTGTATGAAGCTATCTTACTTATGTTTCCAATTTAGTACTACATCTGCATTCAATCCATATAATATACCCCAGCTCTAATTTTCTCCAAAGAATATGATGAATACAGAGGTCAATGGGTGGCATATAAATGTCGAATGGGAATGGGAATGTATGCGGATTCCTGTATGGTGATGATATGAAAGTGTTAATGGGGAACGAAAATGAATTACAGAGTTTGTGAAGCAAATTGTATAAGAGATGCGAAAAGAAAGATCTGAGAATGAATGTTGAGAAATCCAGTCATGATGATAGGAAAGTTTGATTGGGAATTGCAATATTTGGGAGCGCAATGAAAGACATACGAGATATATTGAATGGCATTTAGGGATAACAAACAGTCAATAGGGTGCTATAACATATATACTCAAATCAGACTAAATCAAAATCTGCTAAGGTGACAGTTTAAGACAGTATTCTAGTACCAGCTTTGATGTATGAAAATGAAACATGAAAGAGAAAAGACTGAAAGTTAAACAAATGCTGTAGAATGCGTGTACTGAAACAAATACATGGGGTAACAATGTAGGGATAAATGTTAACTTAAAGCTGATGTGTTAAGTAAGATGAAGAAGTGCACTGTGAGATGGTTTGAGCATGTAGAACGAATCAATTAAGAAATACTAACAAAACAAATATATACAGTGCAAATGTAAGTAAAAGTCATTGCAGAGGAAGACCAAAGAAGTGTGGTTGGTTGAAGTGAATATTTTGAAAGAAGGAAATGTCAGAGAAATCGTAGTTGTATAAGATGTCTGGTTGTAGAAGAGGCGAAATATGTGTGTCGCGATAGGAAAGTCTGACGCTCTCTCCTCTCTGTCCCAACAGGAAAACGGCGTGATGGTATGTATGTATGTAATATATAACAAATATGTATGTAGTATATAACAAAAATGAAAAACAATCTTGTAAAATTAAAATATCGGAATCTAGTGATTTAAAATTCTTTTAAACCTTCTTTTTTCCTTTGACGTTCCCTTATTATATGTTTTTTAAGAGCAGCCCACATTGGTTGGCTAATTTTTTGCTCTTTATTTTCTTCATCTGTAGCAGAAGTAACGGCAGGCATTTTATGAAAATTCGTTTCAACACACTTTAAAACTGACTTTAAACTAAAGACAAAATAAAATGAGAAATTGATTGTAAACAAATTCTGAACAAATACATATAATACTAAAAACTAAAAATATTTAAATATTAAAAATATTGACATTTCTTGGCATCAATACGTCATCTGAAAAACCATAAAGTTGTAGTACAAAAATATAGATCTTCTTCTTCTTGAATAATGGGCGTGAACTATTATAAATGAAGGAGTATACGCCAGTGTCAAGTGATGAACACAGACTAACATTATTCTTCTTCTCAAATAATGCCCATGAAGTTCTATATATAAAGGAGTATACGCCAGTGTAAGATATGAATGAAAATATTGTTTACAGTAATACCTCCTTTAGCGCCAGGGATAAGTTCCTCAAAATTATATCGTTAAAAGATGTAAAAATAACATGCGAAGTATAGGAATAGATTTCCAAAATAAAAATTTATAATTCTTGATTATTCAGGAAAGTTCACTAGCTGCTTATATGTTAGCAATAACTGCCTTGCCCATTATAGGCGTTAAACTTTTTTGAACTATCCACGAGATCCTATAAAATTTCTTCATCTTTGTTTTAAAAATGTTGAATAAATCTCTTATGTACTTCATTTTAAATTGTCATTTAACCGACTGGCATGTGACGTTGGCTCATATCAACAATTCAAACACGTAGCATCTATTTGACTTTTTTATAATGCTACTTCGTGTTCGAGTAATTTTTTACACTAACTTTGCTATTGTTTTCAACCGTGGCTTATATTTTTTTATTGGCTTGCAATGTTTGCGATAGTTGAGTACGATAATCCCGTTTGAAAAGACACTATATGTACTCTACTTTTCCCCACTTTCAACAAGGTTTATTGTATTAAATTTTGTCTCTAAACTTATTGATTTTCGTTTATGTGACATTTTGATTTACTGCGGGGTTTCACTAATTAATTATTTAGAGTAAGATGCTATACATGTAAACATTACAGTATAATTTATAAATTTAGTGATTTCTTAGAAATGCGCGCACACTTATAGTGCGATATGTATACATTTATATCTACAACGCATGTTGATAAAAAAAATCCAGTTTGTAACAAATTTATTATGACCATAAATATTTGATTTGATTAATATTATTTATATATTGGGTGTTAACATAAGTTGTGTCCGTTTTTTTCAAATGAAGAGAACAAGAGGACACAACAAAAATTTTTTTGTCAATAATATATTCTCCTTCATTATTTACAACTTCTTGCCAACGTTCTACAAGTTTTTCAATGCCTGTGCGATAAAAACCATCCAGTCTTGACTCGAGGAGTTCGTCCAACCATGTCCGCAATTCTACGTCAATATTGAAGGAAACGCCGCGCAAATTGTTCGAAAGCGACCGTAAAAGGTGGAAACCGACGGCGCAATTTCTGGAGAATATGGAGGGTGCGGCAGGACTTCCCAACCAAGCGTTTGAATGGCATTTTTCATAATGTTGGCGATATGAGGGCGGGCGTTATCGTGTTGCAGAATAACGCCATATTGCCGATCTGGACTTTTTTGTTGAATTGCAGTGTTGAACCGCTGCATTTGCAGAATGTATAGCTATCTGATTGCGTTCAAGTATCTCGTAATGGATGACGCCTTGCCAATCCCACCAGATGCAAATCATCGTCTTGCGCGGATGCAAACCTTGTTTCGCTCTGGGCGTTGCTTGTTGACCATAACTCACCCATTCTTTCCGTTTCTTCATATTCACATAAAGGCGCCATTTTTCATCACCAGTAATGATGCGGCAAAGGAACCTTTGCTTGTGGCCATGCGTAGCTCGATGATGCGCGAGCAAACCAACAGAAATTGTCGAACGTTGATTTTTGTTGTTTTCATTCAAAACATGTGGAACCCAAGCGCCGAACTTTTGGACATTTCCCATTGATTTAAGATGGCGGTATATAGTCATGTGACTACAATTCATCTGCTCAGCCAATTCTACGGTGGTTTGAAGGGGATCTTAATGAATAATATGGTTTAAGCGGTCCTCATCGAAGTCCACTGGTCGTCCTGAACGCTCCATGTTTTTCACGTCGAAATTACCGTCTTTGAAACGCAAAAACCATCGACGAGCTGTCCTTTCATTCATATCATCTTCCCCGTACACTTCGCAAATATCGCGAGTAGCTTGGCAGCTTTATTCCCTCGATTGAACGCGAACAAAAGGTGTCTAAAATGCTCACTTTCGTCTACTTGACATTCCATTTTGAAGGCTTGTAATCAAATAAAATAATATATGTTACGTAAAAGCAAACACAATATCTTGTAGAACAGAAAATTTTCGTTCGAATGACGTATAATTTTTACCATTTTGTTTTACTTTTGGTGCTCATTTTTAAAATTGAAAAAAAAAACGGACACAACTTATGTTAACACCTAATACTTCTTATTTTACATAATATACTCGTATATAGGAGTTCACGGTCATTATTCAAGAAGAAGAAGCTATTATTTAGTTTACCAAAGTTTAATTTATCGAGTTTAAATTTGTGTGAAGCGATATGAGTGATGATCATCTATTTTGATGATAAAAGCTGTTTAAATTTATAAATTAGTCTTAGTTCATTGTATTATATTTGCTGTTAGTTTAGTATTGTTACTTTTTTGACTGTCGATCTAAATCTGACGTTCGTTTCTATACATTTCCAAAATCTCCGAGAAAACACACGTAATGGTTGATATGTCTTCCAGATCTTGCACTTGGTTTTTATTTTGTCTGGTGGAAGTGACCTTCAGTTGGTGGTCATTAGCTATGATAGTATTTGTTTTGTTATATCTAATATATGATGATTGAGTAGTGTGTATTTATCTAATTATTGTCTTTTAAAATTTGGTCAATATAGTTTTTTTTGAGAATTTTAAGTGTACGAGTACATAAAATTTATTTTATAGATTTAATATATTATTCTTCCTTGATAAACATTGAAGTTGTGACTTAAATGAAATGTTAACAAACAAAATGCGTTTTTCTTTCATTCCCGAGTACCTCAAAAATTGGGTTTCATATCTGGACTACATTTTCTAGTGTCATTTTTCGGCAGAAATAAAGCTAGAACATAGTGCCGCTCTCTAGTGGTAGAATCGAAATTAAGATTGAACAATTTGTTTCAGCTCCTTTAATCAATCCAGATCGCGATCAGTGGATTGCAAGCTTGATTTCAAAATATCTGGATATTTTGTGATCTGATGTATCAATCCGTCAGTCCGCTTCTTACACAATCAATCTGGATCGCGATCGTTGATTTTGATCGCAGATCGCGATCCAGATTGACCGTCTAAAGCAATGATACTCAACCTTTTTTTTCTTCGGGCCACATACATATATTTGTAAAGCTACGCGGGCCGCAACACTATACTGGTATGACAAAAAATATCATGAAACCCACCACCCCCGTTTTTTTGGAAAACCATTTGAGATTTATAAAAATATAACCAAAACAGAATAATAATAGTACACATCACTTATCAGCATACGGTTCGTTAAAAATTACAATAGTGAAAAAAATAAAACTCAAAAGTAACATGTATCCAAGCGTTTATTTTGAAATTAGTGTGATTTTTGACATTGGGATAAATTTTCAACAATTTTAGACAAATCGGGTTTATAATTGCTGCATGCTACCCTCAATACGTCATCAAGGTGAGAATCAGTAAGTCGATTCCTGTATACGTTTTTTGCATATTTCATTTTGGAATATGATGACTCACAAAGATATGTTGATGCAAACAATGTGAGGAGCAGGCAGGCACAATTTTTTAGTCTTGTATTTTTCAGTAACTAATTCCCAAAAATGGATGTACTCCTTCCCCTCTCTTTTTTCTTCAAAAATAGCTTTCAGATTAGTATCGTTCTTAAATTCGATAAATTCATCAAAAAGTACTGCATAATCATATCCCAATGCAGCTAAATGTGTTAAAGTTGCTGTTTCTAGGTGCCAGGGATTTTCTATAAGTAACTAACAATTCTTGATACTACGTAAGTCCTGAAATCTGCTCTTAAATTCCTTAGCTAAGGCAGCTAAATAATTTAAAAATATCTTATAGTTTTCTTCAGAAACATGTATACCATCTTGTTTAGCTTTTATAACAGTTGGAAAGTTATGCAATACTTGGTTCTCTATTTCTTCGTGGTAGATGTTCAATTTCTCTTCAAAAGCAAACACTTTATTCGCCATCTGCGAAATGATTTTATTTTCGCCCTGTAGGCCACGATTGAGTTCATTAAGTTTTTCTGTGATATCACACAGAAAAGCTAAAAGACACCATCATCCGTCATTATTAAGTTCGCTGTAAATTTTATTATTTTGTTGTAAAAACAAAATAATTTCATGCCTCAAAGAATAAAACCGTTCCAGAACTTTACCTCGGCTTAGCCATCTCACCGAGGTATGTAAAAGAATGTCACTATAGTTACTGTTCAATTCTTCCAAAAGACTTTTAAACTTCCTGTGGTTCAGTTCTTGGGCTCTAATATAATTAACTATACTTATTGCAGTCTTCATCACGGCGTCTATTTCGGCAATGGAGATACGTGCTGATAAGTTCTCTTGGTGTATGATACAGTGGAAAGATAAGAGATTTGTTAAATTATATTTCTCTTTCAATAAAGCAACAAATCCTTTTTCGGATCCGATCATTGAAGGGCATCCATCCGTGCATACACAAACCAATTTTTGAATATCAATATCATTGTTTTCCAGAAATGTACTGATAGTATTAAGATAGTCCGTGCCTCTGGTTTGATTTTTCATAGGAAGAAATTTCAAAAAATCTTCATGAACTGAATTGTGTCCTGTACAATATCTAACAAAAACGGAACATTGTGATGTTGCTGAAATATCGGTGCTAGAATCAAAAGCCAAACTAAAATATTTGCATTTTTTCAGATCTTCTATGATGCGATTAAATATGTGTTTTGCAATATCTTCAATGCGTCTAGCAAAGGTAGAATCAGAGAGATGCATACTTTTGATCTGAGATATTATTTGATTTTTATTGCTAAATTTATCAAATAATACGTTGGAAGCACTGAGGAAACATTCTTTCACAACCTCTGCGTCGGTAAATGGTTTCATATATTTACCAAGTATGTAACAAATTTCATACGACGCTCTTGTCACTGCTGCGTCATGTGATACCGCCATTGATATAATATTTTGTTGATGTTGTAAGGACTTCTTGAAGAATGTTAACTTTTCACGTCTTATTAAAGAGCCATGAGGAAAGGTATCACTAAATGTTTTGTGCTTCGTGGTATAATGACGAAGAATGTTATATTTTTTCAATATAACACTCTCACGACATATCAAGCATGTGGTTGAACCATGTTTATTTGACACAACGAAATATTCTTCTTCCCATTTGTCTTGAAACACTATTTTTTCGTCGGACATTTTTCGATTGCATTTCGAAGACCCACCCGCCAGTAAGGGTAATTAAATTATAACAAAACAATATTTTATAAGACAGCAAAAAAAGCTATCGTATCCGTGTTCCACGTAATGTTTACTTGAAATAAAGCCGCAACACTGTGACTGTGACGCATTCAACTTTGGAGCTGTCAAAATTTATGTGTTGCCACAAGCAAAATTATTTGCGCGCATATTTGTCTGTCAAATGTTTGTTTTTTGGGAATAAATCTAGCGTGTGCAGTAGCAACACTCTTATACCAGATCTGATGTTGACACGACAACGACCATCCTCTTCGGGTTTCCATGTCTGTACGTCAAAGTCGAAATTAATCTCAAGATATACGAAATATAGAATGCCAGATTTTGTAAATCATGTTCCTGATAATAAATGTGTTGAGGGCCGCACAAAAAAGCTTGGCGGGTCGCAGGTTGAGTATAACCGGTCTAAAGGGTGCCTTAGACGGTCGAGGGAGGAGGGAAATTGTCCAAGCAGCTCAACTTTTTTAGTCACTAAACCGCAGATCAAACTGTTTTCGCAAGCTTGAAAGAATCTGGTCATGATTTTCTCCTTTGTAGATTTCACGATTTATTTCTTTTTCCAGCTTCTCTTTCAAACAGGGGAAATGTTTAACTTCTCCACGACTCAGGTTGTGCTCCCAGAATGTAAGTTTGTTGGAAAATGCCTGTACTTTAGAGATCATTTCCCCAAAAATTTTATCTTGTCCCTGAAGTTGAACATTCAGTTAATTTAATTTTTCTGTAACATCCACAAGAAAGGCGAAATCCCGCAGCCACTCAAAATTTGTAAGCTCTGAGTATGTTTCATCACTTTCCTTGAAAAATTCGACTATTGTAGGTAGAAGTTCATTAAAACGACGAAGAACATGTTCTTTACTCAACCAACAGATTTCTGTGTGGAGCAGGTCTCCATACTGGCAATTAAGCTCATCTGTCAGAGCCTTGAACAAGCGTCTTTGGAGAGCACGAGCCCTCACCTGGTTAATAATTTTAACAACAAGTTTCATGCCACTTGTTAAGCATTTAATTGAAATTTAGTTCGAGAAATATTTCATTTCGGAGTCCAATAATAAAATTTGAGAGGCAAATTTATAAATATGATAAAATATCCTACGCGAGCTACCGAAATGCCGCTCGCGAGCGACCAAAGGCCCCGTTACACGCTCAATCTGGATCGCAATCCGTGATCGCAATCAATGATCGCGGTCAAGATTGACCGTGTAATGAGCGGATTGATGGATTGATCAATCGGATCGCAAAATATCTGGATATTTTGAAATCACGCTTGCGATCCGCTGCTCGCGATCGGGATTGTTCGTGTGAGGTCGTGTAAGATCGCGTCAGTCAACGCTTACGTACCGATAGAGATGGACGTATGCTCTCTATCGGGAATTTTAAAGAAAATAAAGCCGCAATTGGCTGAATTGACGATAAATAAATAAATAAACAAGTTGACGTGAGAAAAAAAAATGTCTGAGATCGAATTATAGGAGAAAATTAAAAAAAAATACAAATTCAAGCTTCACTGATAGATGCAGGAGACATGATAGCAGAAAATTTAAGGTCTTCAATATTTCTGCCTGTAGCAAGATAACGCAATGTTACTGCTAATTTTTCTTCAGGTGTTTTACTTTTTCTCATACAAGTATCTTGTTTAGATATGTATGAGGTTATCATTTCTAACAACTCATCAAAACATTTTCCACTCATCCTGAAGTATTTTTTATAGTCATCTTTTTTAGCAGTTAATCGTATTTATTTTAGTAGATTTAAATGGGTATACAATTATCTCATTCGTAGCCACTGTTTAACCCAACGTTTCCTTCGAACTCGCTTTTTCAAAGTTACGGCCAGAACTAGGGCTACAACAGCTTATATTTTTTTATTTTTACGTCCATTTTGAGTTGAGAAAGATGTTGCCGCAGCGGCTGCGGGGTGTGGACTGATGGAAATCGGATTGATCGTGTAATGTAGTCGCGCGATCCGTCAATCCGTGATCGTCGATTTGGATCGCGGATTGCGATCCAGATTGAGCGTGTAACGGCGGCCTAAAGAGTGCCATACCGCCGCGTTGATTTTAGTTGCGCAGAAAAATCTTAATTTCGATTCTACCACTAGAGAGCGGCACTATGTTCTAGCTTTATTTCTGCCGACAAATGACACTAGAAAATGTAGTCCAGATATGAAACCCAATTTTTGAGGCACTCGGGAATGAAAGAAAAACACAGAATACGTGGATTGAACGAAATCGGATTGATTGTCTAATGTAGTCGCGCGATCTGTCAATCCGTGATCGTTGATTTTGATCGCGGATTGCGATCGAGATTGACCGTCTAAAGCATAGGTTCTCAACCTTATTTTGCCCCCCGCCCACTTTGAGAATATTTTTTTTTCTAAAGCCCCCAACTTTTTTTACTTGCGAATCTGAAACAGCTATTGCCACGATTATATTTAAACGTGTAATATTATATACTATAGTCGTAAGATAGGATATGACCTTATCCTATTTCTGAGTTTAAAGAAGACTGTTTCAATGAGAACAATTAAAACGCATACTTAATTATATTGAAAAGTATTTTTATTAACATTCAAAAGACATTGAATTTATAACTTATCTAATGAGAAGATTGAATTTGATGCATTTTAAGGAGTTTGTTAATATCAGGCTCGATTTTACTTTAAAACAACCGTAAGTCGCCGCGTTCAGTAACATGGAGCCGATTTCTCTTTTTAGTTACCAATGTTGCTACAGCACTAAATCCCCGTTCAGCTAAATAGGAAGATGGGAATGCTATCAGAAATCGTTGAACAATCGACCATAATCCTGGGCACAGTTGAAAAATCGGCTTCTGCAGCCAAAATTCTTGGTAGCCATTCTTGAATTTAAATTTTGATTCCTCAGTTCTATTAGTTCTTCTTCTAACTGGGATGATCCTGCTGTGTTATTTGAAAAAGGATCCAAAACCCAGTCTGGTATGTCCATGTTTAAAATGTCCTGGAATCGTTCCTTGAAATCACTGTGGAGGTTTTCCAAGTGTTGACAGTAAACAAGCAAGTCGTCGTGCTTGAATGATACTGCTGATAAATTTGGGAAGTTATTGAATTCGCGACTGCCGACAATTCTTTTGTATAATACCAGTTTGGACACGAAAGCAGCAACGCTATTTTTTGTCTTAATCAAGTTTATGTCGTCGCCTTAAAGTTGGAGATTGACATCATTAAACATTTTATACAGGTTTGTCAAGTACGCAATATCGTTCTTTGATGAGATGAGGTTGTCGCGCAATTCCGTGTCATTGTTTCCTAGGAATTCTATCACAGACCCAAACAGATTGTAAAATCAAGTCAAACAAGTACCTTTTGACAGCCAGCGCACCTATGTGTGAAGCAGCAATCGGTTGAAATCTTCATCATTGAACATTCAACGAGTTACTTCTGATTTTATTAACTGCTCTGATAACATATTGCAGTGATGTGTGGAGGCGTTCACTCAGGTTTTTCGCAACCAAATGCTGGCGATGAATTACGCAATGCACAGCAAGCACGTCAGGAACTTTATTTTTTAAGCACGCTATGAAGCCTTTGTGACGCCGTCATAGCCGGTGCGCCATCCGTAGCAACTGACAAAATATTATTAAAAGGAATTTCCTTTTTGTCACAAAACTTTTCCAGTGTATTAAATATGGTTTCTCCTTTTGTATCTGTTTCCAAATTGGTAGCAAACAATAGTTCTTGACATATTTTCTCATCTTTGATAAACCTCACGTATGACAATAACAATGCTTCATTGGTTGGTAAAGTGGACTCATCCAGTTGAATTGAAAATTGACAAGTCTGCAGATGATTGCACAATGATTCTTCAATGTTTTCAGCCATCTCATCAATTCGTTTTTGCACAGAACTATTGCTCAAAGGAATTTTTCGGATAATATCTGCAGCTGGTTTATGGAGCACAGTGGTTATTACTTCTTTTACTACTGGTAAAATGAAATCTTCCCCAATAGTATGTGGTTTGTCTGTTTTAGCAATCAACAATGAGATATTGTACGAAGCTCGAAGTCCGTCATCGTCTTGATTAGAAGCTGATGAAAAAAGTTGGCTGAATTTCGTACTTCTTTTTCATGTCTTGAAAATAGGTCACATCTTTGTCTTTCTTATCCGGGTGTATTTTATTAAAATGATCTTGAAGCCTAGAAGGCTTCATCGCTTCATTTGAAAATGTTTTTTGACAAATAAGGCACATTGGCGATGATGGATTTGTGGGATTTTCGATAAATCCGTATTTAATATAATCCACACTATACTGCCGTCTCTTCTTTTTTACTTCCGACACGGTCTTTACTTTATAGATACGTGAGTAGTAGTAGTGAAAAGATCAATTTTTAAAACCCTGTCATCGATAATGCTAATGAAAATAAAATGAACAATCACTGCCTTTATATAGGTTGGAGACATATAACACGCATCGACAGGAATAAGATAAACATGCAGTGACTCGTTTATAACACCCGGTGCGGAAATTATAATGATGTATAATTACTATAGTGGCTTTTGTTTTTCTGAATAATCAATTTCTGCATCATTGAATTGAGTGGATAATAATAATACTGCTTTATTTTTTGTGGTACACACGAAACAAGTATTTTATTTTCAGCTACTATGGATTGTTTTCTCTCTAGACGGTATAAATTCAAGTGAGATTACTCTTTTATTTTTTCGAAGCGTGCCAGTTAGAGTTAAACCTTTTAATAAAAGATTATCGGCTAATTTGATGGAGGTAATAAAAATACCTGTGGTTATCCTCCTGTTCGTGCCATACTGCGGTTGAACCATTTCTATAACTACTCAGTTACCTTGATTTATCTCTCTCTACGATTATTTATCATACCAGAATAAGCCTGTAAATTTGTTATGCGTCATATGCCGCCGCAGTCGGCAGCAACCCAGATTTTGATGCCATATTTACCAAGTTTAGACTTCATGTACACGCGAAATGAACAATTCTCTCTAAAGTTTGCCAAACGTTCATCTACAGTTATATTCGAAGATGGAGAATAATTGCTTTTGCACATATCCATAAACATTTTTGAAATCCACTTAATTGGTTCTAATTTATCTGAAAAAACCCTGATATCTCTCTTCTCGGGTTTCTTTATCATCAAAACGAATATGACTGTAAATATAGATGAATCTATCTCGAGACAGAGCTGTTGTGAAAAATGACTGGCAAAAGGGACTTTCACTTATCCACAATTCACTCAAAGATAGCTTTCGTGTTCGATTTCTGCCAGGTGCGAGCAATATTCCAATGAATTCATATAACTCGTCTTTTGATATTGGTTGGTTCTTTTCTGAATGAATTCGATTTGTTTCTTAAACATCACTTTTACCACCTCTTCATTTACAAACAGACAACACATATATTTTATGGAGTGTACATTTATATTTGAATTTCTCAGTCCAGAATCTTCGATGAGAATATTTGATACCCGACCGATGCCTCGAAGATTGAGGTGGTACTCGTAATGAACTCCATTCGAATCCATGTTTTGATGTAAATAATATTTCTTCGTCTTCTTCACTCGTCTCCAAATCAGAATATACTTCATCCTGTACCTCGACAAAATCTTCTGATTCTGATATATTGCCTGTCGCCTTAAATTCCAAATCGCTATCATCGCCGTCGATATTTCCCGCCATCTCAATTATTATATTTTTGAAAATGAAATAATAAATAAAATGTACATTTATTATAAAAAGAGTAATGGTACAATATAACATACCAGATAAAAAATGATAATAGAAAAAACATACCAGATAAAAATAAAAAATAACAATCAGGATTATAAAACTGGTAACGACCCCTGGAACGGGGCGCTATACGAACTGTCAAAAAAGAATGAGTGTTTGACATTTCGTCAATTCGCGATTTAAAATCATTAATTTCTGTTGAATTAACTATGAATGTTTTGTTTCCTAATGACATCATTCAAATCATAGAGGTTTCGATGAGGAATACATAAAGTATGAAGACCCTGCAAGCAGTATATTTCGAGAAATTAAATAAAATATAAGTCATGATCACTCGCTATCCATCACCGTACGGCAAGTGTTAAGATAAATTTTAAAAAACTAATGATTTATGTAAACTGAATAAAAATAAGTAATGTTATCCATATTTGCCGAATAGAAAGGGAAATTGTACTTCTGGAGAGGATTTTGATCTTTTACATAAAATAAAAAGGTTTCTAGTTAATAATAATAAAAAAAGAAATTCAGTGTAAAAAAATATTCAAATTTATTCATTATACATAAATAACTAAATAAAAACTTAAAGTTAAAATATTTCTAAGAATTACATTTTATGCATATGGTACATCAGAGTAAATAAATAGAAATGAGTTGTGATTAAAATTAATACTGTAACAGTATTACTCGTATATGTTTTTGAAACATTATACACAGCTCAGTATTTATTGGTAGGTACAAAATTAAGGAATATTTGACAAAACTGATTCTAAAACTATTGAACTGATTCGCCCATCTACCTATAACTAATTCCATATTTAAGTGTAACTTGTGGAGAGTGAGTAGAAGCTATAGCAAGTAAGAGTGGAACATCATTGGGATCCAAATTCAGTGTTCTTGTAAGATACTCCATGTCACAAAAATCTTTATGCAAAAGCAGTTGAGCCAGTGCTTTTGATCTTATACACAACTCCCTCAGTTTTGATTCAATGTATGCTAAGCACTGAAAAGAAAATATTGAGATATAATACAAAAAGATTCAATATGTAACAAACACGCTATTAATTATTAGGTAGGTATCTTTAAAAAACTTAAAAACCAAAAATTAATTCAAACCTCCAGAGGTGGAACTTTAGCATGGCACATTTGTGGCAAAGAATCTAACATTGACGCCACAAGAGCTGACATCCCACCAGCACTGCCTCCAGCAGAACCCAAGACACGCACACTCCTGTCAAAACAAATTTCTCCACTGTATTAAATCGTACAGATTTTGTTAAGAACCCTTAATATATTTACATCTTCTTATACTTCTGTGGTCTTTAGCCAATATTTTCTAAATTATCAAAATGTAATTTTACATTTGAAGTTTTTATATATTTGTCAATTGAGTGACAGATTCAAAGTTAGCCTAAATTAATCTTAAATGAACAACAAAGCAAAATATGTATAAAAATATAGGAAATTTTTTGACCCAATTTTGAACTTATTACAAATTGACAAAATATCAAATAATTATATTTCAATACTGAAGAAAATGTGCTTACCAGTCATCAACATCAGCTAGAAGACAAGTAGTGCCACCTTGAAGTGCTAAATCTCGCTTCAGCAGATGTTCCCATTTCCCTTTTTCTCCCCCTATACCACCTGAAAACCATTTTTTATAATGTACAATTTAAAGAATGTTATCAATGTTTTACCAAGTAAGCAAATTTTATTTAATATTTGCCTTTATTGAATCATAATGACATATTTTTAGTAAATGACATCATGAATGCCAAATCACAACATTTTAGTTTGAAAATAGAGCAAAATCTCTAACAAATTCACAACACTTATCACCTAATGCTGATTTTTATCAATTATTTTATTCTATAGTTGCTTACAAGTTTGGGAAATTGGGTCGATGCAAAAGTTCGTCCCGTTTTTGGCGCTAGATGGCGTTGTATCGTAAAACCGAAGGGTTTTTAACTTCACACGTCCACAGTTTTGATGTTCTTTGACAGAAGGAATTTTAGCAAGTACTTGGGAAAAAAATTGTGTTATTTGATTGTGTTTTTTTTTACATTTTATTAAGTATGGCAGAAAATAAGGAGAATTTTTGACATATTATGTTTTTTTATTTCCAGAAAGGCAAGAGACGCAAAAGAAGATATGTGCTGTGTGTACGGTGAGGGTGTCGTTGACGATTCCACATGCCATAAGTGGTTCAGAAAGTTTCGTGAAAACAATTTTAATCTTAGCGATGCACCACGTTCTGGACGACCGGCTGAGGCTGATGGCGACGAAATATAGGCGCTAATTCAAAGTGATCAGCATAGAACGACTCGAGAAATCGGAGAAATTCTTGGAATCAACCAGTCAACAGTGTCAAGGTGATAACGTCAACTTGGAATGGTTAGCAAGGCCGATGTATGGGTGCCGCACGAGGACGACGAAAAATTTGATAGACCGAATTTCTGCTTGTAGTTATCTATTGAAGCGCAACGAAATCGATCCATTTTGAAAGTGGATGGATTTCGTTACAGGTGATGAAAAATGAATTGTGTATAATAATGTTTAGCGTAAGAGATTATGGTCTAAGCGCGGAAATGCCCCCTTCAACCAGAGCCAAAGCCAGTTTACATCCAAAGAAGGCAATGCTATGCATTTGGTGGTACTGAAAGGGAATTGTTTATTATGAGCTGTTACCTGAAAACCAGACTATTAATTCGGAGAAATACTGTTCACAACTAAGTGAATTAAAGTGAGCAATCGACCATAAGCGTCCTGAATCAGCCAACAGAAAGGGTATTGCATTTCATCAAGACAATGCTTGTCTTTGATCACCCGACGCAAACTTTTACAATTTAACTGAGATGTTTTGGTCCATCCACCGTACTCTCACGACCTTGCGCCCTCTGACTATCATTTATTTAGATCGCTTCAAAACAGCTTAGATGGTAAAAACTTTTCTTGCTTGGAAGACCTCAAAGCTTCTATGAGCGATTATGTAGCTAGCTACCAGAGAGATGGAGAAAGGTCATCCAACAGAACAGCACATAGTATATTGATTAAATGTAATTTTTAGTAAATAAATTTTTTCTTCAATTTTTGTATAAAAAGTAGGACGAACTTTTGCATCAACCCAATAGTTTGATGATTGCGAAGTTTATTACTCACGACATAACTATGGTCAGTAAATATCCATAAAAGTTTTGATATACTGCTTGAATGAAGTTTACATTTTTTTACTCTGAACTTATGAAAAATTATGGATGTAAGTGTCCATGCTATATATCAGGTGAGGCGAGTATATCAATTATTGTATTTTATATCTTCGAAATAGAGTGATATTATATTTACCTTGTAGAACTAAATCAGAGATATAGTGATCTGAAACTCCACCCAGTAAACTACTACAATACCCTGATGTTGGTGATTGATTATTTTCAGATGAAAAAGTCATTCTGAAAAAGAATATGAAAGATTTATCAATTAATAGGGATGCATCATGGTGTCAGTCCTAAATCTCGATATTCTGTAATGCCACAAAAGATAAGAGATAAGGAGATTGGTAAATAAAAGGAAAGAGTGATGAAACTAGACAAAACAAGATATATAGTATGATACATGAGAATTAAACATTATGTACTTTAATTTGTATATTACTCATTTAATGTTTATGAGGGTAGTTTGAAAAGTTTGGTAAATATATCAGGGCTGTGGAGTCGGAAAAAAAAAAACACGACTCCGACTCCGATTCCTATATTTGCCAACAACACGACTCCGACTCCACAACTCCGACTCCACGACTCCGACTCCAAACTCTGACTCCACAACTCCGACTCAAAAAAGATCAATTTTATCAGGTTGTTTCCTACCTTTGCATATAGCCATTTTTTCATGTTATAGGGATAAAAATAAAACAAGATCAAACTTTAATAATTATTTATTAGAATTTAATAGAATTTATTCTTAAAAACAACATTGCTTCTATTAAATCTGTATTCGTAGAGGCTCTCAAATCAGAATTGAGAATTTTAAGAGCGGAAAATAACCGCTCTACGGATACTTGGGTTGGCGGTAATGCTGTAACGATCAATGCTGAATCTTTTACGATTTCTAGATACCGCTGTATTGCCATTTCAACATTTAACTTATAAGTTCGGTCAATTTTTTCCATTATTTTCAATGCATCATACATTTCAATTTTAAATTTTGAAATAGTCTCCTTCATCTATATTGGGACTGGGATTCAAACGAGGACGTTTTAGTTTATCTTGTTCATTGAGATATTTTTCAAAATCGTCTTCAGATTCAGCGGTGTCGGATGAAGATGATGATACTTCGTGTACGCTGCCTGCTGTCGTCTCTTTTTCTAGTCGAAGGCCTTTCATACGAACGGTTAATTCAAACAGAGCGTTTTTAGTTCTATTTATTTGTTCTTCCGTCAATATGGATCGAACCATGGGGTTAACATAGATCCCAGCCAACAGAATTTTCTTTCGACGTGAGAAAGAAGGAGACAAGCACATTTTCGTAGACTTTATGCATTAAATGGATCTCGGTGATTCACCATATCGGCGCGACTTGCGCCTGCAAGTTTAATATTCGTGCACAATACACATTCATTATAATAATTTAAAAAAATGTATTTTAAATTTTAACGAAAAAGTAGTCGGAGTCGCTCGTTTTTTACGACTCCTACTCCGACTCCGACTGCCGAAACACCGCGACTCCGACTCCACAGCCCTGAAATATATACATGAGATGGCGCCACTTTATAAAGTGACATCACTGCTAGAAGTATCATTCTTCAAGCGTCCTTGTCAAAATTTCAGCCAGATATGAGGCGTAGTTGATGTTTGACAGCTATTTGAATCAATCACTTTACATGTGTCGCAAACAAGTTCCGTGCTGTCACGTTTTATTTGAAGAATGTAATGTTTTTATTTGAAGAAGTTAACAGCTGCACAGATCAAAGCCGAGTTGGATGAAGTTCACAGGGACTCTGCACCAGCGTTGAAGACTATCTATTTCTGGATAAATGAGTTTAAATGTGACCGTAATGCGCCCAAGATGAATTGCGTCCAAATTCCATCCACTGGATGCCCAAATTCCATCCATCACGGAAATCATTGAAAAATTCCATGGTATCGTAATGGAAGACCGTCGAGTACATGTGCGCAAGATTGCTGAGGTTGAGGGCATCTCAAGTGACCGGGTGCCAACATGAAAAATTGAATATGAAAAAGCTGTCTGCGCAATAGGCGCCACGATTGTTGACTGTCAACCAAAAACGCACTCGAAAGAATATTTCAACACTATATTTAATTTGAAATTTCCCTGTCATAATATTATCTTAGAAAAAACATCATTAACGATTCCAAGTTACTACTTAAAAAAAACAAAATATAACTAATATTCAAATTTTACACAAAATATGGATATGCAGAAAAGATCTATGCCACAAACATTTTTTTTTAAATATTATTTGAAGCATCAAATAATGAACACGCCTGATTTACATACATAAATATTTATTTTTGATTAAATAATTTCTTGAAATATCTCATTCCATACATGGCTGTGCTAGAGAATCTTACATTTTCTCAAATATCTCAAAATTGTTAGAACATGTTTGAATAATTTTTGCATGCTTACACCCATAACATAACTTTTTTCTATATTTTTATGACTGTAATACATTTATTATTACCATTATCATCATCAGCCCTACAACCCACGGTGCATTCTCTATCACTGATACATCTATACCATAATATAAATATTTTTCAAAACTTACATTGGCATTGGAAGTTCCAGGAAATCTTGATTGGAATTTATATAGGATCCCAATGACTCTCGATCTAAATGAACCAGCTCTTTTTGAGAATGTTGAAGATCACTTGGGCCGGAATTAACTATCAATGTATTTTCTAGTTTTTTTTTCACAAATATTTTTGATTCAAATTTTTTTTCAATAGGTTCGGTTGCAGTGGACGGCACAATTTTTTCTTTGGCATATTGGAATTCACATTGGTCAGGGATATCACTAGTATACTCTAATTCAGAAGCATTTGAAGGCGTTTGAAGACCTTGACCACTAAAAGAACAACTAAGACATGTATCACAGTCTTCGGGTACAGTAACAATGCTTGAACCTGCTTCTAATTCCACACAGTCAAATTTTAAATTTCCAGGTTTTCCTATTACATGTCTATCTAAAAGTTCCAGATTTTTACTTTTCATATAATTAGTAACGATTTGCGGATATTTATCGAATTCAAATTTTACTCCGGAATGCTTTTTATACTTGGAATGTTGACACTGAGGTTTACGTTTACAACAATCTTCTGGTTGCAATGAACATCTATCAGGTAACTTTGAATTTGGAGTGTTTGTATTTTCTCGAGGATAACTTTTTGAGCGGATATGTTCTTTTTCTTTGGTTTCAACACTTTCTTTATGTGGTTCCTTTATACTTATTCTTTCCTCATCTACTATATTGGAGTTATTTGTTTTTTTGTTAGATAAATCTTTAAGGCCAACTAAAATTTCATCTTCTCCGAGAACAAAAACTACACCGGGACTATAAATGGTACTTTCAGATTTATCAATGTCATTATTTATTATCAAACTTCTTTCTTGAATATTTTCAGGGGCTTTACATTGTTTCTCACAATCTAGCTTCATACTTTTATTTGGTCGTGTAATCCAACCATTGGCTATACTGTCTGAATTGGAAATACTTGGTTTAGCATCATATTCATCATTCAGATTATATAAAACAGCACTAGTTGGCACACGGCACAATTTGTTCACTTTAGTTCTAATGTCACCAAAATTAATATCACTTTCTTTTGAAGAGTTGCTTTCAATATTTTTATCACATTTATTATCACTTAAATTAACATTAATTGTATAATTTTCCTCACTAGCAGCCATTTTTAATGTAGAAATAGAATTCACACTTGAGGCGCCAGAACTTATATTAGCATCACTTCTTTTTTCTAAATGAATTAATTTACAGGCCTGACTTGCCGGGCGCTTTAAACGCTTTGAATCTGATATTTTATTGTTCAATTCTATTTTATTGCACATATTTTTAGTATTAATTTCTATTTTTGAATCATCTTTAAATCTAGGTTTTTTAGAAAATACACTAGTTTGATTTGATGAGAAAATTCTCATTTCAATATAATCTCCTGTAGTAGTTTCACTCATATCATTATCAACATTATTTAACAAAAATGCAACATCTTCACACTGATGATTACTCACTAACAAATCAACAGAATCCCAAGGCACAGGTTTTGTTTCAACATTTAATCTCTTAACTTCTCCACATCTAATGAAGTATGATAAAACATTGAGAATTTTCTTCACAAGGCTCACATTTTGTTTGCCATAAATTACTGTTTTTGATATTCTTGAAGGTGTTCCGATGACCCCGTACAATTCACCAAGCTGCGCCCATAAAGGGTTATAGGGATTGGAATTGTTAAGTGCATCTAATTCTTTCTGCTGAGATGAGGCTGATACATTGTATGGACTCACTGAGTTAACCCATCCGAGGTGATAAGTTAATATGTTTGTCAAGAGAGTACTCATAAAACTGGAATAAAAAGCATACTATAATAATTTATATCATATTATGTTTGAAAAATATATTGTGGTCATAAGTCAATATTATTTCATTTATTTTTTTCCTTAAAAAATTTATGAAAGAAAAACAAATGTCTAATAAATATTTATTTAAGAAATTTCAGATTTATGAAAATATATAATGAATTAAATTAATAGGACTTTTAAGATTATACTTACAAATATGTATCCTTGGTATCCATAGTACACAAAAGGGAACAAAAGTCATTCATAAATAAACCTGCCATCTTGTCTTTTGCAAAAATTCTCTGTGAACATGACAAATTGGGCCACATTGGTGTACCTATTCGAGGGCAAGTTAATAAATCCACTAACCTAAAAAATGGTCGTTTGAATGATCATTAATATAATTTACAGCATTTATTATTAATTAAATGATTTTAACAAATTCTTATAAATCTATTCAGAAGATATAAACCAAAAATACGTTTTATGTTGTTTATTTTATAAAATGAGTCAAACTATGTATAATATCACCATATTCTCTCACCATTGTGCTGCTTCCTGTGTTGCTATGTTCATTTCATTTAAAAAATGTTGCGGTCTGCAGAGAGCTTCACAAACAGCTATTCTCAGTCTGCTCAATGCTCCTTCAACAAGTATAGCATGTTCCATAAGAAACTTCAACATTTGCCTGGAAACACAATATCAAGAATTAACGAGAAACCTTTCACTTAAAGTTGATAGTAAAAAAAAATCATCTCAGAATTATCATTCATATTATTTCAACATCTTGAAAAAATAATATTAGAAAATATGTTTCATATTTCATAAAAACTATGGTACAAATAAGAAGGAAAAAAAACATAGACCAGCTTGGGCTGCTTTATGAATTTTATGATGATTTTATCAACCCACAGACTTTGTTCTAGTTTGGCCAAATATTAAGGGTTTCAATTATCGAATAGGGAATATGATTAAAAAATTCAGTAATCAACAACGAATTCAAATTCTACAATAATAAGAAAATAGAACAGATCCAAAAGCCTATAGGCTAATAACCCTCCTCTCACTTTTGGGAAAAATCTTGGAATTGAGTCAGTGATAGACTCAATTCTCATTTTGAACAGACCTGCCCACTTCCCCTTTACAATTTGGGTTTAGGATAGGGGTCTCCTGCGAGGATGCCATTTGCCACCTTCAACATTATGTGGCGGACTCGAGAGAGAAATATGTGATCTTGATTTCTCTCGATATTTCGAGCCTTCCGATAATGCCTGGTGGTCTATGATTTTAAAGAAATTATAGCTCTTCAATATACCACGGAACATTTTTCAGTTAATTCAGGAGTACTTCAGAGATTGCAGGATGAGGGTTGACTGTGGTTCTGAGTTTTTATATAGGGAGGTCGTCATTGGTTGCCGCAGGGCAGTATATTGGATCCTTTGCTCTGGATCATCCTCATGGAAGATCTATTAAAAACTTTACTGCCCCCAAGATCTATGATTCAGGCCTACACCGATGATGGCCTGATTCTGATCAGAGCCAATGCCAGGACCTCGTTAGAGCCCCTCAGGGGTCTTCTTGGTCCGGATTGGTGAGTGGGGGTCCAGAAAGTGTTTTTGGGAATTGTGTGCTATGCAGCCAGGTGTTGGCACACAGAAGTTGACTCTCAGATGCCAGAAGGATGCTATTGGCGATCAACGGTGGGCACTGTTAGCTATCACCAAGGCTTATACGACATGCTCGGTGGAAGCACTCTCGGTCTTAACGGATCTGGAGGTCCAGTAACGCCGCACGATTATCCTTCTCGGTAAGGATCAGCCCGCGAGTATAGGTAACGCCCGCCTTCACCCCTTGCCAGGGACAACCCCTCACGCAATTTTTAAAGCCTGTCTAGAGGCCCAATTGTCGACATGGCAACATCGTTGGTTATTCTCCTCTGTGCGACAGAGTGCGCCTCGACTCCTCGTGGCTACACCCAAACTATTGGACTACCCAATTTCTCTCTGGCCATGGGAACTTTAATGGCAAACTTTTTAGCTTCAATTTTGTCCCTTCGCCCTGTTGCAATTTTTTCGGTTCGTCTTCGGAGCAATTGGCTTCTCCAGTCTAGTGGCATCAAAGGATAGTTTATGTTCTTCAGTGACGTCGGATCTTAAGTTCCTCGTCACTAATATCCTTTTCACACTCATGTGTGTCGCCACTGGAGGAATCCCTTTGGGCAGTTCCTTCTTCGCCACTATGTGATGTCGCGCTTATAAAAAAAATAAAGAAGATTTGATCTTCTAAATGTAGATCGCACTGGATGGGGACTTATTTCGTCCTCCATAATAGCGTAGGTGGTGATGGGATCGAACTGAACTGAACTGAATTGTAGGGTGTGGAGAGACTAAGTTGAAAGAAATGAGATTAGCAATAAAATCATCAACTAAAATTGAAGGAAATAATTCTTTTAAAATACTCACATGGCTAGTTACTAAAAACACTTGGATATATATAAATGGAAAATAAAATATTTACTTACGATTCTATTTTTTCTGTTAAGGTTATGACAATTGCTAAACCCATTTTAGTTTTCTTATTGTATATAGATTTTCCAGAACTACTTAAACTTTCTGATGTACTGCTCACACTATTTCTGCCAATCTATAAAGTTGAAGTAAAATTAAATTATAATAAAAAATGTTAATCAAATTATAATTACAAAATAATTACTGTTTTTTTTTAATTAGCTTCCGTATTTAAATATAAAATTTTTTGACTAGCATAATGATAGCGATTAAATTTGATCATATATAAGACAGGCATGTATTATTTTCACTATGCTTATTTTGAAACAATTTTAAGAAAGCATTAGATGAAGTATATTATGGAATGGAATTGTCACAAATGGTCTAATAGTGAAAAATATTAGGTGTTAACATAAGTTGTGTCCGTTTTTTTTTCCAATTTCAAAATGAGCACCAAAAGTAAAACAAAATGGTAAAGGTTATACGTCGTTCGAAAGAAAATTTTCTGCTCTACAAGATATTGTGTTTGGTTTGACGTTACATATATTATTTTATTTGATTACAAGCCTTCAAAATGGAATGTCCAGTAGACTAATGTGAGCATTTTCGACACCTCCTCCTGTTCGCGTTCAACCGAGGGAATAAAGCTGCCAAAGCTGCTCGCGATATTTGCGAAGTGTATGGTGAAGATGCTATGAATTAAAGGACAGCTCGTCGATGGTTTTTGCATTTCAAAGACGGTAATTTCAACCTGAAAGACATGGAGCGTTCCGGACGACCAGTGGACTTCGATGAGGACAGCTTAAACCATATTATTCATGAAGATCCCCTTCAAACCACCGTAGAATTGGCTGAGCAGATGAATTGTAATCACATGACTGTATACCGTCATCTTAAATCAATGGGAAAAGTCCAGAAGTTCGGCGCTTGGGTTCCACATGTTTTGAGTGAAAACAACAAAACTCAACGTTCGACAATTGACTGTCTGATTGCGTTCCACGTTGACTGTCTGATTGCGTTCAAGTATCTCGTAGTGGATGACGATATATGTAACGTAAAAGCAAACACAACATCTTGTAGAGCAGAAAATTTTCTTTCGAATGACGTATAACCTTTACCATTTTATTTACTTTTGGTGCTCATTTTTAAATTTGGAAAAAACGGACACAACTTATGCTAACACCCAATATTTATTACACTAGTAAGAATTTTTCTTGCAGATAATTAGCAAATATTATTAGGGAGGTTTAACACAGTTTGTAATGAAAAAGGTGAAAAATTAAAGCTATGGGTCTATAGGTTAAAACTCAATAGAAATTAAGGTTAAAATAAATATCAAATCAATACAAAAACTTACATGTAAATCTTTACAATTTGGTGATCCTGGAATGCTGGTGAAAGGCATATTTGAGTTTTCCAATGTTGTAGATAAATGTCGACTTAAACGCCATTGTAGACTGCTGGGTATGTTTGATTGGCATATTGTGTCTGGATCAGAATAAGAAAATTATTGAAAAATTTAATAATATAAAAGTCAGTGGATGCGAACAATTATTTGTATTGAAAGATTAATTCAGAGTAAAATGACTTGACTAGATAAGAAACGAGATGAACAAAGAACAAATGTACGTCAATCATGGTACAGTTATACAGACTTAAGTCCCGATAGGTTATTTATTTAATCACTAGGTTTCTGTCAGTGATTTTTAAAATACAAAAGAATGTATTTTAAAAATCACATTTTTACTTAATTTTTATTATATGAGTTATGAAGAAAACAGCAATAAAAAATAGAAATCAGCTATATAAAACATTAAGAAAATGTATAAATAAAAATAATTTCATGTTAAATGCACAAACCATCATTTAAGCCAGGGGTCCGCAAACATTAGGATGTTGAAAGTACTAGGTGGGTCAGATAAAAAAAATGTAATTCTATGTATATACAGGGTGTCCCAAAGGGCAACGTCAAGCCGGTATCGAGGAAGAGGCCAGCTTATGACGGTTCAGAATTTAAAAAAAATTCTTGAAAAAGCCTTATACTTTTCGAGTTATAGGCATTTCTTCGAAAATTGTGAAAGTAGCTACCCTGAGCTGAATGTTTGTATACTGTGACTACAAATTGCTATATTTTATGATTTTAATGGTTGTATCGCAATCCTAGATAGCCCTGCAATTAGTCGCAGTCAGATATAAAACAAAAAAAAATCTTCACGTTTGAACAAAAAATTGTTTTTGTCCGATCATAAAAAATAATATTTTTTATCAGCCAACTTTAACTCATCATACTGTAAAAATAATGTACTACGCTAACCTGGCAAGTTACATCAAAAGTTGGCCTGTTTAGTCAGGATTTCAAAATGGTACAATACATATTTATTACTCCTTTAAAAATAATTTTAAAACATTAATTTCTGTAATTAAAGATCGAATTAAAAAAAAAACGAGCGAGACAAACGATACTACGCATGAACAAGTTAGAGTAAGACACCATTTTTGACAAGAACTAGATATTACATATCAAAAATGGAACACTAGCTGTATTACTCTAACTGGTGCATGCGCATTCAACTCGCAGCTGGGCGAGACACGTAAATAGGAAGTAATTTTGTTTGACTGAATTTACTTTAATTAATATTTCACATCAACTGACACAAGCAACGAGGTTATCCCCAGGCTAGCTCAATTTGGGGATTGAGACTGAACAAGACCCTTTACTCTCAAGATTCGATAGGTGTTTGGCTGCGAAACAGCTGCTGCTCCAAGGGATGGGTACATTCAATAAAAACACATATAGCAGCAATTTAAAATGAATTATATTTCAAAAGATCCCACCGTTAAAATAGGACACAATGAATCGCAATTTCTAGCGCTACGCTTAAGCTTTAAACATGCGAATACCATAAAGGATGGATCGTCAGGTCTAAATCAACAAACATATGCTCACTTCGCACATAAAAAAGATTAGACAATTCTACAACGACTACGTTGTAACATAGACACAGTACTAGAATATATACACCCTCTGGGCATAATAGGGATTCAGAATTTACACAAGAAATCACCAGTTAAGACAGTTTTAATACGATAAATTATGTTAAAGCTGACTTCTTTCTGTGAGTTCTCACACAATAAGGCCTTTAATATTTTAACATTTTAGCATCTAGCATGTGCGTACAAAAACCGTTGACGGAATCGTACAAGCACCCCAGGCCTGTACAGGAATCTGCGACACGTCCGGGATGAAGAATGGTTGTCAAGCAAGTAAGCTAGGCCTGTACCACGCCTTCACAGCGTCCAGAAGGGAGGCATTCGTCCTATGGCAAATCGTTGCCGGAATAGATGGTTATGGAAATGGCTAGACTCGTGGCCAGATGGAGAGATACCTCTCTGCTAGTTCAGAAGCCTGACGCATCTAGCGTGAGCTTTCAAATTGCTTGAGCGATCTCTCGTTGAAGTTACTTTTCAAGTATACGGTATGTGATTGTACCGAGGAAGATATTGGTCTCTCGTGGATATTAGTGAACGAGCTTTCACTTTGATAAAATGCACGTCTCTTATTGATGACGCCAGACCACTCGATCTTCGTACTACGAAAAATCGGTATCTCCAATAGATTGCTAACTTTCCTCTAAAAGAAACACACATCAGAATTTACGTAATTATTAACTGAGTAGCAGTTTAAACGGTTCTAAAAGATTACTTTCAGAATTGGCCAAATTGACGTGCCAATATTCCTTTATTTAAATATAAAGTAAAACTCGCGATAGATTTGGGCAGCAACACAGCGTAACAAGGAATGAACAAAAAGGCCAAGGGTATCGCTTTTATACCCTTCCTTCCAAAAAAAACAAGTTGGCACCGAGTGGTACAACATAAGAACCATAGTTAATATAACGAGCTCTCTCATTCGTCTAATTTTATTGCACACTTAGCAATAGGTCAACCACATTGATTCAACGATAGTTGATATGACGATCTCTCTCATTCCTCCAATTTTATTGCACACTTAGCAATGAACCAATCACATCAATTCAACGTTTTTTTTTTTAAATAATCTCAAGGTTTGTTTTGAATTCAATTCTTACAAAAAAAAATGAAATGAACAACGATGCCACAAACCACCAATTTTAATTACACAGTTATGAAATCGTCCCCCAGGGGTGCCACACTACAATGAAATAATATCCCAACAATACACAAAAAAATAATTTGTTCATTATTAATTAAAAACCCAGCATTCACTACCTACTTTCCTCTTCTTTTACACTGACATCTTCAATAAGATGTAGAAGTCAGGTGTAAATTGTGTTATATAAGCATGAACTCTGATGCAGTCACTGTTGTGCCTTCATTGGTCCAGCACAGGACAGCATATTATATTCAAAATCCACTACTGCTGCAGAAACAAAACTAAAGTAAAAATAATGACAGATAAGAATTTATTTGCTAATAAATGTAAATACACTATTATACGAGTACCAATGAAAATAAATTAAGTGATATTATTAAACATGTTACATCAAAGTTGAATAAAAATAAAATAACATAGATAGATTACTGATGATACTGTGCGCTGTTCACTGTGTGTGCGCAATTCTGTGCTAGAACTTGAAGCGCCATAATTTCGGTATTAATAATTGAAATATTTTTTTTATCAAAGCGTTAGCAGGTAGGATAAACCTTTACTGCGAGCCATAGTTTGAGGACCCCTAATTTAAAATATACTACTGGCATAAGAAAAATATAAGGTATAAATTAAAATTTCTTAAATAAAATAATGAATTATTTCAAATATTAAAAATAAAATCTGCTTACTACCAAAATGATATACATTGCTTGCACTAGCATTTGTATCATCTCTTTCCCAGAAACAATATGTCGAGTCATTATTACAACTACATCCGATGCTGCTGTGAGATGACAGCTCACTACAAAAACCTGAAAAATAAAATATTGATTTTTTTATTAAATATTCTTCCGACACACTTAGGACATTTCTCTGGAGTTACGAGTATGTCTTAAGTTAGTCTATCCCTTTCAGGTAAAAGTAGACCCTTAATGGTAAATAATGAAAATATTTTTTTATCTTCAGTTTCTGTATTCGTTTTTCGAATACAGTCATGTTTTTTGTTCCTTAGTGCGAGTTACCAACTCTTTTAATGTCGCAACAAAACATTCCAAATCATAGTACATACTATAAATTGTTATAAGGACCATAGTTTTCATACTGGATTTCATTTTTCTTGTGGTTATCTATTTTCAAAATGTGTATCCTAAAGCAGTGCTTCCCAAATTGGGGGCCGCGGGATTTCTCGTGGGGGTCGCGAAAATATTCAGTACAAAGTACAAATATTCATGTGAGTATTAAATTGTTTCATGTGAGTATAGTTTTTATTTAAAAAAAAAGTTTTTAAGCAAGTTCCTATAATTTTGTTTTGAATATAAATATGTGTATTTTAATTGTAATAATTATTGCCAAATAAATCTTCAACTATAAAAAAAATGTTTTTTGGGGGAGGGGCGGGAATTAATTACTTCAGATTTAGGGGGCCGTTACATGAAAGTAATTGGGAAGCACTGTCCTAAAGCACAAATTCTATTGAAAATTTGTGAGCAACTGTCTAGAGCCGGCCCAGATCTCACCTAGTCTCCATCCCAAGTTTCATTCACTTGTTGCAACTACATGAAGACATTTGGTACTAAACTGCTGGTCACTAAAATTTCATGATGACATTGATTAATTTGGCCTAATGACATTGATTAATTTGTATTTAATTGTTAGTTAATGTGTTAAGTTAAAAATATTCAAATGTTACAAAAGTGCTCCAGAAGTGACTGATTAGTAAATGACTTAATTGATGTTATATTTAATAAATAATTAATGTTATGTTTAATCAACACAAGAATATTATGATGAGTCCCTATCAGAATAAGTTTTTACTTTTATTAACAACATTGATCATCAAATACAAACACTCAATACTACTTAATTTCAGTAAGTCTTGACCCATTCGAGTTGATTCGTCAGTGTCGAGTAATGTCCACTTCATAGGATCTCGTTAGTTCTTTTCACATGAGCGCCATAGGGGCACTTGATTGCCGCGACCGTAGTTGGTATTTTGAGTATACTAAAGCAACTCGGACTGAGACTACTCCTATAGTTTTATTCCATAGTAGATATATTATGGAGTGAAATTATTTTACAATAAAACTACAAAATTAATATTTACAATAAGATGAGAATTAAATGTGTAGTAAGCGAGTGAATGATTTCAGTTTAAATGGTGACCATCGATGTGCATATACTATACAGTGGAACCTCTCATAACGAGAATAATTCGTTCCAGAATCTTGCTCGTTATGTGAAACACTCGTTAAGCGAAACATTTTTTCCCATATAAATCAATGTAAAATACGATAATGCGTTCCATGCCGAAAAAAAAACTCAATTTTTTTATTTTTAACGTTTATTGAAATAAAATTACATACTGATAAATTGTTAAGGAGCGTAACAACCCGGAATACGATTTCGATTTGCAAAAAACAATAAAAAAATCGAAATAACTAGTTTATTATTTATGACAAATTATTAATTCTTTTTTCTAGAAAGCTGTCTAGAGACATTTGTTTTTGACGACGCTTCAAATTTTGGTGAAAATGTGACACAGTATTATCATTGAATAAATTTGTAGAACGCATAGCCACCTCCTTATTAGGGTGATGCTTCTCAATGTACGATGCAACAGTTTCCCATGCTTTCAGCATTTCTCTTATTGCGCCAGAAGATCGTTGCTCTGCTACTTCCTCCTCCATAACATCGGTGGTCAGCTCTTGACTGTGCTCTTCCACAAGCTCATCAATATCGTTGTTATCCACATCCAGTGCCATGGTATTGGCCAAAGACACAATCTCGTTGACTGTAGACTCCACAGGTACTGTTTCAAACCCCTCAAAATCACATTCGACAACGCTCTCTGACCAAAGCTTCTTCCCAGCAGAAGTGAGGGTCCTCTTGGTAACCCCTTCCCACGCCTTGTCAATCATCTTGAGGCAAGCAACGATGTGAAAGTGATATTTCCAAAACTCTCTGAGAGTGAGACTTGTCTCTTCAGTCACCTCAAAACAACGCTCGAAGAGTGTTTTAGTGTAGAGTTTCTTAAAGTTAGAAATAACCTGCTGGTCCATAGGCTGGAGTAACTGAGTGGTGTTGGGAGGCAGAAACTGGATTTTGATGAAATTAAATTCTTCAAGAATATCATCTTGTAGTCCTGGAGGATGGGCGGGTGCGTTGTCCATAACGAGCAAGACATGGAGTGGCAGATTCATCTCAAGCAAATATTTTTTCACAGAAGGACCAAACACTTCATTAATTCAATCAGTGAAAATGACACGTGTCACCCAAGCCTTTTTGTTGGATCTCCACATCACATTTAGTCTGCTCTTCTGGACATTACACTTCTTGAAGGCTCGTGGAGTTTCTGAATGGTAAACAAGCAGCGGTTTAATTTTCAAATCGCCGCTTGCATTGGCACAAAATAGCAGCGTGAGGCGGTCTTTCATTGGTTTGTGGCCGGGCATTGCATTCTCCTCTGCTGTTATATAGGTTAGCTTTGGCATCTTTTTCCAGAAGAGACCCATCTCGTCACAATTAAAAACTTGTTGCGGCAGGTAACCCTCAGAATCTACGAGCTTCTTATAGTCGCCGATGAAGTTCTCTGCTGCCTTTGTGTCAGAGTTTGCTGCTTCACCGTGCCTCACAACGCTGTGGATGCCGGTTCTTCTCTTAAATTTCTCGAACCATCCATGACTTCCCTTAAATTGTACTTCTTTTTCGGCAGTTGATGATCCTGGCGTCTTCTAAACGAGGTCGGCGAAAATAACTTTCGCCTTCTCACAAATGATGTTTTCGTTAATAGTATCGCCTTGCAATTGCTTTTCGTTTATCCATATGAGAAGCAACCTTTTAACATAATCAAGAGTAGGTAACCGTTTCGTAGACATTCTTGACACTCCCTTTGAAGCATCTATCTTCTTAATTTTGTCCTTGTTCATGAGGATAGTGCAAATCGTTGATGTAGACTGATTGTACTGCGCGCTAGATCAGCCACGCTCACACCTCGTTCTCGCTTTTCAATGATTTTACGTTTCATTTCTACAGTTACTTTTATTCTCTTATGGCTGTCTTTTTGTGGCTTTTTCTTCAGGGACATTTTTGCAAGGGTTATTAAAGTTTGCACAAAAAAAATTACAAATAATGTCTGAACACAAGTTTGGAAAAATGTGTGATCACACGTGACACTAACGTGCTAGCGGAACGAGTGCTAACCAGAGACTGACGCACTGGCGCAGAAGTTCCGGCTCACAAGTGAGTGACGTGAAGATGGGACTTCCCCTTTCTGCGTCACTCGTTATGCGAAATGTCGCTCGTTAAGGGAGCATTTTTTTCACAATCTGTTTAGCTCGTTATGCGAATTACTCGTTATGAGAGGTTCCACTGTACATATATTTTACTACAAGTTAATCTTATTTTGGTTAATAAAATGAATGATGCTATTAAATACAGAAGTTTTATTGAGGTTCAACAGGTAGGGAAGATTTGCGGGGAGGAATATTTTTGTTTGTTCCTTAAAGATCAAAGGGAAAGTATTTAGAGAACAGGAGAAAAATATATGTTTGAAATCTCCCTCCTCCTTGCCACACTCGCATAAAGAAGAATCCCTAATATGGAGTCTGGCCAGATGGACAGGTGAACAAAATGTCCAAATCGTATTTGACTTATAATTGTTGCTTCTCTCCGAGTACTTCTATAATTAGAAAACCAGGGCTTGAATGGATTGAATTAATGCATATATTTTTCCTTTGGTGAGGTTTGAGAGAGTTTAAATAAAATTTCTTTAAGTGGAAAACTTTTGAATGTCTAATTCTATGAGTAGGTACATTTGAATGTATTGATGAGAACAGTTCTGGACATTCCAACTTATTAATTGATTTATAAAGGAATATAATGTCACACATTACTTCAATTCGTGAGTGAATCAAGTGTATATGAAGAATAATTGCACATATTTTTTATTGTGAGAATATATTAGATAAATTGATAAAAAATTGGATAAATTTATTTTATATAATAAACAAGACAATAATAATAAACATAATAAAATATATACATACCTGAATCATCTTTATTCACAAACCAATTGACAGATAAATGATCTTCAGTATTCAAAAGGGACACTTGATATGGAACAGAAGATTCTGGATTGCTGCTATAACTATGTGTATTGGGATAGAATACTGATTTTCCTGATGAATACAAATCTCCACTTGCATTGACAGGAACATCACTCGAGATGCTTCCGTGACTTGAAGTGTATGTTTCACTGGGTTGGCATCTTCGACGGCCTGGATTACAGTACACTTTTGTACACATCAATCTAAAACAATTAATCTTCATTATTATTTGAAATATTAAAGAACAATATATTTTAAAAGAGAAACATATACTGTCAAACATGCATATAATGAACTTAGTTATAGTGAGCTAATTATAAAGTTTGCTGGGGGTTCCATATGTTTCTATAAAAAAAATACTCAGTTATAGCAAGCAAAAATATGTTACCAACTCAGATATAACGAGTGAAAAATTGGAAACACAAACAATTGTGCTTGTTTAAAAATTATTACAACACTCTCGTCATAAATATTAAGCTTTCACTATATTAAATTAAAAAAAATTTAATTCGCTAACAAATTATGCTATTCTTTGATGGTCTTGCCTTTTGTTTCTTAGTATTATGACTTATAAATATGACCTTTTTAAAAAATTTGTAAGGAAAGGTAAATAATTCATCTTCTACCTTAATAGTGACAACAGTTCAATGGAAGTGTTACATAAGTCTTATTTTGATGTCTTGAGTTTCAGAATAAAATAATATTAACTCTACATAAAAGTATTTTATTGCAGGTGTCTTCAGTAACACTGCAATGTGCAAAAGAAATATTAGTTAAAATTACTATAATGAAATGAAAACCTTAAGCTAACAAGTTAAAAAAGGAAATGATTTGGAAATTAGACGTGGAATAATCTACAAGGGTGGTCCCAGAAATACCCGACCTGACGTATTATAGATGACGGTTGTCGCTTTAAAAAATTACTATGGTAGAAAGTGCTAAACTTATAAAGCTCAAGTTTCAAGTTTTAAGACGCTACGTTGTTTAGTATTTGTTTGGCAGCCATCAATAGTGAACGCTCTCAGTGAATTTGTAAACATGGAAAAAATTGGTCATCGTTATGTGATACAATACTTTCATTTGAAAGGTCTAAGTCCAACTAATATCAAAGCCGAGCTAGATTCTACTCTGGGGGAGTCTGCTCATTCGTTTACAACAGTAAAATATTGGGTAGTCAACCAAATGAGGTGACCACGCCAGAAATGGTAAAGAAAATCCACAAAATGGTATTGGATGACCGTCGATTGAAAGTGCGCGAACTAGCAGACATGCTAGGCATTTCAAAAAGTGCTGTACATTGCATATTGACTGAAAATTTGGACATAAGAAAGCTGTGCGCAAGATGGGTGCCGCGTTTGCTCACAATGAAACAAAAACAGCGTCGTGAGGATGATTCAATCGAGTGTTTGGCGATGTTTCACAGCAATAAAGCCGAGTTTTTGCGTCGATTCATAACCATGGATGAAATGTGGGTCCATCACTTCACACCTGAGATGAAGGAACAGTCAAAACAATGAACTGAAAGGGGAGAATCGGCTCCAAAAAAGGCGAAGACAGTTCCATCTGCAGGCAAGGTCATGGCGTCAGTTTTTTGGGATGCGCGTGGGATAATTTTCATTGATTATCTTCAAAAAGGAAAAACAATCAACGGCGAGTATTATGCGAACTTATTGCAGCGTTTGAGTGATGAAATCGAGAAAAAACGGCTGCATTTGGCGAAAAAGAAAGTGTTGTTTCATCAAGACAATGCACCAGTTCACACATCCGTTATCGCGGTGGCCAAAATCAATGAATTAAAGTTCGAATTGCTTCCTCACGCACCCTATTCGCCAGATTTAGCCCCCTCGGATTATTTTCTTTTTCCAGACTTGAAAAAATGGCTCGGTAGTAAAAGATTTGCCAACAATGAAGAGGTGGAATCTGCAGTTGATGGCTATTTTGAGGTGCTCGACAGTTCTCACTATAAACAGGGTATCGAAGCTATTGAACATCGCTGGGAAAAGTGTGTCGAGCTGAAAGGAGACTATGTTGAGAAATAAAAATATTTTTTCCTAAATTTTTTGTGCTTTCTTTGTTAGGTCGGGTACTTTTGGGACTACCCTCGTATCTCAATAGTTTGGGAATTAGACGTGGAATAATCTATCTCAATGGTTTGGGAATTAGACGTGGAATAATCTATCGCAATGGTTTGAAAATATAGGTGAGCTTTTATGATCCTAAAATTAAAAATTTTGTAAGATATTTGACGGAGGATCTTGGCGTGAAACTTGTGGTGGCAAATTTTGCTCTGTGATTTCGATCGAAAGAGCAGAAAGAATTTCGTGCTGAAGTTTCTTAGGATTCCCTTAAAACCGCTAACAATGACCCAGATTTCCTCAAAAAGGTCAGAACTGGAGATGTGTTATGAACATACAACTATAATCCAGAAACCTAGAAAAAGCCTGAGAAGATATGGTGTTGTCCACCACGAGTACGCTCCTCAAGACCAGGCAATAAATAAGTAGTTTTTAGAAGTTTTCTTGCTAGCTAAAGGATCCAGTAAAAGGAAAACAGCCGCAGCTGTGGGAAAGTGCAGACTGGCAGCTTCATTGTCAAAATGTACCTGCCCATTCTTCACGTCTTGTGTAGGATTCTCTGTAAAACATTACCTCACCCAGGCCTATCAGCTCCCTTACAGTTTTGATCTCTACAACATCTGATTTTTCCAAAACTAAAAACGAGTTTGAAAGGGAGGATATTTCAAACAATAGACGAGATTAAGCAGAATGTGACGAGGTAGATGAAGGTGATTCCGAAAGAAGATTTTGCAGTGTCCTGAAAAATGGAAGGGATGCTGGAATAAGTTTGCGAGGTCCCAAGAGGATTGCTCTGAAGGGGGTAAAGGCGACCTTGTTCTGGGTAAAATTTTTTTTTTTAATAATAAATTATTGGATTCTTTCTGGATAAACCTCGTACACCAGACTTCAAAATATTTTATAATAACTTGGGACAAAAATATTACCTTTGAGGTGCACTTAAAATGTGTACTTTTAGTGACATTCCTTTATAGTTCATAGCGACAGATCCAAAAATCATCTCACCAAGTAGGAGAGCATCAGAATTCATCATCTTATACTAAAATAGAAAAGTAGGCATACAGTGAATATTTAATATTGAATTATTAAATAAAAAAATTTAATAATTTTTTTTTTGTAAGTTATGAATACACATAACACATTGGTTACATAAAAAATCTAATTCAAAAGAGCTCTCCAAATGAATTAAACACAAGATACTTGGAAGCTTACCTTGCATGCTAATCACTGCTTCACCAACACCCTATTTCATTAAATAGAAATGTGGGCCTTGCAAAGAATATCTGGTGTTACAGTGTAAGGAATGGTCAGATAAAAGATAATTGTTCTTTAGGGACAGATGTTATTATAAGTAGAATTAAGAAAGGGATCTTAAGGTGGTTTGGCCATATTGAGAGAATAAGTTTTAAAAGATTTACAAAACATATGTATATGTCTGAAATAAATGGAGAATGAGGAAGAGGTCAACCAAGGAAAGAGTAGATGACCTCCGTGGCCTAGTTGATAACATGCTTTTCTTTCGGGAGTCGAACCAGCAAACCCAGGGATTTCGATTCCCATTGGTTCCCGAATTTCTAGTGTTTCAGTCTGGTTTTCACTTCAGGCTTATTTAACTCCTTTCTGATTGGTTGGAAGAGACAACCACATGGCGATAAACCCACTAGGTTGTTCTGTACACAACAAAAGTGTAATATAATACAATTCAATCGATGAGGATAGTTGTAGAAGTTTAACTAAGAAAAGGTAAGAAGCATTTATTTATTTAGGAAAAGGTAAGAAGCATGAGAAACAGAAAAGCTTATATGACGAGAAATACATGTAACACATAGATTAATAAGTCCCGGGACTAACCAACAGATGGCGCCTCTAATAACAAATCCATGCCATTCTCAGTTAGTACCAGCCTTTAGAAGTTACGTGTCAAAGTTTAATGACATTCCGACATTGTGTCATTGAGTTACAGTGGTTTTAGTGACCGAGTTTCGTGTGTTGATAAAACATTGCTTTTTAATGGGAAAAAATACCGTTCAAACTCAGCGATGGCTTGAAAAGAGTTATCCGGGCTCTGCTCCGTCGAAAACAACCATTTGTCGGTGGTATGCTGATTTCAAACGCGGTCGTACAGACACAAATTATGCTGAACGCTCTGGTGATCCAAATGAGGCTGTTAGACCAGAAAACATAAAAAAAAAACTCAAAATCGTTATGGAAAATTGCAAAGTAAAGTTGCATGAGATAGCTGACATCCTAAAGATATCATTTGGTAGTGTTTACACTATTTTGCATGAACATTTGGTCATGAAAAACCTTTTTTCGAAATGGGTGACGCGTTTGCTCACAATGGAACAGAAACATCAACGCATCGATGATTCAGAGCGCTGTTTGGCACTGTTTACGCAAAATAAACAGGAGTTTTTGCGTCAGTATGTGACAATGGATGAAACTTGGATCCACCACTATACTCCGGAATCAAATCGGCAGTCAGCTGAGTGGAGAGCAGCCGGTGAAAGTCGTCCGAAGCGAATAAAATCTCAACAGTCGGCCGGGAAGGTTATGGCCTACGTGTTTTGGGATGCGCATGGTATAATATTCATCGATCACCTTGAAAAGGGAAAAACCATCAATAGCGAATATTACATACCGTTATTGGAGCATTTGAAGGCAGAAATTGCAAAAAAACGGCCCCATATGACAAAGAAAAAAGTTCTCTTTCATCAGGAAAATGCACCGTGTCACAAGTCGATGGTAACGATGGCCAAATTGCATGAGTTGAACTTCAAATTGCTTCCGCACCCACTGTATTCTCCAGATTTGCCCCTCAGCAACTATTGGCTGTTCGCAGACCTCAAAAAGATGCTCCAGGGAAAGAGATTTGGCTCCAACGAAGAAGTGATTACCGAAACTAACGCCTATTTTGAAACCAAAGATAAATCGTTCTACACGGCTGGCATAGAAAATTTAGGAAAGCGTTGGAATGAATGTATCACTCTTGAACGAGACTGTTGATGAATAAAGAAGAATTTTGGCAAACAAGTTGTTTTAGTAGTTAGTCCCGGGACTTATTGATCGATGTGTTATATGCTGAACTTCAAAAGAAGATTGATTGTACAAGCAAAAAAATATATGAATTTGATAAATTTTCAATATACCACTATGTACATTGTTCTACAGAACACTATACGAGCACTCACACGTTCAATTGAATTCTTTGTAATTGCAGTGTAAAACTGCTAGAAATAGAGAAGGATCTGGGAAATAGAAGTTGATGAATATTATGTAGGTTTGAGGATCTTAAGGAACAATTTTCCTGAGGTCTTTTTACTGTCATAATTAATTTTTATAAGTGATCATTGCCATTGTTAGTGACAAAACAGCTGCATAAAAATTCAAAAGCAAGATTAATATTTAATTTGAGTCAGTTTCGATTCTCAACCATTTTAAAGGTAAATACGTTAGCAACAAATTCACATTTTCATTAAATTTATTTGACAAATATATGTTTTTATATGAATGGTACTTGATTTCAGCAGTAATTTAAAACAGAAAATGAATGCAAGGAGCCGAGTAAGTGCAGCAGAAATGCATTTATTGAGAAAAATATGTAGTGTGTCGATTTATAACAGAATAAGAAATATAATTATTAAGAATGAATGAGATAATACTGATTAATTAACTAAGATGAAAAAGAGCATGTTGACGTAGTTTTTACATATTGAATGATTGGGTGATGAAAAACTGACTAAACAAATTTACATGTAAGCATGAGTGAGTCATTGTAGAAGATGGCTGAAAAAAGCATGATTGAGCTAAGTGAATGAAATTTGGAAAGAATGAAAGGTAAGAAGTAAGAGAAACAGAAGAAAATGTATAAGAATATGTATAGAAGTGGAGGAGACGACGGAAGTATGTCGTGATAGAAGAATTTGACCCTTTATTATATCTGCTTACCCCAACAGGAAAATGGCATGATGGTATGTGTTAAATGATTTTACTCAACATTTTGATATCAGAGTTCCTACTTTTCTGATTACAAAGAGAATATTGTCGATTTGTGTAAAATATTTTTCAAAATGCTGTACATTGATGACTGCAGAAAAATTTGCCAATGTTTCAATTTCATATTCAATTCAAAATAGATTATTCATAAGTAACACCTAAGCACACATTACATAATGGAGTGTTACGAAGCAATAAGACAGGGTGATTTTGAAGTGGAAATAAATACAAATGGATTTTATATTTGATTCTAAGTGGATTCATATTACGTATAATTTTTCTTTTTCCCTTAAATCAAGTGATTAGAAAATGTGTTAAATTTTAACATGATTCAGAAATTTATGGAAAAAAAATTTACGTATTACTTTAAGTTGACCAATTTACTTAAAATCTTGAACATTTTATTTTATATTTTTCAGTGGTATCGTACAGCACAAGACATATATGTATATGGACATATATTCATATATTAAAAAAAGATCCAATCCATAAAATATTTTTTATGATTTATTTGATACATCGAAAAAGCATAGATCAATCCTGTATATGCCAAAATATCAAACAAGTTCAATTGGTATTTCGCTGTTAAGTATCATTTAAAAAAAATGTTCCATACAAAGTGACAAGAAGTTTACTTAATAACCTCAGAAAAGGTAAAATGTGGATTGGGTTCTTTTTGCATATATATAATACATTCATAAGTTCGTAGATTGTAACATTTTTAAACTAAGAAAACAGGAAAATCAGAATCTCAAATAAAATAAGTAAAACTGGTCTTGACAACAGCTAAATCCATAAAAAGTTTCAACTAATTATATATTACAAAAAGTATGCTTTTAAAGTTTTATAAAACTTGAAAAGGAAAAAAAACCTTTTCATATTAAGATATTTATTACCTGAATTCCATCAGAATCTGAGATATGTTCCTCAGTTGTATTATTTTGAATGTGAATTTTATTTTCTCCATTTTTTTTATATATATTAGAACATGACTGTGCAGAGTCAACTGAGTCCTTATCAAAAACAAAAGAATCATACAGAAGTCTTCTACCTCTCCACTCGCATTCTTTGAATAATAGAACTCTTACTTGTGTTCTGCTAAATGTAAATGGTCTGAAAGAAAATAATCGGTCAGATTATAAAATATTTCGAAATATACAAATCTAATCTTGCATGTGGTTACAATTTTTCTCTATTTTTCAAAAACAGCGGATTCAAAAGGTGTGATAAATATTTTAGTTAAATAACTTAGAGATAAACTAAATATTTAATAATTTTATTTCAGTCATAAATTTAACTGTTTCCGTATTTTTTTTTTTTAACCATAATTTAAATTATATGGATTCACAGTTTAGCAACAAAATAAAAATGTATAATTTGTACAGTGAAATTAAAATTTGCGAATTCTTAATTTAACTTAAACGTGAGAATTCAAGTAAATATTTAAAACATCGGAAGATATTTAACATGGTTCTTTGTTTTACCCAAGTGAAAAGTTTGACAAACTTTAGAAAACGTAGATTCATTTTAAGCCCACTGATTCTTTTGTTACATCTCAATATACACAAAATACTATTATAGCATAGATACGTGATACAAACATACTTAATATCTTGCTCACATCTACGATCTGACTTGGCAACCTTCCGTGATGGAAAAAGTCTATTAAATAAAGCCATTACTAAATAGGCTTCAACTACGTGAATATTCGTCACTTCACTTCATTTTAAACGACTGTCCAAATAATGACAAATATCAAAAACTGAGAATATGAAACAGATAACTTTTTTCACCGATGTTTTGATCCATCAGGAAAAACACACAGAACCCGTAAATAATAATGATCACGTGTGGGAAAAGTCATATGACATTTGATAGATACGTAAAGAGCACATTTGTTGCGGTAAAATCGTTACCACATGTAAAGAAACCGAAACAAAATAAATATCGATTAAAATATGCCCCATCTCTATGGTACAACCATCCCCTGCTACTTTCCTACGTTTCGGGTAGGCGGCGCATAATGTGGACAATGACTTCTGCCGACTTTATCGACACTAGAGATGTGAAGCAGATGTCTTTTTAGAACAAATTTTTCATGTTCTTACATACGTAGGTATGAAAAATATATTTTCTTCGATCAAATCATTTTAATTTACACTTATTTTAGTCACTTGAAATAGAGTTGTTCTGAAGAAAAAAATATTTAAATTTTTTATTTAGCTTTTATCAGATTTAAATTAATTTTACGAAGATGTTTATTTAGAATAATGTCATATAATTACACACCATTGTATAAGTGAATGTTTCGTAAAGGACGCCAACTGTATAGTTTTCTAGTTCTTTAATACAATGTTTTAGTTCAAATCGGTAGTTCACGACTGACTAACCTCGAATCCACACCCCTCTCAAAAGTGGACTCGTCCGCAATGAATATTGTGAACGTTTGTTATTTCCGTGTAATTTTTAAGTGAAATGAAGTTTTAATATGTGCAATTACATTAAGAAATAGTTTAAATGTAACGTGAAATATATTTACAAGATAATTTCGTATACTTGTAGTATTTGAGCCGGTGTAAACAAACCTCCACTTTCCCGGCTATTTTTACGTCAAATAGAAAAAAATACTGTGACAGGTCTCACGTTAGTTTATCGTGTTCGGCGATTCAAGTTGTACAACTAAAATATAATTGTTTGAATAATTCCTAGTTTATTATTTTGAACTGCGAAATATTAGAGCGCGTGCACGGCATCCTCCTATCTTTGTTATATCAACCGTGAAATGTTTATGTGGTCATTGAGTGTTGAAAATCATATTTTGAATGCTATTTATTACTAAAATTTGTGAATTTGTACAAATTTTATCATTATCTTTCATTCGATCGTTTCCCGGCAATAATTGTTATCTTTGTGCCTTTGTGAGTACTCTCGATTTTATCATCCATTGACAATATTATCCAATAATAAAATGGCGGGAACATCACGTGACTTAGAGTGACCAATCACAAGGAGGCAATTTGAAATTCAGCGTTCTTTGTGTTTGTAAAATCAACATCAAAACAGTGTAGTTTTGTGCCAAGTGAGAGGTTCTTTAGTATATCTGTCAATTTTATGACAGAAAATTCGTTTAAATGTGTGAAATAGAGGATTTATCGTTGGGGCATCAGGATATTTATTTTAATAAATATTCGGTAAGTGTTATTTACAACTAATAATCTCGAATTAAGAAGAATTTGAGTTAAAAGTACGACAAATATGTTTTTACTACACGGCAATAATGGAATCGCCCGGTCGTAGCCATGTCCCGCTCTTTTTGTGTTGCACACTAGAGATGGGAAGTTTAGTTCATTACTGACAGTTGTCTTGAATTGTCACATTTTTTTTATCATAATATATTTTATGTTTGGCATTCGTTTAATATTATACAAAAGTTCACATTACGTTTTTTAGTCTTCTGAACTATTACTATTAGTTTTCCCTCCAATTTTAATTTGTTCAGTTTTGGTTCCACTCATTTTCTATTCTGGAATTTCAAGATTTTACAGTTTAGTGAAATTGTCCCAGTGCTAGTTATTAAAAATTTATTGCAATACTGATTTCCTCGGATAATTGTTCTTTAAATTTTCTGGAAATGTACATATACAATTTAAACGATAACATGTTATTATCTTGTTTACAGTGTATACTGAGCATGGCATATTTACAGTATGTGTTATTGATAAACTGAGACTTGATTATTATTTAGAGTAGGACCTTTTCATTAGGTAGTGCGATATGCATATCATATGCCAGTATTTGTATCCATGTTTATAAAATTAGGTTTTATATGAAAAGTGGCTAGATAATGCGAACAACTCAGCCTTTGCCAAACTTTATCGTTTTTTTTTAATGTAAGTAGACTTGACTACACTTGTAATACACGGCTTTAAATTATTCAAAAGTTGTTACGGTAACGTGTTTACAGCGGATGTTGATAGAAAACGACGGATCTTTAAAAATATCTGTGTAGTTCACTTATTCGTTAAATATTAGTTCTGATTTGATCGTGAGTTCGCGACCGACACTACCTAACACTGGCATAACATTCTTGAAGCGGGAATGTGGATGTCAGATTTGTTTTCTTATGCCCAAGTTGCCGGCAATACACTTCCACATATAAATATACTCTATACAGTTTTCTGATGAACAAAGACAGATTTTTTAAAAACATTTTATATCCATATGTAACCGCAGTCGATGATTTTAACGCCTCTTCATACAATAGGTTTAGAGAGCTCTCATGTCATGTGTTTTTTAAATGTCTTTCCTTACTGTAAGAAATCAATACAGTCGAACATATTTTCTGTTTTATTTCTTTGAATTCTTATTATTTACAACTCGTATTACATAAGTCAAATGTGACCACCTTTAAAAAAAATCTATTTAAAATACATTGTGAGATCTGAGATGAGAGTCTGGGAATCGAGACATTTACAATTAAGAAAAACTTTTTTTTAATATACAAATTCATTCCAATCAAATCTCACAAGATCTTAACTACCCTACTCATTGTGTACCCAGAGCTAGGCTGTATTTATTATCCATATTGTTTGAGTATAATTGAGTCCTAATTTTTTCTGTTATTATCTGGTGGTGACCAGATAGATTACAGAATACTCTCCGAAGTCAGGCGAAAGATTATAACAATTATATCACGAACATTCATAAACTACAGATCAAATATTCATATTTGCAAACTTTTACTCAATAATATGATTACGCTACAATCTGTATTGACAACTATTTTTTTATACAGGAAAGTAGTTATATGACAACTTTGCATACTGGTTGAACTATATATAAATGAGTCAACTCGCCATATAAAGTATACCGAACATAATGTATTCCTCTAGTCCAAAAAATAATGAGAAAAAAATAATTTAAGTAAATAAAAATATACATAATCATTTTCTTAGAATAAAATATGAATAAACTATTCACAATTTATGAATTTAAAAATGAATACTTATTGCCACTCATACGTTTTCCCCATTACGAAGAGTATTCACTTTCTTTGGAATGGTGGGGCGCCCTTTTGGTGAGAAAACCAACTTTCCCACCACAATTTTTTTAAATCTTCGCTTATCGCACCAAATAGGTTCTTCCCGTCCTGACTATGACACTATTCAGTGAGGGGGAAACAGATGTGACATCACTAAAAAAAGAGTGAATAGTTACGCTGATAGGTACATCGCCATTCCGCTTAATATTCAATAACGGTGCTAATCTTTTTTTCTCTTTTACGTGGTAATGTCTTGAAAATGATTAAATGGGGTAGCAGAGCGCCTATCGGGGTGTCTGGTTGACTTTTTTATCTGGGCTTGACAAATATTTTTTTGTAACTATTCACTGAACTGTGTCATTGTCAAGACAGTAAGAAACTATTTTGTGCAATAGGTGCGGACTTCGAAGTTGTGATGAGATAGTTGCTTTATATGCTAGGGTAGTTCGCTGTCATTCCAAAGAAAGAAAGAAAACTCCGGAATGGGGGAAAAGTATGATACTGGCAATAAGGGTCAAAATTATGAATGTTTATGTAATTATTTTCTAACTATACATATTCTCTTATAAGAAATCAAATATTATCCATACATAAATGTGAGTTAACAATATTGATATCAATCAAATTTAATTTGTTGCATCTTCTGACTGTCCTCATACACTTTTTAGTTTCAAAGGGATTTTGATTATACGAGTATAGTGCAGAGTTGTAAAAACATTTAAAAACTTTTTTAATAAACAAAATGTTGTTTAATATTGTGCTTTGGCTTAAAAATTGTAGATATTTTTGAAAGATTTAATATGTTTCATTGCATATCGAGTAAAGAAAAGCTTGTTTCTTTAAAGTTCTCAATGCAGTATAATCTCGCGCATGTAATCACAGTGTCTAATTACTGAACTGAATCGTGATGTTTTATTTACTGAACTCTATAATAATGATCAGGGACATTTTTTATATTTTTATTAGCTCCCTTCCCAATTAGATTATGGATAAATAGTTTAATATAATACGTAATGAGATTACTTTTATTAGTTTTTTTACTATATAATTTTTCTGATAGGACTGCTTTGTGAATGGCGCAATGGATCTCTATATCACCGACTCGTTACAAGATATGCTCGACATGGACATCAAGTCCGAGATGGCCACTGATCTTGGGAGCAGCACTGATTTATCAGTAAGTTAATATGATTTTATCTGCATTTATTTGCCTAATCAATTTTATTTAGATGTTAAATAAACTTTCTACTAAAATCCATTATAAATAGTATAAATATTATTTATGTTCATGTTTATATGTTCATTAATAAAATATTTGTTTCCAGGATACCCTCGGAGTAAGCTTTTCGGATCTTCCACCATTATTGGACATTGAAATGGATAATGCAACTACATGGATTACGGGCAACAATTCTAGTTTACACAGTTCAGCTAATTTTGTACATAATCTTGATTTATACGGCTCAGAAGCAAATGCTGTCATGGTTAACCCTAATTCAGTTATGCCCTCAATATTCTCTGAATCTCCAGTAAAAAGCATTGTTAACCAGAATTCTTCTAATTTAATGCTAAACTCGGTACATAATGATTCTGAAAGCTCCTCTCCACTGCCTAGCCCACTAGAGGAGAAAAGTCACCTGACATTTTCTCCTAATACAATAAAGATTTGTAAAGTTAAAGAAGAACTCGATGAAGATAGTGCTGAGAGTTATGTTGATTCAAAACCTTCATCTGATGTTTCCAACTTTGTATTCATTAAGAGGGATAATCTCGAGCAAATTAAGAGAGATTTGAGTCAAGATATAGATTCTAAACCTACAAAAATTTCAAGTGTTCCAACATTAAGACTAAAAACATCACAAGATGTGAAACTCAATAGAAGTTGCTCTATACTGAATTCTAATCAACGAGTCAATGGTACTCACTATGTTACAGAACAAGTCATAGGTTCAAAAACATTCATTTCAAGCAGTATTCGAATCCTCGGGCAAAAATCTCTTCTTTCTAATGTGTCGAAAAATCCTGCTACAATCTTAATTGACAATGGAACATTTAATAACAATAGACATGTTATTAAAACAACTGTGGCAAATCCAGTGTTCAGCGAAAGTAATAGTTCTAAATATATTACCGGAAACAAGGTCACTGTAGGTAGTGAATTTCCAAAACCTGCATATTCGTATTCGTGTCTTATAGCAATGGCACTGAAGAATTCAAGAACAGGCAGTCTTCCAGTCTCAGAAATTTATAATTTTATGTGGTAAGTATTTTTTTTCTTTTTATTCAAATTTATATGTATCATCTTACAAACATTTATCTTTAAATTCTGAACACTATAGCCAGCGAGTACTCGCAGCAGACTTACAATCAAAATATGTCACTATTGTATTGAGATATATACCATCTCTCTGATGGGGTAGGCAGAGAGGACAGAGCAGCAGACTTTCCTATCTCGACACAATCTTCGCCTCTTCTACACAACATATCTGTCTTAAGTTCACTTTTATCCCTTATCACTAGAAACCGAAAATTGGCTCCAAACTTGGATCACCTCAAAAGACGAGTCATTTTTTCGAGATGGGAAAAAGTAGTAGCCAGCGATGGACAATACTTTAATTGAGCTGTTCATTCATTTTGTTTAGAAAAAAATGCATTTTTTAACACAAAAAAACGGACCCAACTAATTAGTACACAAAGCAGGTCTGTAAATATGAAACCGGATTTTTTTAATAGAATTTACACATTTCTTGTAGGAAAAAATATTTTATTCAAAGTATTACCCATCGCTAGCTACACATTTTCCCCATCTCTCTGGCAATTTGTGGATGCCACGCCAAAAAAGTCTGGTGAGAAAGGCACATGCGAAAGTATTTGCCAACTAAACACCTCAATCGTTTCCTTGGCTGGTTTTGCTGTGTGCGATGGTGCATTATCATGAAGCAAAATCACTTTGTTGCCTCTTTTGATATTCTGATAGTTTTTCGCGCAATGCTTGGTTCAAATCCATCATTTGTTCTCGGTAGGGTTCAGTATTGACAGTTTTGCCAGGTTTTAGCAGCTCATAATAGATAACACCCTTCTGATCCCACCAAACACAGAGCATTGTCTTCTGTTCATAGCGATTTGGCCTTGCAGTCGATGTCCCTGGTTTGCTTGGAGTTACCCATGATCTTTTACGCTTAGGATTCTTCAAATATATCCATTTTTCATCGCCAGTCACAATTCGATGGAGAAATGATTTTCTTTTGTACCTGGCGAGCAGCATTTCGCAAGTGGTTTTTTGGTATTCCTGCTGTCTTGCATTCAGTTCATGTGGAACCCATTTTCCCACTTTATGGATCTTTCCCATGGCTTTCAAACGTATGGAGATGGTTTCTCGTGTCACATTTAATTGATCCGCGAGTTGTTGCGTTTGAGCGTCATCCTCATCCAACAATGGTTGCAATTCGGCGTCTTCAAACTTTCTCGGTGGTCTTCCACGTTCTTCGTTTCTCACATCAAAATCGCCACTTTTGAATTTTTTAAACCACTCAAAGCACTGTAATTTACCAAGAGCATGCTCACCGTAAGCTTCGACAAGCATTCGATGCGATTCTGCAGTAGTTTTCTTCAAATGGTAACAGAAAATCAATGCTGTCCGCAAATCGTAGTTTTCAGGCACAAAAACAGACATGTTTAACGCTATGAAAACATATGTAGTTGTATTTAACCTGTATTGTTGTGAGTTAAGTCTTTGACAAATTTAAAGACAAGAAAAAGGCGCCAATGACGCGGTTTGACAGTTACTACATTGACAACTAGAGCCATCTATACAGACCTGATATAGGTGTGATACTAGGAGTTCATATTTACAGACCTGATATAGGTGTGATACTAGGAGATGGCCAATTACAGGGGCAGCTGCAGCCCCTTTACGGACATTTGTAGTCTCTTTAAATTATCTCATATTTTTTTATACATTTTGTCTTAAAATTTTTTTTTGCTTATTTTTCAGTCAACATTTTCCTTATTTCAAAACAGCACCTAATGGATGGAAAAATTCAGTACGTCACAATCTGAGTCTTAATAAATGTTTTGAAAAAATTGAGAAACCATCAACAAATGGAGGACAACGAAAAGGTAAAAAAAAATATGACAGTTTTTGTAGGATGTGTTTTTTATCCCTAATACGAGGCATACCCAGAAAGTAAGTGTACTGAATTTTTGTAGGTTACAATTTTTTTTATTTAAACAAAAAAATTACGTGGTTACCGTAGTACATATGTAAGCTATTTTTCGACATAGTCGCCATTCCTCTCAATGCAGGTGGTGAAGCGGGGTATCAACTTTTTGATGCCTTCCTCGAAGTAGTTTCCCGCCAACCCCTCCGTCCACTTCTCCACCTCCTCGTCGGTTGAAAACCTTTTTCCACCCATGTATAGCTTCAGGGAAGTAAAGAGATAGTAATCTGAAGGTGCTAGGTCAGGGGAATGCGCGGGATGGTTCAGGACATCCCATTTAAACGAGGCGAGCAGTTCCTTCGTGGCGTTGGCCGTGTGTGGTCTGGCATTGTCATGCAGCAGGCAGACTCCCTTTGTCAGCATGCCTCTCCTCTTGTTCTGAATCGCCCTCCGCAATTTTTTTAGGGTCTCACAGTATCTTGCAGAGTTGATGGTCTCCCCTTGAGGCATATATTCAATTAAAATTATGCCTTGACAGTCCCAAAACACGGATGCCATGATTTTCTTGACTGAAATTGTGGTTTTGAACTTTTTGGCGGAGGGTGAAGAGGTGTGACGCCACTGTTGAGACTGCCTTTTGGTTTCAGGCGTGTAGTGTGCAACCCAAGTTTCATCTCCAGTAACGATGGAGCGGAGAAATTCATCTCCATGGAGTTTGCAGCGCCTCAAAAACTCTTGCCTTTTTACAAAATTTCGCACTTGGCGGGAGATTGGGTTGACATTTTTCACAAAACGTGTTGTCGCGTCGACACTTCTCAACATACTGATCTCGAACCGGTCTCGTTGCGGAGGGGAAGGGTCAGGCTACACGGAAGTGTAGCCAACATGTCGAAAATAAAATCCATCCGGTCGTGAGAGCCTCAGTACACTTACTTTCTGGATACGCCTCGTATATTACAAAAGAATGCTAATTTATAAAATCATATATTATCTGAAACAATTATGTATATATTTTACTATACTCGTACATATTGCACTCGTCATTATCAGTTTCGAAATTAACCAAATACATATTGCTGTCGTAACCCATATGTTTTACAAAAATAATATTTGAATAGAAATTAATCAATTTGTATCCTATATCCTACTGGGCTGAATTTCTTAAATCGTGAAACATTTTTTGCCATTAAATATTCAGACCTAATATTGTTACCCTCATGGCGGGAACATGCCGTCTCCCTCATCCTGCCTGAGGGTTCAAAACAAATATGTACTGTCGCAAGTATATTGCAAAAGAAATACGGAAGTAAGTTATCATAATTCTGAAGAAAACATTTTATACTACTGTTTTTACAATCATATCAACGAAATTATGTGTCACAATAATTGTATGTAAATAAAACTTATTGGTTACTATATTCTATTTTTGTATATTCCATGTTTACCTTTGCGAAGTGCAATTAGCCAAATAGTGTAATCAAAGAGAGATTCTTATGTACCTTATCAGTGCCAAACTTTCAAATAAGGTACAAAATACTTTTTCCATTAGATGAAAGTCAGATAAGTGTAATAGAAATGAGTGTTGCATAGAATGTGTGGAAATACAATATATGATAGCAAAAAAAATGAAGACAGGAAAGATGTGTATTGAAAGACGATAGTGCTTAAGATGAAGTAGGAGAGCATTGCATTATTATATTACACTTTGGTTGTATGTCATACAACCTGGGGGGGTTTATTGCTGTGTGGCAATGTCTTACATCCAAACAGAAAATGTTAAAGGCCTGAAGTGAAAACCAGATGCATAGCCTTTTAAAATAAATGAGTACCAATGGGAATCAAACCCACAAACCCATCCGGGTCGGGTGACAGATATCTTACCACTAGGCCATGGAAGCTATTAAACATTAAGATGAATTGGATAAGAGGAAAGTATAAATTATGAAAGGTTTACAAAAAATCTATAGAAGAGAATGAAATGGAGATCTTTTTTCTCTGCCTATCCTAATAGGGACATGGAGTGATGATGATGTGATGAATATTTTTGGTTAATATTCACAGATCAAAGTACAATTAGTTTTCATTTAAAAAAAAAAGACTTGTGGGTTACATTAATGAGTGTGAACAGAGACACTAAGAATGTGTGTACTAAAAGAATCTTGATAGAAAAAAATCTTGCATTAGCTCTCTTAGTTTAATATTATGTTTTAAATATAAATTTATTCCTTCTAATGGTTTCCTAATTATATTTTTTAGGATGTTTATGGGCTATGAACCCATCCAAAGTAGGCAAAATGGATGAAGAGGTGCAAAAATGGTCACGGAAAGATCCTCAAGCTATCCGTAAGGCCATGGTCCGTCCTGATAGCCTCGAAGCACTTGAAAGAGGAGAAATGAAATACTGTAGCTCAGAAGAAACAACTAATGCTGATGATGACTGTTCCGATGATGATCTAGATGTTGATGAAATGATTCAGGGGGATGATCAAAACACTGATGTTGAGGTTTGTGTATATTTCATGTTTTTTACGAGACACCTAATACTTGTGATTCATTTTCGGTGCATGTTTGTTCGTTGCAATGGCAAAATTGCATGAATCGGTCTTGGAATTGGTTCCTCATCCACCATATTATCCAGACTTAGCTCTGTGACTTTTTTCTATTACTGAAATGAAAAAAATTGGCTTAAAAAGAAATTTTCATCAAATCAGAATGTCATCACCGCAGTAAATAACTGTTTGCAGAGTTTGACAAACCCTATTTTTCAGATAGGGTGAAAAAATGAGAAATCAATGGATCAAGTGTGTCAAAGGAGACTTGAAAAATAAAAAAAAAATCCAAAAAATTTATTTCACTTCTTTTTTCACCAAACTTTTTAAAAGTATCCTTCATACCCTTTAACTTTTTAAACTATCTTCCAATTTTCCTCCATAACAACCCTAACTGTTCATTTTTCATTATTTCTTTCAATAAGTTTTATTAGAAAATTATTATTAATAGAAATAATGAAAAATGTTCTATACAGGAAAGATTTTAGGACAGTATCTACGTTGTTTTTTGTTTCAATGGAATTAAAGGCAATATACTGATATGAGGGTTGCTACTTAAGTTTTGAGACAGACAAGTAAAAACAAATATTTATCATCGAAAATGGCTTTATTGTTTTTCAAAATACCTTCCATGAAGATCAATACACTTTTGCATGCGTTTGAACCAATTTTCGAAGCACTTTTTCCACTCCGAATGAGGTAACTTCAAAACATCCGTTTTGAACGCATCAACCACTTCTTCAGGCGTCGAAAAACGTTGACCTAGCAATTTATTTTTGATGTTCGGGAATAAAAAGAAGTCATTCGGTGCCAAATCAGGGCTGTACGGCGGATGACCCATCAATTCCATGTTTTGAGTGCTCAAAAAGTCACTTGTTTGAGCCGATGTGTCAGAGCTCGCATTGTTGTGGTGGAGAATGATCCGTCTTCGACGGTTGGTATTCCTCATTTCTCCAAACAATTCTGGTAAACAAATGGTGGTGTACCATTCAGAATTGACCGTACGATGTTCCACTAAATGCACTGTTGCGACATGACCATTTATACCGAATAAACAAGCCACCATTTGCTTCAACAACTTTGAACAACTTTTGTAGGATTTGGCTCATCTTGAAAGACCCACACAGTCGACTGCTGTTAGTTTCTGGCTCATATGCATAGATCCATGATTCGTCGTCTGTCACGATCTTATAGGCGTCTTTTGAAGCACCGCGATCGAATTTTTTCAACATTTTAGACCAATCGACACGAGCCTTTTTTTTGCGATTGTCAAATTATGCGGTATACAACGTGAACAAATCTTTTTGACGGCCAAATATTCATGCAATATTGAATGTATGCGAGTGGAACTAATGCCCAAACATACCTCAATCTCATGATAAGTCACATGACGATCTTGCAATCGTAGAGTATCGATGTTTTCTGGCACAATAACCGATTTTGGATGACCTTCACGAAATTCGTCCTGGAGCGAACTACGACCACGATTGAATTCGGAAAACCAGCGAAACCCAGTGGCCCGGGATGGTGCTTCATCACCAAAAGTCGAAGCGAGTTTATCGGCACACTGTTGTTGAGTTAGTTTACGTCGAAAATCATAAAAAATCATCGCACAAAAATGTTCACGATTTAATTCCATTTTTGGCCGAGATGAATTTTTCAAGTCACTATAAACAACACAAATAGCACTCGTATGACAAAACTTTGTGAGCACGTAGACCATTAAAAACGTCAAACTTTACGATGCTGATGTCAGATTTGACGTATCTACACTGGTGTTGCCATATCTCAAAACTTAAGTAGCAACCCTCGTACTGATATTCATTAGTTGTTACTATATTGTATAAGCACAGATGTAATTTATTGTTTATAATAGGAAAGTAAGAAGGAAAACCAAACTCAAAAAAAAAATATTGATCAACAATTTCTATAACAATACATATTATATATTAAGGTATTTTCTTAAAATAATAACTCTAGCAACAATTCTGGAATCTGATATGAGAATAGTGTACTAATAGAAACAATGGTGAACTGAAAATGATGAGCATTTGGAAAATGTGAATGAGATTAGTCTACAAGAAGTGTGAATGAGTGTAAAAGACATGATAAACGGAAAAGCATCAGGTGATGAATTGAGCACAGTGTTTGGGGTGATTAATTGCCTAAAACAGTTTTTCAAGAAATACAGGGAATCTGTATACACACCGAAATACGTGCAGTGATAGTTCTATCATATAAGGTAAGGGTATAAGAATGGAGTGTGAAAGTTATAGACCCATTAGTTTGCTGAGTGTTGTAAGTAAACTGTACAGGGAAATTCTGGTAGAAAGAGTGAAAAGAAAGACCGAAACGAAAGTGTGGTACCTTTTTAAGTGGAACAGGTTGCATGGATCAGATTTTCTCTTTACGTACGCTTGTATAAAAATATATTGTATGTTAAGTAATAAAAAAGTGTAATGTGCATTTGTGAACTTCTAAAAAGCATACCAGGTCTGTAAATATGAAACCGGAATTTGCTCATACTCGTAGATGGCCTTAGTTGTCAATGTAGTGACTGTCAAACTGCGTCATTTGGCGCCTTTTTCTTGTGTTTACTACATATGTTGTCATAGCGTTGAACATGTCTGTTTTTGTGCCTGAAAACTACGATTTGCAGACAGCATTGATTTTCTGTTACCATTTGAAGAATCGCATCGAATACTTGTTGAAGCTTACGGTGAGCATGCTCTTGGTAAATCACAGTGTTTTGAGTGGTTTAAAAAATTCAAAAGTGGCGATTTTGACGTGACAAACGAAGAACGTGGAAGACCACCAAGAAACTTTGAAGACGCCGAATTGCAAGCATTGTTGGATGAGGGTGACGCTCAAACGCAACAACAACTCGCGGATCAATGTGACATGAGAAGCCGTCTCCATACGTTTGAAAGCCATGGGAAAGATCCAAAAGGTGGGAAAATGGGTTCCACATGAACTGAATAAAAGACAGTAGGAAAACCAAAAAACCACTTGTGAAATGCTGCTCGCCAGGTACAAAAGAAAATCATTTATCCATCGAATTGTGACTGGCAATGAAAAATGGATATATTCGAGAATCGTAAGTGTAAAAGATCATGGGCAACTCCAAGCAAACCAGCGACATCGACTGCAAGGCCAAATCGCTATGGACGGAAGACAATGCTCTGTGTTTGGTGGGATCAGAAGGGTGTTATCTATTATAAGCTGCTAAAACCTGGCGAAACCGTTAATACTGAACGCTACCGACAACAAATGATGGATTTGAACCAAGCATTGCGTGAAAAACGACCAGAATATCAGCTTCATGATAATGCACCATCGTAAACAGCAATACCGGTAATGGAAACGATTGAGGCGTTTAGTTGGCAAATACTTTCGCATGAGGCTTACTCACCAGACTTGGCTCCATCCGATTAGTACTTATTTGCATCGATGGGACACGCACTTGCTGAGCAACGCTTCACTTCTTACGATAATGGCTCGATGATTAGTTTGCCTCAAAAAAAAACAACAGTTTTTCTTGGCGTGGCATCCACAAATTGCCAGAGAGATGGGACAAATGTGTAGCTAGCGATGGGCTTTGAATAAAATATTTTTTACCATTTTCATACAATAAATGTGTATTTTCTATAAAAAAAATCCGGTTTCATATTTACAGACCTGATATGTATGTATATGTGTATATATGTATATATAACACATCGATCAATAATTCCTGGGACTAATCAACAGATGGCGCCTCTAATAACAAATCCATACCATTCTCAGTTAGTACCAACCTTTAGAAGTTACGTGTCAAACTTTCATGACATTCCGACATTGTGTCATTTAGTTACAGTGGTTTTAGTGACCGAGTTTCATGTGTTGATAAAACATTGCTTTTTAATGGGAAATAATACCGTTCAAACTCAGCGATGGCTTGAAAAGTGTTATCCGCGCTCTGCTCCGTTGAAAACAACCATTTGTCGGTGGTATGCTGATTTCAAATGCGGTCGTACAGACACAAATGATGCTGAACGCTCTGGTCGTCCAAATGAAGCTGTTACACCAGAAAACATAAAAAAAAAACTCAAAATCGTGATGGAAAATCGCAAAGTAAAGTTGCGTGAGATAGCTGACATCCTGAAGATATCATTTGGTAGTGTTTACACTATTTTGCATGAACATTTGGTCATGAAAAAGCTTTTTTCGAAATGGGTGCCGAGTTTGCTCACAATGGAACAGAAACAATAACGCATCGATGATTCAGAGCGCTGTTTGGCAGTGTTAAATAATAAACAGGAGTTTTTGCTTCGGTATGTGACAATGAATGAAACTTGGATCCACCACTATACTCCAGTATCAAATCGGCAGTCAGCTGAGTGGAGAACAGCCGGTGAAAGTCGTCCGAAGCGACCAAAAACTTTAGTCGGCCGGGAAGGTTATAACCTCTGTATTTTGGGATGCGCATGGTATAATATTCATCGATCACCTTGAAGAGAGAAAACCATCAATAGCGAATATTACATAGCGTTATTGGAGAAAAAACGGCCCCATATGAAAAGAGGAAAGTTCTCTTTCATCAGGACAATGCACCGTGTCACAAGTCGATGGTAACGATGGCCAAATTGCATGAGTTGAACTTCGAATTGCTTCCGCACGCACCGTATTCTCCAGATTTGGCTCCCAGCGACTATTGGCTGTTCGCAGACTTCAAAAAGATGCTCCAGGGAAAGAGAATTGGCTCCAATGAAGAAGTGATTGCCGAAACTAACGCCTATTTTGAAACCAAAGGTAAATAGTTTTACACGGCTGGCATAGAAAAGTTAAGAAAGCGTTGGAATGAATGTATCGCTCTTGAATGCAAATGTTGTTTTAGTAGTAAGTCCCGGGACTTATTGATCGATGTGTTATGTATGTACACATTGTGTTGCTGTCAGGGAACCTTTATTTGTTTATTTGAATTAATCTAAGGTGGTATTTGTGGATTTGTTTTTTTTTTCTGCCATCTATTTATTTTTTTTTTTTTCTTATTCTATATGTACAAGGGTATCAGCTGAAAAACATCTGATATCCCCGTGGCTGGGCTCGCCCTATATTGGTGGGATGTATCTTGGCCGAGGGGATGTTATTAGATGAGCCCAGACCTTTTGATAGCTTCTCTCTTAAATGTATTTTCTGCAATTTATGTGTTTTTGAAGTGTATTTAAATATATTATGTACATTCTATGTTGCTATCAATAAACCTATATTTATTTATTAAGTAATATTTTTCATATTTCAGGTGATGGAGAATACATATGAGGAAGTAGACGTGGAAGACATTCCTCTAAAGCTGGAATTTTCACTGGCTTCTCAATACCACCATACAGGTACAGGTAATATAACTTACTTTTTTACCCTCATGAAAACATTCATGAATGCATGAGTTGTTTACCAAATTTATTAAAATATTTACGATACAAAAATATACATATTCTTTTACATTATTTTGCTATTTTTTTTACATATTCATACTTTTTTTAACAGCATGAAAATTAATACGGATAAAATAACTTTGACATTCTGTTTTGTCTACTTTTTTATTATAATTTGTAAAATAACTGACATCAATTACTAGAAATATTTTATTATATCTATTTACTCAGTGAAACTATTGGGTTGATGCAAAAGTTATGACCGTTTTTTATGATCCCAGGTAAAAAAAATCCCAGGTAAGAAATGATGAATAGTATCTTCTTTTAAATGATTCCATTGTATAAAGGATGCTTTCCCTCTACTTTCTATTCAGTTTTGGCCTGGCCAGAGTACAGTGAAGAGCCCTTGTATTTTTTCAAAATGTCGGTCGATAAAGTGCATTTACGTCATTGTTTACTTTATGAATTCCGTAAAGACAATACCGCAAGTGTGGCAACCAAAAACATTTGCGAAGTGTATGGAGCAGATGTCATCAAAGTTCGACAGGTACGAAGATGGTTTACAAAATTCCGATCTGGGGATTTTTCACTAATTGATAAACCACGTACCGGGCGGCCATTGAAGTCTGATGACGACAAGTTAAAAGTCATAATTGACACCAATCCACGTCTAACCACCAGGGAGATCGCGTCGATGATGGGAGTCAACCAAACAACCGTATTAAGACATTTGAAGCGTATGGGGATGGTTTCGCGGTACAACATTTGGATACCTCATCAATTGTCGGCTGCCAATTTATTGGATCGTGTTTCAACGTGCGTTGCTTTGAGTGCGAGACAAAAACATGAACCTTTTTTGCATCGTTTGGTAACGGGAGATGAGAAATGGGTCGTGTACAACAACGTGACAAGAAAAAGACATTGGGCTATACCTGGACAAGCCCCATTAACAACTTCGAAGGCTGAAATCCATCAAAAAAAAGTTATGCTTTGTGTTTGGTGGGATTGTAAGGGTATTGTGTATTTTGAACTCTTGGAACGCAATCAGACAATTACAGCAGAACGATATTGTGAGCAATTATCCAAATTGAACATCGCCCTTCAAAAGGATAGACCAGAATTGGTAAACAGAAAAGGGGTAGTGTTTCATCACGACAACGCGCGACCACATGTGGCTATGATGACCCAACACAAGCTAAATGAGTTGAATTGGGATGTTATCAAGCATCCACCGTATTCTCCAGATCTTGCTCCTTCCGATTTTCATTTATTCCGATCACTGCAAAAATTTTTAAATGATAAAAAATTTCATACAATAGAGCAGGTAAAAACATCCCTTACTACATTTTTCGCATCAAAATCCACGGAATTTTACACTAATG
>OX463838.1:33996076-34062701 GCA_949825065.1 Odontocerum albicorne
ATATAACAACGGTAGAAAACGTTATAAAGGTGTGCAAAAGAATGAAGTGGCAATGGGCCGGACACGTAGCCAGAATGTCAGACTCCCGATGGATATCCGAAATAATCCAAAGGTACCCAAGAGGCATAAAGAGGCCCAAAAGAAGACCGAAGGTACGCTGGATAGATGAAATCATGAAGCATGGCAGCATCACATGGCATTAACGAGCAAAATACCGAACTACTTGGAGTCAATTTGGGGAGGCCTTCATCCAGCAGGGGATCCTGACCCTGGTTGACAGTGATGATGATGATGATGATGATATAGATATAGATATATATATATATATATATATATATATATATATATATATATATATATATATATATATATATATATATATATATATATATATATATATATATATATATATATATATATATATATATATATATATATATATATATATATATATATATATATATATATATATATATATATATATATATATATATATATATATATATATATATATATATATATATATATAATATGTGTGTGTGTTTATGTATGTATCTACGTACGAGGGTCATCTAGAAAGTAAGGTTACAATGGCTCCTGAGGCCGGGGGTAAGTTTTTGTTTCAAAGTTGGCACACCTGGCGTGTAGGGGGGGATCCTAACGGTCAATTTGTTTGGTCCCGCGTGTTTGTGGGCCATTTTATTCAGTCACAGTAAATTCTTCCGATGGAGAGGTAGTCGCGCGTTCTCGCCACCTCCCGTCCGTGCGAGATCTGCGCGGTCATCCGTTTTTTGACTGCAGAACAATACTGCCGTGAATATCCATCGAAAGCTCGTGGAAGTTTATGGTAGTGATGTGATGAGTCGACAACATGTTACGAAGTGGGTTTGGGTTTAGAGAAGGCTGTACTGATACGACGAGGCAAGGCAGTGATTTCTGACGAACTTGTGCAAAAAATTGAAGAACAAGTGCGAAATGACCGCCGTGCGACGCTTGACGACCTTCACGAAGAATTTCCTGACATTTCTCGAAGTCTCCTTGGTGATATTGTGTCGGAAAAACTTGGTTACAAGAAGTTGTGTGTGAGATGGGTGCCCAGAATGATCACCGGAGCACCGTGTGAATTTTTGGATCGTTTTGCACAAGAGGGAGAAGCTTTTCTGGACTCGATCGTGATGGGGGATGAGACGTGGGTGTGTCACTACACCCCAACAATTTTCCAACGATGAGGAGGTTGAAGCTGTGAAGAAGGGGCTAAAAGAGCTGACGGCGGAGTTCTATGACACTGGCATACAAAAGCTGGTGTCCCGACTACAGAAATGTCTCGATCTCGACGGCAATTACGTTGAAAAATAGTTAAATATATTTATGAAGTATCCTGTGAATTTCAATTAAATACAAGCATTTTTCGATCCTACATAAATGTTGTAACCTTACTTTCTGGATGACCCTCGTATGTATGTGTGTGTGTATCTATGTATGTATTTTTGTAAATGAAACATTACACCTTATTTTATTATATTTAATTTTTGTTTTTAAATTTATCTCTTAAACACTATTGGGAGTGTAATTTTGAGATAATTTTGGAGGGATTATAATAAGTTTGAGAGAAAGTTAATAGAATTCTCATATTGATTTGTGATCTTTTTATTGACATTCACTTGAGTAACACAAATGTGGCAAATTACTTTAAAATTTTATATGATCTACTAATTTATTTTCGTAAGTTTCACAAATTTTTTGTAGGTTTTAAAATGTTAGTTTTTTTTAAGTATTTTTCAATAGAAATTAATTTTTCAAGAAACGTGACTTGAAATTATTTTGAATCAATATATTTTAATGAAATGTTTTGAATTTGGCCAACTTCTATAAATGTGTTTTTCACTATAAAACAAATAACTTTCTTGTCTAAATTTGTACCAAATTTTGTTTATTGAAAATTACAAAGCTTTCATTAGTAAAAAAATCTTTAAAATTGAATATAAAATTTGGTAAATAATTTATTACTTTTCGTCATAGATAAGTACTTAGCCTACAAAAGAATAACAAAAATTTTGGAAAAGTGGCGATTTATTTCGCAACATAATCTCCTTTGAGTTCGATATACTTGACCCAGCGATGCTCCAACTTCTTTAACCCGTCTGAAAAATAAGTTTTCTGGAGGTCTGCAAAGTAGGCCTCCGTGGCGGCGATAACCTCCTCATTCGACTCAAATTTCTGCCCGGCGAGTGACTTTTTCAAATTTGGAAACAAAAAGAAGTCGCACGGGGCCAAATACGGAGAATACGGTGGATGGGGCAGCAGTTCGTAGCCTAATTCTACCAATTTGGCCGTGGCGACGGCGGAGGTGTGAGCCGATGCATTGTAATGATGGAAGAGCACTTTATTCTTCGCCAAATGGGGCCGTTTTTTCTGCAATTCGGCGTCGAATCGGCCCAATAATTCGGCATAGTAGAGCCCTGTGACCATTTTGCCCTTCTCCAGGAAGTCGATGTAGATCACACCTTTTGAATCCCAGAAAACGGTGGCCATCACCTTTCCGGCCGATAGAACAGTCTTCGCCTTCTTCGGAGCACGTTCGCCGGGTGAAGTCCACTGTTTCGAATGTTCCTTGGTCTCGGGTGTGTACCAGTGTATCCATGTTTCGTCGACGGTCACAAAACGACGCAGAAACTCCTTCGGATTGCGCTTAAATATCGTCAAACACTGCTCTGAAGTGGTCTCACGGTTGCGCTTGTGGTACGGAGTGAGCAAACGCGGCACCCATCGCGCCGACAGCTTTCTCATGCCCAATACTTCATGCAGGATATGACCCACGCGATCTTTTGAGATGCCTACTGTCGCCATCGAAGGAGAAGAGTCACGGTACACAGCATCCAAGCGCTCTTTGATTTCGCTGCGCGATTTCCCTTTCAAAAACAAGAATCGAATCACCGACCGATATTGCTCTTTTTCCATTTTTCTCAAATCCGCGGACACGCTCGCTTCCACACGCGGTCAAAACAAAACTACGTGTCCGATTCGGCTGAAATTTTGACAGTAGCTGTCAACGAGAATGTACTACGCGATAAAAAATTGTTCTTGCGATAGTGGTGCCATCGGGCGGTGAGGCTAAGTACTTACCGGACCGCCCTCGTATATACAAATTTTGGCAGCTTTGGTAAATTTATAATTTTGTCTTATCGGAAAGCAAATGTCATGACATGATCTCTTACCACTATGGTGAAATAGAGCTGTGTTCTTGCTCCATTCATGTTCTTCATTCTCATTCATTTCACCCAATAGAAATTTGTCCCGGCACTGAGAGAGGTACTTCTATTAACCCTGCCCTGAACATCTGCATCCTGGATTATGCCATCGACGCCACATTCTACAAAACCTTCAGCTTGTATTCTTGCTTGCTTCAGATGTACACTCAATTCTGTTAAGAAACTACAATATACTGCTAAAACTTAAAGCAAGGTTAAAGGATAGAAAGGGTAGAAAATTTCAAATGCCTGGGAAGTGTACTTAATGGAAGACGAAGGTTTCCAAAAGGAACTAGCTGTTTGAATTTGTACAACCGGTGTCACATTCAGTAGTATGAAACCCGCCTGAGACTTGTGAATTTATTCTCTCAGGAATAAATGTGTATTCAATGTATTCATTATCCCTATATTAACCTATAGGTGTAAATACTGGCCCCTGTCGTAAGCTCAGAGATACATATGTTTGTACCAAAATCTGGGCATGCGTTGAAATTATTTTGTCAAAATTAAGTAGGGAGAGAACTAGCAGCCCATCATTACGTAGGTGGTTAAAAGCAGGCATCTTAACTGGTATGGTCATGTCATGAATTCAACAGGAATCTTGACCCAGTTGTCTGTTTTTCAAAAAGATTGGTAAGACACTGATAACTGCTGATTGACTCTTGCAGGTGACTGGACTAGGTGGAGGGAATTTGTGGCCTGCTTCAAATGGTAGTAGTAGTACACATAATGTTTGTGCACTTAGATAAATTTATTGCGATAAGAAAACTTGAAAAATATCACAAATGCCCAAAAAAATAATTTAATTTCTTTGTGGAAAAATATTTATTCACCTCAAAAGTTATTGCTTACCATCTTAAGAATATTAAATTTGACAGTCAAGCTCGAATTACATATTGTATCTTGATTTTATATCGACAATTTCTTAAATTGTAAGCAAAAAATAAAGCAGGAATTGTTGAACTGGAACATAAATTATTGCTTTATCTATCTTTGTATAATGTTGATTGTGGTATTTGAAAATTCTAGATTTCTTTCATTCGAAAACAAAATTTTAAATGCCAAACATATAAAATTAATAACTTATCCAATATTTGAATCACTAATTTTGTATTAGAATATTAACATCTGCAGAACCAAACATTTCAGTAAATCAAGTATTATGTTACTTTTTTCAAGATAAAGGCGGTTGATACATTTTATTTCTTCATCAATTGAGTTCTACTCTCATCAAATTCAGGGTTTGAAGATAAGTCTTGAATAATTAATAAAATTATTAGATTTTTCAATTAACATATGTTTTTCTTCAAATTGATTTACACATTTCTTTCTTTTTTATAATTTCTTTGTGTTACTAATTAATTAGATTATTTTTGTTTTAAAATTATTTTCAATTTTATTAGAAAAATATAAATATTAGTGAAATAACTTAAAATGTGAAATAAAATAAGGAAATGATTGTACATAAATATGCAAATACTTCTAAATGTTTATAGAAAGAAATTAGTGGCGCACACATGATACTTTATTCCAATACACATTTCTATATTGTATTATCAAAGAGATTAATATTCCTCATTTCTGATAATATAATTGTATTTTCATTTGTCAATTTTAACATGTATGTATACATACGTACTTTTTTAAACCTACAGTTTACACAAGAGATGGTGGTTATTTTTAATTTTTCTGTATAAATTTGTTGATTCCCGAGTTTGTAAATAATAAAAAAATGTTTCTGTTTTTATTTCCTCGATATAAATTCTTATATACTTTGGCCAAAATAAATCCTTATATAATCTGTTTTTTATTTTTAAAGGATGAGTTTTAAATATTTGCTGTTTACTAATAAAAAGTGTATGTGTATGATTTACTTTCCTGGTTTTTTTTTCTAATTCAAAATGAAACCACATTCAATTAAATTTGAATCATTATCACATGCTTAGTTTTTAAAGAATTTTGGTCAGGTTATAATGTTGAGATTTACTGACATGCATATTTCAAAGGCCCAGGCAGAAATGAGAAAATAAGGAACAAAAATACATTAATATATTCCGTTCATGTATTTTTGAATTTTTTTCCAGAGTTTTTCAGAACAAATAAAATCACAAATTCACATTTGTTTAAGCCATATAAAAATGTAAACATTAAATATATAAACTATTCATTATATATCGCTGTTTCAAACCTCTTGAAATATTTTGAATGTTAAAAATTTCAATCAAGTGGAAACCGCTATCTCTACATTATCTAAGTAATCACTACCATTGCATTTGCTTCCATATACATACTAGGTATTTGGTATTATTTAAGAGGTTGCACTTTTATATCTTATTTCAAATATTTTTTTATCAGGTAAAACAAAGTAGAGACCAGTAAATAGTTTACATTATAAAGCAATGTCTTCTGTCAACAATTCTTATCCTACAAAATAATTTAAATTGAAATAGTAGAAAGCAAATTGTGCATCAATTGTATTTTTTAAACTTAAATTTTTTTTTTATATTAGTTTATAGTCTACGATAACTAAATTAGAAGTTGGTAATGTGTATGTACTAATAAGTTTTGTGAGTCATGTATACTCACATCTTAACTCTTAACATTCTGGTATTTTTATTTATCTCTCACCATATATATTGGAAGTTATTACTTTCAATTTATATAGTGAAATCAATTTTAAAAATTGGCACGTTTATTTCTTAAGCATCATTTTCTCACAAATTTCAACCATATGTTTTGGTCAAATCCCATTGCTGATAGTGAAATCAAATCAGTTATATTTCTAACAAATCCCATTGCTGATAGTGAAATCAAACTAGTTATGGTTCTAACAAATCCTATTGCTGAGAGTGAAATCAAATCAGTTATGGTTCTAACAAATTTTTACTTGCATCAAAACAAAAAACATGGGGTGTGATTTCATCAAAAACTTGAGGTTCTACAAACTTTTACCAGTCAAAGATAATTGAATAAAGATTAATATAGTGTTACTAATTCAAATATTCCTCAAAATGTGGGTTTACTAACTTAAAGTTGTCATCCCATGGTATATCACTTTATATAATGCAAAAATGTATACATACATACCATTTTCGTGTCTATCTCTACACACATCCTTGCCTCTTCTACATCCATACACCTCATACAAGTTCTTCGATTTCTCTGACTTTTTACATTTCCTTTCAGAATATCATTCACTTGATCTTCCCGCTTACACATCTTCCACTTACATTTGCACTATACCTGTTTGTTAGTTTTTCTTCATTCATTTCACATGCCCAAACCATCTCAACATGCTCATTTTCATCTTATTTAAGTTCACATTCATTCCGTATTCTGTCACACATTGTCACCCCACTTATTCTCAATGCACACATTTCTAAACAACCATTCAGTCGAGGTACCATTTACTGTAATACATGCTCTACTTTCGGCGTATAATGACGCAATACCCTGTATTCGTTTACATTCAACACCTTATTCATTCAATATTTTGCATAGCTTGTCCCTTATATGCTTTTTCAAAGTCCACAGACGCACAAAATACTTTTTTATTTTTTGCCATACATTTTTCCACAAGCATACGCAAAGAGAAAATCTGACTCATGCTCCCTCTTCTACTTAAAAAGGCACCCTGAGGATCTCATACTTTCTTTTCAGTCTTCTATTTCTTTGCGCAAAAATAATTTTAAATATAACATTATCGGTCTTTTCTCCATTTCTCAATTACAATTTGACTTTGAAAAAAGGCAAAAAAAATTTCATCCAAATCATTCGAAATATATCGAATGATATTACATTATTTTAAGTTGAATGATATTCATCACAAATTATAATTGTTAGAAAGTCATCCAGATCCTAATTTATCAATCAAAACAGAATGATTGTTTTTTTTTGTTTACATTGTTGTATTTCATAAGCGTAAAATATTTAATTTATAAGCGTACTAGTTGATTAAATTTAATTTGTATAATGAAAATGTGATTACATTGCTAGTAATTTATTTTACCTAACAATTTTACAATTGTGTTGGTTTCCTAGTTGTACAGGTCATATTTTCATTAAATTTGGATTAAGTTTATGTCTAGTATATGTGGAACAAATTGTAACATTGATCTGATTAGCAACAATTGAGCAGTCTTCAGTACTATTTATCATTAGTTTTAAACTAAAATTAGATTGTTTTTATTAAATTAACCTTAATGTGTTCTGATTAATGTAAGCAACTGATGAGGGATATTATTAATGTAAATATATCTCATTGGTTATTTACTTTTTAAAATAAGGAACATATCCATATTTAAGTAAGAAATATAATTTTATTTTTTCTACTGAAAAATAAAAATAAGTACACTTTCACTTTTACATGATTCAAAAACTTGCAAATGATGTATCACAAACAGTATGGGTGACCAATATGTATTTAAATTATTTAAGGACTACTTGTTGCCAAATGCCAACTGCTGTACTAAATACTAATATCTGTGGCATTACAATACAACTAAATAATAAAATGTTTCTTTGGATCCCACCAAACAACTTTGTTTGCCTCAATTTATCTTAATGCTGAATATATGAATACATAAGTTCTTATATCCCTAAATGTTTAGATTTAACACTTTATCTGTGGCATCATTATGCTTATCTAACTAATAGTGAAAGAAATAAGTTAAATTAAATTGAATAAAAAAAAACTATTTACTGTGAATAAAATTTGAAAAGTTTGGTTCATGGTATTTGAAACATTACTGGATTGAAAATGCCTACTATTGTCGATCAGTATTCAATTTTCCGCAAATAAATCGTTAATAAAATTTATATTTAGTTGATAAACAATAATTTCACTTGTCAATTGAAAATATATTAATCCGTTCACCCCTAAGTCTGTCATATATTGAATGCAAATTGATTCATAACAATTTTGAAGTGAAGGTATACTTTTTTTCATTTAGTGTAGTGGGGAGTAAGTGTTCCCTTAACTTAATTCTATGTATAATTTTGTGGCAATAATGCTTATCTGAACAGATTTAACAAGCATCAATGTTGGAAATTGTACAAATAAGAGATGGTGATCATCAGCGGCGGCTGGTCTAGAGGTGCGATGGTGCGCTGAACTGGAGAACTAATTTGCAATAATTAAATTATATATTTGCAAACATGACTTCCAAAAATGTTGAATATTTGTATAGATTAAATATGTATAAGAATACTGACAAACAGTACGAGTATTTTTATTTAAGTGAAAATTTAAAAATATTCCTTTCGAATTGACCGGCCAAGTTTGCAAATACTACCGGAGCGATCTCCAATACGCACCGGACGGAAACGCAAATTCATATAGGTCAGACAAAGATGTACAGTAAACCATGAGACAGCGATATTTCATATTCGCTCAGCATCTCGAGGTGCGTTGGTGCTCAGCACACCAACGCACCTCGAGACCGGCCGCCGCTGGTAATCATTAAGCATCTCCTAGTGTTAGCCGTGAGTAGTAAGAATAGGTGAGAATAGAGTATTTAATTTTAAAATTCATCCTTTATTTGTGGATCGGTTGTGTAGTGTGAAAAATGATCGTGTTTCAATGAATGTTAATAACATAAAATTTCAGCAGTTGTGATAGTATTTTTAACAATTCCTTAGTTCACTAGTAAAATTGCATTTATAATTTGTAGTTCCATTTTTATTTATAAATACAATGCAAAAAAACATTCTGTAAAAAAATACCTTTTATCTCCAGTGATAGGGAATATTGTCCAAGATAAACAATAACATGTTGGTTTACATTCAAATACACATAAATATAGCTTTATTGGTAAATTATAGTATAAAAAAGACAAATTTTTACAACAAATATCTGATACATATTTTGTATTTTTTCACTACCAGTATTTTATAAATTAAGATCATGTAGTTTAATAGTTTCAATTACTTTAAATAGCATAGACTTAATTTTTGTATTAAAATTTTGTAATAAAAAAATCTGAAAAATATTTGTTTTTTTGTTAAAATGAAAGACAGCAGGAAAACCGAAAAACCACTTGCGAAATGCTGCTCGCCAGGTACAAAAGAAAATCATTTCTCCATCGAATTGTGACTGGCGATGAAAAATGGATATATTTCGAGAATCCTAAGCGTAAAAGATCATGGGTAACTCCAAGCAAACCAGTGACATCGACTGCAAGGCCAAATCGCTATTGACGGAAGACATTGCTCTGTGTTTAGTGGGATCAGAAGAGTGTTTTCTATTATGAGCTGCTAAAACCTGGCAAAACCGTTAATACTGAACGCTACCAACAACAAATGATGGATTTGAACCAAGCATTGCGTGAAAGACGACCAGAATATCAAAACATGCCACACAAAGTGATTTTGCTCATGATGAATGCACCATCGCACACAGCAAATCCGATCAAGGAAACGATTTTCATAAAATAAATGTGTATTTTCTATAAAAAAAATCCGGTTTCATATTTACAGACCTGATATATGGAGCCCTCCTACTGGGTCTGAAAAAAAATAGAAACTAATAAATTATTTCTGGCGACTTGTGTGGAAATTTATTTCATACATGTTGAAATATTGTTGACATGTGATGTAGATGGAGAATTGGCTGAAGATACCTCAACAGTAACGTTGATCGAGATATGCACCATGTTATGGTGTATTGTCAGTTGACTCTCTTACTTGCCTCCGGATATATATTTATTGCAAAAGTAAAGTGTATTTTATATGAAACCAATACAAATAAAAATGTAGCTATGAAACTTAACAGGATGAGGAAAAAAATCTATTTTTTAATCCTTTCATTTAAAACAATGCTATCTCAAGACTATTTTAATTAAAAAGGAACTTGAAAATAGGGTCTCTGGGAAAGGGGAACATGAACTCTTTATCTTTTTCTGGTACAGTAATTCGAAATTCAGGCCTAATTTAACACTTCCCTTACTGTGCTAAAAAATCCCGGCAGCCCCATTGTTGGACTCTAAGTGTACAGTAAAAAATGTATGTTTTAAATTAAAATTATGCAAAATCTGCTAGGTTATTTTTTGTAATTAGCTATAAAAATCATATTATTATGTATTAAAACGTCAATTAATATAAAATAAGTGCAAGAAATTATAAAATAAGAGCTGAAACAGAGAGACGACATTTCTATAGGAATTTCGTTTGTACAGTGACAATTATGGTGCGCCAGATATCATTATCCCCACTCTATCTGCGTATGCGTAATAGGGGTTTTCAACCGTTTAATTTTTTTTCCATAAAATAATACAATAAAATGTAGCGTGTATTTTTTTAGCAATAAAATTCGAATTAAGACAATAAATAACATATTAACAAAATATAAAATGAATATATAAATTCAAAAATATTAATACAAAAACAAACACAAAATTCAAATCAATTAAATTTGGAAAACATAAACACTACAAAAAAAATTAAAATAGGACAAACCTATAATCAAAGTTTAATCCTGTGGAGAAAGTTATCGCAATTGGGGCACGAAATAGCTTTTGTTTCTATTCTATGTACTAAACACACAGGTGTTTGACAAACATTGCAGAATAACCTGGTTCTTTTTTCGATCAAATTCCTTTTCTCGACAACATCCTCTGATTCTGATATATTGCCTGTCGCCTCAAATCGCTATCGATATTTCCCGCCATCTCAATTATTTTTTTGAAAATGAAATAATGAAGAAAAATTTTACAAATATATAATACATTTATAATAAAAAGAGTAACGGTACAATAGAACATACCACATAAAAAATAACAATAGAAAAAATAAAAATCAGGATTATAAAACTGGTGACGAATTCCTGGAACGGATGTAAAATATGAACTGTCAAAAATGAATGAGTCATGCGCACCTCTTTGGCACACTTCGAAAAATTGTCGATCTAATATAAAATATTCATTTCTGTGGATATTTATAAATGTTTTTATTTCGTAATGACATCATTCAAATCATAGAGGTTTTGATGAGGAATACATAAAGTATGAAGACCCTGCAAGCAGTATATTTCGAGAAATTAAATAAAATATAAGTCATGGTCACTCGCGTCCTATCACCGTACGGCAAGTAAGTGTTAAAAGAAAAATCTAGGAATTACACGATCACTAAAAAGAATAATTTTGGGCGGCAGTTGGGAAGTCACGGCTATTTATCTTACTGTAAAAGCAATGTAAGTTAAGCCAAGTTTTGTCGACATATTCGCACAATATTGCGACGATAACATTTAATAGTAAAATGAATAAATAAAATACTTTTTCAAGTACAGCCAACGCATACGAATTAAAAAATACTTTGTTTTGACATTGTCACTTGTTTACACAGATTAACTTATTTATTTATATTTGCACGCGTAGTATAAATATGATGATGTCGCTGGTTTTTATTTGGTTGCGCACCTGATTATGATAACAAATTTTCTCTTACAAAATTTGAATTCTGATATGAAATTCAAGTGATGCGATCTTTGATGTTAAGTAAAATATTTTTTTCCCGTTGTAGGCATCCACATTGCAGTTAAGTGCGTGCCCGCGCCCAATCAAAAACTATCTAAAACATGAGTCGGCAACCTTTTGTTGTAAGAGGGCCAAATTAGTGCGGGCCGCACTTGGGCCATATGTCATTACAGTATCAGTTCTGTAAATATGAAACCGGAATTTGCTCATAGATGGCTCTAGTTGTGACTGTCAAACCGCGTCATCGGCGCCTTTTCCTTGTGTTTACATTTGTCAGACTTTTAGCTCACAACAATACAAGTTTAATACAACTACATATATTTTCATAGCGTTGAACATGTCTGTTTTTGTGCCTGAAAACTACGATTTGCGGACAGCATTGATTTTCTGTTACCATTTGAAGAAAACTGCTGCAAAATTGCATCGAATGTTTGTCGAAGCTTACGGTGAACATGTTCTTGGTAAATCACAGTGCTTTGAGTGGTTTAAAAAAATCAAAAGTGGCGATTTTGACATGAGAAACGAAGAACGTGGAAGACCACCTAGGAAGTTTGAAGACGCCGAATTGCAAGCATTGTTGGATGAGAATGACGCTCAAACGAAACAATAACTCACGGATCAATTAAATGTGACATAAAAAGCCATCTTCATACATTTGAAAGCCATAGAAAAGATCCAGAAAGTGGGTAAATGGGTTCCACATGAACTGAATGAAAGACAACAGGAAAACCGAAAAACCACTTGCGATATGCTGCTCGCCAGGTACAAACGAAAATTATTTCTCAATCGAATTGTGACTGGCGATGAAAAATGGATATATTTCGAGAATCCTAAGCGTTTTACGCTCTTACGATCTTTTAGATCATGGGTAACTCCAAGCAAACCAGCGACATCGACTGCAAGGCCAAATGGCTATGGACGGAATACAATGCTCTGTGTTTGGTGGGATCAGAAGGGTGCTATCTATTATGAGCTGCTATAACCTGTCTAAACCGTTAATACAGAATGCTATCGACAACAGATGATGGGTTTGAAGCAAGCATTGCGTGAACAATTACCAGAATATCAAAAAAGGCAACACAAAGTGATTTTGCTTCATGATAATGCACCATCGCACACATCAAAACCAGTTGCATCGATCGGACACTTACCGTCCTGTCTGGATCAGCACTGCCACTCACCTAGAGCCCTGATTGGGCCAGCTCTAAGCTAGCTCGCGACTAACCTACCTAAATTGCTATCAGCCTACTGGATCGTCTCACGTGAGCGTAACCTTCCTTCATTAATTAAGTAAAAGCGGTGAGAAAAAAAATCAGCATTTATATTGAAATAAATTGTTTTCGAGTGTATTACTTTATAATATTGTGAATACGATAATTTTTCTCGGAGGGTATTTTTCGGTGTGAGCAATTTCTATGTGCGCATGTATGACAGTGCGGCTTTTCGTGTGCGCTTTTTTCCTAGATCGCTGAAAGTACTGCGGATAAGTACCTCGAATGTAATCTTGCTGCAAGGAAGGCGGGTTATTACAGGTTGAACATGTTAAAGATTTGTGAGGTACGCTGCTTGGGGTCTTACTGGAGAAAGGTAAGAGACTACACAAAGTTTCCTGTGGCCACAAGTTCTTGAGGTCGAGTGGTGTCGAACTTCTCGTACACAAGATGGCTCAGTGTCTGATCAGCTGGAAGTCTATCTCTGACCAGCTACTGCAAACTACCTTCAAATCAACTAGTAGGGTTATCTCAATATTTCTCCTAAACCACACTATAGCTGTCCTGAGTTAGTAGCAAAGCGGTTTTTTGTTCATGGTAAGTTATGTGCGAATTAGATTTTTGAAATTGCTGCATCTTCCAATAAGCAAAGGAACTGTGTTATGTTCAACCATATCAATTGTAATATCTTCATAAAACACATCTACTTTACTATCTACTCGTATGTGTGCCGGAGTTGAGGCACGTGCTCGAACTAAGTTTTTTTAGGATAGCGTAAAGTAAATTACTCGAGTTGATATGGCTGTGATTTGATTCACAGCTTGTTTGGATATGCTTGCTGAAAATGAACGTGATTTAAGAAATATTATGTGAGATGCATGAGAAATGCTTGGTAAAAGGTTTGAAAATGAATGTAGCAAAATCAAAGGTTATAGGTGTAGTAACATAAAAGTATGTATGGGTTAACTCAGACAAATTGGAGCAGATTGATGAGTTATGTTATGTTATCTAAGCAGTATGTTAATGTATGATGGGTGAGTTAAAAAGGATATTGAAACACGGATAGCGACAGGAAACAAGGAAAACGGAATACTTAATGTAATACATAAAAATCGCGTTATATCAAAAGTAGCAAAAACGATAGCACATAATAGTGTGTTAGTGCCCACCTTGACGTATGAAAGTGAAACTTGGACTCGGCAGAAGAAAAAGAAAAGTAAGATTAATACTGTGGAGATGCGTGCACTTTGAAAATATTGTGGAATGTTAATGTATGAGAAAAAGGCGGAATGAATAAAGTAGTTTTAAGATGATTTGGATAAGTTAAGTCAGAAGTGCAAGGTGTGCGTGGAAGAAAAAGGCCGAGGAAAACTTAACTGGATTAAATGAACCAGATTTTAAAAGAAGGTAAAGTAAGAAATGTGAATAATAGAAGATTTTGCATGATATGAATGTAGAGGGCGCAAAAGTTGTGTGATTGATAGAAATATTTGGAGATATGTTCTCTCTGTATACTGCGTGATACATGGATATTCATTATTGTTTTCATTCAATAGAACAGGTGAAATGAAACTGAGATTAGTTTTATTATATCTGATAATTCTGCAATGTCCTACTCGACACTCAATATAATTGATTTTATAAAGCTTATCTTAGGTTTAAAAAAAAAACTTACCCATATAATTGAAAGTTTAGTATCAAGTCGAAACATTATATTGTTAAGGCGCAATTCCACTGAGGCAACATGTAGCATGCGGCATTGACGCATGCTACACACAGTATTTCAATCGAAGGAACACGAAGCGACAAGAAGCAAGAATCTTTGTGGCATGCTACATGTTGATTGTTGTTGCCGGGACGCATGCGTCACCTTTCGACATGTTTCAGCGTGTCGAACAATGTCGCCGTTATCCGAAAGTCAACGGATCGGTGTGGCTTGTAGCGTGCGACATGGAGTGGAATATTGATAAAACTACCTTGTTTATTGAAGATTATCATAATTCACCGGAGTTATGGAATAATAAAATTAGTGATTATAAAGACAATATGATTAACTGAAGCAGTTAGCGAGTAAATACGATTGCACTGTAATCGATGTGGAAAAAAAATCAAGAATTTGCCATCAGCTTTTCATCATTCTGAGCTTCTTGACTACCAACATAGAATTCTCTTCTCCAACACCGTGGCTTTCTTTTTTTTCTACGATTCAAAACTGTTATCAAATATGCAGCCGCCGCGATTGGTTGTAAAGACATAATGTACCAAACTGACGTTGCCTCCATGGAATCGTTTAAGACGCATGCTACACGTATTGACGACAAAGTGCATGCGATTCGAGGAGTCAAAATCCGCATGCGACATTGTTAAAATTTGTGGCACATAGTCGTTCATTGTTGTCATGTCGTTCAGTGTTGCCTCAGTCGAATTGCGCCTTTAGAAAAATTGTCATTATACACGAGCCGAGTTTTAAGTCGCATCATAGATAACCTTAAAGTCGCACTGTGTTTAAATAATGTCTATGACATTATAATTTTTATAAATTGTCTCTGGTTATTGTTTTGATTGTCATTCGTGATCATGTTTCTCGACAGATTCAAAACGGTTTAAATCGAGAACTCTGTTTTAAAGCGTGATTTGTTAATTTTCAAATATTAAGTACCTATTATATGTATAATATTGTTTTAACTGCTTCAGCTGAAAAAATCAGCGATTAGATTACATATTTAAATATTTTTAAAATACACATCATGAGTATTACACGTGAGATTATTTCTCTTCAATTTGGTCATTATTCTAACTATATTGGATCACATTTTTGGAATGTTCAAGAATTGAGCTTTGATTATACCGGTAAAAAATCAACTGATGTCAATCACGATGTTTTATATCGAGAAGGGTTAACCATTGACGGAAAAGTGACTTATACTCCTCGATTGCTATTAGCAGATCTTAAAAACAGTTTAAAAACTTTGCCTGAACACGGTGTAGACCAACCGACATGTTCAAATACTCTGATAGAATGGCCTAATGTTGAAATTCGAAAAGAACCTGAAGTCGAAAAGAATGAATACCTCAAGCAAATAGATGGAGAATATCCAGCAACTGACACTGATGACAATTTTGGTCTTGATTCAAATGTCTCAACATGGACTGATTTTTTGTATCCAAGATTTCATTCACGTACCGTTAACGTAGTTAATGAATATGAGCATAATAATATTGAGGTAAAATATCAACATAATTATTTTAAACTACTTAATGTGAATACGAATTATTTTAAAATAATGTGTGGATCAGATTTTATCACTGTGTGCTAGTGAAAAAATGTATGGTGAAAGGTAAGTAAGTTTGACATTGAAAATAAAGTGTATGACCATGTTATAAAGAGCAAATTGTGGATGATTTTGAAAGAGTGTGACGATGGATACAAAATTATCCATGGTATACTATATTGTATGTTGAGAGTACACCTGCATTCGAGTGATTGGTGTGTTGACTGAGTGGTTTGATCATTTAATATCTATAAAGACTGAGGCCTCGGCCACACAGGTAGGAGCCTCGCTTGATACTTAGAGCTATGTTGCGAGTTAGGCGACATATCCTAGCGAACCAATGTACCGCATACTATCACAGTGGCCACACTGCACGCTTCGCGCCACGTTGCATGATGATTAATTATCGAGTGAATCTCCTAGTGAACAGACGTGTCGGTTAATTTACAAGATGGCGGAAGTTTTAATGACAGCTGTGTATAAAAGGGAGCCTTTGTGGAACTCATCGAGCAAATTATAGAAAAATGTACCTGTAATAAAATCACTTTGGAATGAAGTTGCATAGAAAGTAAATAAAGATTGTAAGTTGTAATGAAATTGGTTAGTTTTGAGAGTGACATTGTATGTTGACTCAACCGCTCCCAACTGTCAAATGAATTTGTGCATAGCACTGTGCTGTGGCCAGGCATACAGTCACCTAGTATATGAGTCATGTAAAACCTAGCTTAATACCTAACGAAGCACTTTGGTGTGGCCTTGGCCTTAAGGAGACATAGTTGTGTTCGTAGATGATGAGAATAAACTGCAGTGTATGATAAACAACCTGTTGAGAAATATAAGGAATTAGATCATAGTATGAATGTTGCAAAATCTGATTGTTGAAAAATGTGATATTTGATAAACAGTGAAAGATTAACACAAGTAGAGGATTTGGATAGTATATTCTCTGCTATTTGGGTACTACGAGGCATATCCAGAAAGTAAGTGTACTGAATTTTTGTAGGTTACAATTTTTTTTATTTAAACAAAAAAATTACGTGGTTACCGTAGTACATATGTAAACTATTTTTCGACATAGTCGCCATTCCTCTCAATGCAGGTGGTGAAGCGGGGTATCAACTTTTTGATGCCTTCCTCGAAGTAGTTTCCCGCCAACTCCTCCGTCCACTTCTCCACCTCTTCCTTTACCTCCTCGTCGGTTGAAAACCTTTTTCCACCCATGTGCAGCTTCAGGGAGGTAAAGAGATAGTAATCTGAAGATGCTAGGTCAGGGGAATGCGCGGGATGGTTCAGGACATCCCATTTAAACGAGGCGAGCAGTTCCTTCGTGGCGTTAGCCATGTGTGGTCTGGCATTTTCGTGCAGCAGGCAGACTCCCTTTGTCAGCATGCCTCTCCTCTTGTTCTGAATCACCCTCCGCAATTTTTTTAGGGTCTCACAGTATCTTGCAGAGTTGATGGTCTCCCCTTGAGGCATATATTCAATTAAAATTATGCCTTGACAGTCCCAAAACACGGATGCCATGATTTTCTTGGCTGAAATTGTGGTTTTGAACTTTTTGGCGGAGGGTGAAGAGGTGTGACGCCACTGTTGAGACTGCCTTTTGGTTTCAGGCGTGTAGTGTGCAACCCAAGTTTCATCTCCAGTAACGATGGAGCGGAGAAATTCATCTCCATGGAGTTTCCATGCGGAAACGTCGCAGAAAGTTCATCCACAGTCAATCTGCGATCGTCACGGAGCGCATTTTCGATTTTTTCCACAATTTCGTTAGTCACAATTGAAGGTCTTCCGCTCCTCTGATCATCATGCACAGACGTACGAGCGTTTTTAAACTCGCGACACCACTTGTACACACTCGTACGATTCATAGCTTTATCACCATATGCGGTTTTCACCTCATTATAAACCTCAACCGGAGGATTTCCCTTCCAAACGAGATAACGGATGACGCCGCGTATTTCGCACTTGGCGGGAGATTCGATTGACATTTTTCACGAAACGTGCTGTCGCGTCGACACTTCTCAACATACTAACCTCGAACCGGTCTCGTTGCGGAGGGGAAGGGTCAGGCTACACGGAAGTGTAGCCAACATGTCGAAAATAAAATCCATCCGGTCGTGAGAGCCTCAGTACACTTACTTTCTTGATACGCCTCGTATACTCTTAGGTGATGGAAGAGTTACAAAACATTGAAAAGTATGTTGCGATAAGTAACAAAGTCAATGGAACACCAACATAAATATACACACAGTAAACAGTATCCACATCCTCACAGATGATGGTTTACAACAGTATATAAGTGCCAACTTTGTTGTATGGGAGTGAAACTTTGATGATGTATGATAAAATACGGAATTAAGGATGAATGTGAACAAGGACTTATATAAGTAGAATAAAGAAAAGCACGTTGGTTCGGGCATGTAAAAAAAATGAGTGATTAAAGACTTGCAACACATCTACAGCACAAACACGAGTGGAACTCATGGGAGAGGACGTCCGAGAAAATATGATTGGATCAAGGAAATATAATTTTGAAAAAAAGCTCATCATTTTTTGCTTTTGACTTGCTCAGACTATTTTTGGCATAGCAATACAAAATATTTTTTATATGAGAGTACAATGAAAAGTTTACACCCTTTACTAAGAGAGAAAGTGCAAATCTTTTTGTATTTATTTTTTTAACATACCCCCTTAACTTCAACGCCTTTCTTCTACCGCGATTCCGTCACAATGCTACTTTTAAACAGATGATTAGTCGAGCCCCTCGAAATAAGAATTAACAGGAGATTCAACCTCTTCCTTTGGTGAAAATCTCTGTTCACCCAAGTATATTTTTAAGTTTTTGAGATTAAATGGAAGTCAGGAGAATAATCTGGTAAATTTGGAAGCAATTCAAAATCAGATTTACGAATTATAGCGATTGCGCCAACGTGTGAACATGAGCGCTGTCCTGGTGGAACAACACCTAGATCATGTGACAATTACATCGATTGCGCCAACGTGTGAACATAAGCGCTGTCCTGGTGGAACAACATCTAGGTCATGTGACAATGACCGCCTTTACATCCAACAAAACAGAATATTTATTTATTAACTGTCAGAAACGCCTTAGCGTCATTTGTATCCGGAGATCTAAAGCATTTCCATTGTTTCAACTGTTGTTTGGTTTCATATATAGTCACAAATCAATCCAAAAACTCTCAAGGATTTGCTTCATAGAAGGCCTAACATTTTCTAGAAAGAGTAAGACTAGTTATGCTTGTATTCGACTGTTAGAAAACCTTAATTAATTGCCAATGTTGTGCACTCGGTCATATGAAATGTGCAGGATCTCAGCCGTCTCCTGAACTTTTTATTTTTGATCACCGATTATCATCTCTCATATTTCGCCAATGTTTTCTTGAGTGGGAATTGCATGTATATTCATTCACCTTGATATTTGACATCTTGGCTCTTGTACATATATGACATTAAAATAAAGAAACTAATTTCATTGTTTAATTTGTTTAGTCAAATACTATTTATTCCACTTTATATAACAGTATAACCCTACCAGTTTCAAGATTTTCATCTCATCATCAGGAGCACAAACAAGACTGAATTTTGTTCGAACTGGTACATACATACATGCTTCTAACGATAAAAAATTAGGTTGGAGGTTGAATTTCAATCATTTTCATTTTGCTTCATTAACACTTGCCGTACTGTGATGGATAGCGAGTGACCATGACTTATATTTTATTTAATTTCTCGAAATATACTGCTTGCAGGGTCTTCATACTTTATGTATTCCTCATCGAAACCTCTATGATTTGAATGATGTCATTAGGAAACAAAACATTCATAGTTAATTCAACAGAAATTAATGATTTTAAATCGCGAATTGACGAAATGTCAAACACCTGCGTATGACTCATTCTTTTTTGACGGTTCGTATAGCCCCGTTCCAGGGGATCGTCACCAGTTTTATAATCCTGATTGTTATTTTTTATTTTTATCTGGTATGTTTTTTCTATTATCATTTTTTATCTGGTATTTTATATTGTACCATTACTCTTTTTATAATAAATGTACATTTTATTTATTATTTCATTTTCAAAAATATAATAATTGAGATGGCGGGAAATATCGATGGCGATGATAGCGATTTGGCATTTAAGGCGACAGGCAATATATCAGAATCAGAAGATTTTGTCGAGGTACAGGATGAAGTATATTCTGATTTGGAGACGAGTGAAGAAGACGAAGAAATATTATTTACATCAAAACATGGATTCGAATGGAGTTCATTACGAGTACCACCTCAATCTTCGAGGCATCGGTCGGTTATCAAATATTCTCATCGAAGATTCTGGACTGAGAAATTCAAGTATAAATGTACATTCCATAAAAGATATGTGTTGTCTGTTTGTAAATGAAGAGGTGGTAAAAGTGATGTTTAAGAAACAAATCGTCATTTAAATCGAATTCATTCAGAAAAGAACCAACCAATATCAAAAGACGAGTTATATGAATTCATTGGAATATTGCTCGCACCTGGCAGAAATCGAACACGAAAGCTATCTTTGAGTGAATTGTGGATAAGTGAAAGTCCCTTTTGCCAGTCATTTTTCACAACAGCTCTGTCTCGAGATAGATTCATCTATATTTACAGTCATATTCGTTTTGATGATAAAGAAACCCGAGAAGAGAGATACCAGGGTTTTTTCAGATAAATTAGAACCAATTAAGTGGATTTCAAAAATGTTTATGGATATGTGCAAAAGCAATTATTCTCCATCTTCGAATATAACTGTAGATGAACGTTTGGCCAACTTTAGAGAGAATTGTTCATTTAGCGTGTACATGAAGTCTAAACTTGGTAAATATGGCATCAAAATCTGGGTTGCTGCCGACTGCGGCGGCATATGACGCATAACAAATTTACAGGCTTATTCTGGTATGATAAATAATCGTAGAGAGAGATAAATCAAGGTAACTGAGTAGTTATAGAAATGGTTCAACCGCAGTATGGCACGAACAGGAGGATAACCACAGGTAGTTTTATTACCTCCATCAAATTAGCCGATAATCTTTTATTAAAAGGTTTAACTCTAACTGGCACGCTTCGAAAAAATAAAAGAGTAATCTCACTTGAATTTATACCGTCTAGAGAGAAAACAATCCATAGTAGCTGAAAATAAAATACTTGTTTCGTGTGTACCACAAAAAATAAAGCAGTATTATTATTATCCACTCAATTCAATGATGCAGAAATTGATTATTCAGAAAAACAAAAGCCGCTATAGTAATTATACATCATTATAATAATACGAAAATTGGAGTAGATACGGGAGACCAAATTACTCGAGAGTACTCTTGCTCAAGGTCAACGAGAAGATGGCCTTTCCGTCTTTTTATGGAAAATATAGATATGGCTGCATTGAATGCATACCTCTTATGGATAGACAAATATCCAGAGTGGAAACAAAATAATTAATACCACCGAAAACATTTCATAAGAGAGTTAAGTTTGGAATTGGCAATGCCCAATATCTTAAAAAGGAAAAATTGCAACAACAAGATGCTTTTAATACAGTTTTAACATATTGTGGCGAGTCAATACCCGAAACATTAGTAAATAATACCCTGTTGGCACCCCGTGAGGTCCTCAAAAGAGGAAGTTGTGGGTTTTATTAAAAACATTCGAGAAAAAAAACCAGGCTATTCTGCAATATTTGTCAAACACCTGCGTGTTTAGTACGTAGAATATAGTAAAAAAAAAGTGGTTTCATGCCCCTATTGCGATAACTTTCTCCACAGGATTAAACTTTGATTATATGATATGTTTGTCCTATTTTCAAATTTTCTGTAGTGTTTATATTTTCCAAATTGCATATATTTTATTGATTTGAATTTCGTGTTTGTTTATATATAATTTTGAATTTCGTGTTTGTTTTTACTATATAAATTTCTCGCCCTAAAACCTTGATTTTTGAATTTATATATTCATTTTATATTTTGTTTATATGTTATTTATTGTCTTTATTCGAATTATGGTTTTAATGCCAAAAAAATACATGCTACATTTTATTGTATAATTTTATGAAAAAAAATTAAAAGGTTGGAAATCTCTTATCACGCATGCGCATTCTGAATGTTGCGCAGACCGAACGACGCAGCGTAAAAATAATATTCTTATAGAAATGTCGCCTTTCTGTTTCTTATTTTATCATTTCTTACCTTTATTTTATATTATTCGACATTTTATTACATAATAAAATGATGTTTATAGCTAATAACAAAAAATAACTTAGCAGATTTTGCATAATTTTAATTTGAAACATACATGTTTAGTGTACCCTCAGTGTCCAACACCGTTACTGGCGTAATTTTTTAGCACAGTAAGGGAAGTGTTAAAAGGTTGGAGACCTCTCTTCAGTCATGCGCATTCTGAACGTTGCGCAGACCGAACGACGCAGTGGGAAAATTATATTCCTATAGAAATGTCACTTCTCTGTTTCAACTATTATTTTATCATTTCTTACACTTATTTTATATTATTCGACATTTTATTACATAATAAAATGATGTTTATAGCTATTTAAAAAAAAAAACTAATAGATTTTGCATAATTTTAATTTAAAACATACATTTTTAGTGTACCCTCAGTGTCCAACACCGTTACTGGCGTAATTTTTTAGCACAGTAAGGGAAGTGTTAAAGGTTGTAAAAAGATATATGTATTTATTTCTAAATCACATGCACATACTATATTTATGGTTGAACAACTTGATAATCTTTGCTTTTCACTCTTCAAAATAAAGAATTTACAATATTTGTTGAGAATTATATTTCTAATATATATTATTGAATATCTTTTGCATAATTAATTTTAAATATTCACATTTTCAGGTTCCTTTTGAAACTTATAATGCAGGTGTTAAAACGTGGAAAACGGAACAATTTTCTGAAATATTTACTGATAATATTAGGCATTATGTAGAAGAGTGTGACAGTATTCAAGGATTTCAAATAACTCTCGATTCCACTGATGGCTTTGGAGGTTTGGCCACCCAATGTTTACAACACCTTTCAGATGAATATGCAAATAAAGCAATATTTGCAATTCCAGTAATTGCATCACATTTTCCTGACAATGACGCAAATGATCCAAGACAAAGAGAAATATCAAATATGAAGGATTCTGTGAGACTGGTGAATATTGCTTTAGTATATGAGAATTTGTTTGAAAATGCATCTCTGTTTGTACCTATGTGTTGTGGTGAAAAAGGTTGGCGAAAACCAGGAATGAAGAGACAATTTCAAAGTTTGAATTATGATATCAAAAACTATTATCATACATCTTCTATTTTGGCATCTGCAATTGACACAATCTCACTAAAGTATCGTCAAAAAAGTAATTTATTTTCTTTATCTGACATATGTGCTGACATGACTGGTTATGGAAGGAAAATGGCTGCTATAAGTCTAGGTTTACCATTTGATATGAATCAAAAAGATTACTTAATTGATCATCTGGATAAGGTTGATTCGCCTCTTTGGACTTCACTCACTCCCAACTGTGACATATCAACAGATAAGGTGTTTCAACATATAACTGTGAGAGGAATACCTGAAGGTAGATTAAAAAAGCCACTAAATACTGCTAAGCAACAACTGCAGATGGCAGCTTATAAATGTAGCAGTGTGCAAGAAATGTTTCAGCTTTATTTCCAATGTAATTATTTTGCTTCTGCCAGCAATGTTACCATCTCTCCTTATGGATTGGAAGTTATCACACCATTCCCCAAAATATTCAGTAAAGATTTAAATAAAAGTGGATTTTTAAAAGAATTCGTTGACAATGAAGTAGCAGAAAGTGTTCCCGTTATTTCTGGGTTACATAATGGAGCTTTTGTTTTTGATACACTCGAATCTTTGCAAAGAGATGTTAAACGTGTTAAATTTGCAAAATTACATAAATATAAGGAAGATGGTTTAGAACCAGATGATTTTGCAGACTGTCTGAACAGACTAGAAGAGGCATCATATAAATACGAGGACAATTTAGAGCTTTAATAATAAATATATTTTAATAACACCTGTTTTGGTGCTTTTATTCCTATTAAAAAAAATAAAACTATATTCTCTCAGTGATATTTAGGAAATACTATAACTCGAATGTTAAAAATTTGTTTAAATCATAGTTTTTAATCAACGTGTAACTTATTTTAGCACCCAAATTATGTAACATGTTTTAATATTAATGCTAAATAAAGATGAAACTTATAAAAGCATTCATAAATTTTTCATCCATGAATTTGATGAGTGTAAGAGAATAGTTTTGTGTTTTGGAAACAATTCTATGATCCACATAAAGAGACCAACCTTAGTATAAATCTTAATCTTTACCTTGCCTTGTATTTAAAAAAAATCTTAGTGAACTCATTAATATCGTAAGGATCGACTGAACAGAAATCACATTTTAAAGTTAGGATTTAGTATTAAGGTTAGTCTCTAAATTTGGATCTAAGTAAGATGTGTAAAACTCGACATAAATACTTCATTTCATTTAATTGAAAAGGTAGAGCAAATAAAAGAAGACATATGCACAAATGTATTACTATATTTAAAGATTAAGGGAATACATTTTATTATTCTAAATAGACACGAGATAATTTCTTAATTATGCTCTTTCAAGTGCTCTTTCTTTCATTCTAGTAATGAAAGCTGCTCCTTTATTTTTTCTGAAGTTTTCATAAGGATCATTTAAATTAACTCCGACACCTGAAAGTAAAATTAGATGTTCATAATTTTGTTTATACAGATTGATAATTTCAATTTTTTTACATTGTACCCCCCTCTGTCATTATTATTGCCATAGACAAATACGGTGAAAAATGGTTAATATTCAAGTTAGTTTAATACATATTTTTTTTATAAATTATAATTTTCAATGGGTGTAAGCGGAAGGGGAAATTTTTATATCAAGAATCAATATCTATAAGCCAATAATATCTATAAGTCAATAATATCTATAAGTCAATAATATCTGTGTATGGTGGTGGGTAAAATTTTTAAATGTGAATATTTCTTAAAATTGAGTATTTCCTGGTTTTTCATATAAGCTCTGAGAATGAAATAACATTTGGGATGAATTGAACTAACACTACCAAATCATTTTTCAAATACCATAAACTTGGATACAAATACTGAACACATTTTTACCAAAGATATATGGTATCAGTCAAAAAATAAAATATTAAAATACCTTTATACTGATCTTGTCTATCACGAATGGTACCAGCATTGATGGGTGCTACGATTCCTTGTCCTGCCGCACCCAACCCCCCCTGACCCCAGCCCATTTTCCTCAGCATCTGGTGACCTTTGTTGGTTGGATCAAGTTCAGACATCTCGCCCATATTATTGAATGATGGTACCCTGATAACAAATGTTATTTATTTACTCTATTATGCTGCTTTGAGGATGTTTCATTATATCATATTTGCAAGCAGTAGATAGTTATGGTTAGGTTGCTTATTGGTTTTTAATATGTTTATTGATCTGTTTTTATAACTAAGGAAATATTTCTATGGCACAAGTTACTTGAAAGAAAGTGTTATTTTGATGACGACAGACACGTAATTCTTCATTATCAATAACGCAAGGTCATCCTGAACAGGGTGTATCTTTAAGTGATTCATCACCATAAGAAAAATTTTCATACCACTTTTGTGTGGTACGTTCTTTTACCACATCTTCTCTAAATACCATACATATCTTACAGCATGCTTTTGCAGCTTTTGAATCAAGATACAACTATCAAAAATCGCACAAACTTTTTTGGTTACCTTATAGTTGGATTATGTTTGCTTGAAAAAATACTGACACTTGTAGAAAATAATTCACATGTTATATATTTTATTACTAGATTCGTTTTACTGCATGTATACATATTTCAAATAAGAAAACTCATAATCAAATATTTTTTATTAGAAGTTGAATTTTAATAGAAAAATAAATAATAAAGAAAAAAAAGCTTACATGAAACTTGGTGGTGGGGAGGAGGAAGAAGGTGATGGTGATCGGCGAACTATTCGGCTTCTACGGCCTCTTTCTGGAGATGACATTCTGACCGGTGGAGGTGATTTAGACCGTGAACGCTCACGCTCTCGGCTTAAGCTACGGCTTTTGGATCTGCATAAGATGTAAAAAAGAATTATTTGAAATATTTTAACTTTCAACTTTGATAATTCTCAAAATATAAACTTAGTAAAATATACCTGTATCTTCGAGTAGGTGGAGATTTCGCATTTACCGTATCATATTTGATTGGGGTAGGAGAGCGGGACTTGACACGTACACCATTTTTAATATCTTCTTCTTTTTGTTTTCTAACTGCATTTTTCGCCTTATAATATTCATATAGACCCAATTTTTCCCATCCTTCACTGAAAATTAATGAAAATACTGATTCATTATATTGTTCCTACAAAATATACTAAGTTAATCTATTATAGTGAGAAGCTTAATGAAATGACAATATTACTTGGATATAAAATAATTGAGTTGATGTTCCTCATTTCTATTCTTAGAAGACTAATTCAGTCTTTAGAAGTAAATAAATGTAACCAGCATGTGGACAATCAATCTTACAGGTGAGTAAAATATAAAAATAATAAAATTCAGTGTTAAAAATGTATATATCTTTTCAGTAAAAATTACAATAGTATGAAAAAAATATTTTTGATAAAATTTGTATTTATTTTAAGATCTGTATTTTGTAAAGGCAATGTTTTGCTCACCTGTTTAACTGTCCCAATTCTAGTTTCAATGTTTTGTCTAGAGGAACTCGACTTACATATCTGTAATTTTTTTAGTATATAAAATACATTTGAATTGGACTTTTTTATTATGTGCACTTAATTCGTGCACTATTAAGAAGTTCAAATCAAATATACCAATTAAGTGTACTAAATAAAAAATTTCACAAATTACAGTTAATCACCGCAACACATGTTTTTTCCCCCTTTATTCTAAGGTTCTTTACGACACCAATTAAATCAAAGCATTGCTCTCGTAACAAATCAATTCTAGTTTACCCTAACAGAGCCTTGGGATAGAAGGAAAGAATTATGTGTTGCAGTGATTAAGTGTAATTACTGGAATAACAAAATAATTTATAGTTTAAAATAACAATATAGAGGTCCACAACGTTTAAGCAAAAACATTTAATAAAATACAATTGACGAGTTAGTCATTGTGTGGAGAAATTGTGCTGTAAAAATATAAAAATAACTATTATAGAATCTACATAAACGCTTTAAACCATATATGTACTTCAGAAAATTAATTCACCTGAATAAGTGTTGAATCAATGAAATATAACTGCGAGTGTGTTTTTAAATAATGTTAAGTTTGTTATTTCACAAAGCCGAGTCTACTATATATATATATATTAATATGTTTTTCTATTTTAATAATAAAAATATTTTAAATGTTAACAGATTCTTCAGTTTTATTTATATTTTTTATAGTTTTAATATTTTACATCAAATTTAAACATGAAATAATATTATTGATGACAATATTTTCTGCATACCTATCTTGAGGTCTGGTGTGATTAGGTCTAGCATAGAAAGCCTTGACAGCAGCGAATAAACGTTCCGATGGAGGTGCTGGTGGGGGCAACCTAATACAATCAGGGTCCAGAGATTTATATTCGCAATCTTCCAGCTGTAAATACATGTTTGTAAATATACATTCTTATAAGGATACATGTAACATTTGAATGATGAAATAAGTTAATTATACATACTTAAAAGAAGGAATGTAACTCTGTGTATTGAATAGCATATTCCAGTGGTGTGTGAGTGCTATGTGTTTGTATTTAATTATAATTAGGAGTATTCAATTCAAAGGTTTGCCATAACAATTACTTTGTTTATGAAAAGTTTTTGAGTTATGCAGAAACCAAAGGAGGATTTTTACCTACTAAATATGAAATACTCTCAGAAAAGGGCAAATTTAATAATGAAGTACATTTATGATCTAATAACAATATCGATCATAGATCGACCATGAGTGAGAATTGGCTGGGATAAAAAATTAATGTAAATAAAAACGTAATTAAGTCTGCATTTGACGTAAAATAAATTTTAAATATTAGCAATACATAATTTTAAATAAATAGATAAATGCGAACTTTAGACCAATGTATTAAGCAGGATGGTCAAGAGTACTTTGAGAAAATGTTGGTATGTAGAATGAATAAATTAAATTTCATTACGAATGTAGGTTGAAGGTGCGGGAGATGAAGACCAACCAAAGTGTGGTTAGACCAAGTAAATTATATTTTGAAAGAAGTAAATATAAAAAAGGAATAAAAATTGATGTAGCTTTATGAGGTGTATGGGTAGGGAGACCAAAAATGCGTTTCGATTGAACATTCTGGCGCTATGTCTCCTCTGACTTCCTCAACAGGTAGCCGGTGTAATGATATGTGTGTAAAATTTCTGATGTGTTTACCAGAGAAGTGAGGGGAGAGATCCAATAAGTAATATTTTAGCAGCACAATACTGATATTTTCTTATTCGAAATAAGTTTTAATTCAGAATATTAAGTGACTGCTAAAATTTATTCATATAATAATATAGAACATTACAGATATAAATTAAAAGAACTTAATATTAAAAAAAGGTGTCCGAAATCACCAATTCACAAGCAAGCAAAATGAACATTACTATACTATTGAGTTATATTCATATTTTTATGCAAAAAATTACCTTCACTTGATACAGTAAAACTTCATTAATTTTTACGTCAATAATTTGAAAAATTTGAATAAAAAAATTTAAAAAAAATTGTATAGCACGCATCTTTTTTCCCGTGTCTCCTTTATGTGTGCCATGGTACTTGCCGGCACATGGTGCAATTGAGACCGCTAGTTTATAACCTTCTTTAGATATCTCAGTCCCTGTCACCTACGTCTTTAGAAAATGGGAATTCTACATATGTACACTACTTGTTCAAAACGACTCAATCACTAGAACAGTTTATTGTCAAGATCCACTTCCAATAATTGTCAAATAGATCGATACTATTGTAGATGTTCTCAAATCAGGCTGTGCTAATTACTCAAATTTCGAGTATTTAGAAATGTTTTTCGTTTTTTTTTATAAATAATATTAATTGAAACTTTGCATATTTTATACTTAGTAATACGAAATATTTTCAAGACTCTCATGCAATAAATAATTTTTCAAGTCAAATAGTTGGAAAATTCTGAATAACAAAGCCGTCAATAATTTACAAAGTACTCAGTTTTTTGCTTTTGTCCTATCGTGTGGAGCTAGCTTTTATCTATGCTGTGGTACCATCCCCACTGTGTGCCTATGTCTACTTGTATGGAGCATAAATATCTAGTATGTAATAAGTTAAGATCCTACCTTAAAATGTTCTCAGTAAAGAAAACCCATGTTTATACGAGGGTTGCTACTTAAGTTTTGAGACAGACAAGTAGAAACAAATATTTATCATCAAAAATGGCTCTATTGTTTTTCAAAATACTCTCCATGAAGATTAATACACTTTTGCATGCGTTTGAACCAATTTTCGAAACACTCTTTTCACTCCGAATGAGGTAACTTCAAAACATGCGTTTTGAACGCATCAACCGCTTCTTCAGGCGTCGAAAAACGTTGACCTCGCAATTTATTTTTGATGTTCGGGAATAAAAAGAAGTCATTGGGTGCCAAATCAGGGCTGTACGGCGGATGACCCATCAATTCAATGTTTTGAGTGCTCAAAAAGTCACTTGTTTGAGCCGATGTGTGAGAGCTCGCATTATCGTGGTGGAGAATGATCCGTCTTCGGCGGTTGGTTTCCTCATTTCTCCGAACACTTCTGGCAAACAAATGGTGGTGTACCATTCAGAATTGACCGTACAACGTTCCACTAAAGGCACTGTTGCGACATGAACATTTATACTGAAGAAACAAGCCACCATTTGCTTCAAAGTGCTTCGTGCGCGAACAACTTTTCTTGGATTTGGCTCGTCTTGAAAGAACCATACAGTCGACTGATGTTTAGTTTCTAGCTTATATGCATAGATCCATGATTCGTCGCCTGTCACGATCTTATACACATCTTTTGAAGCACCGCAATCGAATTTTTTCAACATTTCTTTGGACCAATCGACACGAGCCTTTTTTTGAGTGATTGTCAAATTATGCGGTATCCAACGCGAACAAATTTTTTTGACGGCCAAATGTTCATGCAATATTGAATGTATGCGAATGGAACTAATGCCCAAACATGCCTCAATCTCACGATAAGTCACATGACGATCTTGCAATATCAGTTCACGCACAGCATCGATGTTATCTGGCACAATAACCGATTTTGGATGACCTTCACGAAATTCGACCTGTAGCAAACTACGACGACGATTGAATTCGGAAAACCAGCGAATTACAGTGGCCTGGGATGGTGCTTCATCACCAAAAGTCGAAGCGAGTTTATCGGCACACTGTTGTTGAGTTAGTCCACGTCGAAAATCATAAAAAATCATCGCACGAAAATGTTCACGATTTAATTCCATTTTTGACCGAGATGACTTTTTCAAGTCACTGTAAACAACACAAATAGCACTCGTATGACAAAACTTTCTGAGCACGTATACCATTAAAAACGTCAAACTTTACGATGCTAATATCAAATTTAACGTATCTACACTGGTGTACCATATCTCAAAACTTAACTACCAACCCTCGTATATGATGCACGTATATTCCTTATAACTAATTTATCACAGTTTTGTTTCAATAGGTATATATAATAAATTGCATCAAGATTTTTTTATAAATATAATAATGAGTTTTCAAGATGTTTTATAATTATGAGTTTTCAAGATTTTTTTGCATCAAAATTTTTTTATAAATATAATGAGTTTTCAAGATGAAATTGATTGCAAATTTCGAATTAATGAGGTTTTAGTGTAGTCACTTCATTTTTTTTTCTTTTTTTTACAATAAAAAAAGGCCTTAAGTAGAAACATATTTTATATTCCTTTTTTTTATCAGTTTTTACTTGATAAATTCTAAATGTATAGCCAAATTGCAAATATCCATTGTAATACTGAGCCATAGAATACCACAATTTGTGAGTACTTTAGCTTGTGATGTAACAACTCCTGATGAAATTTGGCAGCCATATTTTCTTCATACGATTTTGAACATACACGTTCGAATTATAAATAATATTGGGAGTACAAATTAGTTCGGTCCGTTTCCAAAAGATGGCTCTGGCTGTTATGAATGGTTCATAGTGACAGCCGATTTTGACGGTTTCAGAGAGGTTAGACATCTGCCAATAATATTCAGTTTATATCGCTTTGAGTTTCATGCAAAAACCTAGTTTTGTAGTGTTGAAAATGTCGAATTTTGTGTTAACCAAGCAGCATTTGCAGGAGGTTTTAATTTTCTGCTTTAATTGGAAGAAAAGTGCAGCTGAAGCCCGTCCAATGCTTGTCGAAGTTTATGGTGACGCTGCTCCATACCAAAAAAATAATGGCAATTTGTGGATGCCACGCCAAAAAAACTGTTGCTCTTTTGAGGCAAACCAATCATCGAGCCATTTTCGTAAGAAGAGAACCGCTGCTCAGCAAGTGTGTGTCCCATCGATGCAAATAAGTAGTAATCAGATGGAGCCAAGTCTGTTGAGAAAGTCGCATGCGAAAGTATTTGCCAACTAAACACCTCAATCGTTTCCTTGACTGGTTTTGCTGGTGACTGGTTTTGATGGTGCATTATCATGAAGCAAAATCACTTTTTGTTGCCTCTTTTGATATTCTGATAGTTTTTCACGCAATGCTTGATTCAAATCCATCATTTGTTCTCGGTAGCGTTCAGTATTGACGGTTTCGTCGGTTTAGCAGCTCATAATAGATAACACCCTTCTGATCCCACCAAACACACAGCATTGTCTTCTGTTCATAGCGATTTGGCCTTGCAGTCGATGTCCCTGGTTTGCTTGGAGTTACCCATGATCTTTTATGCTTAGGATTCTCCAAATATATCCATTTTTCATCGCCAGTCACAATTCGATGGAGAAATGAATTTCTTTTGTACCTGGCGAGCAGTATTTCGCAAGTGGTTTTTTGGTTTTCCTACTGTCTTTCATTCAGTTCATGTGGAACCCATTTTCCCCCCTTCTGGATCTTTCCCATGGCTTTCAAACGTATGGAGATGGTTTCTCGTGTCGCATTTAATTGATCCGCGAGTTGTTGTTGCGTTTGAGCGTCATCCCTATCCAACAATGCTTGCAATTCGGCGTCTTCAAACTTTCTCGGTGGTCTTCCACGTTCTTCGTTTCTCACGTCAAAATCGCCACTTTTGAATTTTTTAAACCACTCAAAGCACTGTGATTTACCAAGAGCATGCTCACCGTAAGCTTCGACAAGCATTTGATGCGATTCTGCAGTTTTCTTCAAATGATAACAGAAAATCAATGCTGTCCGCAAATCGTAGTTTTCAGGTAAAACAGACATGTTCAACGCTATGAAAACATATGTAGTTGTATTAAACTTGTATTGTTGTGAGTTAAAAGTCTTTGACAAATGTAAACACAAGAAAAAGACGCCAATGACGCAGTTTGACAGTCACTATATTTACAACTAGAGCCATCTATGAGCAAATTCCGGTTTCATATTTACAGACCTGATATACTAGGTTAGTCAAAAAGTTTTGAAAGCGACATCTATGGAGCAGTAGAAAACCAAAATTTCTACGCCATTTTAATATTTCATCTTTCATAAGAACGTACTCAAAATTTCATTTCGATCTGTCAATTCATTCTTTGTTTACAAGCCATTTGAAGTTGACGTGTCAGTGTATTTTTTAACAATGGAAAAATCCAAATATCGTGCAGTGATTAAATTCTTCGTTTTGGAAGGTTTATCGGCTACTGAGATCCATGCAAAGATGGTGAAAGTATTAAAGGAGTCTTCTCCTTCATTTCCAACCGTTCACCGATGGGTTTTGGAGTTTAAGCGTGGCCGTACAAGCGTTGAAGACGATCCACGCTCAGGACGTTCAAAAAGTGCATCAACACCAAAAATCATAGCGAAAATACAGGATATGGTTTTGGAAGATCATCGATCGACTGTGGATGTGATAGCTGACACCATAGGCATCTCACATGGAACAACATGGCATATTTTGGCTGAAGTTTTGGGTTTCAAAAAACTGTGTGCACAATGGGTGCCGCATTTGCTAACAATGCAACAAAAACACGTTCGAATGCGACTTTCTGAGCAACATTTGGAGCAATTTCGAAAGGATAAAAAGGATTTTCTGCGTCGATTCATCACTATGGATGAGACTTGGGTCTACCACCATGATCCTGAATCAAAACAAGAGGCTAAGAAGTGGTGTGAACCAGGCACTTTGGCTCCGAAGCGAGTTCGTGTCCAGAAATCGGCCAAGAAGGTGTTAGCGTCAGTTTTTTGGGATGCAAAAGGAATTTTATTGATAGATTATCTCCAAACTGGTAAGACAATCAACTCTGATTATTATTGTGATCTTTTGGACCAGTTGGATGAAAAAAATTGTGAAAAAAGACCCGGTTTGCAGAAGAAAAAAATCATTTTTCATCAAGACAATGCACCTGCTCACACAGCTCAAAAAACCATCGCGAAAATCAGTGAATTGGGGTACGAATTGTTGCAGCATCCACCCTATTCGCCAGATTTAGCTCCTTCTGACTTCTGGCTGTTCTCACACCTCAAAAAATTCCTTCGTGGAAAGCATTTTTCATCAAACGAAGAGGTAATAGCCGTCGTAGAGGAGTATTTTGCAGGCCTTCCAGAAAGTCACTTCCGTGATGGGACAACAAAGTTGGAAGATCGTTGGACCAAGTGTATTGATCTTATGGGAGACTATACTGAGCAATAAAAGTGATTTCCCCCCAAAAAAAATGTATTTTCATTTCCGCTTTCAAAACTTTTTGACTAACCTAGTATTATTACCGAAATTATATTTTTAGGGTTTTAAAATCAATGATAAAACACCTTAAAAAGAAAGTCAATTTGTCAATGAACAAAAAACTCTTTAAAAATAAGATATTCTAAAATCGATCAAGATTGATGACTACCATTAGTGTAGAAATTAGGAAAATGTTCAAATATAGCAACCGCATTCATAATATAAATCTACTCTAATCAATAGAAATAGAATACATCCAGAAAATATGTTAAAATGTGTGTGTCGGTTTATGATGGAAATCTGTGTTGAAAAAGAAAATAAAACAGTTTTACAATCTGGCCCCACTATTTCGAGCAGAGCCGCATATGGTATAAAAAATATATTTTATTAGTGGAATATTATGTAGCTATATTTCTTTCAATTATTATCACTCACCATAATTAATGGTACCATTAAACCAGCAGGTAATTCAAAGTAGGGAAGAGAGGGCATTAGGTCTTCCTGATTCACTTCGGGCACATTACTAAATCCAGGAGGTGGTTTTGATAAATCAGGAAGTCCATTTTCAAAAGATGGAGGCAAATTTTCATTGAAAAATCCAGGAGGTGGTTGAGATAAATTAACAGGAGGTAATCCTGGCAAATGATCATCTGTATTTTCATTTGAGTTTGAGTTATTATTTATGTTTTTATTAAAATTCCCATCATAGTCATAGAGATTATTTTCACTGTTTCCCTGTGAGAGCGAACTTCCATAATTTGTACTAGACTGGTCACCTATAGGGAATAACTGTTGATTTGTATTTGGAAAGCTCTGTTGTTCCAGGGGCAACATCGGGTTATTTTGCATTGATCCACTGGGTTGGTTAAAATTTTGTTCCATAAAATTGTTGGGTCCAAAACTGGTGGATTGTTGATTAGAAACAGTATTTGGGACTACAATATTAGTATTTTGGTCAGTTTCTATCGGAGGGTTGATATTCAGTTGACTATTAAGTGCTTGCTTCTGTAATTCCAATTGCCGAATTTGTTGTAATGTATGTGCTACAAAAGCTTGATGTTGTTTTTGATAGCTGAAACATTCAAAAGATTTATGGTTACATAATTAATCGAGACAAGGAAACTTCATTTAAAATAAATGTTTTAAGAAAATGTTACTTACTTCTCAAATGTTGATTTAGTTTGTTGTGTCAGTGGAGTAATAAGATTAGCATATTGCGAAATTAAATTGGCCTGGTATTCCTGATAGGATGAAGTGGGATTTTTCATTTTCTCAATTACAGATGGATCAAAGTAATTACTTTTGGATTCCCACAGTTTGAGTAACTTGTTTAATTTGGTTTCTTGTTCCTCTGTAATAGCTGGAAAAGAAAATTATAGATTATTTTCTCACAGTTATATCTGGGAAAATAATAAATTTTGTTTAACTAAGGCATTGGAGATCAAGTTTTAATAGCTGTTTAATAATTTATTATTCACTTTGTACTCGGTTTCTCTCATAGTTTCTTTCTAAATACGAGTACATCCCCATATGCTTTCTCCAAATGCACAATTTTTTAAATTATTTTGGTTGCTCTTGTGATGGAGTATTTGATTGATGCAGCCTTACAAAAAGCAACACTAACAAAAGCTCGCTGAGCATCCCATATTTATTTGTCATCTTTCTCACTCGTTCAATCAATCTTTTTCCATCCAACTTTTATGTTGCACTGAGGAGACTAATGGCTTGATTTTTTTTTGACATCTGAGTAAAATTGCCTTTTGTAATCTGATTGTACAGAGGAACAATTATCTATCATTTTCAATCACTAGATGTGTAAACTATTTATCAACATAGATTGAAAAGTTTTTCCGATCAAGACAGTATTGTAATGTGCACTATTTACGAGATATTCTGGGATCATTATATCCTTTTTTCACACTTCTTAGTGCCATTTCAACCAATCTCATTAGTTTCTTCTTCTGAACACATATCTGTCATGAAATATCATTCCCATATAGAACTTCAAATATTCTTTCTACGTCTTGATTATGATTTTATCGTCCATTAATAACTTTTCCTTAACACTTGCAACCCTGTGATGGATAGCGAGTGACCAGGACTTATATTTTATTTAATTTTTCCAAATATACTGATTGCAGGGTCTTCATACTTTACATATTCCTCATCAAAACCTCTATGATTTGAATGATGTAATTACGAAAAAAAAACATTTATAAATATCAACAGAAATGATTATTTTGTTTCAATCGAGAAACAGCGTATGCATGTGTATATTGGATAATGTCGCTTTGTGTTTATTGTGTAGCCCTGATGATTGCCAGACACCTGCGCATCTAATTCGCGAATATATCCGTTCCAGGGATTCATCACCAGTTTTATAATCCTGATTGTTATTTTTTATTTTTCATCTGATATGTTCTATTGTACCGTTACTCTTTTTATGACAAATGTATATTTGTTACATTTTTCTTTATTATTTAATTTTCAAAAAAATAATAATTGAGATGGCGGGAAATATCGATAGCGAAAATAGCGATTTGAAATTTGAGGCAACAGGCAATATATCAGAATCAGAAGATTTTGTCGTAGTACAGGATGAAGTATATTCTGATTTGGAGACGAGTGAAGAAGACGAAGAAATATTATTTACATCAAAACATGGATTCGAATGGAGTTCATTACCATCTCCATCTTCAAGATGTCGGGCATCAAATATTCTCACCGAAGATTCAGGACTGAGAAATTAAAGTATAAATGTATATTCCATAAAATATATGTTTTTGTCCGTTTGTAAATGAAGAGGTGGTAAAAGTGCTAAGTGAAGAAACAAGTCGTCATTTAAATCGAATTAATTCAGAAAAGAACCAACCAATATCAGAAGACGAGTTATTAGCATTCATTGGAATATTGCTCATGTCTGGCAGAAATCGAACACGAAAGCTATCTTTGAGAGAATTGTGGATAAGTGAAAGTCCTTTTGCCAGCCATTTTTCACAGCAGCTCTGTCTCGAGAAAGATTCATCTATATTTACAGTTATATTCGTTTTGATGATAAAGAAACCGGAGAAGGGAGATATCAGGTTTCTTCAGATAAATTAGAACCAATTAAGTGGATTTTAAAAATGTTTGTCTAAAGAGAAAACAATCCATAGTAGTATGTTTGGTTTTGCTGAAAATAAAATACTTGTTTCGTATGTACCACAAAAAAATAAAGCAGTATTATTATTATCCACTCAAGTCAATGATGCAGAAATTGATAATTCAGAAAAACAATGGACACTAATTATAATCATTATAAAATACGAAAATCGGAGTAGATACGGGAGACTAAATGACTAGAGTACTCTTGCTCAAGGTCAACGAGAAGATGGCCTTTCCGTATTTTTATAGAAATTATAGATATGGCTGCATTGAATGCATACCAGTTATGGATAGAGAAATATCCAGAGTGGAAACAGAATAATAAATGCCGCTGAAAACATTTCATAAGAGAGTTAAGTTTGGAATTGGCCAAGCCCGATATCCTAAAAAAGAAAAATAGCAACATCAAATATCACAAGCAACAACAAGATGCTTTCAACACTGTTTTAACATATTGTAGTGAGTCAATACCCGAAACATCAGTTAATGAAACCTTCTTGGCACCCTCCTTGAGGTCCTCATAAGACGAAGTTGTTGGTTTTGTTAAAAAAAATTGAGAAAAAGATCCAGGTTATTTATTCTGCAATATTTGTCAAAAACCTGTGTTTTGAAACCAAAAACCTACATAGAATAGAAACAAAAGTTATTTCGTGCCCAAGTACGATAGACTGTCTCCACAGGATTAAACTTTTATTACATGTTTGTCCTATTTTAAAATTTTTTGGGAAGTGTTTATATTTTCCAAATTACATATTTTATTGATTTGAATTTCGTGTTTGTTTTTATATTATAATTTTTGAATTTATATATTCATTTTATATTTTGTTTATATGTTATTTATCGTCTTAATTCGAATTATATTTTTATTGCCAAAAAACTATACGCTACATTTTATCGTATAATTTTATAAAAACAATAAAAAGGTTGGAAATCCCTGGTACACGCATCTCAAAAGGAGAGGGGAGCATTCTGATCAGCTGCACGCACACAATGACTCAGTGTATAAATGATATTCGAGGAGAAATGTCGCCTCTCTGTTTCAGCCCTTATTTTTCATTTCTTGCACTTATTTTATATTATTCAACGTTTTAATACATAATAAAATGATTTTTATAGCTAATTACAAAAAATAACCTAGCAGATTTTGCATAATTTTAATTTAAAACATACATTTTTCACTGGACGCTTAGTGTCCAGCACCGTGGCTGATGGAATTTTTTAGCACAGTAAGGCAAGTGTTAATGTCACATAAGTATACTTTTAGAACCACCATGCTTGACTTTCACCGGTTTTCACTGTTTTTGAAAATAGTCTAGAATGCAGTTTGGAGCACTGTGTTCTACCTCATCACCTTTCTTCCTTCCTGTCTTCAAGAACTCCACATACTTAGCAGGTTAACACAATGATTTTTTTAAATACTCTCACATTTCATCAATATTCATATCTTCAGCTAGCTCCTCTCTGAGCTTTCTACTCATCACATTTTCGAAATCAACACATTTGTTCACATATTCTAATTTGTCCACTTTTACTCCTGTTGTTGTATTGACTTTTTTGGTTCGAGCACACTTTTCTTGAAACATTAATCTTAGCAAATACAAGATAATGATGTTTCTAGTTTAGTACCTCTAAAGACTGTGTAGTATATAACTATGACATAAAAAATCTGAGAATAAATCTCAAACAATTTACTACAGACCACATGCCCTCTCATTTTTATCCACTACAGACCACAGAAACCACTTTCCATGAAATTCTTCTGTAGCATTTTCTTTTCTCTTAGTTTCACTCAGACATATCAAATCTATCCATTGTAGCTCTCCATTCATTCAATTTGCAAATTTCTTATTCATCTAGATATGTTTCGAACAGCTCTTTTGCATTCTGTTCTTTTTCTCTGCAAAAAAACTACATCATAACACATCGATCAATAAGCCCCGGGACTCACGAACAGATGGCGCCTCTAATAACAAATCCATACGATTCTCAGTTAGTACCCACCTTTAGAAGTTACGTGTCAAACTTTCATTACATTCCGACATTGTGTCATTGAGTTACAGTGGTTTTAGCGATGCTACTTTTGCTATTTTCAAAACAATGGAAAAAAACGAATTTCGTGTGTTGATAAAACATAGCTTTTTAATGGGAAAAAATACCATTCAAACTCAGCGATGGCTTGAAAAGTGTTATCCGGGCTCTACTCCGTCGAAAACAACCATTTGTCGGTGGTATGCTGATTTCAAATGCGGTCGTAAAGACACAAACGATGCTGAACGCTCTGGTCATCCAAATGAGGCTGTTACACCAGAAAACATGAAAAAAACCCTCAAAATCGAGATGGAAAATGGCAAAGTAAAGTTGCGTGAGATAGCTGACATCCTAAAGATATAATTTGGTAGTGTTTACACTATTTTGCATGAACATTTGGTCATGAAAAAGCTTTTTTCGAAATGGGTGCCGCGTTTGCACAATGGAACAGAAACAACAACGCATCGATGATTCAGAGCGCTGTTTGGCAGGAGCCGCAAGATAAACAGGAGTTTTTGCGTCGGTATGTGACAATGGATGAAACTTGAATCCACCACTATACTCCAGAATCAAATCGGCAGTCAGCTGAGTGGAGAGCAGCTGGTGATGGTCGTTCGAAGCGACTAAAAACTCAACAGTCGGCCGGGAAGGTTATGGCCTCCGTATTTTGGGATGCGCATGGTATAATATTCATCGATCATCTTGAAAAGGAAAAACCATCAATAGCGAATATTACATAGCGTTATTGGAGCGTTTGAAGGCAGAAATTGCAAAAAAACGGCTCCATATGAAGAAGAAAAAAGTTATCTTTCATCAGGACAATGCACCGTGTCACAAGTCGATGGTAACGATGGCCAAATTGCATGAGTTGAACTTCGAATTGCTTCCGCACCCACCGTATTCTCCAGATTTGCCCCCTAGCGACTATTGGCTGTTTGCAGAGTTCAAAAAGATGCTCCAGGGAAAGAGAATTGGCTCTAATGAAGAAGTGATTGCCGAAACTAACGCCTATTTTGAAACCAAAGATAAATCGTTTTACACGGCTGGCATAGAAAAGTTAAGAAAGCGTTGGAATGAATGTATCGCTCTTGAAGGAGACTATGTTGATGAATAAAGAAGAATTTTGGGAAACAAATGTTGTTTTAGTAGTTAGTCCCGGGACTTATTGATCGATGTGTTATTTACTGATCGATGTGTTAAAAATTTTAAGAAATGTTTTAAGCCAGGTTAAGAGTATAAAAATATTTTATTTGTTGTGCACACTATCCTATCAAGCCTTCTTATATTCCTGTCGGGGTAAGTAGAGGGGACCGAGTTACGTACTGACTCTTCACGCATAAAACTTTTGCTGGTGCACATCAATACATTTCATCATACATGTATATACGCTTGCTTTTCTGTTTCTCATACTATTACTTTTTCCTTTGCCCAAATTTCTTCAATAAACAATTTGCCTTTTATTTGGTACTTCTGTACCTTATACAAAAACAATATTATCAATCAAAAACATTAAAGAAATCTTGGTTTTATATAGTTATAATGGATAAAATTTCCAATTGACACTTCCCTTACTGTGCTAAAAAATTACGCCAGTAACGGTGTTGGACACTGAGGGTACAGTAAACATGTATATTTTAAATTAAAATTATGCAAAATCTATTAGTTTTTTTTTGTAATTAGCTATAAACATCATTTTATTATGTAATAAAATGTCGAATAATATAAAATAAGTGTAAGAAATGATAAAATAAGAGTTCAAACAGAGAGGTGACATTTCTATAAGAATATCATATTTCCACTGCGTCGTTCGGTCTGCGCAACGTTCAGAATGCGCATGACTGAAAAGAGATCTCCAACCTTTTAAAAAAAAAATCATAAAATTATACAATAAAATGTAGCGTGTATTTTTTGGCAATAAAAATATAATTCGAATTAAGACAATAATTAACATATTAACAAAATATAAAATGAATATATAAATTCAAAAATAATCATATAAAAACAAACACGAAATTCAAATCAATAAAATATGCCATTTGGAAAATATAAACACTTTGAAAATAGGTCAAAATTTGAAAATAGGACAAACATATCATAAAATCAAAATTTAATCCTGTGGAGAAAGTCTATCGCAATTGGGGCACGAAATAACTTTTGTTTCTATTCTATGTACTAAACACACAGGTGTTTGATAAAACTGGTAACCAATCCCTGGAACAAATGTACTCGTAAAATATTAACTGTCAAAAAAGAATGAGTCATACGGAGTGTTTTGACATTTCGTCAATTCTCAATTTAAAATCATTCATTTCTGTTGATATTTATTAATGATTTTATTTCGTAATGACATCATTCAAATCATAGAAGTTTCGATGAGGAATACATAAAGTATGAAGACCCTGCAAGCAGTATATTTCGAGAAATTAAATAAAATATACGTCTTGGTCACTCTTGTCCGTTCACAGATCGGCAAGGGTTAAAGAAGAATAAAAAAATTGTTGTATTTTTCATCTGTACAGTATCAAAAAATTATTTCAAGGTATATCAAAAGAAAATAAATACCTATACTGGTATTGCAAAACATGGGGATCACCACATTTTCCAAGCTTTTTTTGAGGTCATCAGCATTTTTACGGGCACTAAAATAAAAAAAATGTGAATAAATTATTTATACTTCAAACCTATAGGTTCAATGATTTATGAAACAAAATCATTTAACCTATTGACCTTGTATCATTGGTAATAATTAAAATAATATTTAATATCTATTAATAAAGCAAATATAATTAATATTAAATTATTAAACACACCAATTAAAGATTTAAAAAAAAAAAAGTTTATATTACAGGTCAGTTAACGGAGATAAAATCTCACTGAGGGTGTATCATAAATGGTAGATATTTCTTCTATGTTTGAGCATAACCGCTAACATGGGATACAAAAAACACAATGAGATCACCTTATTTTTGACAGTTGGCATATTTGCACTATTTGAGAAAGCGATAGGTATTTAAGACTTTATCTGAATTTTTATAGTGTTTTTTTGCTAAATTGGTTGAAATACAGGTTATAGGTACCCTACATTATACACAATCCTATTTTACATGATTTCACTTATAACGATATGCATGTGTAGACCACATTTTTTAGTCTTACTAGTGGTATGAAGCTGGAAGGTTTAATCGTACATGTTTCATTATATTTGTTTTGAGATTAAAATCAATTCACTATATATGTCTTTCTAGTTGCGCATTTTTTTCCGGAAGCTTTAATTTGCGTGAAATGAGGGATACCTGTACTTATATTTAAATAAAAGAGACAACTGAAAATCTTACCAGTGATGTAGTACATCATTCACAAGGTAGATTATGTGAAGTTTTTGAGTGAATGTTGAACCAGTAGTAGTCAATTTTTTAAGGAGGTATTGGGATATGACTGTACCCGCATCATGAGTAGTTGCATGTGTTAAGATCCAACCTTTTCCTGTATGTAAAGATTATATATATTAACCGTTTGAGTGCCATTGTTTTTTACTCATATATACTTAAAAATGCCAAGGAAATCTTTGTTTTTTATGTCATTTACCCTTGTCTTGAAAAAAAAAATTGTATCTCTTCCAAAAATTGTCCAATTCTAATAATTTTTTCGGTGTTTTCTTTATAAAAACATGTACAAGGGTAATAAAATACAAAAAAAATATGGAAATATATATTGTAAACAAAAATTATAACAAAAACTGGAATCTAAAAGTAAAAAAGTTAACATGTGTGCTTTCCCGCACAGACTCCATGAAGCCCTTTCTTACAGCGGGCACAAATCAAGTTGCTCCTCTTCACAGCGCTGCGATCCTTGCTGCTGCACACTACGCAGCGCCGTAATTTACGCCCGGGTAACTTTTCTAATCCAATACTTCGAGGGGGAGATGAAGTCTGAGTAGCAGGTTCTGGTCTATTTTTGTGGAGCAACCATTTCTCTTCTAAATCATCAAATATACTCGATGTAAATTTCAATCTTTTCATTTTTTGTCTGCATATTTCTCACTATACAATATAAATGCATTCACCACCATCCTTCCAAATACATTGAATACAACCTTTTTCTAACTGAAATCTGTTTCGTGCAAACATTCTTCCAAACAAACCATGGAATATATCTTGATCCTTTCATCCGATAAGATAAAATAGTTGGCCTCCTTGTGATGCCCATTTCCAGTATAACGGCAATAAATCCTCTCATTTCTGGGATGGTGACTGGCTTCCACAATTTTGTACAAAATTGAGGCTTCAAATTTGGATGATCTTGCAAAAACTGTGCGGCGTAACGGTTAGTTTCAACAACCATTTTTTTTATAAGAGCAGCCGTAAAGAACAAATTGAAGAAATCAATAGGTTTTGCGTTAACTGGTGGGGTATGTTTTGGTCCTGGTAGTTCGCAAAATACGTGCGGAGTTTGTTTGCTGTATTGCGTATCCGGTGGTAGGCGTCTGAATTGAGTCGAGGTAACATTGTCATTTTCGCAGTCCGGTATATCCTCCGTATCAGCAAAATAATAGTTATCACTCTCACTCAAAATTTGCATTACGCGGTGTGAGCGCACCACAATGTCACTCCCGCTATCACTTGCTTCACAACTTGAAGAACGATAATTTTCACTCGAACTGTTTTCGTATTCCGACATTTTGGGTTAAAAAAATTATTTTCCCAAATCCTTTTTATATTGTAATTACTAATAATATTATAATATGCACTTTATGTAACACATAGAAAGATAAAAAAATACTTATGCGTGCGAGCGACCTCCCCTGTTGCGTGCTAAACGGCAACTGATTTTGGGCGCGCTGTCGCGCTCCTGGCAATTTTGAATAGTACGCGCAAGCGCGCAATCGCGCGCCTCGGCACTCTAACGGTTAAGTAACTTTTGGAAGTAAAAAGTCTCAGAAAATATTTTATATTTTTTTCAAAAAATTGAAGAATAAATACAAATCAAAACAGGCCACGGAGTTTCCTTAAGACCTCTGTTTTCTAACCTGATGGTACGGGTTCGATTTTAATTGGTACGTATTTTTTTAAAAAATTGCTTCCATGTTTTTTATTGGCATCTTCAACATAATTTTGATCAGTTGGAAGACATTGCCACATGACTATAAATCCGCCAGGTTGAACTATATACAACGAAAGTGTAATACAATATAATAAAGAATTGTTAAACTTGAGAAAAAAAACATTGTAGTTATTAGAAAAAAAATATACTACAACTGCTTACAAATTCAGCTTGGAGCATGTGGAGGCCACTAATTCTTTCTACATCAATCGTTTGCCATGTTTACTATGTGGGGTCTGGGTGGCCTTTAGTAATTGAGGTAGAGGTTTTTGGGTCGACAAGGTGCTCAGTCTTCCGACTGCGAGATGTTTATTCATATTGTATCCTTCAATATATCCAAATTGGCAATGTGAACATGTTCAAGGGTGCAGCTGGTCGACACTTCATTTTCGGCCTTATTAATCAAATTGCCATTGTATGTGTTAACAATACAGAAGGGCATATGGAAGGGTTAAAACCTTAGCGGGTACCTTAGCGGGGCGCGCTATTTGCATGCGCCCGCTACAAAGTATTTAATAATGATAAAACACAATTTAATCTAAAAAGTATTTTTTTAATAATATTGTTCATTGAAATCGTAAATATATACACATTTATGTTATTTTACGAAAATGTTTTAATTCCACTGTCTGAGTTCAAAGGTTACCAGTGCCAAATTTCTGCACTTGTTTAGGTATGTATTTTATTTGCTGGTAACCGTCTGGAACAGTTTAAATATTGAACTTCAGGAAAAAAATAAACATTTAGCTCTAAAAAGGCATTCAAACAGTTTTGGATAAATAATTTGGCGAAAAATTCTCCTGTACATTTTCCAAGGATGAAAAAAGTAATTGGTGAAAATAGTTTTGACTTAAAATTATTTATTACTCATCTTATAAAGCTTTTTGAACAATTCGAAAGTAGATTCCAGCAATTTACCGTTATCGAACCAGTGGCTACATTTTTCGAAAATCCTTTTAGTACACAAATAGACATTACAGAAATTGAAAATGACATCATATTAAAATCTCACGGTATGGATGAAAACTTTTGGAATCTAGCTAATAAAATTAAATCCTGTTTTGGTTCCATATATTTGTGTGAATCTTTATTTTCCACAATGAACATGATAAAATCTAAAACCAGATCTCGACTTACCAATGCCCGCCTTTATGATTGTTTACGATTGGGATTATCATCTTATACTCCCAACTGTGAGAAATTAGTAAGTGAAATGCAATGTCAAAGAACGCACTAATCGTGTTTCATTATTTGTAATATTTAAAAAAAATCTTTGATGCCTCCCTTTCGGTTCAATTTCCTTTTTGTTCAAGGTTGGCCTCGGTAGGGTAACATAGTGTTAGATAACATTTTAATCAAACTCTTGTTTTTAAGATACATCTTGTGTATTTTTATATAAAATCTACGTTTCTTTTTTCTGTTCATTATTTTCTTCTTGTTTCATTTTCTGTATTTTTTTAATCATTTTGTTATTGATTCTATCTGATTTTTTACTTCTTACTGTAATTTTACTCTTTATTGTATTTTATCTGTTTTTATTTTATCTTTTATTTGTTACTGTATGGTTTTTTTTTAATGCTTTTTTTGTAAATGCCCTCACAGGCGTATAAATGTAAAATATACATTTATACTATAATGTAACGATTTATAATAATTTAGTAATTGTGTAATAAATGTAACACATAATACTTAAAATCTTGTTTTTAAGAAATCCAGGTTTCGCCCGCCACTATTTGCCTAAATCTCGAATGCGCCCGCAACCACTATTAGGTTGAGAACCCCTGATCTAGTGAGTGAGTATTGTTACCAAATAAGCTCTTTAACCGGACTGGGACCATTTACTTATTTTTTCGGTACCATCAAGAATTGAACTTCAGGGTAGAAATCAAGCATCACTAACTTACCAGGCCATGAAGGTTGCCAAATTATAAAAAAAATTAACTATTAAAAATAAAAATTTCATGTTAACCTGCAGATATACTATCTTTGGTGCATGATTCAATTATCGGTTGTAAAATTGTGTCAAATTCAATGAGTGTAATGTTGCATTCAGTAGCCAAACGTTGGATCATCTCATTTTGGGCATTTGCAACAGTTTCTTCCACTTGGGACTGCTGTTGATGTATTAATACCTAAAAAATAAAAAGAAATGTGAGAAAATAGATCATCTGCAAAACTATGTAAACACCATCATGAAATGAAGTTGATAACAATGACATAGAAGTGGTCAGAAGTTGGGCTGAAAAAACACGACACTGGAACAGCTTACCCTACTCAAGGACAGAACACAATAATTATTATTTATAATCGCAAATGGTACAGTAAATCATTCCTATAGTGGCGCTTAGTTTCTATTATGAAAATAAATTTAAAAATTAGTCATTTATCGCATATTACAGCTTCATAGGGACATTCTGCTCTTAACTACAACCCTGCACTGGTTTGCCACCTGTGTATCTTGTAGCATGTGTTCTGCAATTGGATGCACATAGGCACTAATGGTCTAGTGGATAGTGGATAGTGGATTTGTTTAATGTATATTGTGGCGCTTATAAGATAGATACCTTTTACATATTATTATAGAAGCCATCTCCACAATTATTACTTATTTACCATCAATAGAAAAAAAAATAATTACAGTATGTTGGGCATTCAAATTAGCTTGAGACTGCTTGATTTGTTCGTGCAGAGCTGCTTGTTGAACTGTGATGGCGAGAGATGTAGTGGCAGGTCCACTCGAGTTGACTGCGGGGAGTAGAGCAGTCGTTGTCGCAGCGTTGCCCCCCCCTGCTAAGGTGGCTCCACTCAAAGCTCCTACATTATTCAAGCTAGTGCTGCTAATGACTGGAGCACTGATGCTTTCGCTCCGCATCCATGACTCATTGCCAAAATTATTATTTTGACCACTGTATGCACTGTCGTCTCGGCGACCTGTGCTTTGTTTTAAAACTGTAAAAAGAGAATTCATAGTATATTAACACTTAATAAATCTTGTGAGAATACTATGAGATTGATCAACTCTTATTAATACATACATACAGTCTGTCAAGAAAGAGTAAAAATTAATAAAATTGGAACTAAAAAAATTATAGCTTGGCAACACCAAAATTGGCTATCATGTCACATTTGTTTATTACGTTTATGCGCGAACTGCTAGTATGACTAGTATGTATTTATGTTTTTTAAATAATTATAAAAAATCTTTAAAGTTTAGAAATCATTCACATATATTTCGAGTCGATTTTTGTTAAAAAGTTATCATTTCTAAGGTTATGTTTACAAACAGAGTTTGACAGTTGTCAACTGACAAATATGGACTCTGTACCAACACTTTGAAGTTTGCTGGCTGCTCTAAAAGAAGACATGGAATTTGATGGTAGCCATGAATATTTGAGACAAATATTATTTTTCCATCGGTTTCGTATACAAAAAAAACACGTCAAACCGTAGTTTCCTCATGGAAAAGACAAATATCGCAGCAAAAAGGGAAGCTTATTTAAAAGTTATAATGGACAACAAAAAATTTGCCTGAAAAATTGAGAAAAAATGTCGTGTATTTAGATGAAAGTTATATACATTTGTCGTATAAAATACAAAAATGTTGGCAATCGATGGATGTGAATGGAGTGTAGCATGATATTGCCAAGGGTAAAATATGGATCATTGTACATGCAGGAAGTGAAAAAGGTTTCGTACCTAATGCGCTCCTTATATTCAGTGGAAATAATAAGAAGGAAGACTATCACTCTGAAATGAATGCACACAATTAAAAAAAATGGGTGATAGAAAAACTTATTCCCAATTTATCGGAAGCATCCATAATTGTAATGGATAATGCGCCTTACCACAATAAAATTGAAAACAAAGCACCATCTTCAGCGTCGAAAATAAACGAAATTAAATTATTTCCTTTGATCCATCTTTACGGAAGCCCTCCCTATTAATGTTGAAATAGACAGAATTCTAGGAGAACATGGTCACACTTCCAACTTACCATTGTGACTTAAATCATATAGAAATGATATGGGCTTTGGCTAAATGGAAAGTCGCTCAAAAAAATACCAGGAGTGGTAGCAATGTACGAGGGCGGTCCGATAAGTACTTAGCCTCACCGCCCGATGACACCACTATCGCAAGAGCAATTTTTTATCGCGTAGTACATTCTCGCTGACAGCTACTGTCAAAATTTCAGCCGAATCGGAAGCGTAGTTTTGTTTTGACCGCGTGTGGAAGCGAGCGTATCCGCGGATTTGAGAAAAATGGAAAAAGAGCAATATCGGTCGGTGATTCGATTCTTGTTTTTGAAAGGGAAATCGCGCAGCGAAATCAAAGAGCGCTTGGATGCTGTGTACGGTGACTCTTCTCCTTCGATGGCGACCGTCAAAAATTGGTTTAACGAGTTTCAACGTGGTCGCACGTCGGTTTTTGATGAGCCACGCCCAGGTGCCCCGAAAACGCCTACCACGGAGGATAACGTGACAAAAATCCACGATCTCGTATTGACAGACCGCCGATTGAAGGTGCGCGAGATAGCCGAGACAGTAGGCATCTCAAAAGACCGCGTGGGTCATATCCTGCATGAAGTATTGGGCATGAGAAAGCTGTCGGCGCGATGGGTGCCGCGTTTGCTCACTCCGGACAACAAGCGCAATCGTGAGACCACTTCAGAGCAGTGTTTGACGATGTTTAAGCGCAATCCGAAGGAGTTTCGTGACCGTCGACGAAACATGGATTCCCTGGTACACACCCGAGACCAAGGAACAGTCGAAACAGTGGACTTCACCCGGCGAACGTGCTCCGAAGAAGGCGAAGACTGTCCTATCGGCTGGAAAGGTGATGGCCACCGTTTTCTGGGATTCAAAAGGTGTGATCTACATCGACTTCCTGGAGAAGGGCAAAACGGTCACAGGGCTCTACTATGCCGAATTATTGGGCTGATTCGACGCCGAATTACAGAAAAAACGGCCCCATTTGGCGAAGAAAAAAGTGCTCTTCCATCGTGACAACGCACCGGCTCACACCTCCGCCGTCGCCACGGCCAAATTGGTAGAATTAGGCTACGAACTGCTGCCCCATCCACCGTATTCTCCGTATTTGGCCCCGTGCGACTTCTTTTTGTTTCTAAATTTGAAAAAGTTACTCGCCGGGCAGAAATTTGAGTCGAATGAGGAGGTTATCGCCGCCACGGAGGCCTACTTTGCAGACCTCCAGAAAACGTATTTTTCAGACGGGTTAAAGAAGTTGGAGCATCGCTGGGTCAAGTGTATCGAACTCAAAGGAGATTATGTTGAGAAATAAATCGCCACCTTTCCAAAATTTTTGTTATTCTTTTGTAGGCTAAGTACTTATCGGACCACCCTCGTAAAAGAGCTCGCCGAACATGCATTCAGTGCCATAACCACTGAAAATTGGAGAAATTGTTGCCAACGTGTAGAAAAAATAGAAAAAAAATACTATGACCAAGGTAATACACTATATAGGAATGTGGATGACCTCGTCATAAATCTAAATGATAGTAGCAGCGACAGCGAAGACGAGTTCGATGTTGAATTGGCAGAAAATGAGTCTACTCTTTCGGGTGTCGAATTTTTGGATTTAGATTATGATTAAACATAATTATTTTGGTTTTGATTTATGAATTTGATTTAATCAAGATTTCATGAACTTTATTTCGATTTTTCATTTCTAGTAAAATCTATTTTTGCCCTAACTTTGGTAGTTCCCTATGAAGATTGATTTTTTGTAGTAAATCATATAATAACAAGAATTTTAAGTTACAAACGAAATGATATTGCGTCAAGTAAAAGGCAAGAATTGTCGTATTGAGTTTGATATCTCGATCCAATTTTTTAAAAAGCAATGCTTTTTCAGGAAACTTAAAACAACTTTCAAAATTGATTTCAAATTTTCCTTAATTAGCTTAAGCAAAATGATTTTGTTAAATCAGAAATTCAACAAAATATAGTGAAATACCATTTATATTCTTTTTAGATTAAATTTTATATTATAGGTAAGTTCATCAAAACCGCTAGTGTTTATTTTTTCTGACAATGTTTTTTTTTGTGGGTTAGTCCTCTTTTGCTATCAGCTATATACAACTACGGTGGTGGCAATCAGGCGATTGCAGCGCCCTCATTAATTTTCTACTCTTTTTTGACAGACTGTACTATCACCCATGCTATGCAAGCACAGAGTCTTTGCCTCTTCCACATTTATTCGTCTAGTCATTATTGATCTTCTGCATCTCATGCTTCTAACTTTTCCCTTAGTTAAAATTTCTCCAACTGTCTCTTTCCATTCTTTCCTCAGTTTTCTTTCTTCGCTTCTTTCTAACTGTCCAATCACTCTTCAGACGTTTATTTGTTTTTTAATTCTTTTACAACTCATAGTCATTAATTTTGTTAATAATATCCGTCTTTGACAAACGGTTATCTTTTATCTGAATCATTCCTTACTCTATCATACAATGTGTAACCAGATATTCATCGCAAGGCACTCAATTGTACCACATTTATTCTGCTGTGATAGCAGCAGAATAAATGTCTTTTTCAAATATATAGCCTTTTTCAAATATATAGACTTCATCAAGTTTTGAAAATAAATTTCAATAAGTCAAAAGTAACGGTTGTTTATTCTATTAGTCACTAATGCAGGATTAGAGCAAGTTTAGGAAGTTTGATATTTGTTTAGCATGTTAACAGATTTCATGATTAATATAAAATTATATATGATCAATATAATATTATTTAAGATTTGAATTTAAATAAGATATTTTTTTAACATTCTTTTTTGCATAATATAGTATATATCTAGGTTTTTTTAAAATAAATATAATACGAGGCGTATCCAGAAAGTAAGTGTACTGAGGCTCTCACGACCGGATGGATTTTATTTTCGACATGTTGGCTACGCTTCCGTGTAGCCTGACTCTTCCCCTCCGCAACGAGACCGGTTCGAGGTCAGTACGTTGACAAGTGTCGACGCGACAACACGTTTCGTGAAAAATGTCAATCCAATCTCCCGCCAAGTGCGAAATACGCGGCGTCATCCGTTATCTCGTTTGGAAGGGAAAACCTCCGGTTGCGGTTTATAATGAGGTGAAAACTGCATATGGTGATAAAGCTATGAATCGTACGAGTGTGTACAAGTGGTGTCGCGAGTTTAAAAACGGTCGTACGTCTGTGCATGATGATCAGAGGAGCGGAAGACCTTCAATTGTGACTGACGAAATTGTGGAAAAAATCGAAAATGCACTCCGTGACGATCGCAGATTGACTGTGGATGAACTTTCTACGATGTTTCCGCAAATCTCCAGATCTCTACTACACGAAACCATCACAGAAACCCTCGGATATCGGAAACTGTCCGCGAGGTGGGTCCCAAAACAGCTGACAGACCAACACAAGTTGAATCGAGTGGAGGCCGGGCAAGAGTTTTTGAGGCGCTGCAAATTCCATGGAGATGAATTTCTCCGCTCCATCATTACTGGAGATGAAACTTGGGTTGCACACTACACGCCTGAAACCAAAAGGCAGTCTCAACAGTGGCGTCACACCTCTTCACCCTCCGCCAAAAAGATCAAAACCACAATTTCAGCCAAGAAAATCATGGCATCCGTGTTTTGGGACTGTCAAGGCATAATTTTAATTGAATATATGCCTCAAGGGGAGACCATCAACTCTGCAAGAGACTGTGAGACCCTAAAAAAATTGCGAAGGGCGATTCAGAACAAGAGGAGAGGCATGCTGACAAAGGGAGTCTGCCTGCTGCACGACAATGCCAGACCACACACGGCCAACGCCACGAAGGAACTGCTCGCCTCGTTTAAATGGGATGTCCTGAACCATCCCGCGCATTCCCCTGACCTAGCACCTTCAGATTACTATCTCTTTACCTCCCTGAAGCTGCACATGGGTGGAAAAAGGTTTTCAACCGACGAGGAGGTAAAGGAGGTGGAGAAGTGGACGGAGGGGTTGGCGGGAAACTACTTCGAGGAAGGCATCAAAAAGTTGATACCCTGCTTCACCACCTGCATAGAGAGGAATGGCGACTATGTCGAAAAATAGCTTACATATGTACTACGGTAACCACGTAATTTTTTTGTTTAAATAAATTGTAACCTACAAAAATTCAGTACACTTACTTTCTGGATATGCCTCGTATATTAAAAAAAACATTACAATCAATAAATTTTAAAACAAACATTTTACAGCATTTATGCAAATTTTTCACATAAATTTTACATGCATTCACAGTTGAGGTTTTTATTAATTCGTATGGTATCTTTTAACTCACCTGAATTGGTGATTCAGACATATTGATGAGCATAGCCAGGAGACAAAAGTGTCTACGAACCCATTAATTGAGTTTTTGGGTTAAGAGCCACTGGAGTGGACACGAAACAAGTTCATAATCACATGTTTTAGCAATACTAACACACATGAAGAGGTAACAACACTGGCATAATAGAAGAGTATTGTTACCAGACAAACTCTTTTACCGGACTGGGAAAGTTTGATATACATACTATGTTTCTTTATGAAATTATGATGATTTTTCTACAATTTTATACATCAAGTCAGGCAACAAAATGTACATTAAATGAGAGTGCACAATTTATGTATGAACCTACATAAACCTTTCAATTTATTAGTAGCAGCTGGAAAAGTTCTTTGAACTCTTTTCCACTTCAACTTACTATTTAAAATAAGTAGTCTACTTGATTCAAGCTATTCTCTTTTAAAAAATAAAGGAGATATTTTATTCAATGAGGAGCGCGCCTTGTAAAAATTAAAATCACAAGAAAAAACACTTTTTTAGCATGTAACGATGGTGCAGTAATTTGACTATATATTATTCTCATCAATAATAATATTATCTCAATGAATATTAGTTATTAGATTTAAACTTACCTTTATACACGAAGTAGCAAAGTGGTAAATGTGAAATTTATAAACTAAAACAGTAATATGAGTAACTCAGGCTTATTGATTCACTATTTTATAATACAGTTTTTTTTATGGATAAAATTAGTTAAAAACACTTTTTGGGTAAAACAAAATTATTGATAAATTATTTACTGCTTATTTTTCAAACTCGCATCTTTTTTTGCGCCTACTTTGATTTGTATTCATTTAAAAGTTTTGATATTTCTTCGCTTAATTTGGGAGTAATGTTATATGGCCTTCCAGTAGATGTTGTAAGTTCTAAGGCACTTAGTTTCCTTAGAACATTGTTCATGGGCACCCAAGTCTGGTCTTTCTCATTTTTCTTAAAAGCAGTCCTTGGTCCTGTGGGATGATAAAACGTTAAATGCACATCTTTATTTTGGTCACTAATATCATTCACCTCTGCCAGCTACCACAGCTATGCGATTGAATCTCATGTGCGAAGTGTAATTTGTACAGCTTTTGTAGTGGAATGAATTTCATATTCTGCAGATTTTGAAGTAATAAAGCACTTAATGTTTCCCTCTGACAGGGACAAAACAATGAAAACTCCTTGTACCAGTAATTATCACAAAGTTTTCAAATCAGTCGAGGAGTTTACTGTCGTGATATTGAATGATTTCTTCATCTTTTATATAAATGAAGGTGATTTCCTTTTAAATTTTCTTGACAAAATTCAAACATTTCTTCTGGAGTCAATATCTGGTGGTCGTTGAAGACTTGCTTTGGTTACCTCTCATTTTGTGGTACCGCCTACACCATCACAGGTGTTCTTACCGTGACAAGAAGCAAAAAAATGCCACTCAGCTTCCAAATCAAAATCTGTTTTATGGTGACATAAGTTAATGAATTTTTTTGTTGTTCTTGTACTGACTAGCAGCCCCATCAGATAAATATATGCACTTTTTAATATTTGGGTGATTTTCTTTGCTATGGTTTACTAGATGCTGCTGAAAGTAATGGACTGTAGATGTATTGTGTTCCCATGTATCACCAATGACACAAAAACATTGGCTTTTTACTTTATCATCTTTTTTCAAATAATAGACAAACGGATGAATGGTGGCTTGTCAATTGACCCAGTGACGACTCTTGAGCTTCATCTTGTACAACAAAAGTGTAATTTTCAGCAAAATCAGCCAAAATAATAGATTCTTCTTGTTAGGTTTTCTCTTTCAGAAATTTAGTTTGAATCTTTGAAACATACTGTTGTTTTTAAATACATTAAGCTTTTCAACTAACAACTCAAAAAAATAATCTCTTGGCTTGATTACAGTTACTAGTTGTTCTTTCCGATGAGATCCACTGTTTAAAGGCAATATTGTCTGGCATTGTATCACCTTCTTCTGATTCTAAAAGCATATCAGGCAAAGCCTCATTCCCAGGACATAAACCACACTCACTAATCATAATGTAATGTAGTTGTTAATGTCACAAACTATAATATCTAGCTCATCTTTGTACTCTACTTTTAAGTTTGCACCTACTAGCATTAACTTGATATTCTGGTGTTATAGACATACACATACAGAATACGTTCCAGATCCACCTGCTAAAACACACCATTTATTTCACAGAATTTAGATCTTCCAATCTTGCCATCTGGATATTTATTTTTGAATTCTGAAAACAGCTCATTAAGATTACATAGAATTAGTATTTTTTGTTTCTGAATTTTTATACCATTTTCAGTCGGCTATACTCATCATCTTCATAAAATAACTTAACATTTTTTATTGTTTCAGAATCAATTGTATTACGTTTTCTTTTCTGAAGTTCACGTAAAATTCCTTGTTCTTTTGTAACTTCTTAAGTTAATTGAACTAACACATCGATCAATAAGTCTCGGGACTAACTACTAAAACAACATTTGTTTGCCAAAATTCTTTTTTATTCATCAACATAGTCTCCTTTAAGAGTGATACATTCATTCCAACGCTTTCCTAACTTTTCTATGACAGCCGTGTAGAACGATTTATCTTTGGTTTCAAAATAGGCGTTAGTTTTGGCAATCCCTTCTTCATTGGAGCCAAATCTCTTTCCCTGGAGCATCTTTTTGAGGTCTGCGAACAGCCAATAGTCGCTGGGGGGCAAATCTGGAGAATACAGTGGGTGCGGAAGCCATTCAAAGTTCAACTTATGCAATTTGGCCATCATTACCATCGACTTGTGACACGGTGCATTGTCCTGATGAAAGAGAACTTTTATTCTTCTTCATATGGGGCCGTTTTTTGCAATTTCTGCCTTCCAACGCTCCAATAATGTTATTGATGGTTTTTCCCTTTTCAAGGTGATCGATGAATATTATACCATGCGCATCCCAAAATACAGAGGCCATAACCTTCCCGGCTGACTGTTGAGTTTTTGGTCGCTTCTGATGACTTTCACCGGCTGCTCTCCACTCAGCTGACTGCCGATTTGATTCCGGAGTATAGTGGTGGATCCAAGTTTCATCCATTGTCACATACCGACGCAAAAACTCCTGTTTATTTCGCATCAACAGTGCAAAACAGCGCTCTGAATCATCGATGCGTTGTTGTTTCTGTTCCATTGTGAGCAAACGCGGCACCCATTTCGAAAAAAGCTTTTTCATGACCAAATGTTTATGCAAAATAGTGTAAACACTACCAAATGATATGTTCAAGATGTCAGCTATCTCGCGCAACTTTACTTTGCGATTTTCCATCACGATTTTGAGTTTTTTTTGTATGTTTTCTGGTGTAAAAGCCTCATTTGGACGACCAGACCGTTCAGCATTATTTGTCTGTAACACTTTTCAAGCCATCGCTGAGTTTGAACTGTATTTTTCCCATTAAAAAGCAAGGTTTTATCAACACACGAAATTCGGTTTTTTCCATTGTTTTGAAAATAGCAAAAGTAGCATCACCAAAACCACTATAACTCAATGGCACAATGTCGGAATGTCATGAAAGTTTGTCACGTAACTTCTAAAGGTTGGTACTAAATGAGAATGTTATGGATTTGTTATTAGAGGCGATATCTGTTGGTTAGTCCCGGGACTTATTGATCGATGTGTTAAACGTTCAGAAACATTAAACTTCTTACTTACTTTCTCTCTACTACACGAACTAGGAAGAAAGGTAAGTTTAAATGTAATAAGTAATATTAGTTGAGATAATATCATTATTATTGATGAGAATAATAAATAGTCAAATTAATGCACCATCGTTACATGCTAAAAGTGTTTTTAAAATTATTTTTAAGGTTCTGTAACTTGACTTGTAGATAAATCTCAAACACGAAATTTATACAGCAGTATAATACACAATAGAGGGTTTATCTGTAAAAATAGAGGTTTTATCAGGTTTTTAAACTTTGCCCAACAGTGATATAAGGTCTCAAAATTTTGATTTTTTAGAAATTTTCCGTTTTTTTAAAATAATTACTTGTAAAAGAAGCACATCTGTGTTGATTTTTTTCTAAATACAGTATATTTAGATAGCTACACTCCCCCAAAAAATTTAGCCTGAGATTACATTCCTTCATGGTGTGTAAAAAAATATTTGGAAACGCTCAAATGGGATGTTTTACCGCACCCGCCGTATTCCCCGGACATTGCTCCTTCTGATTACTGGTTGTTCCGAAGGATGCAGCACGATTTGACAGGTCACCGGTTCACTTCTTTCGTAGAAACCGAAAATTGGCTCCAAACTTGGATCGCCTCAAAAGACGAGTCATTTTTTCGAGATGGAATTCGAAAATTGCCAGAGAGATGGGAAAAAGTAGTAGCCAGCGATGGACAATACTTGAATTGATCTGTTCATTCATTTTGTTTAGAAATAAATGCATTTTTGAACACAAAAAAACGGACCAAACTAATTTGTACACCCAATAATTAAATAAATACTGGACAAAATATTTAGGCTGTATTTTACTGAATAAAATGGTTTTTGCTTTATTAACCTAGGGTTTACCAATTCTGAGTAATATAAGTTATCGTAAACCCCTACAAACGCAAGAATTAGCGTGCGTCATAAAACAAAAATGGCTGCCATCGGAGTTAGAAAAAATTTAAATATTATTTTTGGACTCAGTAATTATGTTGGAATCCACAAAAATCATTTAATTATAAAATGGTCAAGCAACACCAATCGGATCACTTGAAATGGACAGACCCAGAATTGAACCTGGGGTGCTCACTTGCTCAGCGTGAACTAACTATTAGACCACGGTAACTGACTGATGCAATAGTGGTGTACATAAAGTGAATATGTTACAAGGCTTCAAAAACCAAATTATAATGGGAGCCTTGTTTCAGACTGCTTATGGAAAATGAAGGATCTTTTTATTCTCTATCTAAAATTGAAACTGACACTCGTGAACTTGAGTTACAAAAATGGTGTGTATAAAGATAACGTTTTGCTAAACGTAAGAAAAAAATTATATCGGGGACAACAATGGGTACCTTTTTTCGAGACCATTCACAGAAATCACCGTGAAATTAAAATGAAGTCACCATAATTATAGTCTGTTAACAAACTTCCTTTATTTCTTTTAGGCTAGTTTTTTTGGTGTAATATTTCTACTTAATGTAGCTTCTTTCTGCAACAAATAGTATTTTTTTCTAATACTCCTTGTGATGTCCTCCTATGAGAAAGGGTTTTTTTCAATATTTATGTAAGTTTATAATAAAAAAATTAAAAATTAGAACAATATTAACTTACTTGCTTGTTCCGTCGTCACCTTATATTGGTAATAATTAAAGTATTCTCCTCCATACAAGAAACTAAACTTGGGATTGTTTTTCTGTTTTGATTTTGTCATCTGCTCGAATTCTGGGCCATTTCTAGCTACAAATTGCGCTAGCTTGTCAATTATATTGCGAAGATCGGTATCTAAAAGTATACACAGAAAATAATAGGCAAAAGTGAATTCGTGTTTGTTGTGAGAACAAAATATGCCTTATAATTTAAGATTTCATTTTAAAAACATTTACCTTGCGGGGGCTGCGATAATTCCATTTTACTGTATTATATTTACTAAACTTTACATTTGTAAAGTAAGGATTAATATAATATTATTCATACAAACTCAAAGTAAAATAATCAAATATAGCATTGTGATATTTCCAACCATAAATTGACATTACACTAAACCACAGACCAAGTCTTCTTCTTCTTCTTGAACAATGGCCGTGAACTTTTATATGTGAAGGAGTATACGCCAGTTTCGGCTGATACACAGATTTAATGGATTTTTCTTCTTGAATAATGGCTGTGAACTCATATATGTGAAGGAGTATACGCCAGTGTCAAGTGACGTTCTCTTCCTAGGATTGGGATAATTTAATTTACATGGGTGACAAATTGGCATACGAGTTGTCATAATTAGTATTATATACTAAAAGTAACTCAGTCCAAGACTACTGTTATATAGAGAGACACTATAAAATGAGACTATTTTACAACTAAACTATGTTATAAGATTTTTACATTAATAAATATTTATAATATGAAGAAAATTAGATATTACTACACAAGCGCATGATTGAAATTTCAAAATCGAGTGGATATACAGGAACACCTCATTTAACGCAATCAATTCAGTCTGTAATTACTTCGCGTTAAGTGAAATTGCGTTAAGTGGATACAATAAAATGGATATTGTTCGGAAAAAATACACAACATATACAGTACCCGGTGGTAAAGAATACACATCGGGCTTAAGAAAGAGACTGTCGGTCATAATCGGCTAACTTCGGCTTTGTAGAGCATCATCTTTGTCATTTATACATGTGATCTGTCAGTCGTTTTCATGCGACAGAGACGACGCTCTACAAAGCCGAAGTTAGCTGATTATGGTCGACAGTCTCTTTCTTAAGCCCGATGTGTATTACTTACCACCGGGTGCTGTATGTTATATTAGAGGGTAAAACTATCGAAGAAATAAAAACAATGTATGAATTTTTATTTACTGAATGAATATATAATTAACATAAATGATAAACTATTGTTTTGCGAAATGATGTTTGAATAGAGTTTAACATCGTGTAATTTTCGATAGCTGGCGATTACTTTGTCCAAATTTCAGCACTTCTTCCCTTTTGGGTCTGCATCAAATAAAATTTTCTTTGAGCGCTCGATATGATAGAATGCTCGCTTGAGTTGTTTTGCAATTAACTTCTTATAAATATCTTCTTGTTCTGACTCACGCTCCGTATCGTTTTTGTTATATGCACGCTGTTCTTCTAGTTGAAGGGGACCATTTTCGCTCAGCTCTTCTAAATGAGAGTCAAACAAATTTCTCATATTATCAGCATCGAGTTCAATAAATCCAAGGATTTTTCCGATTGTGCAAATTTTTTTGACGACGCTTTATGACTGGCTCATTGAAGTTTTCTTTATTATTCTTTTGTTTACCCCTAACATGTATTTAATATAATGTGCAATTTTAATGCAAGGTGGCGGAAGTTCCAATGCCAGCGTTCACTTAAAAAGGCGCCTTTAGCATCCCACACTTTTTCAATCTTTCTTCTCACTCGTTCTATCTGAAATTTTCTGTACAGTTTAATTACTACACTCAGCAAACTAATGGGCCTGGAAGTTCCACACTCCATTCTAACACCCTTACATTTTTATAATATAACTATCCCTGCACTCCTCCAGTCCTTCGGTATGTGGTCAGAATCACAATATTTGTTGAAACAATGCCTCAGTCATTCAACCATACACACATTATTAGTTCTGTGTTCACTTATCATAAGTAAACGTCTTTTCAGCCATTCGTACTTCTAGAATAACTTCATTTACATTTTCCAAACGTTTGTAATTTTCAACTGTACTGAACTAACCGTTATTTCTGCTAGTATCACCACACTCCCAATTCTTCAAAATATTACTTTCATCTTGAGCAAACTATTCTTTCCATTCCAGCCCTTCCATTATTTTCTTTGATTCCACTCATATAACCCATATTATTTATGCCTCGCATTTTATTTACTTTCACAATATTTTCTAATTCCCTTCCGGATTCATACTCAAACTTATACCTTCTTCATCTCCGTGTTTTTTCTTCCTTTCCTCAACTTTTGTTTTAATTTTTCATTGTTTATACTGCATTTTTTCAACGCTTCAATACTTTTTCTTGTTTTTGCTTCGATAAACATTCTCCATATGTTTTTATATTTTACGCAGTATTTAACTTCCTTGTCCTATCATGGGTCCTCTTTTCCACATCTCAATTTTGTAATACTACATACATCTTTTCCTGTAGCCACCAATATACTTTTTAAAACTCATCCACCTTCTTCAATATTTTATCCATATATTTTTATCCTTCTTTTTTTCAAATACATCGTTCCTCACATTATTTTACAGTTTTTTCCACATATCATTCTTACGGTCGGCACTTTTTTATGCATGAAAGATCGCTTCCTACGAAAAATATTTATTCTGCTCGATAATAGTCTGAGCCGATATCTGTTCCTCTAAACACTCTTGTATCGAGAATGCTGTTTTACCGAGAATGCTCCATACACACATTGTAAATTAACGATCGTTCATTTTCCCTTTTCCACGTATACATATGATTTTTTTGTGACCAAAAATCGTATTTGACAAAAAAATATTACAGTTCAAGCAAACTTTTAATATTCTATCCATATTATAATTTGTGTTGGTCACCACCAAACTTGCTTAGCGTCGATTTGAACCCATCACTTTTTACGACAACCCACGTACACTACTTACATGCCAATATAATATCGTCGTTTTTCTTCGTTTTTTCTAAAACCTTTTTTATTCAGTACCAACATTTTTTCATCAGTTTTAGTGTTGACCGAAGTATACCTTATCACTAGTGAAACACGCATTGCAAATAATTTAATTTTAGTCCATATTCCTTTAGAACTGAACTCTTTTTTTTTATATATATCCGTAGCTAGTTTATTTTTATTGCTCCCACACCCTAATTTGCTATTTCATTACCTTCGCATAAACCTAATATTACTCACACCTTTTAAGCCTCACATCCTTTGGCTTGACTTAACAAACCATCAGAAAAAGTACATGTAAGTACTGGCATACTGCGGGCATGCTACTGTTAATCATAGTCAACCATAAGGCAGATTTTAAGCAGCTCGCCGTATGACCAGTAATGTGGAAATCCAGCCTTTAGGGTTCGTATCAATTAGGGTTCGTCTATTTCATCTGAATCAACATTAATGAAAGCAAATTAAATTCTTTGTGGAAAGTAATGTCTATAGTTCACGGCCATTATTCAATTCATAATGTTTATGGGTCTATATATTGTCTTTGATATTTATTGACAGAGAAACATCAAAATTATAAATATTGAAAACGTTGATCTTCTGGTCGGTCCTAGTTGATAGTGTTCGTTTGAAAAATTCGAGCGAATTTGTGTGGTAAGTGAATTAACGTGTTATATCTACGTAAATAATCCATTTTTTCTTGAACACGATTCTATTTTACATGTTTACTAATTGTTTGTCTTACAAGTTTTTTATTCTATTTACCCGCCTATCTTTATAATTAAACACGTTAGATGTAACCAGTGATGTACATCCTTATTCCAGTGAATGTCAAGCTTAAAAAGTATTTTTTACTGTTCGATGGTGAGAAACTCATCGCAATCTTCAAACTGGCTACCTTCAGATCAGAATGCCGGCGCGGTAACTGCAGGAATAAGCACAGTTTTATTTTACTTAGAATTAGGTTAATCTTGATTTCAATAATATATTCTCGACTGATTTTGTCAGAAAATTGATGTTTAATAGAGTTGTGAGGACACATTTTAACTAATTATTTTTTGACCAAAGGTTGCAAAGATGGGACGTAGAAAGTCCAAAAGAAAGCCGCCAACGAAGCGTAAGGCTATCCAACCCCTGGACCTACAATTCAACTGTCCTTTTTGTAATCACGAGAAATCTTGTGAAGTAAAAATGTGAGTATTCTATTTGAATAGGCTATCTTCAATGTGAGTATTCTTTTTGAATAGGCTATCTTCAATGTGAGTATTCTATTTGAATAGGCTATCTTCAATGTTTTAGCTTTAACTTCAGTATAACAAAACAAATCATTGAGACAATTATGGAATAGACTTCATCTTTTGCCATTTTTTCCGAAGATGCAATGTTTTGGTTAAGCTCTACAAATCTATATTTCATAACTAAAATTGTTTTCAATATAATTGATATTTCTATTTATGTAATAATCAAAACATGACAATTTATAATTTCATCAAAAGTTGAAGTAATATTGACAATTAGTTTATTTGCACACTACAGTTGATTTGTGTTAATTTACTATCCTTTCAAAATCAATGTATCCAGGCGGAATGTGTACTGTAGCAATCCTTGGGCCAAACCGTTTTTATTGACAACATTTACTGGAATGACATAAAACGACTTTGGTCATCTACAATGATGTTTAAAAATCTGAAATAAAATGCATAATTTGTGTGCGATTTACTGAGCCCAGAAATACTATAGTTAGAAAAATCTTATGCCGCTTTCTCTGTAGTACGAGTAATTTCCACTTGACGATATCCATGTTTGTCTTTTGGAAACGTGATTCTTATTTGTTTACCTTTTTATTTGTATACTAAAGCAAATATTATTCCCTAAGTGTTTTTCAATTATTTCTTCAGGAAAAGTCATCATCACTGCTGTTTGTACATTAGATTTTTTTCTTCTAATAAGACTTAATTTGTTTATCTTACCTAGTTTAACTCATTGTAATATTCATACATTAAATTGTATTTTAATTTGATAACACATTTTTTACAGGGATAAGAGTCGAAACACTGCAAAAATAACATGTCATGTTTGCTTGGAGGATTTTCAAACCACAACCAATGTATTATCAGAACCTATTGATGTGTATAATGACTGGGTAGATGCCTGTGAATGTGCTAATAACTAATGTATTATTCATGTTTTTTTCTATCAGGTCTGTAAATATGAAACTGGATTTTTTTTATAGAAAATACACATTGTATGAAAATGGTAAAAAATATTTTATTCAACGTATTGCCAATCGCTAGCTACTCATTTTTCCCATCTCTCTGGCAATTTGTGGATGCCACGCCAAAAAATCTCTTGCTCTTTTGAGGCAAACTAATCATCGAGCCATTTTCGTAAGAAGTGAAACGCTGCTCAAAGGTGCGTTTCCCATCGATGCAAATAAGTAGTAATCTGGTGAGTAAGCCGCATGTGAAAGTATTTGCCAACTAAACGCCTCAATCGTTTCCTTGACCGGTTTTGCTGTGGGCGATGGTGCATTATCATGAAGCAAAATCACTTTGTGTTGCCTCTTTTGATATTCTGGTCGTTTTTCACGCAATGCTTGGTTCAAATCCATAATTTGTTGTCGGTACCGTTCAGTATTAACGTTTTCGCCAGGTTTTAGTAGCTCAGATAACACCCTTCTAATCCCACCGAACACAGAGCATTGTCTTCCGTCCATAGCGATTTGGCCTTGCTTATAAAAAATTGTATTAGCTCTCTTGTCCTGACTAGGATTTCCGCTCAAAAATTTATGTGCCTTCAATCAATAACACTGTAAAACTTCTTTCATCCCATTTTCTTAATATTTCAAGCTGATTTATCTTTAAAAATATATTTTGAGAAGTTGACTTTCTTCAACGTATAATTCTTGACAAAGTTTTTCTATTGAATTTTTTACCATTTTTATATTTCAATCATTACATGAGATGCGAATCTCAGTCTGCCCTATAAATAATTGAACTTTATACAAATTTTAAGTAACAACATGCCAATATTTGCATCGCCTTTTCTGATTTCTTGAGTGTATTGTTTTGTAGATACATTTATTCAAGTGTGTGTATACAAATATTTTTATTTATGTGCATTTATAATTTTTTCACTTTTAATGAGATTTGGAATATGATTTGGGTTTTAAAATACATTGGGATAGGAAAGATTTGAAAAACATCATAAAGCATTTGAAAAATGCAGCATACTATACATCATTTTGACTTCATAATAAACCATAATGTGAAACCATCCATCATAATCAAAAAGAAGGAATTGAGACATCAAAATTTGAAATTACTTTGAGTATGAGATTTTTGTAATATTAAGTTATAATATTTAATAAATATAAAAAAAATATGTATAGTTTTTTTTATTTAAACCATAAGCTAATGCAAACTACATGTGGAGTTACATAAAACCTCAACATTTTTGTTTTTATATGCATTTGACACATGGCTTAAATCAGTTGCGAGTGGCTCTCAGTGAACGATAATACTAAGTACTATACATAAAAAATAATAATATTTAATATGAAGAAATAGTGCATGCCAGATCTTTGGCACCATATTTGGAATATTTTATAACACTGAAAAATCTCGTAATATTAATAAAAAAAGTGTATTTATTTCGGAATTCCAGTGTATCATCATACGACAAATTCTTGTAAAGTATATACGCGTATATCAGGTATGTAAATATAAAACTGGAATTTTTTTATAGAAAATACACATTTATTGTATGAAAATGGCAAAAAATATTTTATTCAAAGTATTGCTCATCGCTAGCTACACATTTTTCCCATCTCTCTGGCAATTTGTGGATGCTATGCCAAAAAAACTGTTGCTCTTTTGAGGCAAAACCAATCATCGAGCCATTTTCGTAAGAAGTAAAGCACTGCTCAGCAAGTGCGTGTCTCATCGATGCAAATAAGTAGTAATCGGATGGAGCCAAGTCTGGTGAGTAAGTCGCATGCGAAAGTATTTGCCAACTAAACGCCTCAATCGTTTCCATGACTGGTTTTGCTGTATGCGATGGTGCATTATCATGAAGCAAAATCACTTTGTGTTGCCTCTTTTGATATTCTGGTAGTTTTTTCACGCAATGCTTGGTTCAAATCCATCATTTGTTGTCGGTAGCATTCAGTAATAACAGTTTTGCCAGGTTTTAGCAGCTCATAATACATACTATAACACCCTTCTGATCCCATCAAACACAGAGCATTGTCTTCCGTCCATAGCGATTTGCCCTTGCAGTTGATGTCGCTGGTTTGCTTGGAGTTACCCATGATCTTTTACGCTTAGGATTCTCGAAATATATCCATTTTTCATCGCCAGTCACAATTCGAAATGATTTTCTTTTGTGCCTGGCGAGCAGCATTTCGCAAGTGATTTTTTGGTTTTCCCACTGTCTTTCATTCAGTTCATGTGGAACCCATTTTCCCACCTGGATCTTTCCCATGGCTTTCAAACGTATGGAGACGGCTTCTCGTGTCACATATAATTGATCTGCAAGTTGTTGCATTTGAGCGTCATCCTCATCCAACAATGCTTGCAATTCAGCGTCTTCAAACTTTCTCAGTGGTCTTCCACGTTCTTCGTTTCTCACATTAAAATCGCCACTTTTCAATTTTTTAAACCATTCAAAGCACTGATTTACTAAGAGCATGCTCACCGTAAGCTTCGACAAGCATTCCATGCGATTCTGCAGTTTTCTTCAAATGGTAACAGAAAATCAATGCTGTCCGCAAATCGTAGTTTTCAGGTACAAAAACAGACATGTTCAACGCTATGAAAACATATGTAGTTATATTAAACTTGTATTGTGAGTTAAAAGTCTTTGACGAATGTAAACACAAGAAAGACGCCAATGACGCAGTTTGATATTCACTACATTGACAACTACAGCCAACTATGAGCGAATTCCGGTTTTATATTTACAGACCTGATACATGTGCTGCTTCTACATATCAACAAAACTGCTCGATTAGTGGAATAAGTTCTCGCTTGATTTTGCTCTTGACTATAACCGCAAACTCAGATGATGCAAGAAATTTAGCTCTTCATGATATTAACACTATTCTCAAGCATGAATTTTTTGCACTATGATTGGATTGTTAATACTAACTGGAAATTTACCAGAAGTTCAATTTTATGACAAAGCTCAAGAACATAAAGCTACATTTGGTAAAATTGTTGATGTGGATAATGTAAAGTTAACTAGCAGATGCATCTATTTCGACGGTCCTGGTAGATCAGACAAAACATTCCTCATTGTCATTCATTCGAGGTCAAGTACAAGTTGTACTTGCATTTGCCATAACAGGAAGTGCAAGATTGTTAAAAAGAGCAGTTCATAGTGGTTTCAACAGCCGGTGGTACCGCTTGACACACTATCTCATGAATGCTCTTGACATCACCAGAAATAGCAGTTCTTTGAAAAACTTCCATTATTATCATTTATGAAATCAGAATGCTTCCC
>OX463838.1:34062901-34356079 GCA_949825065.1 Odontocerum albicorne
TATATATATAATATATAATATATATATATATATATATATATATATATATATATAATATATATATATATATATATATATATATATATATATATATTATATATATATATATATATATATATATATATATATATATATATATATATATATATATATATATATATATATATATATATATTAGAATTGATTAAATCAATGTATTGAACTATTATTATAATTAGTTTGATAAGTAAATTGAAACAAAAGTTTCAAATTTCTTGTCCAATCAACAAGTGACATGGAGAAATAGAAAGCAGTCTACCATTTAGAATAAAAATTGAATCAATCCAGTATGGAGAAAAGTTGAATTTGTTACATTACTCCTGTCAAATATTTATCCAGTTCTATTTAAACTAGCCGATAGATAATTCTAAACTGGATTTTTTCCAACTACCATGCTACAAATGTAACTATTTTAACATTGAAATAAAGTGCAGCAAGCTTCTAGTGCTTTCTTATTTACTTACTTCACAATCACACACACCAAAGTGTAAAACAATATTAAAAATCTCAAATACTTTTCACTTCAGTATTATAAATGAAAAGTTTCTTATAAAAAATAAATAAGTACAAACTTATAAATTAAAAACAATTATTTACATATAAGGCCAATAATATTGAATACTGACTTACGAGTGTTTTATACATTTCATATTATTGGCATGTCAACATGTTTGCTTATCAACAAATTAAAATATACAATTTATTTAAAATATATTGAGTAAATTTAATTGTAAATATTATACATGTTTTATTGGAATGTAAGTAAAAAAAACAACCAAAAATTCTTGAAAAAATGCTATCTTGGCTTAGATTGTTAAAAGTATATGAACATATATATGTACATTGTGAGCTTCTCGCCAAAATTGATCAAATTTGTCCTGAGCATATATTATGTTCATAAACATATCTGAGTATAATATAATTTTTGTATTTTCAGACTTTAATTTTATTGCAGAAACTTTATTGAAAGTTTGTTATGAAAAAAAATATATATTGTCACCCTTTGATAACAGGTTTGGCTCTAAAAATTAACTAAAACAAAATTTAATTCACAGCTATTTCTTTCTAATAAATATGTAAGTCATACTTTATTCCGAAATATAAATATTTACAGACAAAATATCATTAACAAATTTATAACAATTCGTTGATTTAGCTATACAAAGAAAACTAGGAGAATTTTAAAATTAAAACGATGTCAACATTACATATCAAGCATGAGAATAAAACAATGAATTTGTTTAATTTCTGATGGAGATAGGGAATGGAATTAAAGAATTGACATTTTCTTAATTGATTTGTGTTATAGTAAGTAAGCTTGGTGAACTAATCTGTATTAATATGTATTTTTAATACTAATTCCAAATAACTACGTATATATATATATATAATATATATATATATATATATATATATATTATATATATATATATATATATATATATATATATATATATATATATATATATATATATATATATACATATACATATACATATGTATATATGTATATATGTATATATGTATATATGTATATATGTATATATGTATATATGTATATATGTATATATATATATATATATATATATATTATATATATATATATATATATATATATATATATATATATATATATATATATAAATAGGTATTAATAAAATATACCTAATATTCAGATCACATTTTTCTTTATCTAACAAAAATTTTCGCAACTGCCCCATAACATTTAATCATTATCTCGCGTGAAATATTTCCATTCTATTTATGTTTAGATAGATTATTTGACCAATGCTTGTTTTGAAACACCTTAACATTACAACAGAGATAATTCAATACTATACAATATGCGGTCATGAAAGACTGAGAAGCATGAATTTCAACAATCAACAGTGAATCAATATATCAAATCACACATTCTGGAACATGTCACGTCAAATATATATATAAATATATACACAAGTTGGCTTTAAAGATAAAAAGCGGAATAATTATTTCTTCACTGATTGATACTTTCTTAAACACTGCTAGTTAAGTTTTAGATATAAGAAATTGACACCACACTTAAAGACCACTACTATGTTATTTCCATATGTTTTTTTAATCTTTAATATCATTTTGATTTTTTCCACACTAAAGACATCGTCTATTGTTTCTTTCTTTGCACTTTTAATTATATTCAGGACTCAAGTTATGAAGTTGCATTAAAAAAATATAAGCTTAAAAATTACCCATATCTATAAAAGTTTGGAAAGGCAAAGAATCATCTTCAGTATTTTCATCATCAACTGATTCAGAGGGCTTTTCTGTCAATGTTCCATCATCAGAATGAGAAACATTTAGACTTTCACTTTCAATATGGAAATCAGAATTAGCAACATCATTGGAATCATTATTATCACTGTCATCTAAAGGAATTTCTTCCGAAAAGGATGACAACTTGAACAAATCTTTGCTATTGTTGATAATCTGATACATTTGGAAATCAATTTGGTTTGAATATTCAAGGGCACTTCGACTGTTATCTTCACATTTAACTTTAGAATTTGCAATTGTTTTTTCTTGATCTAATTCTGCTGTATTATGTGATTCATAGTGAATATTGTCATGAGTTGAACTAGAAACGGTCATTAGTGGTCCTAAAGTATGTTTGACTAAATGCTAGGAGCTGGGTACCCCTTATTGCGCATAAGTTCCTGCATCCAAACCTCCCTCTTCTTCCAGCTTTGTGAGGAACTTGATCACTCTGTATTGCTCTTCTGTCTGCCTCGCCATGTCTATCAGACCGAGCAGTTTTTTTATGCCAATGAATATTCTGCAATAATTTAAATCACATATATAATTGTGATAGTCAAAGCAACAAAATTGTATGATAAATTAGGAAATATATAGGAATAAAACAAATAACTCACTTTTTTCCTTGGAGTTTGCGTTGGAGATTCTTTAAATCATTCTTCGAGAAAACATCTGACTCTTCTAGTACAGCCAACAGATGGTCACACTTTGACAAGTTAGGAACATGCAAAACTCCTGTAAATGCAGATACCATTTCCATATCTTCTAGTACTTGACTAAAAAGGAAATGTTTGCCTATCAATACAGTTTCAATTTTCTTTTAATATATTCTATCTTATTGACTAGAAGCAGCGGCAAGTATAATTGACTTCAATTTATATTTTTCATTAATTTTAAATACCTATAACTTTGATCATATGGTACAAGTAGATTGATGAATTACCAATCTTTCTTATCGTTGCGAATTAGACAAAAGATCACATTTTTCAAACTTCTTTCAGTCAGGTTTTCTAATTAATGACGATCTATAATTTATTTCATTTCCTATCAGTGGTACTCGTATTAATATAAATAAAAAAACTTGTTTTCAAGTATCTCTTCAATGGAATTGACCCAGAAACCTCTAGGTTGGAAGTCGAGCACAATGGAGGCTGTGCACCGAGTTCTAAATGTGGAGAGTTTATGGTAACCAGAAACATGGAAGGGCAGAAAGGAAGAGGCCTACACTCCAGACAATAGATGACTACAAGTTTTACATTTACATTATAATTATTTCTCTAGTACCTGCACCTTTAGTGGATTCGACTTTTGTCCATTCCATGCAATAGAACCAACTAACCATCAAGATAACTAACTGGGCCTGTTTAGGTATAAGAATACTTAAGGTTTTAAATAGCATAATGCACAGCTTTACGCTTTAACAGACTATGTAGGTAATGTGCTAATAAGTTCAATATAATGTATTGTACAAGTACATGAAATGGAAATCTTATATTTCTTTGCTAACGTTGGTGTTTTATTATATGAAAAAGAGTTACTTACCGTCTGCTACTTGTGCATAAAACAAGCAACTTTCTTCCTTTTGGAGGTTGCTTTTTCAAAAGAACTAAGAGAGCTTGAAGAGTTAAGTTACTATATCTTGGTCCAATTGGACCATAATCCAGAAGTCTCTCAATATTATCTACTAGGATACATGACAAAGTAGAACGGTATGCATCTTCGAAAACCTAAAAACAAAAAAAAGATAAAACATGACTCGGTTGACAGCCAATTAAAATATTTTGAGTTGTTTAAAATACGAGGCATATCCAGAAAGTAAGTGTACTGAATTTTTGTAGGTTACAATTTTTTTATTTAAACAAAAAAATTACGTGGTTACCGTAGTACATATGTAAGCTATTTTTCGATATAGTCGCCATTCCTCTCAATGCAGGTGGTGAAGCGGGGTATCAACTTTTTGATGCCTTCCTCGAAGTAGTTTCCCGCCAACCCCTCCGTCCACTTCTCCACCTCCTCCTTTACCTCCTCATCGGTTGAAAACCTTTTTCCACCCATGTGCAGCTTCAGGGAGGTAAAGAGATAGTAATCTGAAGGTGCTAGGTCAGGGGAATGCGCGGGATGGTTCAGGACATCCCATTTAAACGAGGCGAGCAGTTCCTTCGTTTTTGGCGGAGGGTGAAGAGGTGTGACGCCACTGTTGAGACTGCCTTTTGGTTTCAGGCGTGTAGTGTGCAACCCAAGTTTCATCTCCAGTAACGATGGAGTGGAGAAATTCATCTCCATGGAGTTTGCAGCGCCTCAAAAACTCTTGCCCGGCCTCCACTCGATTCAACTTGTGTTGGTCTGTCAGCTGTTTTGGGACCCACCTCGCGGACAGTTTCCGATATCCGAGGGTTTCTGTGATGGTTTCGTGTAGTAGAGATCTGGAGATTTGCGGAAACATCGCAGAAAGTTCATCCACAGTCAATCTGCGATCGTCACGGAGCGCATTTTCGATTTTTTCCACAATTTCGTCAGTCACAATTGAAGGTCTTCCGCTCCTCTGATCATCATGCACAGACGTACGACCGTTTTTAAACTCGCTACACCACTTGTACACACTCGTACAATTCATAGCTTTATCACCATATGCAGTTTTCACCTCATTATAAACCTCAACCGGAGGTTTTCCCTTCCAAAAGAGATAACGGATGACACCGCGTATTTCGCACTTGGCGGGAGATTGGATTGACATTTTTCACGAAACGTGTTGTCGCGTCGACACTTCTCAACGTACTGACCTCGATCCGGTCTCGTTGCGGAAGGGAAGGGTCAGGCTACACGGAAGTGTAGCCAACATGTCAAAAATAAAATCCATCCGGTCGTGAGAGCCTCAGTACACTTACTTTCTGGATACGCCTCGTACATTAAAAGAGGTAATATATTTTTATGCCAGATATCAAAATGGATGCATTTGTTTATTTATTACTTCTCCAGAAATTCATACATAACCTTATGCAGTGATTTATTTGGTGCCTGGAAATTGATGACTAATCGAATGATGATGCTCTAAATAAGAGTTTCCCGATCTATTTTGGTGCCCGGAAATTGATGATTAATCGAATGATGATGCTCTAAATAAGAGTTTCCCAATCTATTTTGGTGCCCGGAAATTGATGATTAATCGAATGATGATGCTCTAAATAAGAGTTTCCCAATATATTTTGGTGCCCGGAAATTGATGATTAATCGAATGATGATGCTCTAAATAAGAGTTTCCCAATCTATTTTGGTGCCCGGAAATTGATGATTAATCGAATGATGATGCTCTAAATAAGAGTTTCCCAATATATTTTGGTGCCCGGAAATTGATGATTAATCGAATGATGGTGCTCTAAATAAGAGTTTCCCAATCTATTTTGGTGCCCGGAAATTGATGATTAATCGAATGATGATGCTCTAAATAAGAGTTTCCCAATATATTAGGTCCTTACATATGAAATTGGCGTTTTGTTTGGGAGGAACATAAAGTTGATTTTTTTTAATATAATATATTTATTTAATCAAAGTATGTACCATTGCTATCTATGCACTTTTGCCATCTCATAGGTAGTTCATCGATCCCTTTACTAAAAAAACCATTCGGACGGGAATCAATAAAATCTTTGAAGTCGGTTTGGACTGCCCCATCGGAGTTGAATTTTTTCCCTTGCAAGAAGTTATCCAAATTTCGAAAAAAATAGTAATCTGTTGGGGCAAGGTCCGGAGAGTACGGTGGATGTCTTAGACATTCCAATTGAAGCTCTTCTAATTTGGTAGCCGTCTGTTGTGCAGTGTGTGGTCTAGCGTTATCATGAAGCAGCAGTGGCCTAGAGCGATTAACCAGCCTCGGTTGTTTAGCAGCTAGCTTTTCCATCATGGTTTGCAGTTGCTGACAATAGACATCTGCCGTAATCGTCTGGCCAGATTTAAGAAAGCTGTAGTGAACGACACCAGCACTAGTCCACCAAACGCTCACAAGTAACTTTTTTGGAGTCAATTTTCGCTTGGGGCATGGTTTGGCTGGTTCGGCAGGGTTCAGCCATTGCGATGAGCGCTTCCGATTATCATACAGGATCCACTTTTCATCACAGGTAATGATTCGATTCAAAATCCCTTCATTATTGTGCCGGTTGAGTAATGCAACGCAGCAGTCAACGCGCGTTTGTTGATTTGCTTCATTCAATTCGTGAGGTACCCACCTTTCAAGCTTTTTCACCTTCCCAATTTGCTTCAAGTGGATTAAAACAGTTTTATCACTAACACCGCAGCCTGCAGCTAACTCGGACGTGGTTTGCGATGGATCCGCTTCCACAATAGCCTTCAATTCTTCATTATCAACTTTGGTCTCCGGCCGTCCACGGGGTTTGTTCTGCAGGTCGAAATTTCCAGAACGAAAACGTTGGAACCAAAAACGCACTGTGTTTTCTTTTGCGGCACCGTCGCCATACACATCATTAATCCTTCGAGCCGTTTCTGCAGCACTGGTGCCACGGTGGAACTCGTACTCGTAAATAACGCGATATTTCAAGTTTTCCATTTTGTAAACTGAGTGACGCAAAGAAAAAAAACAATTGAGGAAAAAACAAATGAATTATAATTTTCGAAGCACAAATACTTGAATAAATAGCTGTATAAATTTGAATTTGGTATTCCTAACCAAAGAGAAGATATTTGAGATCAAAGTTGCCAGTACGGCAAAACGCCAATTTCATATGTAAGGACCTAATATTTTGGTGCCCGGAAATTGATGATTAATCGAATGATGATGCTCTAAATCAGAGTTTCCCAATCTATTTTGGAGCAACGTCCCCTTGGACATGAACATCTTAGGATAAATATAAACCCCCCTGAATATGAATAATTCTAGCAATGTGGAAAAGTAAAAAATATCATTTGATATTACTTTTGGTTTATTTGTATTGATATAAAAATAAATTTTGTTACTTATAAAACAATTACTAACTGAAATTAATGTTAAATCTGGAATAAACATAAAAATTATTATCATAATTAAGGTGAGCTTTGTGCTAGATGATTTTTCACGAGTTCTTCTATAGTAAGTTGTAGTTTTGTAATAAAAAATCGCAAATATTAACGACTCTCAATATATAGTTGATTATATTTTTTGTAAGAAATTGAAGGGACAATTATCACAAAAAAAAATCGAATTACGAATTATACGATCACTAAAAAAAAACAATTTGAATATCCGCAGCACTTCCAACGGCTGGAATATCGTAGCCTTTTTTTCTTACTATAAAAATAAGTAAATCAATGGACGAAAAACGAAAATAATGTAAATATGCCGACATATTGAAATATAATAACATATTTAAAGGTAAAATAAACACAAAAAGTATCATTTTTCGCAGGCAGTCAATGCGTATGTCTAAAAAAACACAAATTATCACTTGTTTGATTTTGACATGGTCACTTTTTACGCAGATTAAACTGTTTAGTTTGCACAAGTAATATAAATATGATGTTACTAGTTTTTATTTAGTCACATTGATTCCAATATTATGAACTATAATAAAATTTTTGACATATTAATTTTCAGTTGTGAAATTATAAAAGGTAAAATAAAATATGTATTAATTTATATGAAAAGAATATTCAAAACCCCATACTTATAATAGTCAAATTTTGTAAAAGAAAAAAAAATTGCTAAATTATTAAGTATTGAGTTAAAAATAAGAGGTCTACAAAAAATGCTGAAATGATATTTTGATTACATTCTTTATACATCATTTCTTTTTTTTTTCAGTGGGCTTTTCCATACTATCAATAAAAATCTTGAGATATTTTGATATTGAATTTTTGGGTATATGGGGAGCTCCAAAAATTTAACCGTTCGCTGGCCGCACCGGTACTATACACCGGTCGTTTCGTTTATGGTTTCACCGACAAGGCCCGCTACTACGTGGATCTGTGATTTGAATGGAAAATTACGAATGATTAGAATTTATACATTTTTTTGGCAAAAAATATTACGAAATATGCGTTTTTTTAATTATCAGTAGAATTTATTACCAAAAGTTAATGTCACGACTTTTTTTTTAAATTATGAATTATCGTTATTCTAATTAACAGACTTTACTGTATTTGACTTACCGCACAGAAACCTGTTTCAATGAGGTATAAAGATGGAAAAGATGTGAATAAAAGCAGTTGTGAGACGAACGACGTTTATATCAGGTCTGTAAGTATGAAACCGGAATTTGCTCATAGATGGCTCTAGTTGTCAATGTAGTGACTATCAAGCCGCATCATTGGCGCTTTTTTCTAGTGTTTACATTTGTCAAAGACTTTTAACTCACAACAATACAAGTTTAATACAACTACACATGTTTTCATAGCGTTGAACATGTTTGTTTTTGTGCCTGAAAACTACGATTCGCGGACAGCATTAATTTTCCACTACCATTTGAAGAAAACTGCTACAGAATTGCATCGAATGCTTGTCGAAGCTTACGGTGAGCATGCTTTTGGTAAATTACAGTGCTTTGAGTGGTTTAAAAAATTCAAAAGTGGCGATTTTGACGTGAGAAACGAAGAACGTGGAAGACCACCGAGAACGTTTGAAGACGCCGTATTGCAAGCATTGTTGGATGAGGATGACGCTCAAACGCAACAACAACTCGTGGATCAATTAAATGTGACACGAGAAGCCGTCTCCATACGTTTGAAAGCCATGGTACATCCAGGTGGGAAAATGGGTTCCTCATGAACTGAATGAAAGACATCAGGAAAACTGAAAAACCACTTGCGAAATGCTGCTCGGCAGGTACAAAAGAAAATCATTTCTCCATTAAATTGTGACTTCTTCTTCTTCACGTGTCCTGTCGGGTCCCCCCGACGTCGACGACCATCTGAGAGAAAGCCTCCCTGTCCTGGGCGGCGCGAAATAGCTCCCCCACAGTTCTGACGCCGGTCCATTGTCGGATGTTTCGAAGCCAGGAGAGCTGTCTTCTGCCGACCCCTCTGCGGCCCTCGATCTTCCCCTTCATGACGAGCTGAAGTACGGTGTATTTGTCACCTCTCATTACATGGCCAAAATATGATGTTTTACGGAGCTTAACAGTGGTGAATAGTTCTCTATTTGCATTGGCTCTACGTAGTACATCAGTGTTTGTTATCATATCGGTCCAAGATATTCTTAACATTCTACGGTGGATCCACATTTCAAACGCTTCAAGGCGGTTTATTATGTTAACTTTAAGAGTCCACGCCTCCACGCCGTAAAGTAAGACAGACCATACGTAACATTTGACCATTCTTTGTCTCAGCTTTAAGTTTATATTATCGTCACAAAGAAGGTTTTTCATTTTATTAAAAGCCGTTCGTGCCGCTTCTATTCTGCATTTTATCTCAATGTCAGGGTCCAGTTTCTCAGTAATCATGCTTCCCAGGTACCTGAACCGTTTCACCCTCTCGACAACAACACCCCTTAGCGTAAGGTGGACATTTGGATGACACTCTCGGCTAAAAACCATCATTTTAGTTTTGCTCACATTAATGTTCATACCAAAACGTTCACCAACGGAGTCAACTTTATCAAGCAGTTCTTGAAGGCCTTTTAAACTGTCCGCAATTAGAACGGTGTCATCCGCATATCTGATATTATTGATGACCACCCCATTGACCTTCACACCGAGATTTGTCTCAGTCAGCGCTTCCTTAAAGACCAAGTCAGAGTACAGATTGAATAAAGTTGGTGAGAGAACACACCCCTGACGGACTCCTCGCTGAATGGGAATACCTTGTGAGGTGTTTCCGTTTTCCAATTTAATGATAGCGTTTTGGTCCCAGTACAGATTCTTGATTATTCTCACATCCTTTTCATCTATACCAAATTGTGACTGGCGTTGAAAAATAGATATATTTCGAGAATCCTAAGTGTAAAAGATCATGGGTAACTCCAAGCAAACCAGCGACATCAACTGCAAGTGCAAATCGCTATGGACCAAAGACAATGCTCTGTGTTTGGTGGGATCAGAAGGGTGTTATCTATTATGAGCTGCTAAAACCTGGCGAAACCGTTAATACTGAACGCTACCGATAACAAATTATGAATTTGAACCAAGCATTGCGTGAAAAATGACCAAAATATCAAGAGGCAACACAAAGCAATTTTGCTTCATGATAATGCACCATTGCACACAGCAAAACCGGTCAAGGAAACGATTGAGGCGTTTAGTTGGCAAATACTTTCGCATGCTGCTTACTCACCAGACTTGGCTCCATCCGATTACTATTTATTTGCATCGATGGGACACGCACTTGCTGAGCAGCGCTTCACTTCTTACGAAAATGGCTCGATGATTGGTTTGCCTCAAAAGAGCAAGAGTTTTTTTGACGTGGCATCCACAAATTTCCAAAGAGATGGGAAACATGTGTAGCTAGCGATGGGCTATACTTTGAATACAATATTTTTTACCATTTTCATACAATAAATGTGTATTTTCTATAAAAAAATTCCGGTTTCATATTTACAGACCTGATAAGTGAACTATACAGTCAGGATACATTTTTTTTGCAGAATATTTAATAAATACCACAATGACTCCCTTTAAGGTTCAAACACCTTCTAAAATTCACTTCCCAGGGCGGCGATATTGCCCTAGTTGGAAATACTGTTCTAAATCAACTCTCAGGAAATATTACATTTCTCCAGTGTGTTCCTGTCAATATGAATTTTATTTCCCTGTTATTCTAGTGATGTCCATGCATGCAGTCTTTCTTTATGATATTGAAAAAACTGTTTATTATCAATTGGTTTTATAGCACTTATATTGAGAAAAAATAAAAAATTGTTAGAATTACAATTTTTGTACAAATTAGTTTGGTCCGTTTTTTTGTTTGCATTTATTTCTAAACAAAATGAATGAACAGATCAATTAAAGTATTGTCCATCGCTGGCTACTACTTTTTCCCATCTCTCAGGCAATTTTCGAATTCCATCTTGAAAAAATGACTCGTCTTTTGAGGCGATCCAAGTTTGGAGCCAATTTTCGGTTTCTACGAAAGAAGTGAACCGGTGACCTGCCAAATCGTGCTGCATCCTTCGGAACAACCAGTAATCAGAAGGAGCAATGTCCGGAGAATACGGCGGGTGCGGTAAAACATCCCATTTGAGCGTTTCCAAATATTTTTTTACGACTTTTGCGACATGAGGCTGAGCGTTGAAATTGTTCGTCAGAAAAATGTCCGAGGACGCGCGGTAACTTCATTATTACTAGTTTCAAATTCGCCATCTGTATTTTTCTCAACACAAGAATAATCTGACAAATTATCAGTACACAATTCCCCATCGCTCTCATTACTATCGTAATCCATTTTTATTGGGTGTTTTTTATGAAAAATATATTCATTCATTATAAAAATACGGAACAAATAACTTTTCAAACACAACAGCGATCGAAAACCACTATACTATATCATACAATGATAGGTATTTTGTAATATTTTTTTAATAAAAATAATTTGCAATAGCGGAATGTAGGCAGAAACGAAAATGGAGAACGTCTTGAAATAAACAATATCACCTCAATACTGAAGAATTATAAAGATAAAAACAAAATGTTTATCTTACAACTATTGTATTTCGAGTGCATGTTATATGACGACAGTCTGCCACCCGACCCTCATTATATTTATCGCTTCACTTCACAAGTAACCGCAAACCCAATTCGGATCTGTACAACTTTATTTGGCGTCTCCCGCGCTCTACCAACAGTAAGCAAATACAACACTTTTAAGCGTCTCCCGCTCTCTACCAACAGTATGTAAAAGACGCTTTTAAGCGTTTCCCGCAAACAATGTGTTAATAAGATCTAAAAGTTTACAGGAAGAACAAGAACATGAATTCATAGGTTTCACACAGGTTACCCTGTTTCCTAGTTTCTATTCTAGGAGAAACAATTATTGGGTGAAGAAGCGGTTGATGCGTTCAAAACGCATGTTTTGAAGTTACCTCATTCGGAGTGGAAAAAGTGCTTCGAAAATATGTTCAAACGCATGCAAAAGTGTATTGATCTTCATGGAGAGTATTTTGAAAAACAATAAATCCATTTTCGATGATAAATATTTGTTTTTACTTGTCTGTCTCAAAACTTAAGTAGCTACCCTCGTATCAAGAATTCAGGCGTCAAAGGCAAATTCCAGTATTATATCCGGCTTTATGGGCTGTATCAAAGAAGTTTTTCATTGCATTCCCATCATCATATTTAGCCAAAAGAGGATTAAGCGTAGTCAGCAATTTACTAACAAAGAAAAGAAACAGATTATCAATAGTGGAATGCGGCGATTTAAGATTGCTGATGACAAATATGGCACCAAATATCGAAAAATTTGTGTCATTACACCAAGCTCAGCCCTCTCACTAATAATATTATATAAATTTTTCTAATAATATATATTTGTTAATCAAACTTTGAGCAATGCACCAATATGTTAATATCTTTTAAAAAAGTAATTTTAAAAACCTGTCCTTGTTTTTCAATATATAATTAAATTGTGTATTGAAATCATGGAGAGTATTTTGAAAAACAATAAAGCCATTTTCGATGATAAATATTTGTTTTTACTTGTCTGTCTCAAAACTTAAGTAGCAACCCTCGTATCATATAACTGTTTTTTGTGAAAAGTTTGAAGTATTGTGGCTTTATTAAATCTGGGAATGTTATCAATTTATACTAACTAGAGTTTGCAGTTCATCAGTTTTATGTCAGATTTGCATTTATTTCTTTTTTCAGTGCTATTTGTGATCAAATTTCACTTAGATATGAATAAGGTCTGAATTTATTAGGGAAGAGAAGGAAATATTTTTTTGCAAATCACAATTTTAAATATATGAGGGAATAAAAAAATATATTGGGTGTACAAATTAGTTCAGCCTGTTTTTTTGTGTTCAAAAATGCATTTATTTCTAAACAAAATGAATGAACAGATCAATTAAAGTATTGTCCATCGCTGGCTACTACTTTTCCCATCTCTCAGGCAATTTTCGAATTCCATCTCGAAAAAATGACTCGTCTTTTGAGGCGATCCAAGTTTGGAGCCAATTTTCGGTTTCTACGAAAGAAGTGAACCAGTGACCTGCCAAATCGTGCTGCATCCTTCGGAACAACCAGTAATCAGAAGGAGCAATGTCCGGGGAATACAGCGGGTCCGGTAAAACATCCCATTTGAGCGTTTCCAAATATTTTTTTACGACTTTTGCGACATGAGGCTGAGCATTGTCATGAAGAAGAATAACTTTATCATGTCTTTGCTCGTATTCCGGCCATTTTTCTCGCAATGCACGGCTCAAAACGAATTAATTGTAGCCGATACCGATCGCCCGTAATGCAATCGCCAGGTTTCAGCACCTCATAGTAAACAACACCCCTTTGGTCCCACCAGATACAGAGCATGATCTTCGAACCATGTATGTTCGGTTTTGGTGTTGATGTTGAGGTCGATGGCAACGACTGACCGGGCTTAGCGTAGTATTTTTTCTACTTGGGGTTGTCGTAGAATATCCACTTCTCATCTCCAGTTACAATCCGATGCAAAAAACCTTTTCTTTGTTGCCTTTGAATCAGCTGCTCGCAAGTGAAAAATCACCTTTCAACGTCTCTCGGTTTCAGTTCATAAGGCACCCAATTTCCTTGTTTTAGAATCATTCCCATGGCTCTCAATCGTACGGAAACGGCTTGTTGAGTCACTCCCAATGATTCTGCAAGCTCCTCTTGTGTTTGACTCTGATGTTCTTCGAGTAATGCCTCCAATTCTTTGTCCTCGAATTTTTTTGGCTGTCCAGAGCAAGGCTTGTCTTCGACGCTGAAATCTCCATCCTTGAAACGTCGAAACCATTCCCTACATGATTTATCAGTTGGAGCAGCGTCACCATAAACTTCGACAAGCATTCGATGGGCTTCAGCTGCACTTTTCTTCCAATTAAAGCAGAAAATTAAAACCTCCCGCAAATGCTGCTTGGTTAACACAAAATTCGATATTTTTTAACACTGTACAAAACAAGGTTTTTGCATGAAACTCAAAGCGATATAAACTGAATATTATTGGCAGATGTCTAACCTCTCTGAAACCGCCAAAATCGGCTGTCACTATGAACCATTCATAACAGCCAGAGCCATCTTTTGGAAACGGACCGAACTAATTTGTACTCGCAATAAATGAGAGGTAGATCGAAAAAAATTATTAATTTTCTTATTACATTGATACAATATATTCTCCTTTGGTAGACACTACCTACTTCCATCTATTTAACAAATTTTTAATACCGTCAGAATAAAGTTAAGTAGATTTGGTTGCAAAATATTCCTCGATGCCTTTTTTCACTTCTAAAGTGCGGAATTTTTTTTTTTGCTAAATAGTGCTGTATAGATTTAAATAAACGATAATAGGTGAAGAATAGTTTTCCATCCAAGCTCCTTTATTTTATTTTCAGTCATCTTCGTTGTATGGGGTCGGGCGTTGTCGTGTTGCAATAAAATTGATTGAAAAAATCAGGTATCTTTAGCCTTATTGCTGCATTTAAATTTTCCAGTTGGGCACATTATATTTCACTCATAATTGTTTTGTAAAGGACTTTGTGATAAATTATGCCTTTTGCATCCCACCATACACTCAAAAGCACTTTTTTTACAGTTAGACCCGGTTGAGGGGTCGGTTTTGCTACCTGTCCCTTTGAAAGCCATTGGCGTTTACGTCATTGGTTCGAATATAGCACCCACGTTTCATCTCCGGTCACTAAATGGTGTAAAAACAGAGTGTTTGTCTCTTTTTCCATTAAATCTTTACATATGCGCTTCCGTACCGTTTTGCTCTCATCCGTTAGATCGTGCGGTACCCATACGCCCTGCTTCACAATCTTGCCGATTTTTTTCAGATGTTCTTGCACATTCGATTTTGAGTATCTAAGCTTGTCAGCTAATTGTCGTATAGTCAGTGTTGGATTTCTGTACGCAATACGTCATCATCCACTTTCATTACTTTTTCACTTCGAGGATTGTTTTTTAGATTAACATAACTTTTAAATTGTTTAAACCATCTTTGGCATTGCCGAAAAGTTAAACATTCTCCAAATATGTCGCAAAAGTTTTTAGTTGCAGTTGTTGCATTATTTTTTTGACAGTATTCGTACAACATGCAATTTCGTATAAATTGTTTGTCAGGTATCTCTTAACTCACGTTCGAAAAAAATATTTTTTTCACTAAAATAACATTCTCCAAATGTCAACTGATGAAAATAACACAAAACACGCCTTTTATGACCAAATACTGGAACACAACTGATGGTCAAAAATGGCCAAGCAAAATACATAAATTATGTCCCGACAATCTAATATATACAATATACCTTTCTAATCTGGAGACATTTGGCATTCTCAGTAAAGCCAACCATCTCTTCTGGAGAACATACTTTGACAAATGGAAAGTCAGACATCTTAGCAAGTTGAGCAGCAAGAGCAGTTTTACCAGAATTTGGTGGACCTTCCAAAAGAACTGATACTAGACCTGGAGAAGGAGAAAATATCAATTATGTGTTTTAAATTTTTTTAAATAATCGCAATTTATTTTTTAAAATCAATTATCAAACATTTATTTTGAAGATGAATATAAGAAACATGAGTACATTTCTTCATATTTAAAACTAAGAAAATTGGCCGCAATTTAATACATCATTAATATTCCTCATTGGCCTAGCCGTTGAACCATTCAATTCTCAATTGTAACTCAATAGATTATGTTAAATTCAAGCCTAATATCTCTCTGGTCCATTGTCTAATGGTTGAAAGATGATATTATCAAATAAAACTTCAGGATGAGCAGTCCTTAGGTTTCCCTTAGGTCTGGGGGTTGTTGGGTTATTCACTCAATGCTCTTAAAATAAATTTAGTCAAAAATCATCTCGGAACTTGTTCAGCTATGACTTGGAAGGACATGAAGAACCAGGCTATGGACTGATATGAATGGAGGCATTTTATGAAATCCCTGTGTTCCTGATGGAATGTATAGGGTGATAATTAACGAAAAAATGATTGCAAGAGATAGCCAACATCACAAATAAGCTTTTCAGAGCTTCATATTTGGTAATACAACCATTTTAGAAAGCAAATCAAAAACTCTCGTCAGCGCCACCGTACTTCTGTATAAAACTACAAGCAATTGAACATTCTATTAATTTCATTACAAATCTGGCTGAAAAGTTTCATATCAGGAATATTTCTCACAGCAAAATTTTCTGTATGTTCTTCTAAACCAGTGTTCCCCAACCTTTTTAAACCTGTGGACCGGTAAAAAAAGGAATTTTTTTTCGCGGACCACTAATACTGAAATAAAAATGGGTTTTTTATTTAATATTTTTTTAATCTTATATTGTGACAGATGGACATGCTCGTATGTAACTACAATATAATTAACAAATATACATACGAGTATAACAGTTAAACAATTTTAATTGTAACATTGTCTGATACAATTAAAATTTAACAAAAACAATGGGGGTTTTTCAACAAACTTGCTGTTGCATCTTTGCTAATACGAGTGTATTGGATATTCTTGGCTGCAGTGCTGTCTCTGACATTATTTTACTTGTATGTACTGTTACTCTCACCGGTCCATTCCAAAATGAAAACAATTATATATTATGAAATTCTTGGAAATATATTTAGGTAGGGTTTTGCATCCGAGTTCACTATCCAAGAGCAAATATTTCCGTTCTCCCTAAGTGTATCTGAGAAGATTTATGACTGTCCATTCTGAGAAAACCAGCGACCATCGTGTCGCATTATCATACCAATTATATTTATTTAACAATTATTAAAAATACAAGTCAACGTGCAAGCGAAAAAATCCTATATTTAATATTTTTGCATTGCGAATTTCTTGAAATTTGACATACTGTTTGCGGCCCGGCGGAAAGTCTCCGCGGCCCGGCACCGGGCCGCGGACCACCGGTTGGGGAACACTGTTCTAAACTACACTACAATATTTCTTCATAAAATATATTCTTTGTCAAATTTATCCAACAGTTTAAAGAAATGAGTCAAATGAATCCTACATGCAGAATCCATGAAAATATTAATTTTACATTAAAAACATTTTGTATTTCACTAAGCGTAAAACATTGTTGTTCAAAGAAACACACCATTTTAGTGTCTTAGCACATTTTTTATGGGCGTTTTTCGCCAACCCACACCGAAAAGTGGACTATTGCTTATTTTTTAATAAAACTTTCAGTTTCTTACCTTATGTTGAATCTTTTATTATAATTAGAACACTTCTTTTTTTTTATAAACAATTACAATATTCAAGGTTAAATTCAAAATTTAAAAAAAAAAAACTCTTCTTTTATAATATTGAAAATTTACTCATATTTTTTTCACAACATAATTATATATATATTTTGTAAAATACAAAACAATAAACAATCATAATGTTTCCGAGTATTATAATGTTCGAAACATTTTCTTGCTCGAACGTTATCATACTTTGAAACATTATGAGTGTAATGGTACATCACAGAATTTACACATACAGGGTGTCCCATATTAAGTGAATCATATTAAGGGTGATGATAGATTGGGTCAAGACCTACCAGAATATCAAAAACTTGACCTCAGTAAAAACCTTACCGTTTTTAAGTTATTCGGACTTTTGTAAAATCCCTACCTTGCATCAGATTTTTTGCTGCGTTGTGTACAAATCACCATTTTCGTATTTTTTTTATCGTGAAATACTTTTGAATAGTAGCCTTATCTATCGCATACAAAATGATTTCCAAAATTATTAGGGGTGTACAAAAAAATTACTTGAAAAATAAAACAAATCTTAATTAAAAATTTTACGTTAAACTTTGGCCTTCTGTGGTTAAAAAAAATTGTACTGGGCATTTCCAGAATACTTCTTTAAAAATTTGCTCATTTAATGGAGATTTTAGAATAGTGCTAGAATAGTGCTACTAGATTTTTAACGGAAAACGAAATAATACTATTTTTTATTCAAAAGGGGCTGATTCTGACCAAAGTTAAAGTGAAAGGTATTAATGCAAAATCTACTTCATTTTGTTTGTGACACCTATTAACTGTTGTAATTCGTGTTAGCAATGTCTTATTGGTTTAAATCGAACAAAAGGTGAGATAGATAGCAAATGGCGTCTATTTGCTCTCTAGCTCTTTTTCGTGTCAAAACGTGTATGCATTGACTATCAATACGATACCTTACACTGTGTGTGTCGCATCTCCTTTCTCGCAAGTTATTGTTTTCATACCTACTGTTTTAGCTTTGGACCCGGACTTTGTTTTGCCTATCGATTTGGACTTGTGTGAACTTAATATTTTGGTGTTCCCCTGGGTTTTGTTGTGTTTATCTACTTGGACGTTTTTGTGATCATAACGATTTGGCTTCCTCTTTGACTTTTTACATCCTGTGGTGACAAGCAATTATTACTAACATGGCGAACCGGAATTTTGGGTATACTCCACGTGAGTATGCCGAAATGCATTTAATTTATGGTGAAGCGGGTCGTAGTGCCAGAGAAAAGTTTAGTGTAAAATTTTTAATTAAATTTTTTTTGTAATTTATTTTTAACAAACAAAAAAAGTGGAATAAACAGTGTTTGTTAAAAATAAATTACAATGTCTTTAAACCTCCACAACGTTAATGCCTTAACTATAAACAACATAATTTTTTTTTAGTTTTCATGTAATTTTTTGTACAGTCCTAATAATTTTGGAAATCATTTTGTATGCGATAGATAAGGCTACTATTCAAAAGTATTTCACGATAAAAAAAAATACGAAAATTGCGATTTGTACACAACGCAGCAAAAAATCTGATGCAAGTTAGGGATTTCACGAAATTTTAAGTCCGAATAACTTAAAAACGGTAAGGTTTTTACTGAGATCAAGTTTTGATATTCTGGTAGGTCTTGACCCAATCTATCATCACCCTTAATATGATTCACTCAATACGGGACACCCTGTATATCGGGTTTCGCTAGATTCGTCATCAGTACGATTCTCAACATCACTATCGCAATCATAATTGGACAAATTGTCAGCACACAATTTTCCATCACTTTCATCTCTACTGTAGTCCATTTTTATTGAATATTTATTATAAAATATATCACTTTATTATAGAAATAATATAACAAATAATTTTTCAGTAAGAGTTCAATAAGAACAGTGATCTATCACGAAAATACAATGATAGTTAGGTATTTTGTACAAAATTTGTAATATTTTACTAATAAAAATAATTTGTAATAGCAGAATATATGCAGGAATGAAAACAGAGAAAATCTTGACAAAAGTATTATCGCGACAATACTGAAGACATGTAAGGAAAGACAACTAAATTTACCGCTATTTTTTTTATGACCTTGGTCTCCCTTCCGACCCTAATTCCACTAATTGTCAGGTACCTAAATAGTACAATAGTTGATGCGTAATTTTTACTTCGCCGAATACCCGTTTTTACACGTTTCGCGCACCCCACCGCTAATTTGTAAAAACCGTGTTTTGTCGGCTCCCGCTCTCTAGTGATAGTATGCGAAAATTACTCGTTTCCCGCAAACAATGTGTTAAATTATTAACACTTGCCGCCCTGTAATGGATAGCGAGTGACCAGGACATAGATTTTATTTTATTTCTCCAAATATACTGCTTGCAAGGTCTTTATACTTTATGTAATAAAAAAAACATCAAAACCTCTGTGATTTGAATGATGTCATTACGAAATAAAAACATTGATGAATATCAATAGAAATCATCATTTTGTATTAATTCGAGAACCGGCGTGTGTATTGTATAACGTCTTTGTGTCACCAGGGATTCGTCACCAGTTTTATAATCTTGACTTGTTATTTTTTATCTGGTATGTTCTATTGTACCGTTACTCTTTTTACGATAAATGTATATTTGTTACATTTTTCTTTATTATTTAATTTTCAAAAAAATAATAATTGAGATGGCGGGAAATATTGATAGCGATTTGGAATTTGAGGTGACAGGCAGCAATATATCAGAATCAGAAGATTTTGTCGAGGTACAGGATGAAGTCGATTCTGATTTGGAGGTCAGTGAAGAAGACGAAGAAATATTATTTACATCAAAACATGGATTCGAATGGAGTTACTTCCTCCATATTCAAGGCGTCAGGCATCAAATATTCTCACCGAAGATTCTGGACTGAGAAATTCAAGTATAAATGTATATTCCATAAAATATATGTTTTGTCTGTTTGTAAATCAAGAGGTGGTAAAAGTAATAAGTGAAGAAATAAGTCGTCATTTAAATCGAATTAATTCAGAAAAGAACCAACCAATATCAGAAAACGAGTTACATGCATTCATTGGAATATTGCTCGTGTATGGCAGAAATCGAACACTAAAGCTATCTTTGATTGAATTGTGGATAAGTGAAAGTCCCTTTTGCCAGCCATTTTTCACAGCATCTCTGTCTCGAGACAGATTCATCTATATTTACAGTTATATTCGTTTTGATGATAAAGAAACCCGATAAGAGAGATATCAGGTTTCTTCAGATAAATTAGAACCAATTAAGTGAATTTTCAAATGTTTGTGGATGCGTGCAAGAGCAATTATTCTCCATCTTCAAATATAACTAACTGTAGACGAACGTTTGGCAAGCTTTAGAGGGAATTGTCCATTTCGCGTGTACATGAAGTCTAAACCTGGTAAATATGGCATCAAAATTTGGATTGCTGCTGACTCTGCGATGGCATACACAACAAATTTACAGGTTTATTCTGGTATGATAAATAATCGCAGAGAGATAAATCAAGGTAACCGAGTAGTTATGGAAATGGTTCAACCGCAGTATGGCACTAACAGGGGGATAACCATAGATAATTTTTTTACCTCCATCAAATTAGCCGATGATCTTTTAATACAAGGTTTAACTCTAACTGGCACGCTTCGAAAAATCTACCTTGTTGGCCACCCCGTGAGGTCCTCAAAAGAGAAAGTTGTGGGTTTTGTTAAAAAAATTTGAGAAAAAGAACCAGGTTATTCTGCAATATTTGTCAAAAACCTGTGTGTTTAGTACATAGAATACAAACAAAAGTTATTTCGTGCCCCAATTGCGATAGACTTTCTCCATAGAATTAAACTTTGATTACATGTTTGTTCTATTTTCTGTAATGTCTATATTTTCCAAATTGCATATTTTATTGATTTGAATTTCGTGTTTGTTTTTATATTATTATTTTTTAATTTATATATTCATTTTATATTTTCTTTATATGTTATTTGTCGCCTTAATTCGAATTATATTTTTATTGCCAAAAAAATTACTTGCTACATTTTATTGTATAATTTTATGAAAAAAAATAAAAAGGTTGGAAACCCCTGGTACACAGGCGTCTCAGGAGAGAGGGAGCATTCTGATCAGCTGCACGCACTGAATGACTCAGTATACAAATGATATTCGCGTAGAAATGTCGCCTCTGTTTCAGTCCTTATTTTTTCATTTCTTGCACTTATTTTATTTTATTCGACGTTTTAATACATAATAAAATTATTTTTATAGCCAATTACAAAAAATAACCTAGCAGATTTCGCATAATTTTAATTTAAAACATACATTTTTCACTGGACGCTTAGCGTCCAGCACCGTGGCTGCGCAATTTATTAGCACAGTAACGCAAGTGTTAAAGAAGCTTGATAAGCATGTAACGTAAAATAAAAATATTTTTAATATTATCCATTTAGTTTACAGAGGTATTTCCACATGGACATAATAATTGTTTAAGTACTATTCAACTTACCACTGGATTCAGTAGCTTGAGCTTGTTGAATATACAGTGATCCATCTTCCAAAAGAGAAGACACCGGAGTTCCCCAATTGATAATACCTCGAGAGAGGAAATGTTCCAGTGCCTCTGCAGCTGTACCAAAAGCCTAAAATATTAAACATGATTATTTTATTACAGTATTGCACTTATTTTACATACAGTATTGACCAGAAGGCCCGTTGTAAAAGCACAAGATTGGAATATGTTTTTTGGGACCAATGAAAGTGTTCTACTAAAAGGCCACAGAGGTCGACAGATATTCTGGTTTCAATAATTCCATTTAAATATAAAATTATAATAATGTGGCTTAAAAGACAGTGATACCAAATACAGATTTTATAGTCAATCATGAGTAAAACTTAATTACGTAGTATGTTCATTTTGGCACGTTCTTCAGGGATTTTGAAAGGTAGATTTGAGATCAAAATGCAGTTTTAAAATTTTCAATCAACTCATAGATTCACGGCATATTTGTATCAAAGAATTAAAGAGGACATGAAATTATGAGTTGATTTTTCATTAGAAAATGAAGTTTATATTAAATTACTTGGACTTAAAAAATTATCTTGATATACAATATATTTTGTAGAATACAAAACAATAAACACTCATAATGTTTCCAAGTATGATAATGTTCGAAACATTTCCTTGTTTCGAACATTATCATACTTTGAAACATTATGAGTGGAATGGTACATCACAGAATTTACACATACAGGGTGTCCCGTATTAAGTGAATCATATTAAGGGTGATGATAGATTGGGTCAAGACCTACCAGAATATCAAAACTTGACCTCAGTAAAAACCTTACCGTTTTTAAGTTATTCGGACTTTTGTAAAATTTTGCAAAATCCCTACCTTGAATCAGATTTTTTGCTGCGTTGTGTACAAGTCACCATTTTCGTATTTTTTTTTATCGTGAAATACTTTTGAATAGTAGCCTTATCTATCGCATACAAAATGATTTCCAAAATTATTAGGGATGTACAAAAAATTACTTGAAAAATAAAACAAATCTTAATTTTTCAAGCTATTTTTTGTACATCCCTAATAATTTTGGAAATCATTTTGTATGCGATAGATAAGGCTACTATTCAAAAGTATTTCACGATAAAAAAAATACGAAAATGGTGATTTGTACACAACGCAGCAAAAAATCTGATCCAAGGTAGGGATTTTGCAAAATTTTACAAAAGTCCGAATAACTTAAAAACGGTAAGGTTTTTACTGAGGTCAAGTTTTGATATTCTGGTAGGTCTTGACCCAATCTATCATCACCCTTAATATGATTCACTCAATATGGGACACCCTGTATATCGGGTTTCGCTAGATTCGTTATCAGTACGATTCCCAACGTCACTATCGCAAGCATAATTTGTCAAATTGTCAGCACACAATTTTCCATTACTTTCATCTCTACTGTAGTCCATTTTTATTGAATATTTATTATAAAAAATATCACTTTATTATAGAAATAATATAACAAATAACTTTTCAGTAAGAGTTCAATAAGAACAGTGATCTATCACGAAAATACAATGAACTAATTTGTACCCCCAATAATAAAATAATTTAATATGTGTCTTGTTTCGCCTAAAATACTGCTAATACATTGGATAAAAAGACAAACTTACTGGTTTTATATCATTTTCCAAAGCATGCAAAAAGTCTGTGCGATTAACATGAAGTTTTTCCATTGCTTGGGGATCAAGTTCTACTTTACTGGCAGCTTTGATAAGACGATTCATAGCAGTTGACTGAGCAGCTCTCACCAAACCTTCCAACTCTGCACCAGAAAAGTTCTTTGTAAGAGCTGCCAATTCCTAAAAAGTGAAATTACAAACCATTTTATTTGAGATATCAAATAAGACCATAGACATAATATAAATGAATTGTTCCTGAAATTTCATATTAATAAATGATCATACCCTGTTATCCACATCTGGATTAATCTTTTTGAATTCCCTCATTCTTTTGGTGTGGATATTTAATATTTGAAAGCGACCATCTTCGTTTGGCAAACCAATTTCCATTTGTACTTCAAGCCTTCCAGGTCTCATTAGAGCCTCATCTATCATATCTTTTCTGTTTGTCATGCCAATCACCAAGATATTGTTCAACTGTTCAACACCTGTATTAAAAATATTTAGTTATGAGAAGAGATATTAAAAGAATACACTTTTTACATGTCCACTTGAACTGGCTATTGTTTTGTTTTGGTATTATTTAACCTATAAATAGAACATAAGAGAAGTGATACCGTCAATCTTCGCCAACAGTTGGTTCACCACAGTGTCATGGACACCAGTATTCCCACCGACGGAGCCTCTTGCTTTGCAAATAGCATCTATTTCATCAAATATTATGATATGCAAGCCGCTGTTTGGGCCACACTGAAAGAAATAAAGAAAATATTATCATCAATTATTTTCATTCCCTTTCCTCTTATCATACTCAGCTAGGTTGATTGTAGTTTCTTTGAAAAAAAAAAAAAAAGTTTTTTTTAATAGTGTCCTTTTCACTTTGTAATGTGCCGTGGACTACAGTTCCTCTTCTCTTTACATCACCTTAAGGCATTGTAGATTTGGGCTCTACTAATCCATTTTGCTCATCAATCATCTCGACATTCCCATCAACTAGTGATGAGCAGTCTGAGTTGTTTGTATGCATGTCAGGTAGAGAAGTCCTTTTATAATTGAGCTGTCACTCCTCTAGTCCCTCGCATTTCTGCCGTGCCAGATTTGTTTATTGGAGAAATGCTGGCCGGTGAAATGGGCCCGGCGGGCTGTGGGTACACAGGAGATTAATAAACACTTGTTATACTTTCACTTGGCACTATTTTTTTAATTTTAATTCCTAAAAAAACAATTCGGAACAGTATCTTTTGGGTTATTTTCAACATTTTATTTATTTATTTAATTAACGACACACCAGTGTCTTTATATACAAATGAACATGTGACAGGTTATAAAGTACTTAAAATTATTGACAAATAATACAACTTTATCTTAAACTAACATGAACATACAAAAAGCAGTAGTAATAATAAATTACAGTCATCGTTTTAAAATTATTTAATAATCTTTGAGAATTTTGTGGGAATTTTATGGATAGATATTGAGATATAGAAAACACATGGCCTCATTAGTAGAACGAGATGCAAGTTGTTTTGCAGAATTAAAAGCTTCATACATGTTGATGCAGGGTTACTCAACTCCAGAGGCAAAGTATTGTCCTTAATGTTTTGTTTATATTACGTTATTTATATTAATAAAGGAGAGCACAAAGTTAGTAGCTATTTCTAAATATTGTTGTAATATTCTGGCGAATACTATATATACTTATATTAAAAATATCTAAATTGTTGCAAAACTCGTTTCCAAGTCTTTGCATACGAATTATAGAAGAGTTGGTTTTATAATTAGTATAGCAATTTTCGGTATAAAAGGGATTGAGCTGTCTTGTGGATCTAGTGGGAATACGAAATGAAATACTTGCGAGTAAGTGAGGTGCATCAATCACTGAGTGAATGATTTTGTATAGCAGTACTATATCGGCTGTTTTTCTTCTGTCACACAGCTTCAAGAGTTTCACTGCATTTAATAAGTTGGGATAATTTCTTTGTTCGTGTGGTATTCCAAGTTTAAAATTTATGAATCTTAGAAATTTGTTTTGTACACGTTCTAAAGTTTGTGCATGGGCGTAATGAGGAGACCATATTGATGAGTTGTAGTCAAGGCGGCTGCGTACTAAAGAGCAGTACAGCAGTTTGAATGTTCGTAAATCCGAGAAATGTTGGGCAGTTCTTAGTACAAATCCCAAGATTTTTTAACTCTCCCGAGTGATTTTGTTCACATGTTCTATAAATGAAAGTTTTTCATCAAATATAATTCCTAAGTCCCTTATAGAAGCTACACGTTTTAATATATATTGATTTAGCGAATACTCGTGATTAATTGGATTTTTATTTCTATAAAAACTAATGGACTCACATTTACTCAGGTTTAAGTGCAGTTTATTGGTGGTTACACCATTGTTGTAATTTATTTAAATTTTCTTGTAATTTAAGGCAATCGGCAGTATTATTTATGACTTTGAACATTTTTAAATCATCAGCAAAAAGTAAAATCTCTACATCACTAAGTGTGTCAACTATATCATTAACTCTCTCCCTGGCTCCATCCCAACTCATTGTCTGCGAAGACTATGAGTTGGGATGGAGCCAGGGAGATATCATTAACGAATCAACTATATAATCAACGAATAAGAGAAATAATATTGGTCCTAGATGCGATCCTTGGGGTACACCGCTTGTAGCTGTGAAGGGATATGAAAGACAACCATCGATTTTGACAGTAAGTATTCGGTTTTTAATGTAGCTTTCGATCCAGTCTAAGAGCGGGCTTACTATTCCTAAAGCTTTTAGTTTACTTAATAGTATATTATGTGATACTTTGTCAAATGCTTTACTGAAATCTGTGTAAATTGAGTCCACTTGTTTTCCATTTGACAACGAATTGAAAATATAGTTTTCATATTCGAGTAGGTTAGTCAGTGTGGATCTACCTGAAATAAATCCATGCTGTTGAGTGATAATAATATTGCGAATCGAATCAACAATTTTGTCTAGGATAAGACTCTCGAATAATTTAGGAATTGTTGACTATACAAATCGGTCTATAATTTGAAACATCGCTTTTGTCACCTTTTCTTGTATAGTATATTAGCGTGAGAAAACTTGATTTCCATATTTGTGGAAATCGACCTTCCACCAATGATTTATTAAATAGAATTTGCAACGGATATGCTAAAACTGATGCACAGTTTTTAAAAAAAATGGGAGGTACATTGTCCGGACCCGCAGACTTAAATAAGTCAAGTTTATTTATTTTTTTAACTACTTCATCCAAGGTGACGAAGCATGAAGAAAGGTTAACAGTATTGGAATATGAAGGCGTGGGATTAGATACATTGGGGGAATCCACTTCATGTACACTTTTAAAGAAGTCCGCAAATAAATTGATAATCCCATCCACAGTATCAGCAGATTTTTGGTCATAAAATTTTATCGGATGGATTATAACATGATTTACATTCCGATACATTTTTGGATATTTACAAACAGGATCTAAGTATAAAAAAAGGCAATTTAAGACAGATAAATCACAACACATGTTCCCTTCATAACAGTAGAAACATTATGACCGTTGATGTTCTACAGAGCCATTCATTAGAAATGTAAATATGCAAAACTATTTATTTTATTACTGTTTTCTGAAGATTAAAAATATACTAATTATAAAAATCTTATGTAACAAATAAATTCCGAAGTAATAATAGTTCTGAAATGGGTAAAAAGCATACTACTCAATTTAGTTGAAATCAGTGAAATACTGATTGATATCTTATAACAGAAATATTCCAAAAAATTCATATAAATTTATATTATATTACAAATTATTTTCAAAAAGTTGTTAGTCAATCAATGATCAATTACCTTCTTTTCTTCTTCCTCGGCATCTGCAAAAAGTCTTCTGATGTTTGCTTCACTTTCTCCCACATACTTGTCCAAAATTTGAGGTCCATTAACAATCTTAGGTTCACGAGCATTAAGCATATTTCCAATTTGTCGGGCCATAAGAGTTTTACCAGTTCCAGGTGGTCCAAACAACAAGATACCTTTTACGTGCTTGCATCCTATAGAGAAGGGATTTATTGGGGTTATTTAAGTAAATATCAAAAAAATCCTTGAAATAATAAGTAAAGATAAGTTAACTGATTTTATTTTCGCGTAACCACCAGCGCCACCTGTGGATGAATAAATGAACTAGCGACACATTTCGACTATCTTCCGTAAAAGTTTCAAAGCGCTGGCATCGCTGGTTCATTCGTAATGACGTAAGAATTGACAGTACCTTCTGAGTCTCGGTCGGAAAAGGAACAATGGAGCAACGTACCAACATTAAATTTTGTTTTAAATTGGGTAAAAGTGCCACAGAAACTTTTGAAATGATTCAAACTATTTATGGTAGTGAAGCAATGAGTCATAAGAACGTTTTTAACTGGTATGCAAGATTTCGTGATGGTAAAGAGAGCATTGAAGATGATCAACCGCCTGGACCATCATTGACAGTTCGAATTGAAGAAAATGTTCAAAACATGGCTTTGAAATGATAATTGTGCGCCTCTAGGCTCATCGAGGAGCTCACTGAAATTCCTAAATCCACTGTCCATCTCATTTTAACCGAAAATTTGGGCAAATGAAAGGTCACACGATGACGATCAAAAAGTTTGCTGAGTGGAGCACTACAGAGACATGAAAAGAGCGACTGATATGGATCCAGACTTCATGTCAAGCATTGTAACAGGTGATGAAATATGGTGCTTTCAGTATGAGTCACTTCAAAGTGCCAGAGCTTGAAATGGAAGGGTCCACAATCTCCAAAACCGTAAAAAGTGCGTATGCTGAAAAGCCGAATCAAGACTCTGCTCACTGTTTTCTTTGATTCTAAAGGAATTATCCATAAGGTCAAATGGTGAACGCCAATGTGTACTTGGGTGTTTTGAATAGTTTATAGGTCAGGATTCTTCGAGTTCGACACGAATACCGGGAACAAGGGCATGATCTTAGTTGCACAACAATTCACCGGCGCACAAAAGCAAGATTGTACACGATTTATTGGCTAAAAAAAGTACCGATCCCCCCTTGTATTTGCCTGAATGCTCCATGAGACTTCTGGCTATCCCTGAAATTGGCGATGAAAGGAAAGCGTTTAGACACGATTTCAGCATCCAGAAGGTTTCGACTGCAATTTTGGAGGCAATTACGAAGAATGAGTTTCAGGAGTGCTTCAGAAAATTTTACAACCACTTCCAGTATTGTATTGACTCACAAGGAGTGTATTTTGAATAAAAGGTAATGTAAACTAAAAATATACAATGTCTTGATTTCATTTCCCATCAGTCACCTTTCACATTGGACACACTGTGTATTTCAAGGTTATACCAATATTTATCGATAAGTCGAAGGCAATGAAATTCAATAAAAATAAAAAGATGTTTATTATAGGTTATTTATAAAAATAAAAAGTTGTTTAATTAAGACTACAGTGTATGCTACGACTGACTTTTTGTAGAATTAAATGCTACAATTTTCTTTTATATTTTCTTTCATATATCTCTTAAGCAGATTAGCCAGTGTAACCCATTGAAAGTGCCACTTTTCGTACATGTTTAGTATCGTGTTGAAATAGCAGTATTTTTTTTAAACACAAACAAATGCAAAAATTCTACCCGATTATAATATTAGGTTGGAAATAAAATCACACATAAATAACCCTTTATGTACAAAATTTGTTATTATTAAAATATTTATGAAACAAACAGACTAATATCAATTTTATCATGACCACAATATTTTAGTATTAAGATTCTGTATTTGATCTTAATTGGTTATGAATCTGTTGAGACATCAAAATTTGTGTTGTACAATGCATAAATTAATGATAAAATGTACCTAATTGTTCAACAATCTCCGGAGGGAAAACTCTTGAAGCAAAAGCTCGCCTGAAAATTGCATTGAATTCCTTATCAAGACCACCAATTCCCATCTTGCCAAAGTCCCAGTCAGGATTAATAATTGACTGCCGTGGTTGAACTCTAAAAAATATTTTTACAATATTAATGACATGGCTAATATTTTATTGAAGAATGAAAAAATATAAATAGAGGTAGAGTGCGTGTCATGAAACCTTGCACTTTTTAACACATTGACAAGTTTAGTGCGTAATATACAAAATGTGTCAGTGTAAGTATCCATGCCGTGGTTGGTTGATGCGTTCGATCAATCGTCCACTGACGTTTGGAGCGTGCACGCGCAGTGTTTATTTGACGAAAAATACAGTGACCATAATGTCTGAAGTTACGAAGTTAGGAAAAGGAAGAGCATTGTGCAGACAAACTAAAGAAGTGGTTTTGAATGTTTATAATTACATCACGAAATGACAGGACACTAGTGAGGAGGTAAATATTCATGATTTTATTTATTCTTCATTGAATCACCTTATGGTAGGAGTAGTTAAAAATTTTACAATATTTATAAATACCGTCAAATCCGCCAACATTGCCTAAATGAAAAAATTATCTTAGGTTAATCATAAAAAAAATTTTGAGGCAATATGGCAACTTTGAACCATTTAACAAGAAACTCAGTTATATTGCTGGCAACACTTCGGAATCACTCTGTTCCTAGCTTCATGCAGTTGTCTACCATTTGCTCTCAAAGTTGACCCTTATTCGTGTGGTGCCAAAAAACGTCCTCGGAAATTTTGTTTTTTTGGCGGCTACAACTGTTTTATTTCAGTAATTTTTATATATATTATTAATTAGGAATCTACTATTGTTGTGGAGTATTGAATAAACCATTCATATCATTGTTAACTGAAAAATGTGGTTGGGCAATGTTGCGTCCACATTTACAGAGTCTCTGCCGCCAACTTTGCCCAACATTAGGGTTGTCACCACCCAGCAAAGCATTTTTTTTTTCTGAACCTATCACTTCTTTCGAGTTTTTTGTTTTGGGAGTTTTGGAAACTCGAAGTTTGACAGGCACCTCCCCAGTTGAAAAGGGGCATGAATTGACAAGAAGTTTTTTTATGATGGAGGTTTTTTTATGATGGAGGTTGATCAGCGTAAGAGCCGGCCAAACATTGGTTCGCGCTTTTACAAAACTACACAACAGAAATGTTGAATTTAGCTGTGGAACTCATCCAGAGCAACAATTTGTTGTCAAGGGATGCTGGAAAGCAATTCAACATTCCTCGGTGAACAATTATTAACAAATTCAATGGGCGTCATGATAGACCCGTCGGATGTTCAAAAAACTCACCGATGAAGAGGAAGGAGACATTACCAAAGTCCTGGTAGCTGCTGCTGATTTTGGCAGCCCATTAACCAAATTAGACTTGAGGCTTAGGTTTTCGAATATTTAAAAAAGAACTCGCACCTACACATTTTTTATAATAAACCCCTTTCGAAACACTGGGGAAGCAATTTCTTGACAGGATATGCTGCAAAACTTACCGTTAGAGCAACACAAAATATAAAGAGTGCGAGCACAAAAAGGACTAAATGAAATTATGGAACATTTTAGTAATTTGAAAATACCTGCAACAAATATAATAAATTTTGACGAAATAAATTTCTCAGATAACCCTGGATCTTCAAAGGCCATATTTAGAAGGGGTATAAAATAAATAAACTCGCCATGTTAAAAAAAAATACCCGGAAAGAATCACAAACTCGACAAAAGGATGTATATCCTTACTGTTTTCAGCTACAGCATATGGGACATGTTTGTCAACCTACGTTGTTTATAAAGCTGCAAATTTGTATTCGAAATAGGTAAGAGGCGGCTCAAGTAATATTAGATATAATAAAACAATGTCAGGTTAGTTTGATTTGAATGTTTTTGAAGATTACTTCAAAAACATTGCCCACCATGTTCTTCGTGAAACTATTGTTTTTTCTTTTGATTGGTTCTATGGAATGGCAACTTTACCCAAATTCATATAATATCCCTTCAATACATTCATTAAAAAGTGATTTTTCAGTGAAATATGAAGGTGGGCAATGTTGGCGGAAATGGACCCTAATTTTGCCTGGTCAGAAAAAAAAAAAAAAAAACATGGATTAAACAACTCAACCGTTCCCTTGTACTACTTATAAGATAAAATAATGTCATATGTACCCAATTGTTCAATAATATCAATTATATTTCATAAATTTTTTTCTCGGAAATGCCAATTTAATGTCAAAAGCGGGCAATGTTGGCGGATTTGACGGTACCTAATACAATAAAAAAAAAGTTTAGTTTAATTTATTTTTAAAAGATATTGAATTAAATTGACAGCAATACAATACCAGTTTAGCTTGCGATCATGTTAATTTATGCCATATTAGATATATAATAATAATTTTCGGCTATATCAAATAGTTTATGTTTTTGAGTACGAACATTTTTTATAAAGAATTTTTAATAATATTTTTTCCGGAGAATGATTCTTATTAATGAAGTTTCGATGGCTACTGGGGTATCGCCAAGAACTATTAAAACGATAACATCTTCCTTTAACAAAAACGGAAAAGGAGATGCCATTAGGTCTCCAAAAAAAAAAAAAATCGACAAAACAAAGTATCTGTCAACAGTTTTGATGAATGTGTAATAAGGAGGTGTATATATGATTTTCACATTAAAGAAAAAATGTTGTTTCCAGTGTTGTAAGAATCAATTAATTTTAATGGATCTGAGTCAACCCTGAGAAGAATAATAAAAAAAATTGGATTTCGCTGGCATGCAACGCAAGACAATTTAAATATTTTGAGGGAAAAACCAGACATAGTATTTAAAAGAATATCATATTTAAGGGCAGTCAAACAATATCGAGAAGCAGGTAGAAGAATTGTGTACACGGATGAAACATATTTTCATACTAGCCACGTGTCATCGAGAGCATGGAGCGATGAATCTGAAGAGGGACTTCGAAAGCCCATTTCAAAGGGATCCCGTTTCATTATTGTACATGCTGGAAGTGAAAAACGTTTCATACCTAATGGTATACTCATATACAAATCTCACCAAAAAACTGGAGACTACCATGATGACATGAACTACAACAACTATCAGAAATGGCTTACGGAAAAACTTATTCCCAACTTAGAACCGAGATCTGTGGTGGTAATTGATAACGCTTCATACCATAATAAAGTAATGAATCCTGCACCAACATCAAATTCCAAGAAGGCCGATATGATTCAATGGCTGACTCAGAGGAGTATCCCTTTTTCAAGTGAAATGCTTAAGCCAGAATTATATCGGTTAATCTTAAGACACAAAAGTGTATTCAAGGAATACACCATCGATAGGTTATTTCAGAATAATGGACATGATGTTTTACGGCTTCTACCCTACCATCCAGATCTCAATCCAATAGAAAAGGTTTGGGCTTCTATCAAGGGACATGTGGGCTCTAGAAACACTGATATGATGTTGAATTCTGTCGAAAGTTTGGTCAAAGAGAAGGTTTCTTTGATTTCGAGCGATGAGTGGAGTAATGTTTGCCGGCATGTACAGGAAACGGAATTCAAATATGGGAAAATGAAGTAGCTGTGGACAGTATTACTGATCTCAATCAATTTTTAATAAATATCAATTCAAGCGACGATTAATTGGTCTTAGTATTTATTAGTGTTAATTGTTTTCTTTGCATATTGAATAAATAATTTAATTTTACATTGACCATTGATTTCATTATTGTCATTAGGTACATACCTCAATCTGATATTATATTATTATTATGGTAAGTAAGTATTTTATTGGAATAGAAAATATCATATAGACAATATTTAAAAATATATAATAATATATTACAAAATAAATTAAAATATGGTCATCCTAGACTAGCAGTGCAAACTATCGTGAAACCCACTCTATCTTAATAATATTTGTAAATAAATTTCATTTTAATTCAGAGAAAACAAAGGTGAATGGAAAATCCAAAAATAATTCTTCAACGATAATCCTCCTAAATGTTAAACTGTAATAATGAATAAGTTTTCAAGCATGCCTTTTTATTAATCTATAGTAATTTGTCTCGATAAAAAAATTAGGTTTTGAAATTGGAAAAATATTTAAAATTATTTATTAAAAATTATTTTGGTATAACCCATTAAGTAAACATTTGTAGGAATCGTAAATGTTTTCTATTTTGTTAATTTATCAATAAGTACCTTCTGTAAATAAATACTTAACACATCGATCAATAAGTCCCAGGACTAACCAACAGATGGCGCCTCTAATAACAAATCCATACCATTCTCAGTTAGTACCAACCTTTAGAAGTTACGTGTCCAACTTTCATGACATTCCGACATTGTGTCATTGAGTTACAGTGGTTTTAGTGACGCTACTTTTGTTATTTTCAAAACAATGGAAAAAACCGAATTTCGCGGGTTGATAAAACATTGCTTTTTAATGGGAAAAAATACCGTTAAAACTCAGCGATGACTTGAAAAGTGTTATCCGGGCTCTGGTCCGTCGAAAACAACCATTTGTCGGTGGTATGCTGATTTCAAACGCAGTCGTAGACACAAATGATGCTGAACGCTCTGGTCCTCCAAATGAGGCTGTTACACCAGAAAACCAAAAAAAAACCTTCAAAATCGTGATGGAAAATCGCAAAGTAAAGTTGTGTGAGATAGCTGACATCCTGAAGATATCATTTGGTAGTGTTTACACTATTTTGCATGAACATTTGGTCATGAAAAAGCTTTTTTCGAAATGAGTGCCGTGTTTACTCACAATGGAACAGAAACAACAACGCATCGATGATTCAGAGCGCTGTTTGGCACTGTTTACGCGAAATAAACAAGAGTTTTTGCGTCAGTATGTGACAATAAATGAAACTTGGATCCACCACTATACTCCGGAATCGAATCGGCAGTCAGCTGAGTGGAGAGCAACCGGTGAAAGTCGTCCGAAGCGACCAAAAACTCAACAGTCGGCCGGGAAGGTTATGGCCTCCATATTTTGGGATGCGCATGGTATAATATTCATCGATCACCTTGAAAAGGGAAAAACCATCAATAGCAAGTATTTCATAGTGTTATTGGAGCGTTTGAAGGCAGAAATTACAAAAAAACAGCCCCATATGAAGAAAAAAGTTCTCTTTCATCAGGACAATGCACCGTGTCACAAGTCGATGGTAACGATAGTCAAATTGCATTAGTTGAACTTTGATTTGGCCCCCAGCGACTATTGGCTGTTTACAGACCTCAAAAAGAGGCTCCAGGGAAAGAGATTTGGCTCCAATGAAGAAGGGATTGCCGAAACTAACGTCTATTTTGAAACCAAAGATAAATCGTTCTACATGGCTGGCATAGAAAAGTTAGGAAAGCGTTGGAATGAATGTATCGCTCTTGAAGGAGACTTTGTTGATGAATAAAGAAGAATTTTGGCAAACAAATGTTGTTTTAGTAGTTAGTCCCGGGACTTATTGATTGATGTGTTATATGTATACTTGTGTGTGGATATAAATGGAAAGTAGAGAAAATATAGATATACATTAAGAGAGAAAGGGGAGTTTTAGTATTTACCCTTTAGCTTTGCCTGTTAGATTGAGTGAAGAATTTTCAGCTTTATCAAATTGAACACAAGCATCAGGGAGGCATCTTCCAAATTTCACCTTTCTAGGCACAGTGTCTGTACCAGCTTTGAGAGCAGCCAAATCCACAGCTAAAAAAAGGTTTATCACTAATTATTTGAAATAACCAACAAATTTTAGAATTAAAATTAGCTAAATATTGTACATTTTGTGTTTTAGTGAATATAATAAATGTTTTTAAATAGATTTTGTAATTTGTTTTATCAAACACTGTTTATTCCACTTTTTGTAACGGTGTAACCCTACCGGTCTCAAGGCTTTCACATCATCATTAGGGGAGCACAAACAAGACTGAATTCTGTTCGAACTGGTACCGACATACACACTTCTAATGGTAAACATTTGGTTGGGGACTGTGGGTGAAGGGAGGGAGGAGACAACGTCGGCGAGCAGCAGCGAGATTCTTGGAACATATGTGTTTACCAGATGTTCACCCCGATGCACCGACTTAGAAATTTCTAGGCCCTCTAATCTGTCCAATTTATTTCCATTACTACTGATATGTAAGAATTTGGCATCATCGGCAGAAAATGTATGGTTTTCACGGTGACAATGATTACCCATTTCAGAATAAATTAGAGGATTTATTAAGGTGGATATGTGTTCACGAAACCTTTTTTCAAATGATCTTCCTGTCTTTCCTATATAGAAATTATCACAGTCAGCACATAAAAGTTTATACACACCACTGTTGCTAAATATTACATTTTTGCCTTTCCCGTTAAATAAGAGTTTCCGAAGATAAAAATTAGTGTAAAAAGCTGGCTTTATGTGACTTGGATTTGTTTTGGTTATTTCGTATATGTGTTTTTTATAAATAGGACTTTGCTCCAGTTATAGGTATGCTTATAGGTGTCGTTAAATATATGATATTTTATGAGTTTCTTTTTTGTTTTATTTTTTAAAAGTGAATCAATGAGGCTTCTAGGGTAGCCATTATTTGTAGCTATTTTTTTATGGTTATTAATTTATTTTTAAAATTGTCATCGGTTAAGGGGACACAGAATAAAAAATAAGCTAGGACTTAATATAGTTTTGTAACACCAATCAATCTTGAGAAGAAAAACTGCTTACAAGTTTTCATAAAAAAATCTGACTGACAGTAAATAATAGAGAACTAGAAAGATATGATCACTATGTATGGAACTGTTTTATGAAATATTAAGCTTACAAAGTTTCAGGGGATTTTGATAAACAAATATATCAGATTGGGGTCATCTTTTGAATTGTAGCCAGATATGAGATAACACAAGCATTGCAATGAAAAGTATTACAGTGAAATTCCGTTAATTCGATATTCAGGGATTCAAATTACACAATCACTAAAATAATCATTTGAATTTGTGTGGCACTTCCCAACATGTGAAAACATTGCGGCCATTTTTTCTTACTGTAAAAATAATGTAAGTCAAGTCAAGTTTTGTCGACATATTTCTGTAATATTGGGACATAATAACAAATTTAATGGTAAAAATACTATAAATGAAAAAAAAAAGCATTTTTTTTAAATGACCACCATAATTGTCACTTATTTGATTTTGACATGGTCACACATTAACTAGTTTGTTTGCATACATAATATAAATACGTTGATGTCACTAGTTTTTATTTGGTCGCGCACTTGACTATGGTATTATAATCTATGATTCAAAGTTTTTGTTGAAAAATATTTGGGTTAAAAAAGTATTTCAGATTGTTTTTGTTTGAGCGCGCACTTGCACTTGATTGCAATGTGATTTACCACAAAATCAAAGTTTTGACAAACATTCAATGGTGTGTCGGGTTTACTACAAAAGCATTTTTGCACCTCTCCCAAATAATGGAAAATGTACGCCTTCCATCGCTTCCAAAATATCTTCCTCTAATCACGAACTTACCGTTCTTCTAAATCAACAGACTTTTACTGTAAATAAACCAACACAAATCAAAAGCAAAATAATATTACAGGATTCTCAAAATTATTTCAAGATGGTGAAAATTTACTGATAAACTTGTACTGCGATATAATTTTTCATTGCTAAATCAATCACTGATTTCCTACCATTTGATCTGATCTTTGTGCCATATTTTTCTTCCCAAATTGAAAAAGTATTTAAAGAACATCATTTTTAATATGAATAAAAAATTAGTTTTTTTAATTGCATATTCTATAGAAAAATTTTCATAGATATTTGGAAGAAAATCTTATTCATTATAAATAAATTGTTTACAAGCTTTAGAATTTATCTTTCCTTCCCCATACTTGTATTTATATATACCTTCCAAATTCTTCACTATGATTGATAGTAATTTCTTATCCTGGAAACTGAAGGCAAGTTGTTGTCCAACTGTGAAAATCTGTCCAGCAAACTGTGCTAGAAAATCCCGGGCCATTTGTTCTGAATCATATTGTTCTGTTGTAGTACTGGAAAAAATAAAAGCTATAATAAGCAAGTTTATATACGATTTTTATAATAACTGTAACTGCATTTGATTCAAAATTCAAGATCACAAATAGAAGTATTGGTTCAACATTAAATATTTTTTGATTTGTTACATAAACTGTTGCACTTCAATTGTGTTCAATACAATTTGTCAGGCTTGCTGTCAAATCAAATTGGCGGGGTGATTGTCATACGCAGTGATTAATTAATTCAGTTAGTTATGATTTGTTGTTCATCTGGACTTAATCAACCTGCCGAAAGCAGTCACAGCATCTTCAACGAGTGCACTTATTTCTTCACCCAGGCACACATTGCTTATAACTGTTAGTTATAATAACTAAATGTTTCCATTGTGTTTAGTTTACTAATGTAAAGTAATAATTATTGTGGATATGAGTTGATATTTTGCATCCTGTTAACAGTTTTGGTAATTCTGAACTTTAGATATAGCAAGTGGAGGCCCTAGAATATTTGTCCATTATGTGCTGCAGGTCAAGTTTGGAATCTCTTACAAATTCAGCACCATCAGCAAACCAGACCCCCTTCACAAATATCAGCTCCTCATAAGAATCAGCAATTGGCATGCATAAAGTAAAAACACCCTTATCCGTAAGACTATGTGAAATAGAATTAAAAATATATTCTGAAGAATGTTGGTGCTCACGCCCATTATTGATGGACTACCTATTTTTTGTTCAAAGTGACTGCATATGACTCCACCAAAGATAATAATATTCCATTCATGTCCTCATGAAAATAAATAATTTCAATAAGTCTCATGGGGCACACTAAGTGAATATATAGAAAGAACTTATATATAACAAAGTATTCTACAATTGAGTAAAAACACAAATAATTTTTGCTTACGTCTTTTTTGACATGAAATCTGCCTCAAGTACAATGGAACAGAGACAATCTGCAGAACTGGCTGGGAATGGCTTCACTTCAATAACCTGTAAAGAAAAGTCAATACGTGTTTAAAATATTTGCTGCTGGGAATGTTATTGCCTATGTTGCTAAGTGCAAAATCCTGCCCTATTAGGACAATAATGGCATAAAATCATATTATTTAAGTAGAAAAGCTTTGTTTCACATCATGAGCCTTTCGTCAACATGTAATAGAACTTAAATTGTAAATGTCATAAGTTGGATTGATTCTCTTTTTAAAATCACATATTATATTTATAGGCATTTTTATAAAGCCAGAAATACCTTAAAAATTGTTACATATTTTTTTTACAATCTTCGATGCAAAATTTGGCCATATTCATCATTAACCATTTGGTAAAAAGGGCAAATTGACAATTGTGTATTAACTGTAAAAACTTTCCAATAGTTAGTTTGATAAAACTCCATTTATTAATTTTTTTTCAGGTCCTTTGTACATTACAGGTTTCCCTGATTCGTACAAAGACCAAACATAATAAGTACAATAAAACATGTATAAAACAGTTCAACATTTTAAGACTTATAAAGAATATTGTAAGCATCTATATGTTACACTAAAACTCTATGACAAAATGTAGCCTGTAAGATAATATAAAAAGATTAAAGTATTTCAAGTACTACACTAAATTCAAGAGATTTTTCCTGGAGGAGCTGAGCGACGCATGAAATACGTCTATATGAGGACACACACGGTTAAACAGTGTGATTGCTCTACCTACCGGCATCTCCCAAGGCAGGTTGGTTCGACTTATAGGTTGATGTTGATATAACAATCTATGGGAGCGTTGTCTCAAACTCAAGCTTATTTTAATATGGATCTCAAATATTTCTTAAGTTATTATTATCATTTAACTGTCATATATTCACGAAGAAAAAGCAAGGGAAAAGTAAAAAAATCTTTAAAATAATAAGCAAAAGATTCAAAACACCACTAACTCAGCATTTTTGTTTTTTTTTGTGTAAGAAATTGTCAAAATAGATTTTAAAATGGTTCAATGTCACTGCACTCACTACACTATTGAGCAGTTTGTTTCGAAATTCCACAATTCTGCAAAATAATGTGTCCTTGGATTATTGTAGAATTTAATATTGGCAAGTTTCAATTCATGCTTTTCAAATGCGTGTTTTGGTTAAAAAAAATTGCTGGCGGAGTTCTAAGCAGTCAATGATGATTGCTTAAGATCAACATAACTTTAATAAACGTAGTCTATCTTCATAAATCAGATATAACTTTGATTTTTTTTGTCTTGGAACACTTTTAAATTTAATATTTTTTATAAAATATGGGTTCCATACATATTTGGTAACTAAATTCAAGCAGAAGTCTAACATACGAGGGCGGTCCGATAAGTACTTAGCCTCACCGCCCGATGGCACCACTATCGCAAGAGCAATTTTTTATCGCGTAGTACATTCTCGTTGACAGCTACTGTCAAAATTTCAGCCGAATCGGACGCGTAGTTTTGTTTTGACCGCGTGTGGAAGTGAGCGTGCCCGCGGATTTGAGAAAAATGGAAAAAGAACAATATCGATCGGTGATTTGATTCTTTTTTTTGAAAGGGAAATCGCACAGCGAAATCAAAGAGCGCTTGGATGCTGTGTATGGTAACTCTTCTCCTTCGATGGCGACCGTCAAAAATTGGTTTAACGAGATTCAACGTGGTCGCACGTCGGTTTTTGATGAGCCACGCCCAGGTGCCCCGAAAACGGCTACCACGGAGGATAACGTGACAAAAATCCACGATCTCGTATTGGCAGACCGCCGATTGAAGGTGCGCGATATAGCTGAGACAGTGGGCATCTCAAAAGACCGTGTGGGTCATATCCTGCATGAAGTATTGGGCATGAGAAAGCTGTCGGCGCAATGGGTGCCGCGTTTGCTCACTCCGGACAACAAGCGCAACCGTGAGACCACTTCAGAGCAGTGTTTGACGATGTTTAAGCGCAATCCGAAGGAGTTTCTGCGTCGTTTCGTGACCTTCGACGAAACATGGATACACTGGTACACACCCGAGACCAAGGAACAGTCGAAACAGTGGACTACACCCGACGAAAGTGCTCCGAAGAAGGCGAAGACTGTCATCGGCCGGAAAGGTGATGGCCACCGTTTTCTGGGATTCAAAAGGTGTGATCTACATCGACTTCCTGGAGAAGGGCAAAACGGTCACAGGGCTCTACTATGCCGAATTATTGGGCCGATTTGATGTCTAACTGCAGAAAAAACGGCCCCATTTGGCGAAGAAAAAGTGCTCTTCCATCATGACAACGCACCGGCTTACAGCTCCGCCGTCGCCACGGCCAAATTGGTAGAATTAGGCTACGAACTGATGCCCCATCCACCGTATTTGGCCCCGTGCGACTTCTTTTTGTTTCCAAATTTGAAAGTCACTCGCCGGGCAGAAATTTGAGTCGAATGAGGAGGTTATCACCGCCACGGAGGCCTACTTTGCAGATCTCCAGAAAACGTATTTTTCAGACAGGTTAAAGAAGTTGGAGCATCGCTGGGTCAAGTGTATCGAACTCAAAGGAGATTATGTTGAGAAATAAATCGCCACTTTTCCAAAATTTTTGTTATTCTTTTGTAGGCTAAGTACTTATCGGACCACCCTTGTAGGTCTTATAGACTAACAAAAACATTTGTGTAGTTCTCCGGCCGAAAGCTGTCTTTATAATGAAGAGGAGTGTATTGACACTCTTTTACAATATCAGTGATGTGTTCATTCCATTTCAGATCATTAAGACATTATAATTCCTAGATCCTTCCGAGTAGTCACAGGTTTAATGTTGACATGGTTGTAAGTGAATTAAATTTGAGGGTTATTTTTACCAATATGAACAGTGCATGTTTCAGCTTTCAGAATCGTAATTTAATAACTGGACCACTGCAATATCAGATTTGGGTAATCTTGAAAAGCACCAGAGTTCTTGTTTGGATTCCCAAAGAACTTGGTATCATCAGCCAAAAACTTAGCATGGTTTGGAATCATTGTGTCACGGTCCGTTATATGTAACATATAACATGATTGGTCCTAACATTGGTCCTTGTAGGACTACACTTGCATGATGAGCTCCTAATGAGTGATGTTTTAACTAGAAATAGTCTTGAATTGAGCAAATCTTCTATCCATTTCAAAAGTTGACCAAGAATTCTATAGTTTTTAAGTTTACATACGAGGGTTGCTACTTAAGTTTTGAGATATGGCAACACCAGTTTAGATACGTCAAATCTGACATCAGCATCGTAAAGTTTGACGTTTTTAATGGTATACATGCTCAGAAAGTGTTGTCATATGAGTGCTATTTGTGTTGTTTACAGTGACTTGAAAAATTCATCTCGGCCAAAAATGGATTTAAATCGTGAACATTTTCGTGCGATTATTTTTTATGATTTTCGACGTAGACATAGTCAATATTGCATGAACATTTGGCCGTCAAAAAGATTTGTTCGTGTTGGATACCGCATAATTTGACAATCGCTCAAAAAAAGGTTCGTGTCGACTGGTCCAAAGAAATGTTGAAAAAATTCCAACAAAAGTAATTTGCGCACGAAGCACTTCGAAGCAAATTGTGGCTTGTTTCTTTGGTATAAATGGTCATGTCGCAACAGTGCCTTTAGTGGAACGTCGTACGGTCAATTCTGAATGGTACACCACCATTTGTTTGCCAGAAGTGTTTGGAGAAACGAGGAAAACCAACCGCCGAAGACGGATCATTCTCCACCACGACAATGCGAGCTCTCACACATCAGCTCAAACATGTGACTTTTTGAGCAATCAAAACATCGAATTGATGGGTCATCCGCCGTACAGCCCTGATTTGGCACCGAATGGCTTCATTTTATTCCCGAACATGAAAAATAAATTGCGAGGTCAACGCTTTTCGACGCGTGAAGAAGCGGTTGATGCGTTCAAAACGCATGTTTTGAAGTTACCTCATTCGGAGTGGAAAAAGTGCTTCGAAAATTGGTTCAAACACATGTAAAAGTGTATTGATCCTTATGGAGAGTATTTTGAAAAACAATAAAGTAATTTTCGATGCTAAATATTTGTTTTTTCTTGTCTGTCTCAAAACTTAAGTAGCAACCATTGTACAAGTCTTTTTATTGGAACACGATTGAAGGTTTTTTCAAGATAAGTTGTAATTTTAAGGTCCTAGTCATGTGGTTCACAAGTTTAGGCAATCGAGTTAATGCTTACGATTAATCTTTTCGAGACAATCTATGCTGATTACAAGGTACTATATCAGGGGTGGGCATACATGAGGTCAACGAGAGCCACATTCTGGATTTACATATAATATATAAAGAGCCACACCATGGTCAATGTTCTCATGTAATATTAAATACACAAATTCAAATTCATTACATATTCTACACAACTCTTAATTGCTGTATCAAGTATAAAAGATTCACGTATAAGAAAATATAAAAATGAGAAAGAAAATACAAAATAATTAGTTCAATATTTATGTAATAAAAATAAAATTTAATATAATAAAAAGTTTATTTATCACTTTTAGTTAAATCTCTCAAATTTGGTGTAAAATTTGTTACAGCCGTTCGCAAAAATTCTGTCAAATGCTCGTTTGTTAGCTGCGAACAATGTTTTGATTTTACAAACTTAGGTTTTTTTTTCGGTTTCACACACGTATACACCAATACTTGCATCTTTGGCAGTTGCATTCATACATGCGCATCTAGTCACTTACAACATTTAGAAAGGAAAATCGCGAAAATACAAGTATAATGGGGAAAGAAAGTATCTATATTTTTATAAGACATTGGGAGCCACACTTAACCCAACGAAGAGCCGCATTTGCCCACGTCTGTATTATATTATTGATGCGTATGAATGTTTTAGCTCATCAGCCACTATTTTCTCCATGAGTACATCCTACAGATGTCTGTGACGACTATTTAGTCAGTATTTGCTAGGAAAGTTCACCCCTTTTTAAAAATTGGTGTTATAGTTGCTCTTTTCCAGTCCTTTGACAGCTTACCTATATCCATTGATTTGGTCATGATCTGGCTTATGTGTAAACTCAGAGAAGTATAGTAGCATATTTTTTTATTACAAGCGACGAAACATTGGCAGGACCAGATCAAGAGTCCTCTCTCAACAGTTCCAAAACTTTGCCAACTCTCTGATTAGTAAATAAAACATTGCATAAATAAGTTTTGACTTAGATGATGGTGTCAACAATAGGTAAAAACCATAAGTTCTCTTGAACAAATTATTTTAAATGATCAGTGAAAATATCTCCTATTTCCTGTCAGTCACTCAATCGGAAGTCCATATCCTATTAACCGGATTGCGCAGTATAGATAGTTTACTCATTGTTGATGGTATATTTTTACAGATATAACTGAATTTTTTTCCTTCCACACTTTATTATAATTTCTTCGTATGATTATCTTGATACCTCAAAGCCAAAGTTAGTTTATAACTTCTTAGTTTTTATGTTAAATAATCAACTCAATTACCAAAATCCCTATAAAAGTGTCATGCTTTTCTCTTTAGTTCTATAAGATATTTGATGTCCGATGCTATCTAAGGTTTGTTTTTCCATTTTGTGCTTGTGTATACAGGGGTATGTTTACTTCAAAGTAGTTCATGAATGTTCACTTCAAAGTACGAGGCATATCCAGAAACTAAGTGTACTGAATTTTTGTAGGTTATAATTTTTTTTATTTAAACAAAAAAATTACGTGGTTACCGTAGTACATATGTGAGCTATTTTTCGACATAGACGCCATTCCTCTCAATGCAGGTGGTGAAGCGGGGTATCAACTTTTTGATGCCTTCCTCGAAGTAGTTTCCCGCCAACCCCTCTGTCCACTTCTCCACCTCCTCATTTACCTCCTTGTCGGTTGAAAACCTTTTTCCACCCATGTGCAGCTTCAGGGAGGTAAAGAGATAGTAATCTGAAGGTGCTAGGTCAGGGGAATGCGCGGGATGATTCAGGACATCCCATTTAAAAGAGGCGAGCAGTTCCTTCGTGGCGTTGGCCGTGTGTGGTCTGGCATTATCGTGCAGCAGGCAGACTCCCTTTGTCAGCATGCCTCTCCTCTTGTTCTGAATCGCCCTCCGTAATTTTTTTAGGGTCTCACAGTATCTTGCAGAGTTGATGGTCTCCCCTTGAGGCATATATTCAATTAAAATTATGCCTTGACAGTCCCAAAACACGGATGCCATGATTTTCTTGGCTGAAATTGTGGTTTTGAACTTTTTGGCGGAGGGTGAAGAGGTGTGACGCCACTGTTGAGACTGCCTTTTGGTTTCAGGCGTGTAGTGTGCAACCCAAGTTTCATCTCCAGTAACAATGGAGTGGAGAAATTCATCTCCATGGAGTTTGCAGCGCCTCAAAAACTCTTGCCTTTTTACAAAATTTCGCACTTGGCGGGAGATTGGTTTGACATTTTTCACAGAACGTGTTGTCGCGTCGACACTTCTCAACGTACTGACCTCGAACCAGTCTCGTTGCGGAGGGGAAGGGTCAGGCTACACGGAAGTGTAGCCAACATGTCGAAAATAAAATCCATCCGGTCGTGAGAGCCTCAGTACACTTACTTTCTGGATACTCCTCGTAGTTCATCTATATTATTATCATTGCCAAAATTTAGCTATTCAGTTGATAATTTTTGGTTATTTTCGTAATAATGAGCCTTTCATTAATTCTCTGTTGGTTATGAAGATTTGCGTGGCTGCCAGTTAACAAATGTGGTAACTCTTTCCAATAGGTGGCAGTTAATCTATACAGGGTGTCCCGTAAGTTGGGAATCATACTTAGGGCGATGATAGATTGGGTCAAGACCTACCCGAATATCAAAACTTGACCTCAGTAAAAACCTTACCGTTTTTAAGTCATTCAGACTTTTCTAAAATTTCGTAAAATCCCTACTTGCATCAGATTTTTTTCTGCGTTGTGTACAAATTACCTTTTTTGTAATTTTTTTTAACGTGAAATACCTTTGAATAGTAGCCTTCTCTATCACATACAAAATGATTTCCAAAATAATAAGGGGTGTACAAAAAATTTACTTGAAAAATAAAAAAAATCATAATTAAAATTTTTACGCTAAACTTTGGCCTTCTGTGGTAAAACAATTGTACTGGGCTGTTCCAGCATACTACTTTAAAAAGTTGCTCATTTAATGAAGATTTCAGAATGGTGCAACACTACTAGATTTTTAACGGAAAACGAAAAAATACTATTTTTTATCCAAAAGAGGATGATTCTGACCAAAGTTCAAGTGAAAGGTATTAATGCAAAATCTACTTCATTTTGTTTCTGTCACATGTTAACTGTTGTTTTTCATGTTAGCAATGTCTAATTATAGCGCAAGATTCCACTACCTACCACCGACCGGTTCAACCCGAACAAAAGGTGAGATAGAGATAGCAATGGCGTCCATTTGCTATCTCGCTCTTTTTCGTGTCAAAACTTGTAAGCCTTGACTTGAGTAGTACGATACCTGACGCTGTGCTTGTCGCATCTCCTTTCTCGCAAGTTATTTTTTTCATACCTACTGTTTTTTTTGCTTTGGACCCAGACTTTGTTTCACCTATCGATTTGGACTTCTTGTGTGAACTTAATATTTTGGCGTTCCCCTGAATTTTGTTGTGCTTATCTACTTGGCTTTTTTTGTGATCATAAAGACCTGGCTTCTTTTTTGACTTTTTGCATCCTGTTGCGACAAGCATCTATTACTAACATGGCGAACCGGAATTTTGGGTATACTCCACGTGAGTATGCTGAAATGCATTTAATTAGCTGCAGTACTTTACGCAGAACGTTTCCCTAATCGCAGGCATCCTATGGGGTGTTCATCGGAACTCACAACGCGTACATGAAGGCAGAATCCCTGGCCGACGTGGTCGTGAAGGACAGTCTCAAACTGTCCATGATACAATTTTGCAGGAAAGAGAAGAAGACCCGTCAACTTCCGTGCGGATGATCCAACAGCGTACGGGTATACCAAAAACTACCGTGCACAGAGTTTTAAAAATATATAGATTTGATCCCTACCACATTCAATGCATACAGACCCTGCTACCAAGAGACTACACACATAGAGTTCGATTTTGCTGCCAAATGTTGTAAAAACACCAAGAAGATCCTGACTATTTTAATAAAGTTTCATTGAGTGATGAATCTGCCTGCAGGAGGGATGGCTTCATGAACCTACAGAATATTCATAGCTGGCAGCTTGAAAACTCATACGAGATGAGAGAAGGCCGGTCCCAGTATCACTTTAAAATAAATCTGTGGACCGGTATCTTCAATTGGAAAATCTTGGGCCCAGTCGAGCTGCCACCAACACTAAACTCCGACAATTATTTGGAATTTTTTGAAGAACAAGTCACCCCTCCTCGAAGACGTTCCTCTAGAAATACGGTGTACAATGTGGCTGCAGAATGATGAGTGCCCTACGCATTATGGCCAAAAAGTAAGAGCCTATTTGGACGTGTACCGTGGGCGATGGATTGGTTGTCTTGGGCCAACTCTGTGGTCTCCTCGGTCACCTGACCTTATTCCTCTGGATTATTTTTACTGGGGCTGTCTAAAAGATAAAGTTTATCATAAAGCCATTCGCAACGAGGTTGAACTGCGTCAACGAGTGAATGCGGCAGTCCGTGAAATTTCGACGCTCAATTTGAGATTGCTGAAGCTAGCATTTTTGAGGCGATGCCGAGCTTGCATCACGACAGGAGGACGACAATTCGAGCATCTCCTGTAAAATTTATTGAATAAAGCGTTTTATAACATTTTAATTTGTGTTTCATTCATCATCCTCATCATTAAATAAAATCACACAAACTTGCACATTAATGCTACAATAGGCGCACTACGAGAAACAAAATTAAGTATATTTTGCATTAATATCTTTTACTTGAACTTTGGTCAGAATCGGCCCCTTTTGAATAAAAAATAGTATTATTTCGTTTTCTGTGAAAAAATCTAGTAGTATTGCACCATTCTGAAATCTCCATTAAATGAGCAACTTTTTAACTCGTCCAGTGCTGAGAACACGCGTGGAGTGTCCATGTGAACATCGGCTTCATGCTCAGAACACGCGCGGCATGTCCATGCCTAAATATTGTTAGTATATTACATCAGCATATGATATTCGTCATTATTTCGGAAGATTCCGAGCATTCGGGCGTTTGCGCATGTGCAACGCAATGTAAAGTTGAGGTTACACCCGCAGTTGTAAATAATATTTTTTCTAGTTCTTATTCCGTTTGTTTTCATTGTGAGACTTGATAATAAAAATAATTGGACTATTTCTCTAGCGCTGTTTTGTGAAAAGGTCACTCACTGCAAGGAATATTTTGTTTATGTTTTCTAGTTATTTTCAATTTTGAATGAGTGAATTGTGAGCAAAAATAAGTGCCTTTTGAAAAATATATTATAGTAATTGGTGTATACATAGTGATATTTAGTATCATATAAGTTTCCTTTTTGATTTTACGAAAAAAAATACGTTTACCTTGAAAAATGGATCGCCCATCGAGCTCTAAAAGACAAAAGATTGAGGATGATATGGATGATTCATTTAGTGACGTTAGTGATGAGGAATTCACCATCATCGAGGACGATTCTGAATTTGAGTCAGATATTGAAAATGATGACAATATTCAAATTCAAACTGTTTCACAAACATCTAGAACACCAGATGTTAGCTCTACGCAATGGTCGAATATAAAAAAACAACCAGCCTCTATACCATTTTCAAAAATACCCGGGTTGAAAATTGAGATGTCAAGTAAAGAACCAATAGATTATTTTGATTTGATTTTCAAAGAAGATTTGTACAATCTTGTGACAACCCAAACTAATTTGTATGCTGTTGAAGTATTGTCGAAATCAGAAGGTGATACAAGCAGAATCACGCGATGGAAAAATGTCACTAAAGACGAAATGAGGGTGTGGCTGGGTTTACTACTACACACCGGAACAATACGTTTGAACCGGTTGAGTGACTACTGGAATACGAACTACCTATTCAATTTACCGGCATTTTCACAATTCATGTCAAGAGATAGATTTTTACTCATCTTACGGGCACTTCATTTTAACAATAATGAAGAAGATCTGTCGAGCTTGGCAAGTCAGGGCATTGATTGATTTTTTCAATGGAAGGATGGAAGTAATTTATGATCCACACAGACAACTATCGATAGATGAATCATTGGTTCTTTGGAGAGGCCGATTGATTTTTCGCCAATATATAAAAGGCAAAAAGGCCAAGTATGGTATAAAACTTTACATGTTAGGGGAATCAAGTGGATTGGCCGTAAAAATAATTGTATATGGTGGATCATCAGATGAAGAGTTAGATGGCAAAGGCCACACTAATAAAGTCGTTCAGAAATTGCTAGAGGGGAAGACGGGAGCCGGATATTCAGTTTACATGGATAATTTCTATAATAGCGTTCCTCTTACAAAAAAATTATTGAACCAAAACACATATGTCACAGGAACACTACGAGCAAATAGAAAAGAAAACCCGATCGATGTTATAAATAAAAAACTAAAGAAAGGAGAAAGTGTGAGTCAGTACACAGAAAATGGTATATGTGTTACCAAATGGAAAGACCGCCGAGAAGTCTTTATGATTTCTTCTGAATTTGATGGGGAGCTGTCTGATAGTAAAAACCGACATGGTCAAGTGGTCACCAAACCAAATATAGTAATAAATTACAACAATCATATGGGTGGTATAGACTATCATGACCAGATGTTAGCTTACTACCCATGCAAAAGGAAAACATTACGTTGGTACAAAAAGTTGGCCATTCATCTATTCCAGACGATGTTATTGAATTCTTGGCATTTACACAATGCATACAATTCACAGAAAATGCCGTTGTATGATTTCAGGCTATTTATAATAAAAAAATTACTAGGTCCACCTACATCATCAATTCCGAGACAAACAGTACAATCAAAAATCAAGATACATCTGCCGAAGTTTTGTGAAAAAAACACTGATAATAAAATCAAAAGACGCAGATGTAGGCAATGCTGGGATACAGCTAAGAAAAGAAATGCTTCATTATTCTTTTGTCTAGATTGCCCCACACAACCTGGTCTTTGTTTGGATCCTTGTTCCCAACTTTACCACAAATATTAAATTATTTAAAAAAAAATATTGTGTACACCTAATTAGTAAGTATATTTTTCTGTTAGTTTTTATAAAATATTGTTTTTTTTTGTAATATAATGTTCGAAAAATGTCATAAAAACCTCCATTCAATACCATTACGGTATGCGTCAAAATACCGACATCACTCTTATCACACAAAAAAGTCACTCAAGTACGTTTGATAAAAATAAAAAAAGACTGGGTATCTCATTTTGCGCCGAATTACCAATGGACAAAATAAAAATAACATAAAAATAAACACATTTGAAAAAGGACAAAAAAATATTTGCTTGAAAATTTTTAATTTATTTGACAATATTTTTTACATGTGTAACCCCACCTTTACAGCTCACCCCACGCTCTGATTCGTCGATCGCATTTTTGAACCGGTGTAAAAGGGTATGATGTATAAATGATATTTATAAACAAATTCTATATTTATGAATATATATTTTCTTAAATGTAAAATTTGTTTTACTTCCATGAAAATATCACGGCCTGTAACTATTCAAATATATTGCGCACTGATTGGCTGTTGTGGAAATTGTCTCAGCAGTGAAAGAGTTAAAGTAGTATTCTGGAACAGCCTAGTAAATTTTTTTTTTACCACAGAAGGACAAAGTTTAGCGTAAAAATATTAATTAAGATTTTTGTACTTTTCAAGTATTTTTTTTGTACATCCCTTATAATTTTGGAAATCATTTTGTATGTCATAGATAAGGCTACTATTCAAAGGTATTTCACATTAAATAAAAATTACAAAAAAGGTCATTTGTACACAACGCAGCAAAAAATCTGATGCAAGGTAGGGATTTTACGAAATTTTTCAAAAGTCCGAATAACTTAAAAAACGGTAAGGTTTTTACTGAGGTCAAGTTTTGATATTCTGGTAGGTTTTGACCCAATCTATCATCACCCTTAGTATGATTCACTACTTACGGGACACCTGTATATCATTGATACGACTCAAATCAAGAACAGGTCTGCTATTATTTTAGTGTCTTGTTCGTTGAGTCACCAACTGATGAAGATTTGGAATTATGTACATTCTTTCAACATCGGATTCTTTTCATCTGAGAGAACGAAATATGTATTACAATGAATGATAATGTTAGGAATAATAAGATATAACTAATTGTTACAGTTGGATGTTAGTAAATATAATAAATAAAGGAATCTTAAGTTGATTTGGCCACATTGAGAGAATGAGTTGCAAAAATTTACAAAAAAATTATATGTTTGAAATGAATGGAAAGCGAGGAAGAGGTAGACTGATGAAAGAATGTAAGAAAATAGATGGAGAAAATTTAACTGAGAGAAAGCGAATCCCAATGAACTTGCAGAACAAATGCCATCACTAAAACACCACAGCGGATATATTCTCAACACCACCTAGCAGTATAAGAAGAATCTTCCATACGTGAATAAGAATTAATCTGACACATATTATGTAACAAGAGAAATCTGTTAAATGTGGAGTGTAAATATTTTTTTTTATTACTTTACCTGTTTTATTGATAAGGTAGCCCATTTTCTTTGTGGAGCAGAGAAACCAATTGTTCGTCTTTCTACCCCGGCATTAAAACGAATAGTAAAAATAAAATGCTGAGATGACCCAGTCGACACTTCGATGTGTCTGTAATAAAAAGAAAACACAAATTACAAGTCAATATTAATTAAATACCAGGTCTGTAAATATAGAATTCGCTCATAGATGGCTCTAGTTGTCAATGTAGTGACTGTCAAACCGCGTCATTGGCGCTTTTTTCTTGTGTTTACATTTGTCAAAGACTTTTAACTCACAACAATACAAGTTCAATACAACTACATATGTTTTCATAGCGTTGAACATGTCTGTTTTTGTTCCTGAAAACTACGATTTGCGGACAGCATTGATTTTCTGTTACCATTTGAAGAAAACTGCTGAGGAATCGCCGAGAAGCCGTCTCTATATGTTTGAAAGCCACGAGAAAGAGCAAGAAGGTGGGAAAATGGGTTCCACATGAACTGAATGAAAGACAGCAGGAAAACAGAAAAACCACTTGCGAAATGCTGCTCGCCAGGTACAAAAGAAAATCATTTCTCTATCGAATTGTGACTGGCGATCAAAAATGGATATATTTCGAGAATTTTAAGCGTGAAAGATCATGGGTAACTCCAAGCAAACCAGCGACATCGACTGCAAGGGAAAATCGCTATGGATGGAAGACAATGCTCTGTGTTTGGTGGGATCAGAAGGGTGTTATCTATTATGAGCTGCTAAAACCTGGTGAAACTGTTAATACTGAACGCTACCGACAACAAATGATGGATTTGAACCAAGCATTGCGTGAAAAACGACCAGAATATCAAAAAAGGCAACACAACATGATTTTGCTTCATGATAATGCACCATCACACACAGCAAAACCGGTCAAGGAAACAATTGAGGCGTTTAGTTGGCAAATACTTTCGCATGCGGTTTACTCACCAGACTTGGCTCCATCCGATTACTACTTATTTGCATCGATGGGACACACACTTGCTGAGCAGCGCTTCACTTCTTATGAAAATGGCTCGATAATTTTTTGCCTCAAAAGAGCAACAGTTTTTTGGCGTGGCATCCACAAATTGCCAGAGAGATGGGGAAAATGTGTAGCTAGCGATGGGCAATACTTTGAATAAAATATTTTTTACCATTTTCATACAATAAATGTGTATTTTCTATAAAAAAAATCCGGTTTCATATTTACATACCTGATAATAAGAAATGATTTAAAATATATTATAGGTTTTTTTTGTTGAATAAAAAAGCAAAAGTTTTTAGAATCTCTTAATTTTATTAAAAGAAAATGTATTTCATTATTTTAAAAAAAATGCAATAAAATTATAATGACTTCATCCGACATGATCCCGGTTTGTTATGAGAACAGAGCTTAGGTCAGATTGATTTCATGTTACATCAGAAGTGTGTGTGGCCTATTGACCCAAAGGAAAAATGTTTGAGAGGGTAACCTTGAGCATTCTTTGGTTAATTATTTTTTGTTTTTGCTTATGGCTTTGTATACCTTCAATGTTTCTAAATTCCAAAGTATGATTGTTGTGACGTATGTAAAACTAGAACTTTACTATCTTTGAAATTATGATTTGCCTTTATAATAAAGCTTGCAAATTCTGAAAAATTGTTATTAGATAGAGAATGTTGTATTCTAGTGCCTGTTTTTTTGTGTAATTCTAATACATGTACTTTGTCAAGCACATTCTGTTTCATACTATATATGCCACACTCTTATGTGTTTATCACTCTTGTTTTTGGAATTGATAATATTCTTACCTGTACTGTTGTTGGTGTAATATGCAAGTCTTATTTGTTCTGGAAGATAATCGGGTTTATTCCATCACACATAGCACAGAAACATGTGAGCGGGGATTAATGTTATTAGTGGAACAACAAAGTAATTTATTGTTCAATATTTTAATATGGAGTTCCACAAAGTTAAAGTCGAAACCTTTGATAAATTAAAAATAAAGTATTTTTCAATAACATTTAAAAAAATCAATTGCTTTTTCATTATTAATAAAACATAACTTACTTGACATCACTGCTGAAGTCATCTGAATTTGCAAAAGCACAATTAGTTATCGCCAATTCGTCCGAAGGACATCGCTCCGCGCGCATTTGCTGGAAAATTTTATATATACAGGTTTGATAGAAAAGCACTATTTATATGATGCTACACTTAATGTTTTATTTGTGTATTAACCCTTTCCGGTCCTATGTCGAATGTCATTCGACATCGACTTTATTCCAGTGAGTCCTATGTCGAATGTCATTCGACATTTTTCAATTGTCATTCGACGCCATTCAATGTCATTCGACATGTCGAATGTCATTCGACGTTTTATTAAAAACAACCTGGATGTATTGTTTTACCCTGTAATTCTGTAAATCTTTTGTGGACCTGATGGAACATTTTTTTTTTTTTTGTGGACCGGAAAGGGTTAATATTGATTTCACCTTCTGCAATGAGTAATGATAGATTTCCTAATCGAGTTAACACTCTTGCTTATCCTTTACATTTTCTTCTTTTAGTATCAAGTTCATCTGATCCAATTCATATGGCATATTAAATAAACTCTCGAATATATTATTGCCAGGTTGCAAAAAGCTCTATTAATATTAACACAGAATATATGTGTTTGACCATAGTATCTTTATCATCGAAAATAATAATTAATAATTAGGAAACCAATGGTATAGGTGTGAGTAGCTCAGTGTGAAATTTAGTCGTGTTAAAAATATAACCAAAAGCCACTTCTTTAATTTGCATTACTATAATAATCATACATTTTCAGTTTTTAATGCAACTGAATTCAAATGTGTGTCTTTAAGTCGCACATTAATTTGTATATTTGACATGTTTCATAAACTTTTTAAAAATATCCTTAAATAAATATTTATACAAAACTCAGGAATTTCATCCATTATACATATTTTTATTACATACTTCAATTAAATATTGATACACTTAAGTGTACCAATATTTAATTGAAGTATGTAATATTACAATTTACGATATGCGTGGGATAAAAATTATAAATAAACTAATTACTGACATATATTAGAAATCACACAGAGATTTTAATGGAGAAAAATATTAACTTAAGATTTCTTTAAGAACTGGCAAATAAAAATAAACATAAGCCATTGGTATTTTAAGAGAGCAGTATATTTAAGGAAATTTTGTAAAAAATATGGACCATGATTTAGAAAACATACCTTTTGGAGTAAATAATTTCCATCAAGAATCGATCCCAATAACATAATCAACTGGTGTTATTGTATCTTTAAAGAACAAATATAATATCTTAAAATCGGAAAGAAGTATCGATTTATTTTTTCATGCTAAATATCCTCAGTGAGATACAGGCAAAAGCCTAGTTTACTGGGGATACGACAAATGAAAGGCAACAAACCCAGATCCATTAAAATTATATGTCCAAATCAAATTACTTGTTTTTTCTCAAATTGTGTATATTTCTTGTCATGTGTAATAATAAAATAAATAAAATAAATAAAATAAAATAAAATATTGCTAATATTCTGAATGTAAAACACATGCTAGAATCGGTGTGCTAGAATTAATATTAAGAAGCAATACAACAATGATGTCATTCATTGCAATGAATTATTTGTTTCAAAATAAAGATTGATCCCTATAAAAAGTGATTCATGGAAATTACAGAGAGTGATAATGATACCAATAAAATATGATTAAAATTTAGAATAAAACAAATTTCTTACCGTACTTGACATATTTCGATGAATACTGCGAAGTGACAAATATGACAGCTCAAGTTCACCTCTTTTCTTCAAAATGTTCCGCAATGCGGGATAATCAATATGACATTTGTGACTATTTCCTGCAAAATTGATACTTTTGCGCAAGCGCCGTATTCAGTTTCGGAAACCTAATAATAAGTTAGTTCGAAGGTAGGACGAATAAACAATTCATAGGTTAAATGCATATCTGACTTAAAGCTAAATTATGATTGTACGAATGATTTGTTAGTTGTTCATAAAGCTGTGTTTAAAAAATTGAACCTTTCGGGAGTTCCAAAAAAGTAAATAAACATGAGCATATTACAAATATAAATCCAAGTATATATTTTTTAACTTCACCAAAATTTACACTTCGCAATCATCTGGAAGTGTTCCAAATTCGTTGATGAATATTTTTTTTAATCTTACCATGTCTAGGAAATAGTTAATTTTGGAATAAAAATAGTTTATCAGTTATTAAAAAAATTGTTAATAAACCATTGGAAATTTCATAAAATACGATACGTTTAATCTTTGTATATTTTATTGACAATAATGTTGTTTATTTATATCATCGTAAAAATCTTGCTTTTTCAGGTATAATAAAAAAAATAGCTTTGCGACATTTTCTCATTATGTGTCTTTTCTTTTTTTTTGTTCAATAGGGAATATAAGTTTTCATTTTTACTTTTTCTCATCAAACTTACATAAATTGTTGTTCCGCTTTAATAGGTTATATGAAATTATTAGAAAAAAAATATATTTCCAATGATTTGAACATTGAACATGTTTCTTTGATAATTTACTTTAAACCTATTTTAAATCAGTAGTGAGAAGTAGGCACTAGATAGAAATTTAAATTAATTCACATAAAATACACTTATACGATCGTGTTCAGTCATGTTGAATTCTCGTTGTCCATCGATTATCCCTAGTTTGCTTAAATTAACCACTAGCATGTTTTGCGAAGATGGTCGTCGGCCCGGGAAAGTAGTCATTATTAGTAAAAAAAAATGTTTTTACACTAAATTCAGTTTAATTTAGATCTTTTAACAAAATAACCGTTCATTTCTATATGTTTTATATTATATCTTAGATTGCTAATAATTTTCTTGCCGAGTATCACTTTAAATAATTTATTCCTTCTTTCATGGTCACCAAAATGGGCCTCGTAAGAGGAATCCCGGTTGAGTGGAAGGAGGAGGAAATCTGAGAAAACCTGGAAGTACCGGATGGCAAGGAATATGGAAGAGTCCAGAAAGCCAGAAGATAACCAACTCAGATAGTGTGACATAGGTCCCTACACAAACATTTGTTCTAACATTTGATGGACAGGGCCTACCTCAGAGGGTCAACGCTTTCTACAACTCTTTAGTGTAGAAAAGTACTATTTCCCAGCCATACAGTGTTTCCAGTGCTGCCGATACGGACACACGAAACAGCAATGCAGATCATCTGCACGTTGCTTCAAATGTGGCCAATCTCACCTCGGGGAAGCCTGCTCGGTAACGGCTCCAACATGTATTACATGCGGTGGGCGCTATACGGTAGTGGATAAATCCTGCCCGGAATTTACCAGACAAACTAACATAAAACGCCTTATGACTAACCAGAACATGCCTTACCAGGAAGCATCAGAATTCCCCACAACCTTTGTGAAATCCGTCGCCGAAGTTACGACACATGGCGAACAAATCTCGCACCCACTTTCCCAAAATATACCATCTGATAACCATTATTAATCCTGGAAACCAAAAATGTTAAATGCCACCGAATCCTCGGGTTCCACTTTTCGCCCTCATATCACTCCCTCGGCGAAGAGGGAGATTAAATGCTTCTTATGGCGCCCAAACGCCAACCTTCCTAATGGACGTGGCTTCCCTCGAGACAATCCAATCACTGCACAATCACTAGATGCATCCATTTCAACAACATTGAATAAACTCATCACTCATCTCTGGTTTCTTATATAATTCTCCTCATATATTTTTTAATTTTATTATTACACATGACAAGAAATATACATAATTTGCGAAAAAACAACAGGTAATTTTATTTGGACATACAATTTTAATGGATCTGGGTTTGTTGCCTTTCATTTGTCGTATCCCCAGTAAACTAGGCTTTTGCCTGTATCTTACTGAGGATGTTTAGCATGAAAAAATAAATCGATACTTCTTTCCGATTTTTGATTACACGAAAACAAAACCCCGTTGCACGCTCTCATCAACCTGACAACAGTGACACTCAACTAAAACTGGAAACATCTTGTGAAATTCAACTCCTCACACATCATCACTCCAGAAAAACCAAAAATATTCATCCCACAATACTATATACCGCACACAATCATAAGAATAAAAATTAAAACAAAAAATATACAGAAACACAAATACAAAAAGCAACCAAAATTAAAACAACAAGAAGAAACCCACACTCACGAGCTCACACAAATCTTTTCCACTCTTCATTCATCCTGAAAGCCCAAGTACTCAAAATCCTGTCGCAATAACAACCACGCTCCGATCGACTGTCTAAATGATTTTCCTACCTTTACCTTTATTGAAGTCGGCACGCCATTGTATGTAATGGGAGTCAAATAAGCATATTGCCTTTGGGCAAAAGAGGTTTTAACTCTAGGGATGGTGAACATTTCATTAGTTGCCATGCGTGTCATGTGTGTCTGCTGAGTCTGCATCTTCCCTTCCTCTCGATGGTAGTGCCAGAGAATGGATTTGAGATGTTAATTGGCTATGTTCAGGACCTGATACTCTCTGAAAAGCTCCGCCGTGGGATACCAAGCAGGAAGTTTATTAATTATTTTCACAATCAATTTTTGGGAAACCTGCAATATGTGTTTTTGGGTTAAGGTGCATCCCCCCCCAAACTGATATACTGTAAGAAAGTGCTGACTGACATAAGGCGAAGTATATACTTTTAAAAATATTTTCAGTGAGCACATTTCAAATCATACGGAATATGTATCCTAGTTTTCTGATTTTTGCGCTCAAAGTGTTAATATGAACCTCCCAACGAAGGAACTGATCAACATAAACTCCAAGGTACTTTATACTATTAACCCTTTCCAAGGAAACACAACTACAGTCAGCCATGGGTGAACAAGTGTGTAGTGTTATGTATTTATTTGTAGGTGCTTGAGTTCTTGTAGATATGCTAAATGTGATGTATTTAGTTTTTTGGGAATTTAGAGTCAATAAATTTGAGTCCATCCATTCTTTAACTACACGTAATTCTTCATTAGCCTTTGAGAATACATCATCCCATGTTCGGCCCTCGAATAGAAGAACCGTGTCGTCCGCAAAAGTAATAATCTTACCCCTGATAGAAAGATTACACAACTAATTGACATATATCAGGAACAATATAGGTCCCAGAACACTATCTTGAGGTACTCCGAATCTCACAAAAAGAGGCTCACCAAATACACTATCACCCAATTTGACTCTCTGAGTTCTATCAGATAAGTATGAAGAGAACCAACTAGAAGAGCGCCCACATATGCCCACCTCCATCAATCTGGTAAGTAATATTCGGTGAGACACTGTATCAAAAGCCTTTGCAAGGTCCAAAAAAACTGCCAAACATGCTTTCTTATTATACAAAGTGGTGGTAACGCTGTTTACTAGACTAAGCAAAGCAGTTTCAGTTCCCACATTCCTTTGGAACCCAAACTGATTAGGAGAGATAATGTTGTGCATATTGAAAAATTTTATCAGTCGGTCCTTCACTATTTTCTCAATAATTTTTGAGAGAATGCTCAGTAGAGATATGGGCCTATAATTTTTTAAGTCATCCATTGAGCCTCCTTTGTGTATTGGGACAATATGCGAACGTTTTAATGCAGTTGGGAAAGTTACACCTCTAAAACTCAAATTTATTACATGTTTCAGTGGTAGTGCTATAAATCTTTGAGTGTGTTTTACCAGTGCAGATGTAATCTGATCAGGCCCCGGGGCGCTATTTGCCTTAAGTGTGTTAATAGTAGCTAGAACTTCTTTTTCCGACGTTGGCGTCAGATAAAAGGTATATTTGGGTACTTTTAAAGAATGAAGAATAGCGCCATTCAATGACTGTTCAGTCGTTTCGTTCCTATCAAGTATGTTACGTGAGAGATTATTGCCTACATTGGCGAAATATTTGTTAATGCCACTACAACACTTTTGTGGTTCCTGTTTCAATTATATTTTTGTGCCATCAATGTTTAATGTAGAAGGGGCATTTCTCTCTCTCACTGTACCTGTGATGTCCCTGATAACACTCCAAATTATCTTTTGATCATTGTTTGAGGCTTCAATCTTTGCTCTATAGTAACTTTCCTTTGCCTTTTGGATAAGTTTCTTGCATGTATTCCTGTATTGTTTGTAAAATGTTATTGAGTGTGGATCACTGCATGTCTTGAGTTACCGGTGCAGGCGATCTGTTTTGCGTGTACAATAAATCAATCAATCAGTGATCCAAGGTTTGAGTTTTGTGTACCTTCTGCTTCTAGTGGCTGAGTTGATATGGAAGTTAAAAGCATTCATAAAGCTCTCCAGAGCTTCATTTACACTATGGGACTTGAGAGTGTCTTGCCAATTTTCCGAATCAAGGGAGTGCAAGAGCTCTGGTATGCTCGTGATTCTTTTTCTCTTCATGCACCCTCTGAAAACCCCAATAAGTCGCTGCGACAGTTCATATACCGTCCAACGTTGCCAAAGAAATACTAAACGGAACTAAAAATGTACAAAATTTAATCTACCAAACCAACATACTTGAAGAAATAGATGCAATACAAGGAAAGTCCGTACCGGCCTCTCTTAATTAAATATTAAAAATGGCTGAAAGAAGATCTCATCTATCATCAAGAATATTGCAATGGAATAGTCGTAGCCTCCCCTCCAAAAAGGCTGAATTTCTTCTGATGCTAAGTGAGTTCTGCCCATCTTTGGCCGCCGTCTCGGAGAAGTGGTTATTTCTGGGGGCATTATTTAATGTTCTCGGCTACTCGTGGCTGCGGGACGATAGGGTGGATGGAAGGGGTGGAGCAGCCCTTTTCATCTTATCATCCATCCCATTTACGCAAGTAGTTCTGAGTTCTCGGGACGCCACCTTCAATGCAGTCGCTGCGACAGTCCAGAATATTACTTAAATATCAGTTTATATCCCGCACCCGTCATCCATCATCATCTCACAACTAAGGAATATAATAGCAACACTACATCATCCTATCATTTTACTTGGGGATATGAACTCCCATCACATGCTATGGGGATCACCTAGAACATGTAGATTTGGATCCGAACTTGTGAATATTCTGGACGACTTTGAACTTTGTGTATTGAATGACGGATCACCCACCCGTTTGAAAGCGCCGAATCAAAATTCAAGCGCAATAGATTTATCAATATATTCAGCCATATTAGCCCCTACGCTATCGTGGAATGTAGTGCCTGATCCCCACGGGAGTGATCATCTTCCCATAATCATTACATTTCCATCACCTCACCCTCCATTCATTAACCCCATTTGTAGTAAATTTAACACCGGTAAAGCCAATTGGAACAAATTCTCCCATTTTCTCGACGCCTTAATACAACTAGATTGGCCGACATATAAAAATTTCCATATTCTGTATGATAAATTCGTGGAGTTGGTGATCCAGGCGGCTCACTCTTCGATTCCCCTTTAAAAACCACGCTCCTTTAAGCCACAACCCCCTCCATGGTGGGATGAAGTGTGTTCGGATACAATTAAATCTCGGAAAAAATGTATCAATCTAATAAAATAATATGACTGAGTTAAATTTTATTCTTCTTCGCAAAGTACAGGCCGTCACAAAACGCTTGCTTTCTAAGAAGAAAAATGGATGGATACAGTTTTGTCACACCCTTTCGCCAGAAACTCCAATATCGACAGTGTGGGAGAATGTGAATAAAATTAGGTTCGTCTACTCAACTCGTTTACACAAAATACCAATAGTGTTGGGTTCACACCTTTTTAAACAAAATTGCTCCTTCTTCATCTCCAACCCAATATGACATTCTATATACTTACTTTTTCACCTCTCACACTCATCCTCTAGATGCGCCTTTCACAGAAAACGAACTGAACATGGTTTTGTCCAACCTAAAGGACTCCTCCCCAGGGTTGGATAACATCCCTTATTCCTTTTTAGTGAAAGTCCTACCCTACACCAGGAAATATTACCTAACACTGGTCAATTGCATTTTCAACACAGGAAAAATTCCCAAGTCCTGGAAAAAATTTAAAATTGTCCCAATACCTAAAATGGGTAAAGATCTTTCAGACGGAAATTCCTATAGACCTTGCATCAACTTTGGTAAAAAAATCACAGAACATCTTATTAAAACCCGCCTTGAATGGTTTGTAGAACACAATAAAATTCTGGATATTAATAAATTTGGCTTCCGTAAATCACGTAGTGCTATGGATAATTTAGTTATTCTCACTACTGATATTAATTCCGCATTTACTTATTAAAAACCACTTATAGCCGCTTTCTTAGATATTACCTCAGCTTATGACAATGTCATTTTACATATTTTAAAACAAAAGATGCTGCACACAAAAATTCCCAACAAAATCACCTACCTCATATTTTACCTTTTATCAGAACGCTTTATCTTTCTGTCAGTAAATGAGGTGTTTTTCACAAGAACAGTTTAGAGAGATCTCTCGCAAGGATCAGTTCTTAGCCGCCTCCTTTATAACATTTATACGGCAGATCTTTCGCACCCGGTTCCTCTTAATACCGCCGTATTACAATATGCAGATGATATCGTGGTTTATACGTCCAATAAATCTTTAAAAATAGCAGAACAATATTAAACAATTTTCTCCACTCTATTCCAAGTGGCTCAAAAATCATGGATTATATATTTTCCCCTCCAAAAGTTCTCGCGCAGTATCAGGAGTCTGGTAGGGGGCACATCCAACCACTTTGAGACTTATATGGTATACACCGCCCTCATCAGAAGCCACCTTGATTATGGTTCATTCTTATTGAACCTTACCTTCAGATATAACCTCCATAAACTAGACCTTATTCAATTTCAGGCCCTTCGAATTATAGTTGGAGCTATGAAATCTACGCCGATAAATGCCCTACAGGTTGAATGTGTGGACCAACCGCTCTGCTTTCGAAGACAGTTCTTAGGTACCCGATACTTCCTCAATATCTAAAAAAACAACATCCCACCCCCTTCTGTGTAAATTGAAATCACTTTTAGACCTCATTCCCACAGACATATTTTGGAGAAATAAAACACTCCCTCCTTTAATACAGTTACCGTAAATTTTAACCCTTGAATATTGTAGTCCAAAAACCCTCTATTCTTCCTTTATACTGCCCCTTATTTCAGGCTTTAATTATAAACCCGCGCATTTTTGAATCCCTAGGTATTGATAAGTCGAATTATCACGCCAATTATGATTTCACCAATCACATTAACACCCATCGGAGTGACTAGACTGTCTTTTACACAGATGCATCCAAGATTGCTAATGAGGAACATATAGGAATAGTAATATATTGCGAAAGCTTAAATATTAAGAAAAAAATTAAACTACCCAAATTTTCGACTATATTCACTGGTGAGGCATTGGCAATCTTGGAGGCACTACAAACATATTTAGAATGAAGTATCCCAAACACTTGAATTGTATCCGATTGTCTAAGTTTCCTTCAAGCAATAGGAAAGAACCCATTTCGACCCCCAAATAGTAAAACACTTAATATAAGGGAAACTATATACAACCTTGAAGAGGCGGGCCTTGACGTTACCCTGGCTTGGGTTCCCAGTCATCGAGGCATTTCAGGTAACGAAGAGGCCGATACTTTAGCTAAATAGGCAACATCTTCAGGAAACACAGACAAATATAAGTACACATCTGCACAAGACTTATGGCACACTCTTCGATGATGCCTTTGGCATGCTCTTCGATGATGGAGGAGTGGACAAATTATTGGAATGTCTCGAGCCACACCAAAGGAAAATGATATGTATTAATTCAACCCTACATTCCAGTCAAACCCTGGTTTTCTAAATATAGAAGCACTCGGAGAGAAGAGGCAATTATCATATAAGCCGAATACGCTTTGGACATTGTTGTTTCCCTGTCCACCTGGCCAGAATCCATATAAGGGACTCTCTTTGTGTGAGTGTGGCCAGGAGGAGGGAGATCTTGAACATATCCTTTTCTCATGTTCTCTAAATACTTTCCCTTTGACCTTTAAGAAACAAACAAAAATATTACTCCTCGCAAATCTTTCCCACCTGTCGAGTCTCAATAAAATTTCCATACTTAATAGTATCATTCATTTTAATAACCAAAACAAAATTAACCTGCAATAAAATATATGTATAATATATAAATATTGATAGTTATTTAAATTAAAATCATTCGCTCGCTTACAGACATTTAATTATCATCTTATTATAAATATTCATTTAGTTGGACATCACTTGACACTGGCGTATACTCCTTCATATACGAGGCGTATCCAGAAAGTAAGTGTACTGAGGCTCTCTTGACCGGATGGATTTTATTTTCGACATGTTGGCTACACTTCCGTGTAGCCTGACACTTCCCCTCCGCAACGAGACCGGTTCGAGGTCAGTACGTTGAGAAGTGTCGACGCGACAACACGTTTCGTGATAAATGTCAATCCAATCTCCCGCCAAGTGCAAAATACGCGGCGTCATCCGTTATCTCGTTTGGAAGGGAAAACCTCCGGTTGAGGTTTATAATGAGGTGAAAACTGCATATGGTGATAAAGCTATGAATCGTACGAGTGTGATAAGTGGTGTCGCGAGTTTAAAAACGGTCGTACGTCTGTGCATGATGATCAGAGCAGCGAAAGACCTTCAATTGTGACTAACGAAATTATGGAAAAAATCGAAAATGCGCTCCGTGACGATCGCAGATTGACTGTGGATGAACTTTCTGCGATGTTTCCGCAAATCTCCAGATCTCTACTACACGAAACCATCACAGAAACCCTCGGATATCGGAAACTGTTCGCGAGGTGGGTACCAAAACAGCTGACAGACCAACACAAGTTGAATCGAGTGGAGGCCGGGCAAGAGTTTTTGAGGCGCTGCAAACTCCATGGAGATGAATTTCTCCGCTCCATCGTTACTGGAGGTGAAACTTGGGTTGCACACTACACGCCTGAAACCAAAAGGCAGTCTCAACAGTGGCGTCACACCTCTTCACCATCCGCCAAAAAGTTCAAAACTACAATTTCAGGCAAGAAAATCATGGCATCCGTGTTTTGGGACTGTTAAGGCATAATTTTAATTGAATATATGCCTCAAGGGGAGACCATCAACTCTGCAAGATACTGTTAGACCCTAAAAAAATTGCAGAGGGCGATTCAGAACAAGAGGAGAGGCATGCTGACAAAGGGAGTCTGCCTGCTGCACGACAATGCCAGACCACACACGGCCAACGCCACGAAGGAACTGCTCGCCTCGTTTAAATGGGATGTCCTGAACCATCCTGCGCATTCCCCTGACCTAGCACCTTCAGATTACTATCTCTTTACCTCCCTGAAGCTGCACATGGGTGGAAAAAGGTTTTCAACCGACGAGGAGGTAAAGGAGGAGGTGGAGAAGTGGACGGAGGGGTTGGCGGGAAACTACTTCGAGGAAGGCATCAAAAAGTTGATACCCCGCTATGGGCGGCCATTATTCAAAGAGAGCGAGAGAGTGGTCTAAGACAAGTATTCGGTTATTTGTTAAATAAAACATGTTTGAAATGCGTTGTATTTTTAAATACTAAAATATTAAATTAAAATTATGGATTTCGTTAAAAAATATATAACCTTGAATAATTTTGTTGAACTCGACAAATCAAAATTTCACATATAGAATATTTAATTGCATTTTTTTTATTTTTTCGATAGACTATAGTTAACCACTTAATCAAAATTCAATGTGCCAAATACACTATATTTGCGACATGCACTATCATAAAGCAACATCTATTACACATGGGTTTGAAATATATAGGGGTTAATTCAACATTTTGTCAGATCATCTATTATAGTTCGGAAATTCTAAGATGAGTCCTGTGACAGCTCACAAATTTGCCCCAATACAACCTTGTAACGATATTCAGTAATTTTAATTATTTTATCAACTTCAATATAAGCCTCAATTCTAATAAATAGCAAGTTATTTAGGTAAATACATTACATAAGGTTGTATTGGGGCAAATTTGTGAACTGTCACAGGACTCATACTAGAATTTACGAATTATAGGTCAACAAATTCATTGGGTGCCGTTGAATTTACGCATTTGTAATTACTATATAAATTGTGAATATTTTTCCGCTTTGTTGTGGATTTACATTGCTACCAATAACGTTTACAAAATAAAAATCGACAGGTGTATAATAAAAAAAAATTGCCTCACGGTTCAAGTAAATTTAGTTTACATAATACTCCTTCATTTATAGGAGTTCACGGCCATTATTCAAGAAGAAGAATCTGTATACACAGTTATAAGAAGGTCCATAAAGTGCATTTGAAAGGCATCCCATTATTTTTGCATTAGAATAGAAAAAAGTGCTGCTGAAATTATCTGCCCTGCTCTTAGTGAAGGTGCTGCAATGCACAAAACCTGCAAATTGTGGAACCAGAGATTTCGTGTTGGAAATTTTGACCTAACTGATCGAAAGCGTTCTGGCCAACCTCAAAAATTTGAAGATGACAAATTGTAACAGTTATTGGATGAGAACTTTGCTCAAACTCAACAAGAGCTTGCTTTACAGGCTGCATTTACGAAACAAGTCGTTTCTGTTCGACTACATCGAATGGAAAAAAAATAGGTGGGTTCCGAATGTCCTAAATGAATACAGTAAACAACGAAGTTTCTATTCTGTATGATAATCCTAAATGCCGAAAATCGTGGGTGAAGCCAGGCCACGCATCAACATCGACTGCAAAGCCGAATATTCACACCAAAAAGGTGCTGATTTGCATTTGGTGGGATATGAAAGGCGTACTTTATTATGAATTGCTGAATCCAGATGAAACAGTTACAGCTTAATGTTACCAGCAACAACTCATCAATTTAAGCAAGCAGTGTTGAAGGAAAATATACCATTTATTGGTCAAGGAAGCTGCCAAGTGATTTTGCTCCATGATAACACTCGAACATATGTTGCGAAAGAGACAAAGGAAGTCATTTTTACCCTGGTCGGAGCATCACCTGGCAAAAAGTCACTCAGAAGAGGTTCGAAACAGCCTTGACAATTTTTTTGACTCAAAGTTGCCAAGTTTTTATCACGTTTTTATCAAGTGGCACAAGGTCATCGACACCAATGTTGGTTATTTTAATGATTGAATTTCTTGTGTTTTATTAAGAAATTTTAACTTTTATAAAAAAGACACCAAATTCATATTTTGATCTAATTAATTTACTCATATGACATTCTACTCAAATCAGAACTTTTACATTCAATTGATTTTTATCTTTACCTTGGCTGCTCTAATAAAATAAAAGTCAATATTTTTTGGCTTTAAAATTTATTAAAACATACAGATATAAAACATATTTACGAATATGGACTAAGAATTACATAATTGTAAACATCATACATGCAAATACAACATTTCTGTTTAGTATCCAAGTTCTAAAGATATTTTCAAACCACTTTCGTGTGTATTGTCAATATATTAGCTAATTTTAATATAGTGGTAAATGTTCGAAACATAATTAAATGTTTAACTATTCATTCTCCCTTAAATATAACCAATTTACCAAATACTACGTGAATGGTAAACTTTTAAAACATGCCTTTATTTTAACATTCATTTGATACTATATTTTTAATAAAAATAAATATATATTAAAAGGCACATATAATCAGAATCTCACAAATGGTTATTTAAAAAAAAATGCATTTATTCAATATCAAGTTAGCCAAACTATATAATTTTCTACTAATGAAATAAATATTAATCATTTTACTGTTTATCTGGTGTATAGTAAGGCTACAAAAGTGCACAAACAAAATAAATTATTTTGTTTAAATTTTATGACACATTTTTTTATGTTGTAATTAAATCTTATTATTTAGTGTGTTCTAAACTTGAAAAAAATAATAATTGTAATTAGTTTTCCAAACAATTTAGAGAACCAACAGTAAGCAGTGAAATAAAAAAAAAAATTATATTCATTATTTTATTACATACGAGTATATCATAGGTAAAGTTTTGAAGCTTAAAATGTGTGGAATCACATTATTTACAATTACATTATCATGGAATGTATAAATAAATGAAAAAGTTAACTTGAAAGCTTAATACAAAGAAAGGTAATTTAAGCTGTACATACAAAATATTTTGCACATGTAACCCAAGCTTGTATTCATATATTTTTTCATTTTCATCAGCCTTAAAAATACCTATAATAAAAAAATTTATCAAAAGTAATAATTCAGACGATGATGTTTTATGTACTAAAAATACAATCTACTTGTCAAATTATTTCAATAACTTTGTTTTATTGATTTATTCAGTAGCTTACAACAGTAATTGATGGCAGTCTTTTTAATTAATTCTACATTTACAGTGCATTATTATAGTAAATATAATTCAGGCTCGACCTAAATATATTTCTTTAAACGTGATTATGTAAAATAAAAAAAATTACAGATTCTTAATTAAAATTTCAAGTGTGTTTTACATCAAAGTATATTTTATATAAGTAAATAAAAATAAGATGTCATTAAAAAATAAATATAATTAATTTCAGGACAGAATATTTCTTTGAAATTTATCAACAATAAGAACGGAATTTTTATAAAATAAAATAGTAAAAAAATATGACTAATTTCAGGACGGAATATTTTGATTGAAATTCATTAACAATTAAACAATGAAGTAATTAAAATGGTTTATTCCGAGTAATAAACACATTCAAAATTACAAAACATAACTTATTTCAGGACGGAATATTTTGATTGAAATTCATTAACAATTAAATAATAAAGTAATTAAAATGATTTATTCCGAGGAATAAACACATTAAAAATTACGAAAAATAAATCTTATACTTTTTTTACTAAATCTCGAAAAACAAATACAAAAAAAGAGATTCTTAGGCCACAAAATTTCGGTTTTCAAAAGAAAACCTAAATGTAAAAAGTATAAAAAACTTAAAAGTAAGGTACATAGTGTAAAGTACACAACTAGTAGTCAAGAAATGAAATGAAAACATTTGTACAATTTATTTTGTCATTTAAATGTTAAAATTTATACATATAAATTTAGTGTCCAGTTGCTAATTATTCAATAAGAAAATAATTTGACAGGTAATCTTAGATACAGGTTATCCTCGAACTTATGACAATTTCAGGAACAGACCAAGTGAAATTGTAGTATAACTCAAAACAGATTTTTGCTTACTGATTCAAGTACTACACTGTAGTTGGCATATAAGTGCATATTTAGTTAATCAAATAATTGTAACGAAATAAAACACCACAGATCTTAACTTTTAATTATAATTTGAATGAAGGACTCGAAGTACAGTTTGAAAAAAGCATGTGTTATACATTTTTGTTAATAATAAATCGGTCTGTCCAATGTCACATTTTTCATTGAAAAAGTATTATTTTTCCTTAAGAGAATGGTAAGCAGCCCCATATGCATTAGAATATTGTTGAAGATCTATATCAAAATAAATGACTAAACAAATGTACTCATAAACTACAAATAAATAGCTACAAATATAAGAACGAGTATATAAATATCATAAATTCTACTAGATCGGAATGTTGATGCGGAAGAATTCCAATAGCTATAAGAAAACACCTTTACATAACTTTCAGTTTTTACCCAGGGGTTTGAACCATCATCAAAATGCATAGGACATTGATCTCTTTCTCTCTCATACTCCTGCATTTCTATTGCTACAGCGGCACCTTCAGATTGGTTGAATGATGTTACATCCTGATGCAAATGACAGAATGCTCCTAAGGCCTGAGACATGAGAACCCTAAAAAAAAAATCAATAAATTACAAAGAAATTCTGAAAATTACTAATAAATAATGTTAACTACTTCACCTTTTTGATAACCAATTGATATTTTTAAATATAATAGAGAAGACACAGCAACTTTTGGTAATTAACTGCAGGTAGAAAGCCTTTGTATGTCTAAAATACTGTAATACAGTCAGTCATAGGTTGTATTTGGTGAAGGTGATTGGCTGTTTATTGTGGAATAAGCTAAGGAAGATGGAGTTTAAGTATAGCAACTCGTGCTGTGAGATGTACACTTTCATGTGCATCAATGCATCAATGCATCAATGCATCAATGGCATCCCTATCGACAGAATTGACCATTTTAAATATTTAGGTGTCACGTTTGCTGGGAATAGGTGCTGACAGCGGTGCGGTGCGGTGCGGTGCCTTTAACAATATCAAGGCCATATATGACTCCTTAGTGTTGGGTGTGAAAATAAAGTGTCAGCTAATTGGCGCTTGCATCTTGTCTATTTTACTATATATATGGCTCTGTATCTTGGTTTGTTACTAAGGTCCAAGAGAGAAGTCTTCTCAGTTTTGAGAACATAACTCAGCCTTAGGAGGATATTTGGCGCCAGGTGGTATGAACATGTGACGAATTAGTTTGTCTTTTTTATCTACTTTGCACGGATTTCTCCTGTTAAGCAAAGAGGGTCTACTTCTAGTTAGCTTATTCGTAAGGAGGAATATCAGTCAGGATTGTTCTCATACTGCTGGGCGGTGGCGAGAATATACCCCAGTGTCATTCAGTTGGTTCAATATCTCTATACCACGCGTGACTGGGTGTTTAGCCATGATAATCCTTCTGTAAGTTGGTATATACAATATAATTGTATTGAAAAAGATTGTTGAATTGAAGAAAACAGTCATAATCCAACAATACTTTCGTGGCTTCATTATTCTAATTAAATTCTATAATCAAAACATTTTTGTCATGTAACCTAACATTGTCCGAATTTAGTCATAACATTTTTGTCTGGTATCACCCGTGCACTTGAAGTAAACTACACAGACATAATAGATTTATTGTTTATCCAGCACATCACCCAATGTCTTGAAGGTCAAGAGCTACACTGTTATAAAGCCAGCAAGGGACTCGACAAATCAGATACCCATCCTGCACCATACACCAGTGTTACAATAGGGAGATTCACAGTCTTGACCTAACATAGGAGGAGATGGAGTGCCGAGCTGTGGACCGACTTGGGAGTGAGAGAGTATAGGGTGATGAAGATGATGAAAATGATAATTGGATATCGAACAAGTTCAAAGTAATCACAAAGTTACACAAGTATTGAAATGGTGTGGAATATGAATTAATTGCACTCAAATTACATTACAAGCTCCATACTATAAATTGGAAATAGAAGCTAAATGACAATCTTTAGTCACAAATGAATTTTTGTTTCAAAATAATCAGAATAAGAAATTGTATAATCAATAATTGTTAGTTACCTGTTTAAATCTGATCTTTGGTATACCCAGCATCTATATTTAGAGAAAGCATCCAATTCATCATAAGTTATTAAATATGATCTGAGATTCTCTTTCCAATAGCCAATACATTTCATTCTGTAATCAGGATCACTGTATATATCAGCAGGTCTTCCTAAATGATCGACAGATAGGCAATATGTCTCATCAATGGCAATTTCTTTCTGATCTGTGTCACATACTGAGAAATCAGAAATATTTTCTTTGCAATAAATGTTCGGCCGAGGACTTAAGGTAACACCACCTAGGATTCTCGTTTCAAAAAGCACTTCACCCTTTTGAGTGAAATTGAATTTTCCCGCGACAGGGCAACGCACTGCTACGGGATTTTTAGCAAGGAATAAATCATATTTCCATTCATTTTTATTTTTGAATTGCACCCAAGAACACACAGTATGAAAATCATCTTTGATAACAGCAACTCCTTTGCGATATCTAAAAGTAGAGAATTATTCATTTTACAAACTAATTGTAAGTAAATTAAATCAAATATATCATTAAGTTACATGGTTTGCTTACCGAATAACATTATGATGTTGTGGAACAAAGTCAAAGCACACAAAGTCCTTTTGACAGCCGTCAACAGTTAACCGGGCCATCATTACTCGTGAATCCCGCTGTTCTCTGAAATGGATAAATTCATCTTAAACTCTTGCAATTTTTTTTATTTCATCTAACAATTTATATGAATTAAAAATAAGGTCTCCATTATCTTTTTTATAAAACTGTTAAAGAGTAGGTTTATATACTCCCTTAGGTTAAAAAATAAGTCTGGAAAGGAAAATGGGCGTTTTTGAGCATAGATTAAATGCATTTGTTTCAGTTAAGGGACTAAACCAAGAATGTACAAGTATATGGGAACAAAGATAATGAAAATTATGCATATACATTAGTTGTACAGCACTGGTACGAAGACTGTAAAATAGGTGGATGGTTGTCGCTCAATCCTCAGAAATCTCGGTGTGCTTACAAGTCTCGTTGAAGAGAAGAAATTCCTTGTTGGTCAGTAGAACTTTGTAGAAATCAAAATAAATATGAAGTTTCAGAAGACAAGAATATATTTGCTCATTTTGCATCCCTTATGTTTAACCCATCGCATATTGCAAGCACCTCGATCGGACCGCTTATGGCATCAGTCTGCGCTGACTCAACCCTTGTCGTGAGTTTATCGTACGCAGGGACCATTCGATCATATGTAGTGATAATGTGAGGACAATACAGTATTTGCTAATAGTTTAAAAAAATAAAAATGACTAATCTTTGTGACGCATATGTCCGATACACTGGTTGTCCATTATAAAACCGTCTTTCCGCTCTCCTATTTTCCAAACCAATTTTCAAACTGAGAATTTGGAATAGTCTGTAGCTGTTTCGTCATGTTCTGTTTTTTCGTCATGTTCTGTATGAATGACAGAGACGGCGCTCTACAAAGTCGAATTTAGCCGATTATGGCCGACAGTCTCTTTCTTAAGCCCGATGTGTATTACTTACAGCCGGGTACTGTACTTCACTGTGTATTACAATCAACTGAATGTTTCCAGGGCGGTGGGGCTAGGTAACCATGCATACTAAGGTCCCTTCAGATAAACTTCCAATTTCAATGCAGTAGTGAGATATTGTCATTGGTCGGAAAAATATGGGACAAACCTCACATGTCAATATAATAAGCAAAGGTTTTTTTGCATTTAACACTTGCCGCCCTGTAATAGGACGCGAGTGACCAGGTCTTATATTTTATTAAATTTTTCTAAATATACTGATTGTAGGGTCTTCATATTTTATGTATTGCTCATCAAAACCTCTATGATTTGAATGATGTCATTACGAAATAAAAACATTTATAAATACCAACAGAAATGAATATTTTATATTAAATCGAAATTTTTCAAAGTATGCCAAATACGTGCGCATGACTCATTCCTTGTTTGACAGTTCATATTTTACATCCGTTCCAGGGATTCGTCACCAGTTTTATAACCCTGACTTGTTATTTTTTATTTGGTATGTTCTATTGTACCGTTACTCAATTATTCTCCATCTTCAAATATAACTGTAGACGAACGTTTGGCAAGCTTTAGTGGGAATTGTCCATTTCGCGTGTATATGAAGTCTAAACTTGGTAAACATGGCATCAAAATTTGGGATGCTGCTGACTCTGCGACGGCATACATAACAAATTTACAGGTTTATTCTGGTATGATAAATAATCGCAGAGAGATAAATCAAGATCACCGAGTAGTTATGGAAATGGTTCAACAGCAGTATGGCATTAACAGGGGGATAACCGCAGATAATTTTTTTACCTCCATCAGATTAGCCGATGATCTTTTGTTACAAGGTTTAACTCTAACTAGCACGTTTCAAAAAAATAAAAGAGAGATCCCACTTTAATTTTTACCGCCTAGAGAGAAAACAACCCATAGTAGTACGTTAGGTTTTGCTGAAAATAAAATACTTGTTTCGTATGTACAACAAAAATAAAGCAGTATTATTATGTTGTTTATAGTTAAGGCATTAACGTTGTGGCACAAAAAAGTGGAATAAACAGTGTTTGATAAAAATAAATTACAGTATTATTATTATGCACTCAATTCAATTCAAAAGCCACTAATTATAAATCATTATAATAATACGAAAATTGGAGTAGATACGGGAGACCAAATAACTACAGAGTACTCTTGCTCAAAATCAAGGAGAAGACGGCCTTTCCGTCTTTTTATGGAAATTATAGATATGGCTGCATTGAATGCATATCTCTTATGGATAGATAAATAGGGGAGAGTACCCATGAAATGGACGAACCATGAATTGGACACTCATCGAATCTCTAATACTAATAGCAACAGTCCCGTCTTAAATACTATATTTTGTAGATAGTGGTGCATTGCCAATACCCATGAAGTTCGAGTGCTCGCATCTCAATATGTAGCTCGCTGTGCGCGAGGGAAGTTTTCGCATGTGAAAATTAAATATTTTGCGCATTTTACGAAGTCTATAATTCTGTTATGCCGATATCCTATAAACTGCCCCTAGTTTTAGTGAATAGATCTATCTTATAGCTAATGAATGGTAAGTAGAATTCGGGATTTAAGTTATATATTTTATTGTTTCTGAAAATGGGCTCATTCCATGAATTGGACATGTTGCGTTCCCTTGAATTGGACGTCCAATACAAGGGATAGGTGTCCATGTCATGGATTTATTTTATTGAAATCTGCATTCATTGAAATGGTTTTCCTCAAAATGAATATACGAGGTGTATCCAGAAAGTAAGTGTACTGAGGCTCTCACGACCGGATGGATTTTATTTTCGACATGTTGGCTACACTTCCGTGTAGCCTGACCCTTCCCCTCCGCAACGAGACCGGTTCGAGGTCAGTACGTTGAGAAGTGTCGACGCGACAACACGTTTCGTGAAAAATGTCAATCCAATCTCCCGCCAAGTGCGAAATTTTGTAAAAAGGTAAGAGTTTTTGAGGCGCTGAAAACTCCATGGAGATGAATTTCTCCGCTCCATCGTTACTGGAGATGAAACTTGGGTTGCACACTACACGCCTGAAACCAAAGGCAGTCTCAACAGTGGCGTCACACCTCTTCACCGTCTTCAAAAGTTCAAAACCACAATTTCAGCCAAGAAAATCATGGCATCCGTGTTTTGGGACTGTCAAGGCATAATTTTAATTGAATATATGCTTCAAGGGGAGACCATCAACTCTGCAAGATACTGTGAGACCCTAAAAAAATTGCGGAGGGCGATTCAGAACAAGAGGAGAGGCATGCTGACAAAGGGAGTCTGCCTGCTGCACGACAATGCAAGACCACACACGGCCAACGCCACGAAGGAACTGCTCGCCTCGTTTAAATGGGATGTCCTGAACCATCCCGCGCATTCCCCTGACCTAGCACCTTCAGATTACTATCTCTTTACCTCCCTGAAGCTGCACATGGGTGGAAAAAGGTTTTCAACCGACGAGGAGGTAAAGGAGGAGGTGGAGAAGTGGACGGAGGGGTTGGCGGGAAACTACTTCGAGGAAGGCATCAAAAAGTTGATACCCCGCTTCACCACCTGCATTGAGAGGAATGGCGACTATGTCGAAAAATAGCTTACATATGTACTACGGTAACCACGTAATTTTTTTGTTTAAATAAAAAAAATTGTAACCTACAAAAATTCAGTACACTTAGTTTCTGGATATGCCTCGTATTATTGCAAATTACCACATTCAATGCTGTGTTATGTATAAAATAATATTTATTTTTCGTTTCTATTTAGTTTAGTACTTTTTTATGTAGGGTAACAAAAAAATAACCTTTTTGTTGCATTTTTAGCATTAAAATGCCAAAACTTTGCAGAAAGACTGACAGCGAGCTCATTGACACCGTAGATACGGTCAAGGAGAAACACAGCATTCGGAATGTAGCAAAACATACAGATATATCAAAATCGTTATTATCCCTCCCTGTGAAGCAAGCGAAGCAAAAACAAGAATGTGGCGAAATCTTTGAATATACTCGTAACATCGGCAATAGGAAAACTTTTACTCCAGATCAAGAAAAAATATCAGCATCCTATCTCCAAATGGCCTCAAAAATGTGCTACGGTTTGACGAAAATTCAATCCAGGGACTTGGCGTATTAATTTACCGTAGTCAATAATGTTAAGATTCCTTCCGAAAAGACAGCCCCAACTGTCTTTATGTCAACCAGAAAGCACATCACTGAGTAGGACTACTAGTTTCAATAGAACTAACACTAACTCGTTTTTTACTCATCTTGAAAATATTTACAATAAATACAAATTTGGTCCTAATATGATATGGAATCTAGATGAAACTGGTTGCATGACGGTCACAAAGCCACCGAAAGTTATAGCAGTTCGTGGATCCAAACAAGTAGGCCAAGTAAGCTCGGCAGAAAGGGGAGTTCTGGTTACTGCACTTTTCTTTATAAGTGCATCGGGGAACACAGTGTCTTAAAAGATAACATGTTGAGGTGCCTAAGTAGGCAGTAAAGGGTTAGCAAAGCCATCAGGTTGGATGAACGAGGACTGTTTTTTGGAGGTAATGAAACATTTTAAAGAGCATGTGAAACCGACAGAAGAAAATAAACCTCTTATTATTATAGACAATCATTCCGTCCATGTGAATATAAAAGTCGTGCAATTTGCAAGAGCCCATCACAACATTATTCTAACGCTTCCACCACACTGTAGTCACCGGCTTCAACCTCTAGATGTGAGAATTTATGGACCTTTCAAAAGACGATATCACCAGGCGATGAATAACTGGATGGTGTAATGGAAACATTTAATTTCTTTTGCAAAAAATGTTTTAAATCCAATTTTTCTTCATACATTCCAAAACTTTCAAGTTGTTATTATAAGTTTTGTATTCATATTATTAACAATACATTTTTATACATATTTTCTGTTTTAATTTTTCCAAAATAAATCAATTTTAAAAATAATATGTGGTCTAAGTATCATACAAAATATTGAAACTTACTACTATCCACTTCAAGGGCAGTGGTGTCCAATTCATAAGCAAGTTCCCATGAAATGGACAATTTTTTGATTTTTTTAAAACAAAAATCATGGTCAAGTTAAACGTCTTACAATAAATTTGACTATAGGTATTGAAACATAAAGACCTTCATTTAAATACATGATACAAACTTTTATTGAGAAAGCCTTGAGTCACAATTTACAGCATGAAACTTGAAAATGTCCATTTCATGGGTACTCTCCCCTATCCAGAGTGGAAACAAAATAATAAATGCCGCCGAAAACATTTCATAACAGAGATAAGTTTGGAATTGGCAAAGCCCAATATCCTAAAAAGGAAAAATAGCAAGATCAAATATCACAAGCAACAACAAGATACTTTCAATACTATTTTAACATATTGTGGCAAGTCAATACCCGAAACATCGGTAAATAATACCTTGTTGGCACCCCGTGAGGTCCTCAAAAGAGGAAGTTGTTGGTTTTGTTAAAAAAATTCGAGAAAAAGAACCAGGTTATTCTGCAATATTTGTCAAACACCTGTGTGTTAAGTACATAGAATAGAAACAAAAGTTATTTCGTGCCCCAATTGCGATAACTTTCTCCACAGGATTAAACTTTGATTATATGTTTGTCCTATTTTCTAATTTTCTGTAAAGTGTTTATATTTTCTAAATTGCATATTTAATTGATTTGAATTTCGTGTTATTTCTTGTCTTAATTCGAATTATATTTTTATTGCTAAAAAATACACGCTACATTTTATTGTATAATTTTATGAAAAAAATTCAACGGTTGGAAACCCCTATTACGCATACGCAGAAAGAGAGGGGGATTGATTTCTCTGCATACCGTATGAGTCACTGTACAAACGAAATTCCTATATAAATGTCATCTCTCTGTTTCAGCTCTTATTTTATCATTTCTTGCACTTACGAGGGTCATCCAGAAAATAAGGTTACAACATTTATGTAGGATCGAAAAATGCTTGTATTTAATTGAAATTCACAGGATACTTCCAAAATATATTAAACTATTTTTTAACGTAATCGCCGTCGAGATCGAGACATTTCTGTAATCGGGGCACCAGCTTTTGTATGCCAGTGTCATAGACCTCCGCCGCCAGCTCTTTCAGCCCCTTCTTCACAGCTTCCTCGACCTTCTGATCGTTAGAAAATTATTGAGTAGTAGTGACACACCCACGTCTCATCCCCCGTCACGATAGAGTCTAGAAAAGCTTCTCCCTCCTGTGCAAAACGATCCAAAAATTCATGCGCGGCGGTCACACGATTTTGACGGTGCTCCGGTGTGAGCATTCTGGGCACCCATCTCGCACACAACTTCTTGTAACCAAGTTTTTCCGACACAATATTACCAAGGAGACTTCTAGAAATGTCAGGAAATTCTTCGTGAAGGTCGTCAAGCGTCACATGGCGGTCATTTCGCACTTGTTCTTCAAATTTTTACACAAATTCGTCAGAAATCACTGCCTTGCCTCGTCGTATCAGTACGGCTTTCTCTGAACAACCTTACCCACTTCGTGACATGTTGTCGACTCATCACATCACTACCATAAACTTCCACGAGCTTCCAATGGATATTCGCGGTGGTATTGTTCTGCAAAGTCAAAAAACTGATGACTGCGCAGGTCTCGCACGGACGAGAGTTGGCGGGAGCGCGCGACGACCTCTCCATCGGAAGAATTTACTGTGACTGAACAAAATGGCCGACAAACACGCGGGACCAAACAAACTGACCGTTAGGTTACCCCCTATACGCCAGGTGCACCAACTTTGAAACGAAAAATTTCCCCCGGCCTCAGAAGCCCTTGTAACCTTAGTTTATGGATGACCCTCGTATTTTATATTATTCGATGTTTTAATACATAATAAAATGATTTTTATAGCTAATTACAAAAAATAACCTAGCAGACTTTGCATAATTTTAATTTAAAACATACATTTTTTACTGTACACTTGTCCAACTGAGTCCAGCAACGTGGCTGGCGGGATTTTTTAGCACAGTAAGGGAAATGTTAAAAATGTTCAAAGAGTTTCATTATGTTTTTTTTTTATCAATTATGTGATATATTTTCAAATTCTTCCTATTAGATGTATATTTTATATGTTGTGCCCTCTCATTTATATATGAACCCGTTATTTTTTAAGAAAAGAAAAATATATGCTACAAAATTTTAATTATTTTTACCTGCAAACATAAATTGTTTTCCTGTAACGACCCTCATCAGGATACCAAGTTTCTATGATATGAGTCTCATTAATGAAGATATCAGCATCCACATTGGCAGTGTTTACCCAATCTCCAGAAAAGTTTTGTGGAAGACGGCATCCAGGTTCAACAACTTCTGACTGAAATGTTTATTAGTTTTATAAATATTTGGATATTTAAAAAAGTTTCAAGTATTAAGCTTATTAATTTAAAATCATTTTATGAGTTAATGCACATGTGAAAAAATCAAAAAAGTATTATCGAAAATATTTCAATTATTTCAAACTAGCAATAAGTAGAACGTAAAAGAAAAACTATACCTTGACAGGTGTTATTCTGTATCTTTCTGGACTTTTTTCAGGTGTTTTAAGGACATTACATTCAGCAGTGATTGAAGCTCCAATGTATAAATCATCATCACGATTTTTGAGGAAGCAGCGGTACTTTTCATCTTTACGAGATTCTTTTGTGTTAGCTACAGCGAAAAAGTGATTTTTTCCAACAAACCAGTCACCTTAAAATTATGAAACAGAAAGTTAATGTACGAGTTGAATAAAAATTCCTTGTTCAGAAATTATTAATAGTTACAATATTTTGAAAGGTCTTTTTGTACATCATTAAAGAGAGGTACAATGATTTTTAAGATGGTGTTTGAAGTAAGCGTACATTATATTGGGAGTACAAATTAGTTCGGTCCGTTTCCAAAAGATGGCTCTGGCTGTTATGAATGGTTCATAGTGACAGCCGATTTTGGCGGTTTCAGAGAGGTTAGACATCTGTCAATAATATTCAGTTTATATCGCTTTGAGTTTCATGGAAAAATCTTGTTTTGTCCAGTGTTGAAAATGTCTAATTTTGTGTTAACCAAGCAGCATTTGCGGGAGGTTTTAATTTCCTGCTTTAATTGGAAGAAAAGTGCAGCTGAAGCCCATCGAATGCTTGTCGAAGTTTATGGTGACGCTGCTCCAACTGATAAATCATGTAGGGAATGGTTTCGACGTTTCAAGGATGGAGATTTCAGCATCGAAGACAAGTCTCGCTCTGGACAGCCAAAAAAATTCGAGGACAAAGAATTAGAGGCATTACTCGAAGAAGATCAGAGTCCAACGCAAGAGTAGCTTGCAGAATCATTGGGAGTGACTCAACAAGTCGTTTCCGTACGATTGAGAGCCATGGGAATGATTCAAAAACAAGGAAATTGGGTGCCTTATGAACTGAAACCGAGAGACGTTGAAGGCGATTTTTCACTTGCGAGCAGCTGATTCAAAGGCAACAAAGAAAAGGTTTTTTGCATTGGATTGTAACTGGAGATGAGAAGTGGATATTCTACGACAACCCCAAGAAGAAAAAATACTACGCTAAGCCCGGTCAATCGTTGCCATCGACCTCAACATCAACACCAAAACCGAACATACATGGTTCGAAGATCATGCTCTGTATGTGGTGGGACCAAAGAGGTGTTGTTTACTATGAGGTGCTAAAACCTGGCGATTCCATTACGGGTGATCGGTATCGGCTACAATTAATTCGTTTGAGCCGTGCATTGCGAGAAAAACGGCCGGAATACGAGCAAAGACATGATAAAGTTATTCTTCTTCATGACAACGCTCGGCCTCATGTCGCAAAAGTCGTAAAAAAATATTTGGAAACGCTCAAATGGGATGTTTTACCGCACCTGCCGTATTCCCCGGATATTGCTCCTTCTGATTACTGGTTGTTCCGAAGGATGCAGCACGATTTGGCAGGTCACCGGTTCACTTCTTTCGTAGAAACCGAAAATTGGCTCCAAACTTGGATCGCCTCAAAAGATGAGTCATTTTTTCGAGATGGAATTCGAAAATTGCCTGAGATGAGAAAAAGTAGTAGCCAGCGATGGACAATACTTTAATTGATCTGTTCATTCATTTTGTTTAGAAATAAATGCATTTTTGAACACAAAAAAACGGACCGAACTAATTGGTACATCCAATAATTATAGGATAAAATTTAAAATAGTTAACCATACCGAGACAGCTGTACTCCACAGTTCCATCAAAAGTCCCCGACATTCCTTGGCAGCTTTTATAAGTGATATTAAATTTTTGATTTGTGATTAAAAATTGTGTTCCTGCTGTTTGACATGATCTGATTTGAGCATCAGGAGCATTACATTCTCCAGTAAAACGGAACCTATTTTGATAGGCAAATTGCCATACACCTTCCAATGATGACCGACAATTGACCTGAAAATATCAATACAGAACAAAACATGTTTAATTTTAACAATGATTTTGTTGGACGGTTAAAATGAAAGAATTGTATTTCATTTGATTATATATCACTATTTGAGTGTTCGACTTTTATATCATGGTATACATCTTTTGCTTCTTCAACATCTTTGTATCTTATCATACATTTTGGTTTCAGATTCCTAATCATTCCTTCTTTAAAAAAATATTCACTTAATTCTACCATATTTTGTTTGGACTTCCTTTGCCAGAAATAAATTACAGCGTGAATGTGACTAGGAGAGTCACATTCACGATGTAATATATTTTCTCAGCCTTTTAACACTCTTTCTTTCGACATTTCATTAAAAAAGTGTAATCAAATTATCCCTCGTTTTACGTGGTTTCACCTTAACGCGGTCAAGTTTTTTTTTTTAAAAGACGATATTTTCCTTATCATTTGAAATTAATTTTATAAATTATACAATTGGATGACTGCACTCCCCTCAATCTGTATACTCATCACTGAAGTCAAGGTTAGAAAAGAGGCAGATTAGCAACTTAATAAATGCATTGCATTCTACTGCATTTTTATGCGTGCTACTGCATTTTTTTATTTCATTTTATTATCACATCGAATAGTTGTATTGAAAAATAAATAAAAATGTTTGATTATACTGTTTTTTATTTTTATTAGGTTGTTAGATTCATTTTATGTGATTTTTTTGTAACTTTATTTGACATTTATGTGAGTTCTGTATTCAATTTATGGGGATTTCTTGCCTCAATTCGTGCAAATATTCTTGGAACATATCCAAAAATATTCGCATGAATTGGGTGTACATGTATTTTTTATCATAGTTATTAAAAATAAATTAAATAAGTCATACAGAAATATTACTTTAAAATAAATAAAATGATGTATATAATGCAACTTACAGGAACATAGTTCTCACTAAATAAGGTAACAATCTGCTGATCTGGATTTAGTCCTTGACAAACTCGATTAGCAGATGGCTCCTCTCCCGGTGCAAGATTGACACATGGAGTTTCCATCTTTTCTAAGACATTAACAGTGCGTACCAGCAGCTTGACGCAATAGTAACACGATGAGTGCTTTAATATCATTGTAAAATTCACAAAGTTCTCTTCTTCAATGTTTACACATAAACCCCTAAAAATTTCAAAACTGTTATTGTACATTGGGAATAAAATTAGATTAATTGAAGAAAAACTTGAGTTTTAGTTAAAAATCGATTTTTGTAATATTAATTTTATCTCTACAATATAGTTAAATTGTAATAAAAATAGTTCTTGGCTGATTAATTTATATCGATCAAGTATTTGGATCTCTAGATTATATTGTCTTTTTGATTTTAATAATGTTCATCATGAGAAATTTTTGATTTTTGTGAACAAAACACCAGTTAAAAACCAATATCATGACATAGGTTTACTCTGAAACACCAGGAAACTGGTGGGTTTCATGACATAATACTTTTTGACAGTGGTTTCATTAAGTAGGTTTGCAGAACTAGTTCTTTGAGTACCATGATCATACAATACCAGAACTTCAAGTGTATCAAACCACAAATCCACTAACTAGCCCATCAATACTGAATAAGAAGCTCAAACAGATATTCAAATTCACGGCCCCATCATTGCAATGTGACGAGTCATTAAGTCATTTTAGTGCCGGTATAGAAAACCCGATTCCATATTAAATTGCTCCCAAGGAAAATGTTCTATAGAAATATAAGCCAGGAAGAGGGTGCGGGGGGGGGGGGGGGGGGGGTTGAAGTTGTAAGAAATCAAGAAGACATTGCTGCTTTTCGAAATAAACTACTAAGAGCGCACTCAGTGTTACAAACTTTTCATACAAATGTTGCTGCTAAATATAATGTAAGAAATAGAATTTACCTTTTTGTCATTGTTTTATCGTCAATTTCAGTAAGTGTATTTTTTCCATTTTCCCATGAAAACCATGCACCTCTAATTATCACTGGAATTTGACAGTCAGCATGAACGTGAGAGACTAAAAGTATAAACATGATAAAATTATGAAATAAAAAGTAGTTGTATTATAATTTAAATAATATATTTCATTAAATACTTAAATTTCTTTATTCCGTTGAAAAAATACAAAATTAAAAACGTATTATTCAGCCGTAGCAATGAATCATCTTGGCCACTTAATATTATTACGTGTTGGTTAAAATAAATTTTACTTCATAAAATACCAAATTATTTTAATTAACTATTGATTGAACACTACATTGTTAAACACTCAATTAAATAATCATTTTAGATTAAGATTATAAAATTAATAATTGTCCAAGAATGGGCGTTAACCAAAGGTGTGAAAACAGCATGTTTATATTAGTATATTTACCATAAAGTAGTGTTATTCCTAGAGTGAAAATGTTCAACAGAACAAAATTGGTATTTCTAAATATCTCCATTGTTATTCATAGGAAAGAAGTTTTATAAAATATGTTTAATAAATATAAAAAACACTCATCGAATGTTGACAGAAAATCAACGAAACCAAACTGTACACAATTGTCTTTGGATTTTGTTTATGGGTAAAACAACACAATGTACATTTGAGTGGGAGTAATAGCGCACACGCGATTTTTTCGTATCTCTCACTCGACTATTTTTCAGAGAGAAACGAGAGAGATCTTTTAGCATACTAATAATTGACTGGTCTCCACCCGTGTGGAGGAACCCAAAAATTATCTTAGGGACCAGTTAGAAACCAAAAAATAAATGATGCAGAGAAGCAGAAAGAGCTTTTCACAAATCAAATATTTTCATAGTTTTCAAGTATAATAAACTGCTCCATGCTACAGAAAATAAAAAGTTCGAAAATGTTTACTCTTATAATAAAATCATATTTAGACTGAATTCTCACTTGACCGCGGTCATATTGTGATCATATAATGGTCAAAATAATTGAAAGCAGGAAACTTTAGAAAATCTTACTTGATGTACCATATTTTTTTTGCATTCAAGCTCTGTTGTGTCGTAGACATGCTGCAGTTAAGATAAACATTTGATGTTATGACTGCTTTTATGTTGAAAATACAGTCTTACGGTTTCGTTGTATATAGTACAAAATAGATTTATTTTTATGTGGCAATCTCTTTCAATTAACCAAAATGATTTTTGAATGTTTCAAATGAAAATCAAACGGAATACTCTTTTAAAAAAATGGGTAGTAACGAAAATCAAACCCGCAACTCCCGGCATGAAAAATAAATGTTTAACCAACTAGACCACAGAGGTCGTAGGTCAAAAATGGCAGTGAACTTCACACTATTGACAAAAATTGTGGGTAAATATTGTTATAGGTCTGCTTTACTAATAATATTTTTCAAATAGTTTCGTGATTAATGATTGTAATTATCATATAAATATGGTAATAAATTGTATAGTTTTGTTTTGTAAAAAAACATATAACTTACATAGTACTATTTCGGGACACAAGCCATCTAAATACTATTACAACAGTACAACAATAAATTCTAGCGGAATGGAGAGTTGAGATTCAAAGATAATTTGGCCGTGAATATCTCTACCGCGTTTATCCATAATTTGTTTCGCAATTTACGTTACGTTATGGGTTATACGTAAACATTTTGTTTTTTTTTTCAAAATATTGTTCCTTAATATTAGTAATATTAAATCTCAAAAAGACATTGTTCAATAATTGTGAATATCATTGCATTAAAAGGAAAAATAAAAATCTTCTCTGCGACTCAGAATGATTATTATTTTATATTAATATGATTTTTTTATGTTGCATTTCGGTTATCTTTTTTATTTAAAATTTGTAATTTTTTTAGTTTGTGTTTTAATTTTAGTGTGAAACTTGTGATATTTTATTTTAAGTAGCATAAATTTTGAGAAAACCCTGTGATAGATGCAGATCAATGCAGATGCAGATCATCTGCACGTTGCTTCAAATGTGGCCAACCTCACCTCGGTGAAGCCTGCTCCGTAACAGCTTCAACATGTATTACATGCGGTGGGCGCTATACGGCAGTGGATAGATCCTGCCCGGAATTCACTAGACAAATTAATATAAAACGCCTTATGACTGACCAGAACATGTCTTACCAGGAAGCATCAAAATTCACCCCAACCTCTGTGAAATCCTTCGTCAAAGTTACGGCACACGGTGAACAAATCTCGCACCCACTTTCCCAAAAAACACTCTCTGCTAACCACTATAAATCCTGGAAACCAAAAATGCTAAATGCCACCAAACCCTCGGGTCCCACTTTTCGCACTCATATCACTCCCTCGACGAAGAGGGAGATTGAGGGCCTCTTATGGCGTCCAAACACAAACCTTCTTAATCACTGCACACTCCGACACTCCAATCACTGCACAATCACTAGATACAAACATTTCAACAACATTAAATAAACTCATATTACTCATCTCTGGTTTCTTATACAATTCTCCTCACATACCGTCCAACGTTGCCAAAGAACAATTCTCCTCACATACTAAACGAAACACAAAATTTAAAAATCAACACACCTGAAGTAACCAATACAATACAAGGAAGGTCCGGACCGACCTCTCTTAATTAAATATTAAAAATGGCTGAAAGAAAATCTCACCTATCATTAAGAATATTGCAATGGAATAGTCGTAGCCTCCCCTCCAACAAGGCTGAATTTCTTCTGATGCAAGGTGAGTTTTGCCCATCTTTGGCCGCCGTCTTGGAGACATGGTTATCTCCGGGGACATTATTTAATGTTCCCGGGTACTCGTGGCTACGGGACGATAGGGCGAATGGAAGGGGTGGAGCAGCCCTTTTCATTCCATATACGCAAGTGGTTCTGGGTTCTCGGGACGCCAGCTTCAATGCAGTCGCTGCGAGAGTTCGGAATATTACGTATATATCAGTTTATATCCCGCACCCGTCATCCATCATCATCTCACAACTAAGAAATATAATGACAACACTACCTCATCCCATCATTTTACCTGGGGATATGAACTCCTATCACACGCTATGGGGATCACCTAGAACATGTAGATTTGGATCCGAACTTATGAATATTCTGGATGATTTTGAACTTTGTGTACTGAATGACGGATCACCCACCCGCTTAACAGCGCCGAATCAAAATTCAAGCGCAATAGATTTATCAATATGTTCAGCCACATTAGCCCCTACGATATCGTGGAATGTAGTGCCTGATCCCCACGGGAGTGATCATCTTCCCATAATCATTACGTTTCCATCACCTCACCCCCCATTCATTAACCCCACTTCTAATAAATTTAACACTGGTAAAGCCAATTGGAACAAATTCTCCCATTCCCTCGATGCCTCAATACAACTAGAATGGCCAACACATAAAAAATTCCATACTCTGTATGATAAATTCGTGGAGTTGATGATCCAGGCGGGTCACTCTTCAATCCCCCTTAAAAAACCTCACTTCTTTAAGCCATAACCCCTTCCATGGTGGGATGAAGAGTGTTCAAATGCAATTAAATCCCGGAAAAAAGTGTATCAATCCTATAAAAATAATATGACAGAGACAAACTTCCTCCTTCTTCGTAAAGTACAAGCCGTCACAAAACGCTTGCTTTCTAAGAAGAAGAAAGATGGATGGATACGGTTTTGTCACACCCTTTCGCCAGAAACTCCAATATCGACAGTGTGGGAGAATGTGAAGAAATTTAGGTCCGTCTACTCAACTCGTTTACACAAAATACCAACAGAGTGTTGGGTTCACACCTTTTTAAACAAAATTGCTCCTTCTTCATCTCCAACCTAATATGACGTGCCGTATACATACTTTATCACCTCTCATAATCATCCTCTAGATGCGCCCTTCACAGAAAATGAACTTAACATGGTTTTGTCCAACCTAAACGACTCCTCCCCAGGGTTGGATAACATCCCTTATTCCTTTTTAGTGAAAACCCTACCCTACACCAGGAAATATTACCTAACACTGGTCAATTGCATTTTCAACACAGGAAAAATTCCCAAGTCCTGGAAAAAATTTAAAATTGTCCCAATACCTAAAATGGGTAAAGATCTTTAAGACGGAAATTCCTATAGACCAATAGCCCTTGCATCAACTTTGGGAAAAATCACAGAACATCTTATTAAAAACCGCCTTGAATGGTTTGTATAATACAATAAAATTCTGGATATTAATCAATTTGGTTTCCGTAAATCACGTAGTGCTATGGATAATTTAGCTATTCTCACTACTGATATTCATACCGCATTTAATTATCAAAAACCACTTATAGCCGCTTTCTTAGATATTACCTCAGCTTATGACAATGTCATTTTACATATTTTAAAACAAAAGATATTACACAAAAAAATACCCAACAAAATCACCCACCTCATATTTAACATTTTATCAAAACGCTCCATCTTTCTATCAGTGGATGAGGTGTCTTTCACAAGAATAGTTTGGAGGGGTCTCCCGCAAGGATCAGTCCTTAGTTCCCTCCTTTATAACATTTATACAGCAGATCTTACTCACCCGATTCCTCTCAATACCGTCGTATTACAATATGCAGATGATCGTGGTTTATACGTCCAATAAATCCTTTAAAATAGCAGAAAAAATATTAAACAATTCCCTCCACTCTCTTTCCAAGCGGCTCGAAAATCATGGATTATATATTTCCCCCTCCAAAAGTTCTATTGTCGTGTTCTCGCGGAAAAGACAACTGCCTACCACTAATATTTATATTGACAATATCCCTATTCTTAACCACAGTTCACACAAATTCCTTGGAATGACATTCGACTCCAGGTTATCTTGGAAAAATCACGCTGAAAACATAACATCAACCTGCCAAAAAAACATAAATATTCTTCGCGCAGTATCAGGAGTCTGGTAGGGGGCACATCCAACCACTTTGAGACTTATATGGTATACACCGCCCTCATCAGAAGCCACCTTGATTATGGGTCATTCTTATTGGACCCTACCTTCAAATATATCCTCCATAAACTAGACCTTATTAAATTTCAGGCCCTTCGAATTATAGTTGGAGCTATGAAATCTACGCCGACAAATGCCCTACAGGTTGAATGTGTGGAACCACCGCTCTGCTTCCGAAGACAATTCTTAGGGACCTGATACTTCCTCAATATATGCAAAACAACATCCCACCCCCTTATGCGTAAATTGAAATCACTTTCAGATCTCATTCCCACAAACATATTTTGGAGAAACAAAACACTCCCCCCTTTAATACAAAATTATCGTAAGTTCTCATCCTTGAATGTGGTAGTCCAAAAAAATCCTATTCCTCCTTTATACTGCCCCTTGTTTCAGGCTTTAATTATAAATCCGCGCATTATTGAATCCCTAGGTATTGATAAGTCGAATTATCCCACCAATTATGCTTTCATCAACCACATTAACCCCCATTGGAGTGACTGGACTGTCTTCTACACAGACGCATCCAAGATTGCTAATGAGGAATATGTAGGAATAGCAATATATTGCGAAAGCTTAAATATTAAGAAAAAAATTAAACTACCCAAATTTTCGACTATATTCACTGGTGAGGCATTGGCAATCTTGGAAGCATTACAAACATCTTTAGAATTAAGTATCCCAAACACTTGAATTGTATCTGATTGTCAAAGTTCCCTACAAGTAATAGGAAAGAACCCATTTCGATCCCCAAATAGTATAGCACTTAATATAAAGGAAACTATATACAATCTTCAAGAGGCGGGCTTTGATGTCGCCCTGGTTTGGGTTCCCAGCCATCGAGGCATTTCGGGTAATGAAGAAGCAGATACTCTAGCTAAAGAAGCAACATCTTCGGGAAATACAGACAAATATAAGTACACATCTGCACAAGACTTATTGCCTTTGGCACGCTCTTCGATGATGGAAGAGTGGACAAATTACTGGAATGCCTCGAACAGCACCAGGGGAAAAAATATGCATCAATTCAACCCTACATTCCAGTCAAACCCTGGTTTTCCAATTATAGAAGCACTCGGAGAGAAGCGGCAACTATAAGCCGAGTACGCTTTGGACATTGCTGTTCCCCTGTCCACCTGGCCAGACTACATATAAGGGACTCTTCTTTATGTGAGTGTGGCCAGGAGGAGGGAGATCTTGAACATATATTTTTCTCCTGTTCTCTGAATACTTTCCCTTTGACCTTAAAACAAACAAAAACATTACTCCCCGCAAATCTTCCCCACCACCTGTTGAGCCTCAATAAAATTTCCGTATTGAATAGCATCACTCATTTTATTTAAAAAACAAAATTAACCTGTAATAAAGTATATGTATAATATATATGATAAATATCGATAGTAAATTAAATTTAAATCATTCGCTCCCTTACATACATTTTACTATCATCTTATTGTAAATATTCATTTAGTTGTAAACTATGTAGTTTAGTTATAAAATAGTTTAACTCCATAGTGTCTCACTAGATAACAGTAATCCTGGGCCGGTTGTTTGATGTGCCATGTCGCCCATATGAATAGAACTACCTAGATACTATGAAGCTGACATCACTTGACACTGGCGTATACTCCTTCATATATAAGAGTTCACGGCTATTATTCAAAGAGAGAGAGAGAGGGCTGGATATTTTTTGTCTCTTGCACTCTAAATTGTCAAATTGTACTGTCAAGTCTGTCAATTGTCTTGGGATTGGTAAAGAAAAAATATTATTTATTTTTATTGAAAATTTATGAAATGGCTGAAGAAACAGATGAATATTCTTGTGTATCAAGAAGTAAATTGAAACTTAAAGGGGATTCGGGCATCAGTAAGAAAAAGAAAAAGAGTAAAGATAAGAAATTATCTGAGCATGCAGCAAAAGTTGAATTGGAATCGAAGCAATCTACTGTTGAATCGAAGAAAACTCCAGCTGAATTAGCATTTCAAAAGATGCATGAAAAAATGGTGAGTAACTAAATAGTGAATACGATGAGTTTTTTTTAATAATTGATTTGTAATAATAATAAAAGGTTAATTTATATTGTGCCGTTTAAAGAGCAAATTCTTAAGGGCGCTCCAACTCGGGACTCAGACCCACTATTATTGGCATAAAAAATATTACAAAATAAATAAATAAGTTGAGTGTACGGATAGGAAGGTAGTGTTTTAAAGGTAGGTTAAAATTTGAACTCGAGTTTTTTTATTTTAGAATATTCTGGAGTACCATTTCGTAGTGTGTTTACGTTACCGTGGCGCATTTATCTTTTATTAAATATGATTTACGTTAAAACGAACGTTTTGTTTTTTAATTTTCGATATAATGATATAACTAACCTAAAACATTTCGAAAAAAATGTTTTAGGTTACTTATATCTGTACAAATATGCTCCTTTTTATAAAAAATGTATACATATAAATGATGATAATACATAGTCATTCATGTCAAAAATAAATGTGTTTAAAGCTTATCTTTATAATTTTACTCAATGTCCTATAAAGCGTGTTGATGTAAAAGACTTATAAATATTATTTAGTAATGAATATCTGTGTTGCCATTTCTAACTTTTTGGTTGAAGGACTGTAATTATTGAATGGTATGTTTACCTAGGAGTGTATTGGATGAAATGCCTTTCATTCACTGTCTTATTTTGGATCGATGTGCTCGACTTTTGGATCGACGTGCTAGACTTTTTAGCTGGTGAATATATGGTTTATGCTATTACCTGTAAACAGTAATTTTTCAAACAAGGCTTACTATTATAACCCATTTTTCCAAGTTTTTTCCTAAAGTTAGGAAAATATTAAGATTTATTCTACCTATTATCTCCACTTTTCATATACCTTTTGATTTGGTCTTATTGTCATCAAAATTTTTTTTTTTCGGAATTTTCAGTTGTATATAATACTAGGAGAATTGTATAAGTATCTCTTTTTATATATTAAATTTATCATAAATACAAATTAGGCAGCCCTAACTTGTCTACCTCTCAAACATAGGACACATGCTAGCTAAGGGATGTCAAATATTATAATGTCCATTGGAGAAACAATATGGCATATGTTTAATAACACTAGATTGAATCTCGACTGAAATTAATCATTTTTGAGTTCATCGAAATTTGGGACTATTTCGGTACATTTGTTTAAAATAATAAATAATTGATTACTGTCCAGGTTTGGAAAAACACTATTATTTTAGGTTGCATATTGGGATCTGCAAAAGTAGGGGGCTGCATATTGGATTGCAATATATTGTTTGTAAAATGATTGTTTTTTTTACACAACCCGTGTTTGAAGAAACAAATTTTTACTGATGAATGAAATATTCCACCAAGAAAGGTGACGAAGTAATACTTTATTTTTCTGTAGGTTGGCTAGGATTTTATAACCTTTTTCTGAGATGTTATTTATACTTTTTGTATTTTTAATTCAAGGTTTTACATTTTTTTTAGCAAAAGGAACGTATCGCTCAAAAAGCTTCAATGACTCATAAACAAAGGGTGGAAAAATTCAACCAGCATTTAGATAGTTTAACTGAGCATTTCGACATTCCAAAAGTATCATGGACAAAGTGAAGATATATTATTAAATACTGGAAGCAAATATTGTGGACTAAAACGTGAAGTCTTAAAATATAAATTTATTTATTGTAAATAATTGAATCATGAATTGATATTCAACATAAAGTTGTTTTGAAGGCTATTAAAACTGAAGATAAAAAGCGCAAAATATATTTCATCATTTCGTGATTTTTGTGTCATAGAAAGTATTGAACTAATATAATTTTGATCAGCTTCCAATCAACCTTAAGATTTGTGTAAATGTGACTATATTCAAGTGTTATCAGATTTTAACTCGACTCTGCCTTTAGGCATTTCACATCTTGCAGTTTAGCTATTAAAAATAGTTTTTTAAAACATTTTTAAAATATCACGATATCAATTTAATTAATAATGTAAAATAAGAATATACAAACTTTTTGAAAATACAATAATTTCCAATGTATTGTGTTTAAATAATATTTGAAGATAACAATTTTTTACTTTTTCAGAGACAAAACTTTTAAATTTATTTTTCATAATTTCCTTAAAACAATAAATACATATATTCTTTTTCATTCAACTTCGCAATGACCTTTTCATTTAAAATGTGGCCTTTTATATTGCTTATTATCTACATACAACATTTTAAGAATCCATTATAAATACACATCTGTGAAATGTGTTTGTAGTTGTTTATATGATATTTATTAATTTGGAAGTTTGGAAATAATAGATTTTAAATACAGAACTTGTATTAAAGTGTTTTTTTGTTTTTGATTCCTTATCCTTGAACCAGTCAGCTACTTAAACACATTATTTTTTGGTACTAGTGGTGTCTTATTACATTTTCTCCATTCATTAAGTAAAAATTTATTGCCAAATGGGAATTTTTTCCCATCAAGCAGAAATATGTTAAAAGGTTTGCATATGAAAAAACAGACAAGAGCACTTAGGTATAGATGATATAAAAATATAAGGCTGGTCAGTTGCCAGTGTGTGCCACACATACACTGATTTAATTTATTTCCTTTCGTTAAGTTAATATGATAGAAATATTTTTGGTGTTTCGCATAAGTGAACTCGAAAATGTATCGCCTTTATATGATTTTGAAATGTGATTGAAAGTATTCACATATGGTATGTAAACAGTAACCTATATTCTAAATTTTTGAAATATTTGGGTACATGTAAGACAGGTTAACCTGAAATTGGTTTTAAAGTGGGTCCTTTTAGGACATGATGTGAGAATACAGTTTATTACCAAGAATTAGAACATGATAACTGAAACGGTGTAGCCTTAATAATACCATGAAATATACAAATTCTGTTGTAGGGTACTTTTATTTAATATCCAAACACTCCATACATCATATAAGTGTATGCTCCAACAGAATCAGTTACAGATGATGATTTTATGACGAATTGGAGACAATTTTAAAAATAATACCTCAAAAGTATATTATAGTTCAGGGAGATGTTAATGGCGATGTAAGGAACACACCGACTACGATAATAATTTGAGAGAAATAGTCCAAATAGATAATTTGGTTTGGCAGTTATAAATGAAAAAGGCGAACATCTTTTGAAGCTTTGTGTCAAAAATAGACTAACAATTATACATGGTTTCAGTACAATCAGAGATTTCCTTATACGAGTATATTGGTATAACTGGGGGACAACTATAGAAATTTATTAGGCTGCATCGTGATTCAAACACTCATACAGTCATTTCACATCAGAAAACTGAAATAAAAAGTTATAAACAAAGTTGTTCACGGTGTCAGAAAATTTGAAGATGCCATACATTTAAAAAAATAACCATAACATCAGGTACTATGGTATCCCAGCAGAGATTCTAAAAATGATTGATGAAACTGAAGTAACAACATCGTATTTGTTCAAATAAATGGTGTCAGTCAACTACACGTATTATTATTATTATTCCAATCCATGCAAGTATCTAAAGGGAAATCTGAAAATTAAAAAAAAACTACATAATCCCATATGCAAGAAAGATAATGCTGGACTTAGTCAACTAATGTTTGAAACTTTTTATCGATTGGCAAATCTCCAAAGAACAATAAGTTTCGTTCAAGGTCGGGAAATTAAAAAAAAAAAATTAAATACACCTACGATTATAGAAAAATCGAAATTGATTAATGTTCCAATTTCATTATATTTGATGAATCAGGTACTTTAGGACAGCTGTCGGCAACCTATGGCATGTGGAAGTTTTTTTGGTGGAACGACATAAAGAATGATAAACAATGAAATTAAAAAACAGCTCATTTTCTTACACGAAATTATTAGCGTTTGGAGAAACATCAAAAGATTTTTCGTTGCGCGGCTTATTTTCTGAAACAAAATGATCAGTTTTTGAGGGGGAAAATCCAAAATTTTTTGCTGCGCAAAATCTCTCTTTAATTTTGAACAGGGCCTCGCTTTAATTTTGAATGGGGCAATTTATATTGTGCACGGGGCTATGTAAGTAATTTGAATTATAATGAAGTAATATAATAGTAATTAAATAAAAATTCAATTTCTTAAAGACAGATTTTTCATTAAACTTCCTGAAAAATTCCTGGATCCATCAGTGGCACGCGAATTGTCCAATACTTTAAAAGTGACACTAGTGTATATAGGTTACCGACCGCTGCTCTAAGGCATTTGATTGTAATAGATGGAGTTTCATAAAGAATGTCCTGACAGAGATGGGGGGTACCTTACAAATTGATAGAATGGGTTAAATCACCATATAGTCTAGGGGTGGGCAAACATGAGGTCAACGAGAGCCACATTCTGGATTTTTATATATAGAGCAACACCATAGTCACGTTCTCACGTAGTATTAAATACACTAATTAAGATATATATTACATATTCCACACAAATCTTAATTGCTATATAAAGTATAAAAAATACACATATAAGAAAATATAAAAATGAGATAGAAAACACAAAATTTCAAAAATACTAGTATAATGGGGAAAGAAAGTATCTATATTTTTATAAGAGACATTGGGAGTCACACTTAACCCAACGAAGAGCCGCATTTGCCCACGTCTGGTATAGTCACTGGAAGGTTAGTCGGGAGGTATAAGTATGGATGGACAAATTGATAATTGGAGATTTTTGGATGATATAACAATTAGTCATTACTGCAAACCTAATAGGAATGCTTGAATTACTGCAAAGAGTAGAAGATGAAAGCAAACGGCGTGGACTTATTTAAACTAATGTCTCCTAAACCAAGGCAATTGTAGTTCATAGATTTAGAACATTAGTTTGATGCAAAATCTTGACATCTGGGATTGTAATATATTAGCCCATTAGAAAAATTCTAATGATATGCATATGGAAAGATCAAGAAATAATAAAAAATTAAAGAGCGGTGCGCAAACTTGGGCACCGCGAGTCAAATAAATGATAATGATTGATGTTTTTGAGGTGTGTTGTTGGCGAAGATTGTTTAGGGTGTCATGGACTGAACACAGAGCAAATGTGTCTTCACTGCAGAAGCTGGATATTAAATAAAGACTTCCCTATCTGTCTGAAACACACCCTCCTTTTTTCAGACATGCAATGTGAAGATGTCCTTAAAGTCTGAAAAATAAATTTGTCCTGGGAAGTGTGCAAAGAAATTGTTGTAGAGGGCGTTTTACTAAATCAAGGAACTAACAACCACAAATTTGATAACACAGTCAAGGACGACAGAAAATAGAGGAGAGTGGGAGAAAATTCTTCAGGTGCATGCAGTCCAGTAATGAAAAAGATAACAAAGAGGAATACATGTATTAAAAGAAATAATTCAGTAAACTGTGTATTTTAGTTAACATAAGTCTCAAGAATATACCTATTCCACATATACGAGTATGTATGTACGAGTTATGTTAACAAATCTTACAAAACAGGTAGAATGAGAATTGATTTTTTGAAATATGGTATATTTTATTACACAGTCTGTCTAATGGGAAAGGTGACTGGATTTATTTTCACGTAACCACCAGCGCCATCTGTGAATGAATAAATGAGTTAACTAGCGACACATTTCGACTATATTCCGTAAAAGATTCAAACCGCTGGCACCGCTGGTTCATTTGTAATGACGTGCTAATTGACTACCTTCTGAGTCTCGGTCGGAAAAGAGACAATGGAGCAACGTGCCAACATTAAATTTTGTTTTAAATTGGGTAAAAGTGCCACAGAAACTTTTGAATTGATTCAAACTGTTTATGGTAGATAAGCAATGAGTCGTAGGAACGTTTTTAAGTGATATGCAAGATTTCGTGATGGTGAAGAGAGCATTGAAGATGATCAACTGCCTGGACCATCATTGACAGTTCGAATTGAAGAAAATGTTAAAAAAATGGCTTCGAAATGATCGTTGTGCGCCTACTAGGCTCATCGAGGAGCTCACTGGAATTCCTAAATCCACTGTCCGTCTCACTTTAACGGAAAATTTGGGCAAATGAAAGGTCACACGCTGACTGACGATCAAACATTTTGCTGAGTGGAGCACTGCAGATACATGAAAAGAGCGACTGATATGGATCCAGACTTCATGTCAAGCATTGTATAGTAACAGGTGATGAAACATGGTGCTTTCAGTATGAGCCACTTACAAATCACCAGAGCTCGAAATGGAAGGGTCCATAATCCCCGAAACCGAAAAAAGTGCGCATGCTGAAAAGCCGAATCAAGACTCTGCTCACAGTTTTCTTTGATTCTAAAGGAATTATCCATAAGGTCAAATGGTGAACGCCAATGTGTACTTGGGTGTTTTGAATAGTTTATGGGTTAGGATTCTTCGAGTTCGACCCGAATACCGGGAACAAGGGCCATGGTCTTAGTTGCACGACAATTCACCGGTGCACAAAAGCAAGATTGTACGCGATTTATTGGCTAAAAAAAGGATCGATCACCCCCCGTATTCGCCTGAATGCTCCATGAGACGTCTGGCTATTCCTGAAATTGGCGATGAAAGGAAAGCGTTTAGACACGATTTCAGACATCCAGAAGGTTTCGACCGCGATTTTGGAAGCAATTCGAAGAATAAGTTTCAGGAGTGCTTCAGAAAATTTTACAACCGCTTCCAGTATTGTATTGACTCACAAGGAGTGTATTTTGAATAAAAGGTAATGTAAACAAAAAATAAACAATGTCTTGTATTTCATTTCCCGTCAGTCACCTTTCGCGTTGAACTGATAGTAAATTATGTATTCAAATAAACTAAAAAAAAGTGGGTAGGATTATTTTTGCAAATTATACAGGGTGTAACACCCGGTGACGATCATCGGACGCAGGGTGATGGGGGACCTCAATACCTATCGATCCAACCCCCATTTAGGTTCCGCGATATTCAGTGGCTCTCAAGTAATTAGGATTTTTGTGAAATTTATGTAAAAACCCGATTTTAGACTAAACTTCGTAAGTGTGATTAAACTATTTGCTCTGCGATCGTGATTTTTTTTGCAAGTAGTTTAATAATGAGCCTTACGTACAACAATACAATTTACCGTCGCAACCCTCTAAATTTGGAAAGAAAAAAAAATATCTTAAAAATGTTTGCAAGTCTAATTTATCCACTAACTTTCATGAGCTCTAGATAAAAAAATCACACTTTTTTTCTTTTTACAACATCTTAAAAATTACTCACGTTTAATTAACCCTTCAAAATTTTAAGATATTTTTTTTATTTCCAAATTTAGAGGGTTGCGACGGTAAATGGTATTGTTGTGCGTAAGGCTCACTATTAAACTACTTCAAAAAAAAATGACGATCGCAGAGCAAATAGTTTAGTCACACTCACGAAGTTTAGTCTAAAATCGTTTTTTTTTTAGAATTTCACAAAAATCCAAATTACTTGAGAACCACTGAATATCGAAGCACATACGAGTACATGGGGGTTAGATCGATAGGTATTGAGGTCCCCCATCACCCTGCTTCCGTTGATCGTCACCGGGTATTACACCCTGTATACATCCATGTACGAGTATGTTATTATTGAGGTATTGTCATTTGATATTTGAAATAAACTTTAAAAAATGTGGGTTGTCTTTATTAGATACTAGCTGTACCCGGCCACGCGTTGCTGTGGCTCAGTATGGTTAAATGGAAAAGAAAGAAAAGAGAAAGCACACGTTTCTAATATGTTTAATTTCACAATGCTTGTGGGTATATAATATTTTAGATGTCTTTCAGCCACTCTCAGTCTGTCGCGTTCATCGCCGTGCTCGCAAATGATCGCGTCACTCCAAGAGGTCAATTCACGATATGATTTGAATTCAAGTGAAAGATCGATTGCACTGAAAAAGAAGAAAAAAAGTTATAACAAAAACATATAAAATTGCGAAACATTAAAAAAGGACAATAATGACAAATTAAAAAAACTAACAATAATGACAAATTAATACATCTTGTTACAAATTAGCAAAAATTTGGCAGTTTCTTAAAATCAAATTTGACATTTGTCAAAAGTTAGTTGTATGAAACACGTCAAACTTTTAATAATTCAAATGTATAAAACATACACAGATACATACCATGAATTCAAATGAAAATCAACCGATACAGTTTAAATTCACTGCTAATTGTACTGAAAAATAATAAAAAACAGTTTAAAATTCACAGGATCAAAATTATCACGTGACGCTACGAAATGGCAGATAGAAATTTAGTATATTTTTACGTCGTAGCACGCTGATGGCGCTATATTTCAATAGTGTGAAATCTGTTGATGAGAAATAAAATTATTGGTTTTGCTTTTCAATATCCCGTAAAATAAAAATGTAAGTTTAAAAAACAAACTTTATAATTCATTTATAAGGAATTTGAAAAAATATATAAACATGCTTGTATACTAATGCAACCTTTCGTCAAAATTTCAAAGCAATGAAAAATAAGGCAAACAGTTCAAAAACGAAATTAAAGAATCTGAAATGTCTAAAATGCAATGTGACATAACAACTGTCAGTGAGGATTGTTTAGTTCGCGTTTGTCGCTGAAGGGGGCGCAAACCCTTATTTCCTCTGTTTTATATACTTTTTTTGTATATAACGGTATATAAAAAAATATATAAACATTCTCGTATACGAATGCCAACTTTTGTCAAAATTTCAAAGTAATCGGTATAGAACTTTCGAGGATTAGATAACTATGATTAATGAACATTTACATTTTTATTTATATAGATTATTTAACATTAAATTATTTAATATTTTATTTATATAGATTTAATTATTTAATATTTAATATTAATTCCGAAACGTCGAAAATGCAATGTGACATAACTGTCAAGTTTAGTTTGAGTTTGTCACTGCAGGAGGCGCAAACGTTATTTTTTCTGATTTATAAACTTTTTATATACACCGATATATAAATAAAAATATATGAACATTTCTATATACGAATGTCAACTTTTGTCAAAATTTCAAAGCGATCGGTAGAGAACTTTCGGAGATTAGACATTTTTAATTTACAAACATTTACATTTTTATTTATATAGATAAAGATAATTAGTTATAATATAATTTATTAATAATATAATAAAATAATATTTTTAATAATATATTATCAATAATATAATTAAAATAATAAAGTAATAAATAATTATTTAAAAATAATTAATTTAATAATTAATAATAATATAAAAATATTAATATATTTAATATTCAAAAATATAAATTTAATTTTATTAAGTGTATTATATTATTATTATTGTTTATTATTAAAAACATATATTTTTTTATTGAATTAAGAGAGACTTTCTTGAATTAAATTCCACAGAACCATTTCCTTATCCTAAAAAAATCAATAAAAATCGTTAACAAATGGAAAAAAAGCATTACATAAAATCAACTTTTCATAGGAGCTAAGAAGTTTCACTTCTACCGCGCGAGAGTCTCACGCATCTGTTTTTTTATACATATAAGCTATATTTATTTTAGCGATCCTCCTGATATTTCATTATAACCCACAGTTCGTGAAACGATACTCGAAATATTTCAAAACAGATAAAATGTTAGTTGGATATTTTTTACAAATTTAATATTAGTTCTGCCAAATATATTTCCTGCGCTTGCGCTATAAAGTCTAGATTCAGCCATATAAAGATTTTTTCAAGTTGCTATGACACAATGGAACTTATCCTTATTAACACTTCCCTTACTGTGCTAAAAAAATACGCCAGTTACGTTGTTGGACACTGAGGGTACACTAAAACTGTATGTTTTAAATTAAAATTATGCAAAATCTATTAGTTTTTTTTTAATTAGCTATAAACATCATTTTATTGTGTAATAAAATGTCGAATAATATAAAATAAGTGTAAGAAATGATAAAATAATAGTTGAAACAGAGAAGTGACATTTCTATAGGAATATAATTTTCCCACTGCGTCGTTCGGTCTGCGCAACGTTCAGAATGCGCATGACTGAAAAGAGGTCTCAAACCTTTTAACACTTCCCTTACTGTGCTAAAAAATTACGCCAGTAACGGCGTTGGACACTGAGGGTACACTAAACATGTATGTTTCAAATTAAAATTATGCAAAATCTGCTAGGTTATTTTTTGTTATTAGCTATAAACATCATTTTATTATGTAATAAAATGTCGAATAATATAAAATAAAGGTAAGAAATGATAAAATAAGAGCTAAAACAGAAAGGCATTTCTATAAGAATATTATTTTTACGCTGCGTCGTTCGGTCTGCGCAACATTCAGAATGCGCATGCGTGATAAGAGATTTCCAGCCTTTTAATTTTTTTTCATAAAATTATACAATAAAATGTAGCGTGTATTTTTTTGGCAATAAAACCATAATTCGAATAAAGACAATAAATAACATATAAACAAAATATAAAATGAATATATAAATTCAAAAATCAAGGTTTTAGGGCGAGAAATTTATATAGTATAAACAAACACGAAATTCAAAATTATATATAAACAAACACGAAATTCAAATCAATAAAATATATGCAATTTGGAAAATATAAACACTACAGAAAATATGAAAATAGGACAAACATATCATATAATCAAAGTTTAATCCTGTGGAGAAAGTTATCGCAATTGGGGCATGAAACCACTTTTTTTTTACTATATTCTACGTATTAAACACGCAGGTGTTTGACAAATATTGCAGAATAGCCTGGTTTTTTTTCTCGAATGTTTTTAATAAAACCCACAACTCACGGGGTGCCAACAGGGTATTATTTACTAATGTTTCGGATATTGACTAGCCACAATATGTTAAAACTGTATTAAAAGCATCTTGTTGTTGCTATTTTTCCTTTTTAAGATATTGGGCATTGCCAATTCCAAACTTAACTCTCTTGTGAAATGTTTTCGGTGGTATTAATTATTTTGTTTCCACTCTGGATATTTGTCTATCCATAAGAGGTATGCATTCAATGCAGCCATATCTATAATTTCCATAAAAAGACGGAAAGGCCATCTTCTCGTTGACCTTGAGCAAGAGTACTCTCAAGTAATTTGGTCTCCCGTATCTACTCCAATTTTCGTATTATTATAATGATGTATAATTACTATAGTGGCTTTTGTTTTTCTGAATAATCAATTTCTGCATCATTGAATTGAGTGGATAATAATAATACTGCTTTATTTTTTGTGGTACACACGAAACAAGTATTTTATTTTCAGCTACTATGGATTGTTTTCTCTCTAGACGGTATAAATTCAAGTGAGATTACTCTTTTATTTTTTCGAAGCGTGCCAGTTAGAGTTAAACCTTTTAATAAAAGATTATCGGCTAATTTGATGGAGGTAATAAAAATACCTGTGGTTATCCTCCTGTTCGTGCCATACTGCGGTTGAACCATTTCTATAACTACTCAGTTACCTTGATTTATCTCTCTCTACGATTATTTATCATACCAGAATAAGCCTGTAAATTTGTTATGCGTCATATGCCGCCGCAGTCGGCAGCAACCCAGATTTTGATGCCATATTTACCAAGTTTAGACTTCATGTACACGCGAAATGAACAATTCTCTCTAAAGTTTGCCAAACGTTCATCTACAGTTATATTCGAAGATGGAGAATAATTGCTTTTGCACATATCCATAAACATTTTTGAAATCCACTTAATTGGTTCTAATTTATCTGAAAAACCCCTGATATCTCTCTTCTCGGGTTTCTTTATCATCAAAACGAATATGACTGTAAATATAGATGAATCTATCTCGAGACAGAGCTGTTGTGAAAAATGACTGGCAAAAAGGACTTTCACTTATCCACAATTCACTCAAAGATAGCTTTCGTGTTCGATTTCTGCCAGGTGCGAGCAATATTCCAATGAATTCATATAACTCGTCTTTTGATATTGGTTGGTTCTTTTCTGAATGAATTCGATTTAAATGACGATTTGTTTCTTAAACATCACTTTTACCACCTCTTCATTTACAAACAGACAACACATATCTTTTATGGAATGTACATTTATACTTGAATTTCTCAGTCCAGAATCTTCGATGAGAATATTTGATACCCGACCGATGCCTCGAAGATTGAGGTGGTACTCGTAATGAACTCCATTCGAATCCATGTTTTGATGTAAATAATATTTCTTCGTCTTCTTCACTCGTCTCCAAATCAGAATATACTTCATCCTGTACCTCGACAAAATCTTCTGATTCTGATATATTGCCTGTCGCCTTAAATTCCAAATCGCTATCATCGCCGTCGATATTTCCCGCCATCTCAATTATTATATTTAAAAAAATGAAATAATAAATAAAATGTACATTTATTATAAAAAGAGTAATGGTACAATATAACATACCAGATAAAAAATGATAATAGAAAAAACATACCAGATAAAAATAAAAAATAACAATCAGGATTATAAAACTGGTGACGATCCCCTGGAACGGGGCGCTATACGAAATGTCAAAAAAGAATGAGTGTTTGACATTTCGTCAATTCGCGATTTAAAATCATTAATTTCTGTTGAATTAACTATGAATGTTTTGTTTCCTAATGACATCATTCAAATCATAGAGGTTTCGATGAGGAATACATAAAGTATGAAGACCCTGCAAGCAGTATATTTCGAGAAATTAAATAAAATATAAGTCATGATCACTCGCTATCCATCACCGTACGGCAAGTGTTAACACAAACGTCATTTTGACGTATCTCGGTTCTAACCTATTTTTCGTCTGTAATAAATATATCGTAGAATTATTGTTTAAAAGGAAATATTTATTATTAAACGTTAAATTATTTATTATTTTATTTATATAGATTTAATTATTTAATATTAATTCCGAAACGTCGAAAATGCAATGTGATATAACTGTCAAGTTTAGTTTGAGCTTGTCGCTGCAGGAGGCGCAAACGTTATTTTTTCTGATTTCTAAACTTTATTATATACACCGATATATAAATAAAAATATATGAACATTTCTGTATACGAATGCCAACTTTTGTCAAAATTTCAAAGCGATCGGCAGAGAACTTTCGGAGATTAGACATTTTCTATATATGAACATTTACATTTTTATTTATATAGATGTGTATATTGTATTTATTATAAGTCCACATGTATCGCACTGTAGTCGGCCCTGTTCAAAGGAGTTATCCCCACATTGACTTCTCGCCCCCTCAGCTCCACGCGCCAGCGATCAATCACCAGATTTTACATATGTTGCGAGTATCCCCGTGGGAAAGCGGCTTCCTGCAGTCAAGTCTCATTCTCATTGACCTGTCATAATCCCATATTAGCGCAGGACCAAACAAAAGTGTTTGCTCAACTCTATATACCATGTGATTAGCACATACAATATTATTTTAATTCGCTTTTGTTTGCTGGAGTGAGAATTTATTCTATAGCTCTCTTACAATAATATCTGGAGGCCTTTTTGACAGTTTAGAACATATTTATTTGGTAATAGTCGAGAATCGAAGTTGGAAGTTAACGAACCACTAGGATACGAAGGTCGGTTTTTTAAATTTATAATAATGTCAAACTATTTTTATTACGATATTTAATCATGTCTAATTTTTAAAATGATTTTTCTTTTGTTTTTATTCTATCATTTCGCCTGGGAATAAAATGATGTATAATATATAGTATAACAGACGTGGGCAAATGCGGCTCCGAAAGCCGCATGCGGCTCTTCGTTGGGTTAAGTGCGAAGCCCAATGTCTCTTATAAATATAGATACTTTCTTTCCCCATAATACTTGTATTTTCGCGATTTTCCTTTCTAAATGTTGTAAGTGACAAGATGCGCATGTACGAATGCAACTGTCAAAGACGCAAGTATTGGTATATACGTGTGTGCTGTGATTTCAATGTGTAGGGTGCGCGCGCATCTCCTGCCTCTCCTTGTGCGCAAACCGTATTTTGCGCTATTGTTATATTTTCTTATGTGTATTTTTTATATTTTATATAGCAATTAAGATTTGTGTACTCTTGGATCCTAGATTTGTTTAAATAATTCCAGTCTGGTTTTCACTCCTCCTTCTTCAGCAGGTTTTCTCATTGGTCGGAAGAGATTGCCACATGGCAATACGCGCCCGCCAGGTTGTATTGTATATAATGAAAGTTTAATACAATACAATAGGCCTTTCCCGTGGATTTTTTATTACTAATTCTGAAAGTTTACGAAAAAATAAGGTAGGTACTCGTGATTTTGTACACGGTATTTTTACCCCCTTTAAAAAAATTATGAATATTATCAAATTGAAATGCGCGCCCTCGTAATGTACACTCTTCGAAAGAGTGCATGCGACATAACTGGCGCCATGTTTTACCGGCCAAGCTTTATTATTAAGAACTAATGAATGAGGTATGGGATTTAATTTTGTAATTTTAATGTACGTTTGCTAAGAAAATTATATAACCGTGTGATGAAAAGAAAAACTTGCCCAAAATACTCGACGAAAAAAATGTTTTTCTGAAAATAAATAAATAGGTAACTAATAATTGACTAAGTACTCCAAAATAAAAATGTATTGCGCGGAAATAGATTTTAGACAAAAATATGTATTGCACAGTTCACGTCTCATTTTTAATGCAAAATCAGCAAATATTTTGTCTCCCATGACTCGAGTACTGACTAGTGACTTGAAATCTTACTCTTGACAACACCATAAAATAGATCTTGAGATATTGCAGATGACTGTTTCGCATCGATGACGACTTTCATTTTTAAATAGTATTGTATTATTTTCGTTGTATACAATACAATCTGGCGGGTTTATTTCCAAGCGGAGATCTCTCCCAACCAACCAAAAAGATGTGAAAGAGGTATTAAGGAATATCAGACTGGATCCCTTTTTATAATAAAAAGATATGGGTTCCAACGAGAATCGAACCTCCAGCTCTGGGCTGGGAGACCATCCATCCATCCATGGCTCTACAACCCAGGTCGGGTCTTAGCCTCGCGCAGAGCTCGCCCCCATGACTGACGGTCCTGTGCAGCGTTACGCCAGTTCCGGATACCGATGTTGTTTGCATCCCTCACCATTCCATCCAGCCATCGGAGTTTCGGCCTTCCCACTGCTCTCCGCTCCCCGGGCGCACCATCCATAATTCGCCTTGGGATCTCGCCCTCGCCCATCCTCTGAAGATGTCCGGCCCACCTCAGTCTTCCAACTCTAATCTCCCTCACAACAGTAGGATCCTTGTACAGATCATAGGGCTGGGAGACAGGCCTCTATATTTAATTTTATGGTGAATCTCAATAATATTATTCAAGCTTAAATATGTTAAAATATCGAAAATCGATAGGTAGGGATGCACTTATTGTTTGAATATGGACGTATGATATATGTAAAAAGTATTTATCTCACATATTATTTGTTCTGATACAATTGAAAAACTATCACGCCATTTTGTACGGATTCGAATGCAATAAAAAAATAGACGGATTTTTACCATGAAATGCTCGCATACATAAAAAAATAATACGTAACTTTACCATGGAATATGGGCTCTTGTGTAACCAAAAAAATAAGGTGGAATTTAATCATGAAATAAATAGGATTGATCTTCTTTATTCAAAGTTTTTTTAGATATTTTAAATAAACTAAAAAAAATGTCTTGTTTGTTGGGTCATTTTTGAATATAATACTCTAAGAATATAATACCTATATACCTCTAAGAGGAACATGGTAAAACAAATTGTTCAGATCTCCTGGTGAATTTGGAAGAGATAAATGAAATTATTTTTTCTTTATTATAACAGTTCAAGTAATTTATTTTTATTCTTCAACGGAGAGGCTGGTGGACCGGAAAGTTACTATATTTTCAATCAGAATGTATCCAATTTGGTTTTAATTGATTGTGTAATTATTTTATTTCTTAAAAATACCTAATTGAAAACTATGAAAAAGTACATTTATGGCAAAATAATATTAAAATTAATACTGTCGTTGAGGATAGGAGAAACTTTTCAGATGTTGTCAACCTCGATGTTTGTTTAATGGTAACTCAAAGGAGGCGAGTGAAAGGAAAAGGTGAATAGAGAAATCAAATTATCTTTTTTTTATAGATTTGTAGTTAATCCTTTTAAGAAAAGCAGAATATTTCTGGAATTTTGACTGACCCCAGAATACACGATGTGACATTTAATTTGTACAATATATGTCTTGTTGACAATCTCTTATAATTATTTACATGCAAGTCATAAACTTTATGGGAATATTGTAGGTCATAATTAAACATAATTATTATTGAATTATGTTACTACTGAACCCTTAGCATCTATTTAAAAGAATGATGTCTGAGTGTTATGATAACAGATAATTATTTGAGAATGGTGCCTGAGTGTTATGATAACAGATAATTATTTGAGAATATTCCTTATTTGTTTTTCTAAGAAAACTTAACAATTTAGAAACATATAATAATTCAAGACAACATACTAATTTTAAGTAAGTGGTATGAAATTGCCATTAGCGTGAATAAAATGCAATAACAAACCGTGGAAATTGACATACCTAGTTGCGTGGTGTAATCTAAAAATATCTCATGCCTCTGACAATGAGTATGTTGCCACCTATTAATAAAAATTCATCAACAATATCAGGGTTTTTCGCGGAGCTGCGAATTACGTTAGAAGAATAGCAAACGCGCGGAGTGAATAGGTAATTCACGGAGAATAGTAGCGGCAGAGTAGGCCGTAACAATATTCGGAGTGCCACTGGATCTCCCTCCATTGGGAGAGCGGCAGACAATAGGGCGCCGTATTGCCGTGCGCTCTTGGAGGGTCACTCCAAGGCGAGTGTTCGCAACCGTTTTGTTAAACAGCCTATTGTCTCAGAATGACACAAGGAGACCGGAGACCTACATCAGCGAAAACGCAGCCAAGTGTGATGCAATGTCTAAAGCGCTGATCATCCGTGTCGAAAACTCGATCTAGATATGGAAAAAAATAATTTTCATTTGTTTATTTATGTACGAGTATATTACTAAAGTCATTATTATACATTTCATATTTACATTTATTTCTTTAGCTTCATTTCTCACAAAAGATCACTCTAAAAGCGCCTATTTATTATGTGATATAGTGCTAAATAATTAAGGTTTTCGAAGACCTCTGTAACATCAATCTATGTTACCTACACTTTAGAGGAAGTCTATTTCATGTTATAGAGTCAGTCACTCCAAAAGATCGCTGAGATAACCTGAATATCATTCGGATAAATACATAACCGTACTTGCGATTTGTATTGTATGTAATGTGTTCATCAAATGTATTACATTGTATTACACTCTCGTTGTATACAGTACACCTTGGCGGATGTACCTCCATGTGGCAATCTCTTCCAACCTACCAGAAATATGATAAAGATGTCTTAAGTGAAAACCAGACAGAAACCCTTTAAAAAAATCTAGGTTCCAACGGGAATCAAGTCTGTAAACCCACGGGAGGGAAAACAGGTGGCCAACTTGGCCATAGAGGTGTGTAAAATGCTTTACTTCACTCTCTTCATGTTTCTTTTATTTCGTTTCAGGACATTGAAGATCCACTGCCGACTGTATCACAGTCTTCCAATACACCAGGTTTGTATCATGTGCTGGGAAGAAGAATTAGGATAGAAAATAAACTAGTATTATATAATTAGGATAGAATAAAAGTAACGTCGAGCTCCATACAATATTTCGGTAGTCATTCCCTATTGGTCGACAGTTTTTATAGTCCTAATTTAATTGTGCAAGAAATTACTTCATTGTTTTTGAGTGCATATAAACAGCGTCCATCATTCCTTAAATAGTTTTTTAGCTGATTATATTTAGTCGAACTTGCGATTTTTTTTAACATTTCATTAGTAGGTGAGGTATACTTTATTACGTTGTCAAAAGAGTTTTTTGGGATTTTTCAAGAGAGTGTAGTTATAATTTGTATAGACGAATAGGAATTCGGATTCCGCTTTTCAATTCATATCATTTACTGCCCAAACGATAACAATAACTTAAGCTTCAATATAATTAATTTGTTTCAATGATTTAAAAATAAAATGTGTTAATTGCTATTTTCTAGAATTGTCTCTCTCATTTTCTCAAAAAATAACAAATATTTAGCATAAAATGTTAACTTTAAAGAAACAACCCATGGTGTTTTGAATATAAGCATTTTTGAAAACAAATCACTTTAACTTTTTTTGTTATTTAAATAAATATTGTAATATAGAGTTTTCCATAAGGTAATAGTTATAAAATATAAAATTGTAAATAAATTTGTATAAAATATGAATTTATTTTGTGGATATTTAACAATATTTACGCATTACTTGAATTTCTGCCATAACTAGAAAATAAATAATGTGTAATTAAATAGTAACAATAATCAAAGGTTGTGTAAAAAAACAAAGAATATACCAGTCAGTAAAAACAAGATGTATTTGTACTTAAAAAAACATCACACTTGCTATAGGTAATTTAATCCAGAGGTGTGATTCAATCCTTATTGTCATAATCATTGGCTGAGAAACTCATGTTGAGTCTCAGCCTCCTCCACTCTCTTCTAGTCTGCGCCAGTCTTCTACAGTTTCATGTGAAGTACAGGACATTGTCAGACGTAGAAGACAACTGAGAAGACAAGGTGTGCACGTGTGGAAAGGATGGATATTTCTAGAATACTATTATATTAATAACATATTGTTCGTTATGCACGATAGTTCAATTGACAGCCGACATCCGGGAAGACCACATATCTGATAATAAATATACACGAGGTCTAGCAAACCATGAAGAGGAAGATTTACTTTCCTCGTAGAATGAGACACTTTTCAAATAAATCCATTTTAATACAGTGCGAAAATTTTGACTTTAGGGTCGAAATTAACGAATGGGGTCCAGCCATTTATAAATAAAGAGAAAAATATGGAGATACGATTCTAATATAAGTTATGTGAAGTGTAACCCCCAGAAAGAAAACGGTGCTGTGGAGCATCCAGGGGCTCCGCTAATCGGCCGGATCAGGGAGGCGCGGGGCGCGGGGCGCCACGTGGCCCGCCCTTATCTCTCCGGACACTGACACCGATACATATCCGATACATGATAAGCTATTATACAAACAGCGTCCTACTCGTATGCATCGTGCAAAAAGGTGTCTATCGAATTTATTCTGCGATTCAATTCATCTAGAAACTGTGAAATGCGGTTTTAGGAGGGAAACTGGTTTTTACCAAATTTGTTTCAACCTCATTTGGGCGCATACTCGTACATGTAACGAGGATCCAGCCGGCATTTGACCTGTTTTGAGATATTTGAGAAAACATTCAGTCACTTTGAATGAGCTTGTGTGCAATACCAACATTTTTAGATGGAAATCATCATATATTTTATTGGCTTGATTTTTGCATATATAAGATATTTGAAATTAACCAAAAATACAAATTGTGGATTTGATAATTTTTACACATATGCTCGTATCTACGTTCAATTTAATGCTGCAATTGTTTAAGATTGCCAAATGCATTGTTTAAGACTGCCAAATGCAAGGGTGTTAATTTTAAGACATCTAATAAAATTTATTATAACTCATACCGTACATAACTTGTATGGTATAATGTTGGTTCAAGGAGGCTTTGTTTAAAAACAATATGAAAAGATCTTATAAATTCCACTTAATACGTTTGTACAGAATGAGGTCTTAAAATAAGATTTATCTACTTCATTGACAGTGCTGTTATTGTTACTTTGGAAAAGCCAAAAGTTTTTGCGGTGTCACTTTACAACCACTTTACGATGGAGTTGCTACTTTTCTGATTTTCGGGAAGATATCTACTTTATTATGACCTTATAACGGGAAAGGGTGTGTTCGATGGAGTTTTTTTTAGAATAACCCCATGCGGTCGTTGCGTTTAGTGGCAAAATATCTAAGACTGTCAATACAAAAGAAAATATATATATATAGGAAGAGAAGTTGTGTGAGGTGTGTCATTTCTAATTTAAAGTGCCCAAGCATTCTTGAGCATTGTCGAAGAACTCGCATTGTCCCCCCTTGACGGCAGTGCCGGCTCGCCGTGGTCGCAGAGCCGCGATAAGGCCGCGCCACGTGCCGGCCCCTCGTATCGCAGCGCGGGGCGTCATTTATTATGACCGCCCCCTGTCACTGGGGCTTAAATCATAAAACTTAACGGGCCCACTCGTGAACTGTGCAAGAGTCGGCGGCGCCTCTTTGGCAGTCATCTTAGACATCTTCATGACTATTTATGATCTTCTTCGGCTGTTTATAGACCTCACGAGGGACGCGCGAGGACCTCAGCTATATTTTCATTTTTTAGTAGGTCTTCCTGGAAGTAAACTGTTGAATTGGGGTTTCGCAATAACGATGTGCGATACACTCGAGTTCCCATCCTTTCAACGTGTGCACATTATTGTCGTCTCCTTTATCTTACGCCCCTGAAAATGTTCTTATCAGAAGAAGAAAAAGATGTACATATATTTTGTTTATTTATTAGAAGAAGGAGGCTGTTTTGCACATATCTAAAGATGAGTGGCGAGTCTCAGTTTGTGGGTTTTCAAATTCCTATTCATTTCAATAATGCCGCTATTCTTTTTATTTAGTTGATTTTAAATAACCGCTCTTCTTTTTTACGTCATCATTTACTGCTCATGCAGTGAGACTCTGGAACCAGTTACAAACCAATGTACAAGACTCGTTCCGTCCTTGGCATGCTTTAAGAAACGACTGAAAAAACTCTTTATTTCTAGTCAGTAATATAACGTCTTTCATTCCTGATTTTTCTTTCCTCTCCACCATCCGTCCTTTTTCTTTTGATTGATGATATCTCTTTTACTTTAATATTTAACATGTCCATAAATTTCATAAAGATGAATAATCATTTGAATATTTTTTGCGACCATGTAACTTGCTTTATTTACATTTGTCTGGTTGGTTGGAAGAGATCGCCGCCTGACAATAAGCCCGCCAGTTTGTTTATGCAATGAAGTGTTAAATAAATTAATAATGCGGAATCGAACTCCAGCGACACTGTCTTATTAAAGCTTCAAATTAGTATATTCTGCATATTTTGTTTAACAAACGTCGCGCTGACACTATGGAAAGAGTGTTTATGGAATGAATTCCTGTATTATTAGGATTTATCTTAATTTTTAGTTGGTTTATTAAAGGTTTCGGCATAATTTATACCCGTGGAAATACGGCAGTATTTCCACGGGTATTCCACCTATATGAATATTAGATATTTACCGTATGGATAATGTCAATAATATAAACAGCTGAAATAATGCATCTCCCCAGAGCAGAGCCTTCGAAGTTATTTTAAGAAACAGACACCGAAATATAGATATAAGCCAGGAGCTAAGTGTTGAGCCCCTAACTCTATGGATAAACAAATCCCAGTTGGAATATGTGTTGAGAATGTCAGCTGACCGTATACTAAAACGAGTACTAAAGGCGACGCCCAGAAGAATACTTTTAGTGGGAAGTCTAATAAGGACAGGGAAGTGACAGATCAAAGGACCGTGCGAGGACTGACCTCAGTTGGACCAGGAGACCGTTCCGATGCCCCAGAATTCACACGTCTAGAGAACTACCGTAGCAGTACTTAAGCCCCGAACCTGATAGATAAGGGGTAGATAATTATTTATTGAGATGATGTATTTTAAGTGAGCAATAAAATGTATATTTTCGAGAATATATAAATTGTTATTTTTTTTTAAAGATTTTAATTAGTTTGGAATTAATTATTTTCCTGGGTCAATATTTTTGCACTTACAAGATTTAGGTATACATATTTTATGAAATATGCTTCGTGGATCCTTTTTGTTTGAATACGTCCAATTGGCATAATTTCCAAAGCAGTTGCCCCGTACATGAAGGCGAGAGGCCGCTCCTGGCACAATTGAGGCTAGCTTCCCCTCGCGCTGCGCGGGTTGCCACCCACTGCAAGAGGCACTGGTGCCGGTGCCGGCGCCCTTAACGTATTTGTATTGTTATTGTGCAAGGATTATGTTGCATTAATGCTTATTTAAAAATATTACGATCATAAATCAGAGTTATGATAGCACGCCTGTCTCTCTCTATCGATAGATTATTCGATAAATTCATATAAAACTGCAGCTACGTTTAGCACAAAGCTTCTTGTGATTTTGTCAATTTAATTTCTTTCCATTTAATTTATGTGTTCCATAGTATTTTAAATTTTATAGGTACTATCCATTTTACATCATTATAATATAATGGCGAACATTTGAGTACTTGTACATAATAATGCTAATAAGAGAACCGTTTCACTAGAAAAGGCCTGTGATGAAGTGATCTCATTCGTTAATCATTTTTTTCTAATATTTTTCCTTAATACTAAAACATCCACATTCTTACACACACTTTACCATAATATCAAGCTCTCACATGCCGAATTCACTCAGAATCACATCAAAATCATATCCAACAACTCCTCATCAAACACTATATTCGGTCATTCACTCACATGCCTATGTGGGGACGTCCAAAAGTTTCTCACTTCTCGCTCTTCCCTTGTCAAAGAGCCACCTTGTCATTGGGTTGTGCGGAAAGTAATTATGTATTTTTAGGTTAAATGCAAACGCAAAATTGTACCAAATGCTCGTGGACGATGGTTTTCAATATTTTCAATGTCTCAGCAATCTCTCATATCGTAGAACGCTGATTATTCTCGATCGAAGCATTGATTTGGTTGTCATCAGTGGTAATTGGCCTTCCATAGCGGACACCATCGTCGAGTGTTGTATCATCATTACGATCTTTTAATCTTGCACCAGTATGGAACATGCAGATGTCATAAAACTACTTCCAGCTGACTCAATCGGCCGCTTACCATGGTATCTATTATGTCGGGTGCAGAGTGTCTGAGACTTTTGTGGGCCTTGGTGATTGGAGTAAGTTTAGGTGATCCTTGTGCCGCCAAGATCAGAAATTCGTTAACAGGTTTGTGTGCGAAACATATAATAAAGTCGTATATGAATTGATTCGTATGGTATTCCTCAACATAGTAGAATCGCTGATGCGGACATGTTGTTGAGCATGGCCTGGAGACAACATTGTCTTCATCTCAAATAATCGAGCCTTTAGCTTTTAGAAACACTGGAGTATGTACGATAATCACAGATCATCACCGTACGTGAATTGAAGTCGGTTGAGTATTGTTATTCGATAGATTTTGAAACAAGAATGGAAGTTTTTTTGGATAGTTTGGGTAAGTCCCTAGTTATAATATTATTTGATGTTGAAAAAATATTTCAATTCACAAAACGAATTATTATTTCTTTCAAGTGCAGGGTTAATGTGTCCATTTTTTTTCATTAATTCGTATGGTACTCCTCAACATATCTGAATTCACGATGCGAACAAGTTGAAGAGTTGGCCAGGGATCAATATTGTTTTCGGCCCTATTAATCGAACCTTCGCGTAAAGAACCCCCTGAATCAGGCAAGTAACACACAATTCGCTATTGCACGTGTTGAAAATACTACTGCACGTGGACAGGCAATAATACTAGCATACGTCTAGCACGCAAGTATTGTTACCAGACGAATTTTTGGACTAAACTGAGGTTTTTTTGGGTACTATCAGGAATCGAGTCCGAAACCCCCAACTGGAAGATTAGCTTACTAACTATGCCACAGAGGTTGTCATGTGTTAGTATTGGTGATGAGATATATATATTTAAACAAAATAACGTTAATATTTGACAATTTAATCTAAATTTATTATTTAAAAATTAGACAATTTAATCTAATTCAATAAAAATGCTTATGCCATAAGAACCCAGAACATTTCTTGTATACCAGAGGTCAAAATTCTACCATCCTATCTTAGGAAATAAGGAATCAGAAATCAGGAAAATGCCGATGCTTAAACAATTGTAAGATTGTTACCAAAGATATTGTTGTTGACAATATTAAAGTATTAATGGAATCACAATTTTCTGTACTGTACTTCAAGGTAACCCCCTGGTAGCAGAACACTTGGTAGACCCCTTCAAGGTAACCCTCTGGTAGCAGAACACTTGGTAGACCACTTCAAAATAACCCCCTGGTAGCAGAACACTTGGTAGACCACTTCAAGGTAACCTCCCGGTAGCAGAACACTTGGTAGACCACTTCAAGGTAACCCCCTGGTAGCAGAACACTTGGTAGACCACTTCAAGGTAACCTCCCGGTAGTAGAACACTTGGTAGACAGCTAGCAGTCTTCGTCTCATAATAAATAGCTATAAAACTAATAAGGTACTCGTGTATGAAAACGACGTATGGTGTTTTAATTTCCAACTACAACATTATATTTATACGAGCATTACTTTTAATTTGTAAACAGTACAACCTTAAGCGTTTATTACTATGTTCTAATCTTCTCCAACTAACCAGAAAGGTGTTAAATAGATGTTGAATGACTGAAACCCTATTTAAAAAAAATGGGTGCCTACGCGAATCGAATTCGAATCCTGCGGATCGGTACATACGTCTTTCCAGCTAAGCTATAAATGTCGTCAATCTATTATGTTACGTCTGTTAATCAACAAGAATATTTAAAAGATTCCAAAAAAGGTAAATAAGAACTACACCTCAATAGGATTACAAAATTATCTTTATCAAGTTTTAAAATTTCCAGCGGCGGACTGGACCGGCGGGCAACTCGGAATTTCCAGGTAGGTCGGTGTCTAAACGGGTTGAAATATTGTACAGTTTCAAATAACAAAAATGCAAATAAAATGAAATAAATTTCAGTCAGGAGTCATCACAAATTCAAAGTTACTTAGTTAGCCCTCCACGTGCAGGGAAATATCACGAAGACGCTAATGCTAGTTTGCCTCTATCCACTTGATATCATAAATAAATACTTCTAAGGGTGCCTTTAGATTTTTCTATAAAATGGAGCATTCTTAGTTCATCACTTGACGACGAAATTCACACTAACATTGTAACATAAGTAGCTACGATTGCGAGGAAACTGGGCTAAAATTATGTAAAAACTGCAGGATATGTGGCTTTTACACATACCATATGTTCTGCAGAAGTTTAGTAAAAGCACGTTTTTATGGTTTTTAAATATTCTTTAACCATTTCATCAACACGGGTATTCTGAGAGATTTTATTTTAAGCTAAAATATATCCTAAATCAATTATGAGATTCCTCAACTCAATCGCAACTCGAATTGTTATGTTACGTAAAAGATCGTGATGATATCTTACGTAAAAGATCTTTTGAGAAATAAATGATTAAATAACTGTCTAATGTAAAAATATTTAGGAGAAGGGAGTGGTATTTGACATCGATGAGGGGTCAGTCGCAACCGATTTCTCGGGCCTATTTAAATTGCCAGTCCGCCGCTGCAAACTTCAATAAATAAATACTGAGAACGATTCACAGTAACATCAAAATGTTCGATAATTTTTACACCGCAACTACCTATCTTCATGGCAGCCATTCATCTACGAATGGAGATGGAGCAAGTCTCGGCAAGAGATTTTATGAAGCGAGATATCTTCCTGTGACTATGCAGACAACCATCATGGCTTAGCTGGTACGACACCTGTCTTCCGACACGGAGGTTATGGGTTTGATTCCTGTTGGTACCCAGATATTTTCAAAAAGGGTTTCAGTCCAATTTTAACTTAAGGCTTTTTTACTATCTTTCTGGTTGGTTGTAAGAGATTGTTACACGGCAATAAACCAGTCCGATTGTACTGTGTGAAAACGTAATACAACATACCAATCCTCGGTCTGCATTATCGAACAATGTGCCATATCTGGGGATTATGTTTGATGCTCAGTTGTACTTTGTGTTGCCCATATTAATTGCATGTGTGATAATGTCATGAGAATGCTGGAATTTATTTTGAGATGATCCAAGATATTTTCTAGAATAAAGACATTTATATTTCGCTAGTATGTAGTCACCTTGAATATAATTCCATTGCTTGGTTCCATTGTGATGAGATTCATACAAGCGCGGTTGAAAGGGTGTAACATAAGTTTTTTAATTTTATTAACTTTAAATTGAGTATCCCTATAATTGACTATCCTTATAATTGACTATCCCTATAATTGACATTAGTATATCTCGCCATAGGACTATTTTCGATTGTGAATAAAGTACCTCTAATTACCAATAAAATTCCCCTATAAATAGAATGCATCTTTTGGGATATCAATTTGCTGAGATTGCCGATGTATTTTACCACAGTTTTTTGAGCTATAAAAGTAGACTGATTACAGATTTAATATAGTATAGTATTGAATTTATACTGTACTATTTTTCCGCATTAATGTCAAATTGGTGTGGAGAGATGTGGGCAGCTGACTCGAGACGGCTCCGTGTTGTGTAATCATCGGTGTATAATGTAAAACATTTATATTTTTATTATCATTTTGACTTGTGTACTTGCTTACTTATGTATTATTTTTACTGTTTTATTGTATTGATATGCCTTTTTATTTCGTTTTGTTGAATTGTTATAAATGAGTTTTTCCTTTTTAAATTTTAAGATTATTTTGTAAATATTGTAAATTTAGCACTTACTATAGTACTTTTTAAAAAACGAACTTGTAAGGTACTTTGTACCATTGATGAAAAATAAAATAAGATAAAAACTATAAAAGAAAACCTAATGTAAGTTGAAAAATAACATTAAGTGACAATATAAACTCAGATACGTTGACTTCATTAACTCCCCGTCGTTGTTGGTAAGATTTAATCCAACTCGAAAGTTTCGGGTTGATTGCCGTGATTGCCGAACCAAGTTTTTTTATAAGGGTTGAAGTATTTTTTTCACTAAACTCTTTCTGATGGGTTGATTAATATTCCTACACGAGAATGAATTCTAGTAGTAAATAGTACTACCCCATTTCGTCAAAAAAATGTAATCATATATTATATAAAAATACTCAAAAGAGACAAAAAAATGATGTAGAAACACGTATACTGAGAATAATACGATATGAAGTGATTAAGGATGAACTTAAGATTAAATACTGGTGTATTATGTAGGATGAAGAAGAACACTCAGAGATGGTTGGGGCATGAAGAACAGTACCTGAAGAAAAAAACTGACAAAGTAGATATATTTAACAATGACGAGTAGGTGTATTAGAGGACGATCAAAGGAAGTAGACTGAACTGAGTGAATTATACAATATTTAGAAAGAAGGTAATATTATAAATATAAAAATCGGAGCAGCTGTATTTGGCGTGTGTCGCGATCGCACTATCTGTGTATCTTAACAGGGAAACGGCGTGATGGTATACATGTATCTTACTAACTATCCCTAGTCGAGATGGGAAATGATCCGGGATGCTCCGTAGCTAACAGCATCAGTTCCGCAGGGTGTCTATTCCGCTCCCAGGGCCCGTCGCTCTCCATTGTGCCAGTCTTGTTTACCCGTGACGTGTTAAAGCGTAAACCAATAAAATTACACGGCCAATTATACAAGCCACTGTGCGCCTCGCACATCGATTTGAATATAACATCTATTTTTATATAGGCGAAACCGGTCGTTGATACTACGAGTATTATTTAGACAAAATCTTGATGTAAACTCGAGAAGTCTGATACTGTTTTCAATTATAATTCAATGGTGAGTCTTAATTTCAATGAACTAGATAACATGATCTTCGTTATTGTGGTCAGGTTAATTAGTGTTATCATCAATTTCGTTGTTTTATTAAAAACATGACATAACGGTTTTTTCTAAAATGTACGAATTTCCATTGAAACAATTATAGTAGTTCCATTTATTGTGGGTATTGTATATTGCCAAAAGCATTTAACTCAAATAAAATATACGTTGATATATGTTAACGATCTGTTTTATCACATCGAAATATTAAAACTAAGATGGTACTCACTCGAAAGATTTGTTTTACGTTACACTAACATGGTTCACAAAAGGGGATAAGTGCCAACATAGATGCATGGGTGTAAAACGTGGACGTGGAAAATTAATGAAAGAAATCGAGTAAATGCAGCGGAAATGCGTCCACTGAGAAGAATATGTGGTGTGTTGATGTATGACAGAAAAAAAAAGTAATTATTAAGGGTGAATGTGAGCTAAAAACTAATGTGTTAAGTAGGGTAAAAATGAAAATAAGTAAGAGAAACAAACAGACCTGCACGAGAAGTTGTATGGATGTGAAAAGGCGAGAGAATTATGTCGTGATTCGAAAGTTTTGCACTTTATCCTCTGCATATCCTAAAAGGGAAATGGCATGATAGATTATTTTTAAAACATACCACAAATAATATTTTTAACCAAATGAAGTGCAGAAGAAAAACAATATATACCACAGTCTGAAAATCAAATAATGATTTCGAAATCCTTTTTATATGAGTAATGTTTCCACAAATGTGTAGTGTTCAGGTTTGTATATAAACTGTTTTCAAGTCAAGGGTGTGGGCTAAAAACATCTGGTGTCCTCGCGGCTGGGCTCACCCTATATTGGTGGGGTATATTTCGGCCGGGGGGATGTTATGAGATGAGCCCAGACCTTTTGATAGTTTCTCTTTTAAATATATTTTATGCTATTAATCTTGAGATATACGAGTCTATGATTTTGGAATGTACAATATAATATTTAAATATGCACATACTATGTTGCTATCAATAAACCTATATTTATTTATTTATAAATCTTCAAAAATTCTGTTTCCTCCTGTTTTCGCTATATTATGTTGGAAGCGGTAATTTTTAATACCAAAATTGGTGAGGAGACCCAGTTGGATAAACATTAATAATTTTATTTTTTATTTCAGTAATACGGGACCAAAATAATTGCAGGTTTTATTTTTTTTCTGTCATTCATTATTTTTTCTTAATTTATATGTACAAGGGTATGGGCTGAAAACCATCTGATATCCTAGTGGCCGGGCTCCCCCTATATTGGTAGGGTATATCTCGGCCGGGGAATGTTATGAGATGATCCCAGACCTTTTAATAGCTTCGCTTTCAAATGTATTTATTGCTATTTATCTTGAGATATATGTGCGATTTTGGAATATATTATATTTATGTATTAGCTGTACGCGGCCACGCGTAGCTGTGGCTCAGTCTGGTTAAATGGAAAGAAAGAAAAGAGAAAGCACACGTTTCTAATATGTTTAATTTCACGATGCTTGTGGGTATACAATATTTTTGACCTCTTTCAGCCACTCTCAGCCTGTCGCGTTCATTCTCTTGAGAACGAAGCAGATCTGAAGCTGCAGAACGCGATCGACATGGTCGCAACCGTACATCCTCAAGTCTGGCTGCACGTCGTTCTGCTGCGTCCTCGGCACGTATTTGAGCCATTCTTTGTCTGTTTCGCTCTTTCGCTGATGCCCGTTCTTCCTCAGTTTGATTTGCAATTACTCGTCGCACTGCTTCCGCTCCGCGAATACGACGACCTAAGTTTTATCTTCTGCGAGGCATTATTTTGATGAACTAAAGCAGACCGATTGCACTGAAAAAGAAGAAAGAAAGTTATAACAAAAACACATAAAATTGCGAAACATTAAAAAAGGAGAAAACACGAACTAAAAAACAAAAAAAATAACGTGTCGCCACAAAGTAGAGTATTTCAGGCAAGCATTTATTTCGTCCGCCGGTGTCGATCGAGGAATTACAGGTAATGTTTGCCTGAAATCTCCTGCAAGCAATATTAATGGTCTGATGGTTCCACGCAAATCTCGCAATGATCGATCAAGAGCTTCGAGCAATTTTTTGTGTGCCATTGTGCATTCATCCCAAACAATAAGTTTGCATTTCTGCAATACTTTTCCCATGCCGGATGCTTTGGAAACGTTGCACGTAGGAGTTTCAATGAATCGCATGTTCAATGGCAATTTCAAAGCGAAACGAGCAGTTCTTCCACCTGGTAGCAATGTCGCAGCTATTCCGGACGACGCAAGAGCTAGAGCTACCTCATTTTGGGATCGAATTGCTGCCAGAATCAATCTAATTAGGAACGTTTTACCAGTTTCTCCTGGCGCATCTAAGAAGAAGATTTCTCCAACCCCGTTATTGACAGTTTGCAATATTTGATTGTAAATGTCTTTTTGCTCCAGCGTTAGCTTTGGTATATTTGATTGCACATACGACAAAATATCACCCGTGTTGTAATTTTGTTCACGACGCAATTCTACACCGAACGAAGCAGCAGCATATTCATTCGGTGATGGCATTCCCAATTGATTGAGAACTTTGTTCGCGATTTCTAAGCACAAATCTTCAATCGTTATCAACGCTTCGTTGTAGATTTTTGCTGAGAAATCCATGTTCATATTTGAATATTCCTCGCGTATTCGACGGAAAATATCTTCAGCTATGTGCGATTTATATTTCTCCCATCTCTGTTGGACATGTAGGAGAGCAGGCGGTCAATATGATTGCAAACAATGCACGAATTTGATTTGGATGTGCGTGTTGCACGCGTCATTAATGCATACATCCCAGTGTCGGTCGTTCTCCAATAAATTCATAGCTTGACATGCACTGCGGACAGTGGCATGTGCAACGCCGTTGACAATTCTCAATTGCTGGAAAGACGTTGGATCGGGCACATTTACCAACAGCATGCGAAGAAAGAAGCATTCATCTTGATCGGGATGCACGGTGTACAGTCTGCCTATCGTAGTTTCTTTGAATATGCCAGGTTGTCCGTCGATTCGCTCTCCTCGTTTGCGTCGTTCAAATGATTTTCTACTCGCATTCCATGTGTAATACGTAGGCACTTCCGAATACAGCAGTGTTTTCGCAAACGCGTCATTTTGACATCACGTGAAGAAAGCAGTTAACGTTGTAGCCGGTGGACTCAGGGCTATTTGTTGCACATTTGTAGCTGTGAAATAAACGCGTTGTCCATTTTCTAGATGTACTGCTAAGTGAACAACAGCTGGACTTCGTTCATGTATGGGAAATGAAAGAATTCGCCATACAGCTTCATTGCTGCTTATGTATCTTCCAGCCTTATACTGTGCGATTTCATCGATATGTCACCGTTTCGCATTTGTATGGTTGCTAATTTCCCGCCATCTTCTGTTGATCTTCTTCTGTATAAAGAATATCCATCGTTTCCTGAAATTGTGTTGGATACTAATGCTCGAGGATATCGCTTAGATCATTTTCCGTCTATCATGCATGGTGAATTTGGATTCAGTGTACCGCAAGGTCCATGTATCATATTTTTCGTCACAACTTCATGCAAATCCTTATCGACGTCGGCATCGGGTATGTCAGTGCATATTACATTGTCGATTTCGTTTGAAATGATTTTGTTATAGAGCCAGATTAATATATGTTCATGTGGCAATCCTCTCTTTTGCTATTCCACTGAGTACATCCAGCAGCGCACAGACCCAAACACTTCATGTTTTACCATGAAATCCATCAGCGATTTCAGCTTCTGTCTGAAAACACGTGCTGTGATGTCATGCCTATCCACCGGCGATTGCCCAGGAAGTAAGAGCTGTTGTATATCGTCCCAAGCTGGATTGCATGTGAATGTAGTGAATAGATCTGGACACCCAACATACGCAATTGCATCTTGAGCGTACTCATGCATATTATGTGGACTGCCTGTATATGAAGATGGCAAATCGTTAGTCTTCCAACGTTAGTTGTATTACCGTCATTTACAACTACATCTCGCAAATGAACGTATTCTTCAGAGCGAAGCTTGGTCTGATTCAAACGGATGAATATCAAACGTTCTGTTTCGATTTTTGCATACATATCTACGATGTATTGGTGAAACAATTGACGGCATTTCAAAATGTGATTGTCTTCATTCTCTCAAATCATTAATCGGTATGAATAATAGTTCACTGCGTTTTGAACGAACTAAAAAGCAAATACACGAACTAAAATAAAAAACAAAAGAAAATATCAACGAAATATTTCACTTCAAATGCAGATCAATCGGCACAGGTCAATTTTAACGCATTTCACGATATAATTTGAATTCAAATGAAAATCAATCGACACAGCTCAATTTCACCACTAATTGCACTGAAAAATAAGAAAAACAGTTAAAAAAAACGAAATGAAAGACAAAAGAAAAAAATAAAATCAAGAAATGAACGCTATTTCTTATAAACGACACAGACACAGATTCACACAAAATGGCGCTAATATAAAATTGTATTTAGTATAGCGTGTGTTGCTTTTACGTCTAACAGATGGCGCTATTTTTCAACACGCGTGTATTTGAATGCAACGAAATCAAAATGAAAATAAATCGAAATCTATATTGCGTGTGTTGCCGTTACGTTCAACAGAGGGCGCTCCCATTATATCGTCTGTTTTATATACTTTTTTATACACAACTGTATATAAAAAAGTATATATACATATGCGCGTATTCGAATGTAACCTTTTGTCAAAATTTCAAAGCAATCGGTAAAGAGCTTTCGGAGATTTAAGATTTTTAACATACGAACATTTACATTTTTATTTATATAGATGTACAATACATACTATGTTGCTATCAATAAACCTATACTTATTTATTTATTTAATGATTGTGTAAAAAGTAACAATGTATGAAAATACAAAAAGTTACCAAAAGAAAGGAATCATATATATGTGTAATATTATTTTTGTGGAAAAACAAAAAATATGGATTTTAGTTTTCTTGTTGTAAAATATAAAACCGAGTTTAAACGTTTTAAAACATTGTTTTCAAAACGGGCGCAAACGCCGCCCTTCTCTGATATCCAACTCAACGATGATGAGTGTTGATCTAGTTCGTAGTTCGTAGTTTTGTAAATTGTATGATTTTTAGTAAATTGTTAGTTAGTACTTAGAGTCATGGAAGATAATTTATACTCGTAAGTTGATTCTGTAGTGAAATATGTTATATTTTGTTCATTAGTTTTGGATACAGAAAATTGGTCCATAAAAAATGGCGTCAGTTATATTGCGTAAATTTGCAGTGTACGAGTATGTCACGAGTATTTCAAAACTTGACAAATTTCATTTTAATAATTAAATATACTAAACGAAGAAACATTGATAACTTATTTTTTCTGATCTTTCAGAATCGGGTCCATGGGCAAGACCCATTCAGTGGTTGATAGCAGAAACAAGACATACTCGTATTATATGACAATATTGCAATAAATAATTTATCATCGTATAGAATATATATACCTAGTATAAAAACTGACATTTTGTTTTCAATTAAGTTGACGTTGGGTCGTAAGCTACCAAATATTCACTAATGTAATGTAATGATTGAGTGACAGCGATTGAGATCAATCCATCTGGTGGGTGCTCGTCCACGCAGCCTGGCACCCTCCACAGCGCTTGCAATCACCACTCTTAAAGAGTAAGAAATACCCTGTAAAATATTCGAACATAATTATTGATTTAAAACATTTTGACAAATATAGTAAAACTAAAGACTTTTTATGGAAAAAATTCAAGACTCCAAAATGTGGAAAAATATATTTTGTTAAACTCCAGTGCTAAAAAAGAGACGGAATTAATTAAAAGGCGTGGATAAAATATTAGGTATTAACATAAGTTGTGTCCATTTTTTTCCAAATTTGAAAATGATTACCAAAAGTAAAACAAAATGGTCAAGGTTATACGTCATTCCAAATGAAATTTTCTGCTCTACAAGATATTGTGTTTGCTTTTACGTTACATATATTATTTTATTTGATTACAAGCCTTCAAAGTGGAATGTCAAGTAGATGAAAGTGAGCATTTTCGACACCTCCTTCTGTTCGCGTTCAATCAAGGGAATACAGCTGCCAAAGCTGCTCGCGATATTTTCGGTATGTGTACGGTGAAGATGTACGGTGATAAGTGTACGGTGATAAGTGTACGGTGAAGATGCTATGAATGAAAGGACAGCTCGTCGATGGTTTTTGCATTTCACAGACGGTAATTTCGACCTGAAAGACATGGAGCGTTCCGGACGACCAGTATACTTCGATGAGAACCGCTTAAACCATATTATTCATGAAGATTTCCTTCAAACATTTTTCATCGCCATTTTCAAACCATTTTTCATCCCCATTAATAATGCAGTAAAGGAACCTTTGCTTTTGGCCATGTGTAACTCGTTGACGCGCGAGCAAACCAGCAGAAATTGTCGAACGTTGATTTTTGTTGTTTTCACTCAAAACATGTGGAACCCAAGCGCCGAACTTCTGCACTCTTCCCATTGATTTAAGATGGCGGTATACAGTCATGTGACTACAATTCATCTGCTCAGCCAATTCGACGGTGGTTTGAAGGGAATCTTCATGAATAATATGGTTTAAGCCGTCCTCATCGAAGCCCACTGGAGGTGTCGAAAATGCTCACTTTCGTCTACTTGACATTCCATTTTGAAGGCTTGTAATCAAATAAAATAATATATGTAACGTAAAAGCAAACACAATATCTTATGGAGCAGAAAATAACCTCACCTTACCTTTACCATTTTGTTTTACTTTTGGTGCTCATTTTTAAATTGAAAAAAAAACGGACATAACTTATGTTAACACCCAATACATCAAAATTTAGGATAGTGAGGTTTTTTCAAATCTTTAATATTAAAATCACCATTCAATATTGAATCGCAAGCTAAATTACAGGTGACTGCTCATTTTGAAACAGTTAAACAATTAAAACGCTTAAATATTACAAATAAAGACGCCAAATAAAAAAAATGTAAAAGCAATAAAAAATCCACGGATTGTTAGTATCTGCCAAAGCGTGATATAGAGAAAGCCGCCTCTCCATTTGGTGACAACTTTTGAAAATTTTCCAGCGGTACAGCGCGAGCTACAGCGGCGGGCCCGGGGAGGGGGACATGGAAAGCTTGCAGGCTTATTCAAAAATGATATTTTTAGTAACGATTCCGTACATTGTAGGTGTGAGTACATAAGCCGGGATGCGAATCGGGCCTTGGCTTTGTGGCGGGGGGGCGTGTGCGACAGAAAGAGAGGGAGAGCCTGGCCGCGGCACGATATCTTCGCAGTAAATCAAGCTACGAATAAAATTTATGGTCCAAGATAAAAACGCGCGAGCTTTTCTCTTTTCTGTCCCCCTCCCTCCATCCACAGCCACCCCTCACACCCGCTCATCCCCTGCGCCGCCCCGTGGGGCTGATGCTTTTAAATGGAGGCAAAACCAGGAAAATATTTTGAAATTTTCTACATTACTTGCACACAATGTTACTTTGACGCCGCACCGCGCTCAGTCAGGGCGTCGCGGGTCCCACCTTCGCACCGTCTATTGTCATGGAGATTTTCTATGCTCTAATATTTATTAGCTTCAAAATGTATAAAAAAATATTTTATACAATGTTTTGCACAAGAACCTGCGCCTTCAACAAATGCTGTAAAAGAATAACAAAATAATCAGAACGTGAGGTGGTTTTTTTCTTTGTTTTTTTTAAACATTTTCTGATTCATCGAGACTGCTGGAACGTGAATATTTTCTCAATCGAATTAGGTGATAGAAAATATAAGCTCATTTTTATTCAGTTTGACAAGAATCTTAGGTGAGTCATGACTGCCTGTTAATTTGTGGTCACTGATTCCTTATCAATTATGCTATTTCTCAATCTATAATAGATATACGAAAATGTTATAGATATTAATATGTTTTAGTTGAAATAAAAGTATTTTTTTATTCTATATAAAATACATTTTTAAGATATTCCTAAAAATACTTACATCATAAAAAAGCTATAATTCTATATTAGAAACGTAAAGGCGAAATACTTTTTATTATTAATTTTAAATATAAAACCATTTATAAACTCTTGGCATCTCTCTGAATTAACTTTTCCCCATGCTTTTTTTAAAATTTTAACAGTCATTTCCATTTTGAATTTCAGTAACGCAGATGTAAAAACATACTCATCTTAGATATATAATATTGATTCATACCAATTCTAACCAAATATCTTTTTATGTACTCATTTTTATTTGCTGGCTAATTTGAACAATTTTAAAATGCTTGCTTACCTTTTACATCCAAAAATTAAGTAAATTAATATTCACGCAAAAATTTTGTATTCGAAAAATATCAGATAAAATGTGAGATTCGTGACTAAAATTTAAAAGAAAATATTAAATGGACGTTAAAATTCATAAAGCACTCAACCCAAATTTTACCTGCACTAAAATAATTGAGGAAACTTCACGCCGCTTTATATGAGATTGTATTGAACAATTTATATGAGCTTGTATTGAACAATTTTTGAAGACTAATTTTAAATGACTATTTTGGCTAGTACGGAATTTGGGGTATGCTTATTAGATTTAAAAAATAAGCTATAAATGTGTTTTGTGGGTTTGTTCCATTTTCTATATATATATACGAGCACGTCTCAGTAAACGATGCTTGCTATTTAGATGGGGTTTATACAATAGTTAATGACCTCCGTGACCTAGTTGCTAACACGTCTGTCTTCCGACTCGGGGGCTGCGGATTCGATTTCCGTTGTAACCCAGATTTTTAAAAAAGTGTTCCAGTCCTACCTTTGCATATTTATGACTAGTCGGAAGAGATTGCCACATGGTAATAAACCCACCAGGTTGTACTGTATACAAAGAAAGTGTAATAAAATAATACAATAGTTGTAGATTAAACATAACTCGGTAATTCGGCCATCCCTTAAAATACTCCCTATAATATCAATTTCATGGCAAGGTATCGTTTTCGTTGGGGCTGCAAATCCAGCGTAGTAATAAACAGCTCGCGCCAATCATTCAATCCGTTCCGAACAATTAAAATAGCCCATCCGCGCTCTCCTCAGCACGGCGGACGGGGCGAGAAGCTCGAACTCGGGACATTCATGTCACATTATTCATTTTTATTATGGGAAACTGTTTTCCGAAATTAACTTCAGACGATAAAATAGTTAACAAAGCGTGTGATGCAAAATATTTTTAAATTTTCCACTTCGATTTTATAAAACAGTCTGTGTTACAAAATGCGAATATGTAAAATGGCTCTCACATTGATTGGGTTTTTTAAAATTATTTTTTAGAGTTTAATTTAATCAAAATATTTTTTTGTAATGGATCATTTATGTTACATATTATTTGTGTTATTTACGAGACTTGTTATTCTAAGCATTATTGATAGGCTGCATGAATTTTGTTAACGTCATATGTTCATCAAAAATTAATATACAAATCACACTACATTAATTTTAAAATATTTTTATGATAGGTAGGTATTTCCTTATTTAGAATAAATATAGATAACTTTCTTATTTGTTAATCATATCCCAGTACATTACACCAGGAAAACAGGCGGAAACATAAGAGTAGCTATAAAACGTTTCCACCCAAGTCGGCTAATACTATATGTTAATAAAATAAACGTTTATTAAGGATTAGTTCATAAATAACCATTTTACAGATGTATTGCATTCTAACATCAATATATTATTGTATTGTATTGTATTGTATTACACTGCCTTCGCATACAGTACAACTTGACGGGCTTATTGCCATATGTCAGGGATCGGCAACTTTCCTCTCGCGGACCAACAACATTGCCACATTCATCTGGAAAATCAATAAAAGTAAGACTACTTACCAGTAACGAGTTGCTATAAATATCACATTCGAAATCGAACAGAATTATTTTCATGACACCGCTGACTGAATAGATATGATGTTTCACTTGAGGACTGTGGGACTGGAAGGTTGCTGACCCCTACCATTTGACAAACTATTTATCTACTGCATGTGTCCTAGTTGAAACCATTTTCGGCTTTGTGTTTGGTCTGAAACCGCCTTTCGGGTAGCTCATAAACTTTTTTCGTGTAACTCCTTTTTCTGGACACATCATGACTTACATGCTCCTCTATAGTTGTTTCTCCTCCAGTTAAATGCTTCTCCGACAGCCTCAGCACGTGACCTAGACATGGCAATTATTATATTACGAGTATATTATATAGGAAATGAATATACAGCGCTTAAAGCGGAGTTCCTGTGATTGTGGATTGTTATAAATTCAGGAGCCATAATTAAACCTAATTTACGGAGCCCATATTGACGACATTCCGAAAAATGTCCTATTAAGGTACTTTTATTAAATAAGAGTAATAATTCTAGGGTTCTATAAAAACATCTAAACAAACATTTGATTTGAGTAACGTATATCGAATTGAATTAAAAATGTATGTGATATGTAGGTGGACGATTCTTATTAATTCTATAAATTGTTTCGCAAGGAAATGTAAATAGCACATGTAAAATCTCTGAAAAAGTAAGTACGCACAATAACACTACTCGTAAGTAACTTGAAATACGCCTAAATATCGATACAGTTCAAGCAAAAGGGCGTTACCACAGACGTGCAAGTTTGACAAAAGCGACAAAAGAATATAATTGATTGCGAAAATTTGAATACACAATTTGTCTATACTATCAACCCATCGATTCAAATGAGTATTTGACACTGATGTATGTTTTCATAAACTAATATATATTTTAGTGCTTAAATTTGATTTTTTGCCCTTTCTGTCAAATACGTAAATTAATGGACGCCAGTTTGCCGGAAACGTGTCGATATAATACTTTTTCGATTTATATAATTAATTTGTAGCTATTAAAATAAATGATAACTTAACATTGAAACTATGTTTACCTATCACTCATTTAATAGTTGAATGAAAAAAATAATCTAAATGAACTATTGTAGTTTTAATAAAGCATAGATTTCAACGAATGTCGCCGAATCTCACCGATGAGATAGATATGTGTAATGTGAACTGCTTCGAGAAGTGATGAATAGTACATATTGATGGTTTAACAAACTAATATTAGTATCAATTTATCAAAATATAGGATAAAAGTGATACCATTTTACACTAGTAAATTAATCGAGTTACATCTGATCATGACGAAGTTTTAATTTAGATGGTTTCATAAGGTAAAACTTTTAACAAGGAACTTTTTTAATTTTTTAATGTTTTAGGAATATTTTTATGTCCTAAAATAGTTTTTCACATTTTCAAAAACAAAGAATTTTATTACTAACTGATTTGGAGAGTTTTCTTCTTAACAAGTGTCAAGAAGGAAACTCTCCAAAGCATGCGAATAATGCTTCGACCCAATGCTCGGTGGTCGATGGCATTAACTATATTATCCCGACTGTCCACAGTCAATACAGGCGATGACATTTCTATAAAATTTATTTGTCTTATCATTGACGCAATCATTTCAACTGTAACACTCAGTGTCATTTTTCCGATCTATGAGTAAATTATAAATACCATTCTCAAAATTAGTATCACCCGTAACTTATAAGGATTCCGGCCCATATAAATTTTTACCACTCTCACTATACGCAATTCAATCACTTTAAATCAGGATTTCGAAATGTATGATATACTCGTATATTACCACATACTTTTCACGATAACGGGTGATGTGAGATGGGTATTGCATTCCAAACATTTGACAATATTTTGTCTCCTTGATTTGAGTATTGCATTAAATACTGCGGATATACTTTTACAACGTACATGTTCTTTGAATTTTTCGGAAGTTATTTTAAGGGAAGACATCAGTTTTGCTCCAAGAGCAAGCTTCTGAATGGATTGAACTCTTTGCAGGTGTTTTGCAGGGTGGTTTATGTAGATGATTTGAAAGTATACACAGTTCGACCCGCAATGCTTTTAAACGGCACTTGTCACTTTAAATATTCATTTCTTAATAGACCAATGCGTATAGCTTACTCATCAATTCCACGAAATCTCAAGCGATCCTCATCAGCAGCCTTCAACTTTTTTCTCCTATAATATTTGACGAGTCCAAACTTAATTAAGCCAAAAGGTGAAACATTTATATATCACATTGAATAACACTTTTTTATGGCGAGATCAAATAAACGAGGTAATGGTAATATGCAGGATATTTTTTAGCCTTTATTTTTTAAGGTGTTGTAGAAGTATTTATTTTCTGAAGGTGTTGTAGAAGTATTTATTTTCTGAAGGTGTTGTATAAGTACTTATTATCTGAAGGTGTTGTAGAAGTATTTATTTTCTGAAGGTGTTGTAGAAGTATTTATTTTCTGAAGGTGCTGTAGAAGTATTTATTATCTGAAGGTGTTGTAGAAGTATTTATTTTCTGAAGGTGTTGTGGAAGTATTTATTTTCTGAAGGTGTTGTAGAAGTATTTATTATCTGATGGTGTTGTAGAAGTATTTATTTTCTGAAGGTGTTGTAGAATATTTATTTTCTGAAGGTGCTGTAGAAGTATTTATTATCTGAAGGTGTTGTAGAAGTATTTATTTTCTGAAGGTGTTGTAGAAGTATTTATTTTCTGAAGGTGTTGTAGAAGTATTTATTTACCAGCTGTAACCAAAGTTTTGTACATGCAGTCTATGTTGTTTTTAATTTTTGATTATGCGAATATATGTTATCTTAATGTTACTGAAGAGCAACTTTACAAACTTCGACGACTTCAAAATGTCTATTTGGAAGACATATTCAATCTTAGAAAATATGAACGCATAATATAATATCGTTAAAAAAACAAAATTGGTCCCGTTGGCCCTACAGTCTCACCGGATTTGTTTAGCGTTTCTTCAATTCTGGACTTAACCTCCACTCGAGCATAACATACGAGTACATTGCTTCTTGCTTCTTGCTTCTTGACAGCTCATCGTTCTTCTTTCTTTGCATCGTATTTTATGGTCCATGCTATTAGGCACTAGAACCAACTATCAGTTGCAGTAAAACTCGTTTCAGAAATTGATTTGAAAAAGATTCTACCTCTCTTCAATCTTTTCCTATTCCTCATCTTATTTTTCTTTCCTTATCCCTTCCCTCTCCAACTATGATATTAAAAAATAATATTTGGTAGGTTTCCTTTTATTTCTTTAATTCTCTACTTTTGATTAGTAATTTTAGTACGTTCAGACTTTTTTTAAATGTTTTTTTTCTGTTGGCGTGGAACCTAAAAAAAGTTTAATCCTGTCACCCACCAATTGGCACAATATGTGCAACTTCTGTCTGGTTATTGGAACAGATTACCGTAGGGCAAAAACCCGTTGATTTTACTTTTGAGTAATGAAGTGCCAAATAAATAAAATGAATGTCGATTGATAAAATTATATTTCAAATTTAGTGTGAAACGAGGTCAAAAAAATTAGGAAGTAATAGTATATCAGTTGGTGATTCATGTTCAATAATATGATAAAAAGAAAATTAGGAAGTAATAGTATATCAGTTGGTGATTCATGTTCAATAATATGATAAAAAGAAAATTAGGAAGTAATAGTATATCAGTTGGTGATTCATGTTCAATAATATGATAAAAAGAAAATTAGGAAGTAATACTATATCAGTTGGTGATTCATGTTCAATAATATGATAAAAAGAAAAATACGAAGTAATAGTATATCAGTTGGTGATTCATGTTCAATAATATGATAAAAAGAAAATTAGGAAGTAATAGTATATCAGTTGGTGATTTATGTTCAATAATATGATAAAAAAAATATGAAGTAATAGTATATCAGTTGGTGATTCATGTTCAATAATATGATAAAAAGAAAAATATGAAGTAATAGTATATCAGTTGGTGATTCATGTTCAATAATATGATAAAAAGAAAAATATGAAGTAATAGTATATCAGTTGGTGATTCATGTTCAATAATATGATAAAAAGAAAAATATGAAGTAATAGTATATCAGTTGGTGATTCATGTTCAATAATATGATAAAACGAAAAATAAGTGATTTAAAAATGGAAAATACTGAAATTAAATTAATTACTTTTTAATAACAGTATTTAAAATAAAGATCCTCGAATCTCACAGTTCAACTCTGATTAAATTACATACAATTTCTGAGAAACGTTAAAAAACTATTTGTATTTTATATAATGCTAACCACTAATAAAACCGCCTATTTCTTTAGACGTAAATATTTTGACAGTAATGTTATTGTAATGTAGAAATAGGTCGCCGAAATGGAACAAAGAGGTTACGTTCTCGTATCTACTTTACATACGTATTTGAAAGATAAAGTCGTAATTTGCGGATTCAGTATTTGTAAAAGTTACGACAAAAATACTTTGTGCGACAATTATTTTATGGGAACTTCTTTTCCTATCAGGACGACCTTCCAAGTAGTTTTTGTGAAACAATATTCCTTATTTTGTCTTCGATTTTTTTTCTGTGAGTAATTTCCCTGTAATACTTTTATTTTTCGTAATACAAATGGGTGTATATATGCATAAAGGGTCCAACCCAAAAAATATATTTTTTGCTTTATTTAAAATTTCGAAAGAGCAAACATACTTCGAGAAAATAAAAAAAAAAAGTTAAAAATGAGATTTGATATATTTTGCATTTAATATATACTTATATTATTCAATTCGAATTTAGATCAACGTTCTTTAGTATGCATTTATGTTTACTCTCTTAAAAAAATCCTACATGTTTATTCTGATATTCTGTAAGATTTCTTTGCAATTACTGGTTTGTACATGTGTGATTTTTCACATACCTTACATACATACAATTATTTCCTTCTTATGTCCTGTATGATTCCATTACAACTGATAATTTCTACTGTCAGTTTTCACATTTAATTGTTTTCATTGTATGTCTTGTTAGATTCGATTGCAATTGATGTATTGGGTGTTAAAATAAGTTGTGTCCGTTTTTTTCCAATTTCAAAATGAGCACCAAAAGTAAAACAAAATGATAGAGGTTATACGTCATTCGAAAGAAAATTTTCGCTCTACAAGATATTGTGTTTGCTTTTACTTTACATATATTATTTTATTTGATTACAAGCCTTCAAAATGGAATGTTAAGTAGACGAAAGTGAGCATTTTCGACACCTCCTTCTGTTCGCGTTCAATCGAGGGAATAAAGCTGCTCGCGATATTTGCGAAGTGTACGGTGAAGATGCTATGAATTAAAAGACAGCTCATCGATGGTTTTTTCGTTTCAAAGACGGTAATTTCGACCTAAAAGACATGGAGCGTTACGGACGACCAGTGGACTTCGATGAGGACCGCTTAAACCATATTATTCATGAAGATCCCCTTCAAACCACCGTCGAATTGGCTGAGCAGATGAATTGTAGTCACATGACTGTATACCGCCATCTTAAATCAATGGGAAGAGTGCAGAAGTTCGGCGCTTGGGTTCCACATGTTTTGAGTGAAAACAACAAAAATCAACGTTCGACAATTTCTGCTGGTTTGCTCGCGCGTCATCGAGCTATGCATGGCCACAAGCAAAGGTTCCTTTACCGCATCATAACTGGTGATGAAAAATGGTTTGAAAATGGTGATGAAAAATGTTTGAAGGGGATCTTCATGAATAATATGGTTTAAACGGTCCTCATCGAAGTCCACTGGTCGTCCGTAACGCTCCATGTCTTTCAGGTCGAAATTACCGTCTTTGAAACGAAAAAACCATCGACGAGCTGTCCTTTCATTCATAGCATCTTCACCGACACTTCGCAAATATCGCGAGCAGCTTTATTCCCTCGATTGAACGCGAACAGAAGGAGGTATCGAAAATGCTCACTTTTGTCTACTTGACATTCCATTTTGAAGGCTTGTAATCAAATAAAATAATATATGTAATGTAAAAGCAAACACAATATCTTATAGAGCAGAAAATTTTCTTTCGAATGACGTATAACCTTTACCATTTTGTTTTACTTTTGGTGCTCATTTTTAAATTGGAAATAAACGAACACAACTTATGTTAACACCTAATATGATTTTTCATGTATTGCACATATGTATGATTTTTGTATATGTATGATTTTTCATGGATGTATTGCACAATTGTTTGTTTCCTTATGCCCGGTAAGCTTACATTGCAGTAGATAGTTTGTGTGCTTTTTCACATACAATTGTTTTCTTCTTTTGTCTTATAAGATTCCATTGAGACTGTTGCATGTGTCATCTTATTCAGTTTGGATCTATCTATTGTATATATTCTGTTTTTCTTAATTTTTCCTATTACATCTTTCGTTTAGGAATTATTGATTTATGTTCTGAAAGATAACATTTTTTTTATTTCAAGTCCCGGGAGATTCTATTAAATTGAATAATTTGTCATATGCGATAATGTTAAATTAAGATAAAAAAGACAACATTTTTATTTCGTATTACTTGTAATATTTAAATATTTTTTTTTGTAGAGTGCGTGTATGGGGCATCAGTTTTTGACCTGTTTCGAAAAGCAACTGAGTTTGAAATATTAATTGAGAAAGTAATTTTATTAACTCCAGTTAATCTATGTATGTAACGTTTGCTTAGATGTTGAGCTAGGATAACATTAAAACACAAGGAATTTTCAAAATATAAGCTTCAAAGAATTAACATATCTTGGATCAATAAAATCAGTAAGTGCACAATGAACGTTGGCTAGGAGAAGAGAGGAGATGAGGTATGTTCACAGAAAAAATCTAATTCTGTCGAGTACCGCTTTTTATTTTGCTTTTTGATAAGTTTTCAAGATTGATGGGGATAAAAATTCCTTTTTTTATAGTTGTTTAGTAAGCAAAACGTTTTTTCATCAAATAACTATAGAAAAAATCTAGACCTTTTTATTGGTTTATTTATCAAATAATTAATATCCTGTTGGATTTTTGGGAATGTCCAATTGGTGATGTGAAACGCAGACTTTATTTGGTAATCCAGTCGTATTCAGTAAACAAAAAGAGTCAACACCAAGGAAACGATGAATAAAGTATCCGTTATTTGAAGATCCACAAAACCTCTGCGCGAAGCAGTGTTCACACTTATTGAATCAAATATTCGGCATACCTATTTGAAATGGAATTCAGTTGGTATTTCCCATACAACACCGTGGCTTTGTAGAAAATCTTCCTTGTCGCATTTTCAGACTAGTCAGATAACTCGGTATATTATTTTATATTTAAGCATATTATTGTATTATATTGCATTTTTTTGTGTACCTATACAGTACCATCTGTCGGGCTTGTTGCCATTTGTCAATCTCTTCCAACTAATCAGAATTAAGTTAAAGAGGTTTAGCGTTATAAACATGTAATGGCTACCTTTGGGGCCTAGTTGGTAGAACGCTAGGACTTTCGGGTTCGATTAACATTTTGTTTCTCTAAGTAAATCATTTAATAAAATCACAGTATGCTATATTCCACATAAAATGTTTATCAGTTGTTATCTAATACTTATAATTTATACTTAATAATAATTTATGTTCAGGATAGTTAAACGTTTTAATACAAACATTCTTAAATTTGACAATTTTTTTGACATTTCTTATTATAAAGGCAACATAGTAAAGGGTCTTAGAAATAGCCACTTTAGCATATTTTTCCGATAAAAATCTCCGTCATCTTAACTCGCTTGTTTCAATACCATAGTTACTTTAAAACATTGTACGGCACCGGTACAAAGAACTGTAACATAGGTGGATGGGATGGCTGCCGCGCAATGCTCGGAGAATTCGGGTCACGTTCAGAGGCGTAGATCGGTAAAAAGGTAGCAGGGTAAAGAGATTCCTCTTAGGCAGGTACTAGATGATCGCAAGTAAAACACAGTAAGCAGAGTGAACTGAGAAGTGATTTTATTTGTCCAAGTTAATGATTTTCTCGGAGTGTCGGTCCGATTGTCGGACACCTTACTCCTTCATCGGTTTTGTATGAACGGACTTTGGGTATTAAATTTGGGTTGTTTGGTGGGGGTGTTGGAAAATTTTTTGTATAGAGAGGAGGGATAGAGTTTGGTACATACATTAAGGTTATAGATACATATAGGTTACATAATAATATACTTATATTTGTATATGTCACGAGCGTTGATAAATATGAATACAAAGAAAGAAAGGATAGTGATGTATACATAGACATAGATATTTCAATAATTATAAATATATTACGAAGACGGGGGTGGGGGATAACGCTGTGACTTTAAAATAGTGTACATATATAAATAAGGAGGTAAGATAGATACCTTATGAAGCGCGGGTATGTGCACTGGACACTATTCGGCGCCTACCGTTCCGAATAGGGGGTCGGGGGGTCGTTCGAAGCATTTGTTTGGGCCTGGGGTGGATTAGATTAGCGTTCACGTCGTAGTCCGTGAGTGAGCTGATTAGGGGGTTCGGGTGAGTCGAGAGAGAGCTGTAGAACCTCTCGGCCAGAGAGATCGCGTATTCTCGGATGGTGGGGAGATCTAGGTCTTCGTGAAGCCGTTTGTTGCTGACAAAGTAGGGCGCATCCATAATGATGCGCATTGCCTTGTTTTGCAACACCTGGAGTTTGCGCATATGGGTTTCGGCCGCATGGCCCCAGACCGGGATGGCGTACGTCATCTGAGGACGTATGATGGCCTTGTACAAGTTTAACTTGATACGAGGGGACATCTTACTGTGTCTGCCCAAGAGTGGTGTGAGGGCTTTCAGAGTGCCGTACGCCCTCCCGGTGATGTTGGTGGTGTGCTTTTTCCAGGACAGCTTCGCGTCTAGAGTGACGCCGAGGTATTTCACCTCGTCGCACCACGGAACGCTCTGGCCGAAAAGTCTGAGTGGTCGGATGAAGTCCAGACGTCTTCTAGAAAAACGGACTGCTGCACTCTTGGAAGGGTTTATCTTGACCTTCCAGTTTCTACACCAGCGTTCCAGTCTAGGAATGAAGTTTTGAATGCGAGAGTGGGAATCGCAAGAGTGTTTCGAGGATGAAAGAAAAGCCGTATCGTCCGCGTATTGTGCGGTGATAGATCGACTGGTCTGGAGAGAGGGCATATCGCTGGTGTATATGTTGTAGAGAGTGGGGGAGAGGAGGGCTCCTTGCGGAACCCCCGCTTGTATGGGCCGGTGGGATGAATTTATACCGCTCACCTTGACGGAGAAGGTGCGGTCTCTGAGAAATGATGCTATGATCTGCACGAGGCGGAGAGAGATTCCGGCCTTGTGTAGTTTGAAGAGCAGTCCGTTGTGCCAGACCGTGTCGAAGGCTTTCGCCACGTCCAGCGAGAGGAGGGTGGTTTGATGTTTTCTGTTGTAACCAGTCACTATGTGTTCTACGACGCGAAGAAGTTGATGAGAGGTCGAGTGTCGCGGTTGAAAGCCGTGTTGCGTGTCTGGAATTATGTTAAGCGAGGTTATCTCGCTTGATAGGCGATCGAGGATAAGTCGTTCGAGCACTTTACCTAGGGTAGGCAGTAAGCTGATCGGGCGGTGATTTTCGGGGAGTGTTAATTTTTTACCCGGTTTCGGAAACATTATAACGTCTGCGCATTTGAGAGCGGAAGGGAAAAATCTATGCCTGTAGCAGGCATTAAAGATTGAAGTTATGGCGCAGACGGCTTTTTTCGGGAGTTTCTTCAGGGTGAAGTTGTTTATTGAATCTGGACCGGGAGCTCTCTTATTGTGGAGGTTGTGGATGATCTTGTGGATTTCTTGCGGGGTGAAGAAATCCGAAGTCGGCGGGGGTCGTGAAGCGACAATTTGTTTGACCTTTTTGTCAACCGATGCGGAGAGCGTCGGGTTGTTGAGGTCAGAATTTGGGGTGAAAGTGATGGCGAGCGAGCCGGCAAATATTTCAGCGCGGTCACGCGCCGAGAAAACTGTTCCGTTAGGTCCCTGTAGGGGGGTGGGCCGTTGAGGGGTTGTGCGGAGAGAACGAGTCAGCCTCCACTTTTTGTGTTCCTCGACTTCTAGCGATTCGATAAATTCGCCCCAGCGATCGTTACGATGGCGCTGTAGGTCGAATTTGATCTGTTTCACCAGACGATTGTACAGTGTTTTGTACGTGGGATTGGCGGTCTTTTGCCATAACTTTCTGATCTTGTTCTTCTCCGCGATTTTGACTTTAATATCGACGGGGAGCGGGGGATCCGGCTTTTGGGGAGGTCTCAGTTTTGAGGCTGACTCGAGGGCCGATTTGATGTTGTCGGTGAGATAACTCACCGCTGCATCAATGGCCTCGGCGTCAGGAAGAGAGGTCGGCACCCTGAGATTTGACTCGAGAGTGACCGCGAAATCATCCCAGGAGGTGATATGCCTCCTGAAAGGTAACGGATCCTGGAGAGGGTTGTTGTCGGTGAGTGTTAATAAAACCGGGTAGTGGTCGGACTGCAACTGCTCTAGAACTAGCAAGTCGCTATAAAACGGGATGTCATTTTTGATGATGATGTCTAACACGTCTGCAGAGTCGTTTACTCTTTGGGAGGTTCTTGTTGGAGTGGCGGGGGCGTCCACAAAGTAATTTTTGCGGGAGGAGATCTCGGCTAGTGCGCGGCCTTGGGTGTTTTTGACACGACTGTGCCAAAGCGGATGTTTGGCGTTGAGGTCTCCCGCTACTATAGTGGGAAGATTGTCCGCGAAGAGTGAGTCCAAATCTGACTCGAGAAGCGGTAATAACGGTTGGAGGTACACGGACACGAGCTTGAGAGGACCGTGGTTGAGGGTTTGGACCACAACGCTGGTACTCTCAATGTTGTCCGTGGGGGCGGATGCGGAGAGGCAGTGATCGATGCTCGCCTTTATTATGATAGCTGTGCCGCCTCCTCTGCCTGTGAGGCGGTCATTACGGTAAACATAATAATTTCGGAGAGAGTATCGGTGGCTGGGTTTTAAGAAGGATTCATTAATCATCATCACATCTAGGTTGTGCTCGACGATGAAGTCCTCGATTTCTTGCTTGTTGGTTCTGCAAGTGCCGTTTGCATTCCAGTACGCGACAGTTAGGTGGCAGGGTCTGCTGACTCTAGCCATTGTAGGGGACACACATTGCGAGGGAGTTGAAGACCTCGCGGACCATGTACATGGCCTCGTCGAGGGTCTTCAAAACTGTAGAGATGTCAGCCTGCGACGGATAACGCGGGTTTGGGGGTGTTAGTTGGGGGGCTGGTTGGGAGGAGAGCTGAGGGCGGGCATTTTTTGCGATGCTCGCGTATGAAACCATGGGGGATGCGACTCTCGACACTGGCTTGGCCAGAGGGGGGAAAGTCCTGGGGGCTTCTCTGGCTGGCGGGGGCCCAGAGGGGTGGGTGTGTTTTGCCGTTCTGCTCATGGGGTGAGAGGGACAGCTTCTGTAGTTGGCCGGGTGGGGGCCGCCGCAATTTGCGCATTTTGCGGGGATGTCAGCCGGCTTTTTACAGTCGGCTGTTCTGTGGTTTCGTGCGCATTTAACGCATACGGGAGGGGCGTGACAGCTACCAGCGCTGTGGAAGAATTTTTGACAGCGATGGCACTGTCCTGTTGGGGAGGTTTTGCGCAGCTCCTCCACAGAGATCTTCATGTCGAAGATGCTGTGGAGGTCGTTGTATATGCGACGTCCATTTTGGGATTTGGTCAACTTAACGATGACCAACGGTAGGGATTTCCTCTTCCGGTCCTTCATCCTGAAGACGTTCAGGACCGGATAGTCGAGGGATTTAAGTTCCTCAATGACTTCCTCGACTCCGAAGGAGGTGTGGACGCCGCGTAGGACCACGAGGAGGGGTCTCTCGCTGTCCAGCTGGTAAGTGTAGTAGGGGACCTGGAGACGGCTGGTTTCCTTTGCCAGCAGACGGTATGCGTCTACAGACTTCGTCTGTATACGGAGGTCACCATTGCTCATTGCCTTCGAAGTGAAGGGCATGTTGGCATCATGGAGCATTTTCCTTAGCTCCGCGTATTTTTCCGCATCCCGCAGAATAATCGGCGGGATGCGTTCCGACTTGATCGGGAGCGGAGCTGTTTGGGAGGGAGCCGGTTTGGCTGGAGGTGCTGAGCCCGGCGGGCTTGGAAGCCTCTGCTTTTTGGCAGAGGTCATTTTTGGTGGAGCTGATAGCTCTTTCGGAGGGCTATCAGGTGACCTCTTGCGACGGTTAGATACCGTCTGCCAGTCCATGTCGGAACCATCCGGCTGGACAGGTGAAGAGGGGTGTGGTGCGGGCACGACGGTGAATTTGGGGACAGGGGCGATGGGTACACCGTCCGTGGTTGAGCGTATTTTAATGGCGGGAGGGGCCGACAGTGGTGAGGAGTTGGCGGGTTTCCTCGATGGTATCTTGGGCTGGGCGGGGGGTGTCACTGTTGATGACGTTGGTGGGGTGGAAAGCGGCGAGGTGGCTGTGGTACCGCGTGTGATTTGGACCTCTCCTCGTTTGAGGAGGGCCGAAATATATTTTGCGGCTTGGTAAAATGATTTTTTTGTCGCGTCATCGCGAAGAAGATTTGTTGCCTCTTCGAGAGACATGGGAAGAATAGGGGAGACCGGCGGGTCTTTAGTTGGGAGGACCCGCGAGATTTTTCGCTGGGTTCCTTTCTTTCGAATGCGCCAGTGCACGATGTCCGCGCTGGTAGGCATTTTTTTTAAAAATTTTTTTAGAAGTTTGGGTGAGAGTATATAAAATATAAAACAAATAGTGAGGAGGGTAGGGAAGAGATAAGTCCGTTCACTCACCCGAATGAGGAGACGTCGGTGACGTCGTCGGGCGTGACACTCGAGCACCGGTGATGGCTGGAACTGCGGTGACGGGTGGCCTTCTTCTTCCCTCCTTCTTAGTGATGATGTTGATGTACGTATGGGCTGATAGTGATGGTTGATGGCACTCGATGGCGTAGAGGCTTGAAAAGGAGCGAAAAAGCCCCTGTTATGGTTGCTTCAGAGATGTGGAGGAGACTGATACACGTACACACGTGTTGATACTGATGATGGCAGCTACGGGTAAAAATCTCGCCAGCTAGCGTGCTGACGAGCCAAAACCCCGGCTGGCGTGATGGTGCGATCTCCGGTTGCTTCAAGTTGGTAGGAGCGTCGGAGAGCGGTATCGGGAACGACCGTTCTAGTCGGCTGTGAGCGGCCGAATCAAAGGATTTTATTTGGCTTTTTCGCTTCTTATGTGCGGTCAATCGCTTATCGCAAGCGCCTGTTTTCGCCTTTTTATGCCGTCACAACTCGCGAAATGTCACATTTTTCGTAAGTTGTGCGCCCGCAGAGGTCGGCCGACTTGCGATATACGATATAGTCGATTTGCGATATAGTCTCGCGGTGACCGCGCATAAGTCTCATTTCCGTTGCGGTCGCGACGCAGCACGGACCTCAACAAACATAAATATTCATACAAAATCACATAAAAATACCAAACAAATATCAAAATATTACTAAATATCAAACATTAAGAAACCAAATATATTATGTTTTATGATGACGCATACGTCCGATACAAACATATTTTATGAGCTGCTTAGAAACGAAGCTCGAATAACGGAAAAACTTACTAAACAAATTATCTTCAAAATATACGATCCAATGAGAAAAATATATTAAATTAATATAGTCTGGAACGATTACTATATTTATCTACATGAGGGACTGAGATGAGATGTATGCGCAAAATCAATCTAATTTGGCTGGGTACCGTTTCAGAGTTAAGTTAACTAAACTGTAGTTCCAATTTCAGACCTTTATTAGCTGGTGTTTAAAATAACTACGCAGAGGGCATAAGAGTATCATGAAAAAACGTGTTATTTGTCATTTACACAGTTATGAAGGAGTGCGGTGCGGTGCGGCTGTATAATGTATAATACGAGTCGTAAGATGTGTAGCTGATGTGGTAGGTAGCGTAGAGTACATCTGCTGGAGGCGCCGGGCCGGATCACTGCGTATCTCACTACCTATTTGGACTTTACCACGCCAGACTGTTATTTATGTGACGTCGCATAAATCTCCGTGGCGGGGGCGGGGGCCCCGGGCGCGGGGCGGCCGGGAGCAGCCCTCTGGGGCCGAGGATGGGGCATGGGCCCGGGCCCCCTTGACACTATCTGCAAGGCCGAATCTCGAAACGGGATATTTTCTTTATGCGTCAGACAGTAGGCAGAACCATTTATGGGGGAGGGAATACGATTGCCTGATTTGAGTCAGGTATCACAAACTTTTTCTAGCTTGGCAAAACGTGCAATACACATTGTTATAGCGAATGCCTTTATAATCACAGTAAAATATACATAAAATTATTTTTTTATCAAAACATACACATTTTTGTAAATTTATTAAACTCCGTTTTAATGAATATTTTAGAGAGGAATATATAAATGGCTGAGGGTTGGTTATTAATTTGATTTATTTGTCATGACTATATTTCAGACAACTCTACTACTGACATGTCAAGGTAAAATATCAAGGTGTCGCAGTAACGTTCATTAAATATTCAAAAACAATTATTTGAACTCGGAGATCAAGAGAATGCATATTGTTATGAAATCGTCTGGAATACCACATTTTTGGACATATCGCTAGAAGAGATGAAGACATTTTGGAGAAGCTGGTAGTGACTAGAAGGCTTGATGAGGGGTGGACAAAAGACGGCCTCCAGCAAGGCGTATATACCAATGCATAGAGATGTCTACTTTATCATTGAGTGTGGAACTCACCATGGCTCAGGACAGGAAATATTGGAGGCAAATCATCAGGTTAGTTTCAGGATATCAGAGAACTTTTGAACAGAATATTAGAGAATTGAGCAGCAGGCCTGAAACTTCTGAGTTCAAAACAAATAAAACTACCAGAAACGCTCTAAAAATTGGACGAACATACTCTAATATTTGCTGTCTTCCAAAATAATATCTAACATTCTTTAATCGCTCAACGAAAAAAACTGAAGTTATGAAATATATGAAGTGTATGGAATATTGCATAATTTCTAGCGGGCTTTAATATAAATATAACTTTTTATTAATAGTTATATTTTATAATAAAACCCGCTAGAATATAAAATAGAACTATTTATAATTATTTATTAATATAAAACTATAAAATATAACTAAAAATATAATTATTAATATAAAACGGGCTTTAATATAAAATATAACTATTTACAATGATTTATTAATAAAACAAAGACTCTTCTACACCTCATTCCGGTTACAAGCAATCATGAATACAATACCCATTTTTATTGAGTACTGAAACCAGTTTTTCAGCGACAGATATAGATAAGTAACTATCATCAGAACGCCAATGCAAATACTTCGTTCTCGTCCACACCTTATGTCAGAGAACGGTGGTCTTGGTGGAATACAACCAGGGCTGTGGAGTCGAAAAAAAAAAACACGACTCCGACTCCGACTCCGATTCCTATATTTACCAACAACACGACTCCGACTCCACAACTCCGACTCCACGACTCCGACTCCACAACTCCGACTCCACAACTCCGACTCCACAACTCCGACTCAAAAAAGCTCAATTTTATCAGGTTGTTTCCTACCTTTGCATATAGCCATTTTTTTCATGTTATACGGATAAAAATAAAACAAGATCAAACTTTAATAATTATTTATTAGAATTTATTCTTAAAAACAACATTGCTTCTATTAAATCTGTATTCGTAGAGGCTCTCAAATCAGAATTGAGAATTTTAAGAGCGGAAAATAACCGCTCTACGGATACTTGGGCTGGCGGTAATGCTGTAACGATCAATGCTGAATCTTTTACGATTTCTAGATACCGCTGTATTGCCATTTCAACATTTAACTTATAAGTTAGGTCAATTTTTTCCATTATTTTCAATGCATCATAAAATTCAATTTTAAATTTTGAAATAGAGTCTCCTTCATCTATATTGGGACTGTGATTCAAACGAGGACGTTTTAGTTTATCTTGTTCATTGAGATATTTTTCTAAATCGTCTTCAGATTCAGCGGTGTCGGATGAAGATGATGATACTTGGTGTACACTGCCTGCTGTCGTCTCTTTTTCTAGTCGAAGGCCTTTCATACGAACGGTTAATTCAAACAGAGCGTTTTTAGTTCTATTTATTTGTTCTTCCGTCAATATGGATCGAACCATGGGGTTAACATAGAGCCCAGCCAACAGAATTTTCTTTCGACGTGAGAAAGAAGGAGACAAGCACATTTTCGTAGACTATATGCATTAAATGGATCTCGGTGATTCACCATATCGGCGTGACTTGCGCCTGCAAGTTTAATATTCGTGCACAATACACATTCATTATAATAATTAAAAAAAATGTATTTTAAATTTTAACGAAAAAGTAGTCGGAGTCGCTCGTTTTTTACTCCGACTCCGACTCCGGCCCAAACACCGCGACTCCGCGACTCTAACTCCAACTCCGACTCCGACTCCACAGCCCTGAATACAACCTTTCCTCCGTTTAGAGCGATCCTGGATCATCTTTCAAGGGTCTTGATGGGTACAGTTTAGGGGACCAGCAAGCGTGGACTGGACCAGCTTCCTGAAAGAGTGATCTCGATTATTTACGGGATGAACATATTTTATAACTAAGCAATTTAAAATAAATATATTGTATCTTTGTTGTCATGCTCCCGATTCAACATAGCTTGAAACTTTGCGTTGGTTATCCTGTAACAAAGATAAACTGAGATAACAAGGTTATCCGCTGGAATGAGTTATTTATTTCGTTTTATACATGAGGAAAAAAATTGGTTTCCACCCACGATTATTCTGTCAATATTCTGTCGTCAAGTACACTTCGAGCAGATGGGGTTGACTTTTGAGTTGCTGAGATGTTTTTACAACCCCTTACACCTAAGAAATGTAATTATAACAAGTAAATCATAAAAAATCGTATAAAATTATTTTAATTTTAAATAAATTAAAAAACACTTCATAAGTTTATTTTTCAAAAAGAAAATTAATTCAGAATTGAGATAAATTTGGGTCAAAACTATTTCGTACAAGATTGACAATATCTGATTTAAGTAAAGTTAAGTAGGAAATGAAGAATTTGAATTTAAGTTATATCAGCAAAGGTACGAGAATATTCTACACTTGATTGCAAATTAATTGGGATGAGCATGGCGAACGAGAAAAATCTTGTATTGTTTGAATTTTACTCGAAATGAAAATATTTCCGTGGCGACCACAAGACAAGGGATGAGGGATGGAGGGCGAGAGACTCGCCTCGGGGCTGAAGGGGAGACTCGAGTTGATGGAAACTTGGGGTTGGACGAGATGTAAATTTAAAGAAACGGGAGGATTTTTCAAGTCAACAGCACGAATGTGCAAATTTACAAAGGGCACTAAAAATTTCGACGAAAACATTTCTTATGAAGAAATCTCAATGTATAATAAATAATATTATACCTACACCTAGGATACGTCATTGGTTAAGATTTAAAAAACCCGCTATAATGTACGTGATCTTATATGGTACGTGAACTGATGAATAAAGCGATGTACTTGTATGTAATTTTTTAAATTTTGTTTATTTCTCTCTTTCTTTCTTATCCGAATGTTACAAAATATCCATGATATTATACTCGGATTGGATATTTTATCTCGAAATTTTCAATCGCTTTTGAAAATTTCTTTCCTATATTTGGGTCAGTTCTTTTTGTAAATTATTGTGTTATAATAATTTTTATTCAATCTGTTTACAAAATTAAAAATGGTGTTAAATAAATTATAAAAGCAGTTTATCGAATCTGGAAATTTGCTATCTGCTAAGTAATATTTTCAATCGTCACCCAGGTCAAGAGCCTCTGTGGCTTAGTTGACAAGACACGTGTCATCCACTCGCAAGTATCGTACTCGATTCCCTATGGCACCCAAAAATAAAGAGAAATAAAAAAGAATTCCAGTTTGGTTTAACAGTTTTTCTCGCTACAATGCTCGAAAGCAATATAATTTATGTATTATTTTCAACACGTACAATTACGAATTTGACATCTTCTTCTTCTCAGTGTCATGTCAGGTCCCCCCAACGTTGAATATCACTTGAGAGTAGATATCTTTGTCCCCGGCAGCCCGAAAAAGATCCCCAACGCCCCTTATGCTATTCCAATCACGTATATTGCGGAGCCAGGATATTTGCCTCCTGCCAACACCTCTTTGGCCTTCTTTTTTGCCTTGGATGATTAGGTGCAGTAATTTGTACTTTGGTCCTCTAAGTACATGACCCAAGTAGGACACCTTTCGGATTTTAATATTAGTCAGCAACTCTCAGATTTTAATATTAGTCAGCAAGTCAGCTTAATATTAGTCAGAATTTGACATAAATATGCAAAAAGGATACAACCCACATTTTACCCGTTCTGAGATGATTGATGAAATATATCGCTGCTTTGTATTGGATTGTGTGAAACAAAAAAATTACAATAATTTCAATGTGAAAATATCCATTTAACTGATATATTCGCACATATTGGACTGATGTGTGTTTTTTTAGATATTTCAAATAAATAAAAAAAACATATATTTTGTGGGTTGGGTCCTTTTTGCGTAATAGCGTCCAATTGTTACTTTTGTAGTGGCTCTAAACGAATAAAATGTTATCTCTCGGCCACGCTCTTGAACATGTCTGTCTGTATCACCAATTCGGAAATGTTGATGAGTTATGATACAAATTAATGAATTCAAATAACAGTTTGTGATGAGGGATACACGGGGACCTCCCGCGATCCAGTCTACCCCCGGAAGTCGGAAGTGATACAAATTTGCTACAAAACATCTCCAGCATTGTGTAGCACGCATCCTCGGAGTATTCAATAGCTGAGAGAGATTTGGTGGCACATTAGCGACTTGGGGGGCGGCGTGACAGGGCCGTACTAATGGCGAAGCCGCACTACGCGTTTTATTGCAGAAAATACTCGTCTGTATGTAAAAAACATCCCATCAAACCAGTTTTGTGATTTGATATTTTATATACACATGATTGAGGTATGTTTATATATAACTTGTTCCAACGAAATAGGAAAAGAGTAACTAAATACTTGTTAATTATTTTATTATAGTTATATAGGCAAACAATCTGGAATCAAAATATTTAAATGTACAATATCTCTTTGTATACAATATTTTTTCGTGAAAATAGAATCATATTCCTCCAGTCATTTTTCTTGATTGGGCCCAGCATCAATTTTTAATTTGTATGTCTGCTCGTTTTCGAACTCTTGAGAAAGTAGTATATTTTATTTTTTAATAGGCAATCCACCCGTGCCTAATATTAAATTGGAGTAGCGAGGGGCTTATCGATGGGACAGGATGATGTTTCATTGAAGATTATTTTTTTCGAGCTATGTGGTTTATTTTTATTTTTATATAAGCGCTGTGTGTATCTCCTCACTGGATGGTGTTATTGTTAAAGCAGGAAGAAGTTATCTGATGCGACGGGTAGGACTTTTTGAAATTGTCGTGGGGAGGTTGTTTCCTGCCGAGAGGGCTCACCGCCATTCCAAAGAAAGAAGTAATCTCTCCGGGTCTGGAAAAAAGTAGGAAACTGCCAATAAGGATTATAAATTGTAAACAAAATTTTTTTTGCCATGGCATAGTTGACCATGGCTTAATACTGGCGTAATCCTTGAGACTTGTTTCCTGTAAATATTATTTTATTAATAACAGTTTATGACATGAAAATACAATCCTTCTTGCCAGGGTCATGTTTTTCTCTTATTACGGAGACACGACGCTAAAAATCCTTGCCCATCGCACCAAATAACTTCTTACTGCTCTAACAATACACAATCCAGTGAGAAGACACTGACTTAAAGACAAAACTCAACCACTTAGCTTGAAAAAAAAGGATTTTCAAAGCTCTAATGAAAACGTCAACTCGTCTCATCTATGACAATAAATCGAATTTGATCTGGGAAAAAAATCATTCCTTAAATAACTTTTATATTTCCTGCAAAGTTTCTGGTTTAACACCATAATGTATTTAAAAATTTGAATAATAATTCTACATATGTTTTGTTTCATTCTCACTACAGGGTTACAGTATATTTAGTTTCATTTTCAGGGTCACGGCATCAGGAAAATTATATAATTGATATTAAAATAAATACACGATAGAGGTTTTATATATATACTAGCTGACCCGGCAGACGTTGTCCTGCTCGAACGTTGGCTTGCCTGCTATTAGCGGGTTCTGCAAATGTTTTTTCGATATTGGAATTTTCGATAAACTATATACTAATATATAATTCTTCTGTTTTTTGAACCATATCTACACCGAAGATGGACTGCGAGTAGCAGAGGAATGTGACGCCTTACCAATAATATACGATGCATATTTAAACTATTTTCATTGTGATTAAATAATAGCAAACAAAGAAAAAACTCAATTCATTTCCATGACAGTCATATTTTTTATTAATGTAAAAAAAGTATTGAAATAAATGTTGAATCTTAATACTAAAAGAAATAAATTTTGTTTTGTTTTTATCTTAATGCGAGTTGATGAAAAATGTTTTTCTTCAATCCCTGAGGTGTATAAATGAACAAACTTGATGGTTTGCCAACGCGAGAGCACGCAACATATAATTGGCCATGTGAAAATCATGGATTTTCTAGATCCAACCCACAAATGGGCATTGTTTGCCCTTTGTAACTTATTAATAGTCATTGCGAATGCCAAGCGAATTGGAAATTGCAGGCGTCTGATTGGAATGGGTGAGTCTGAAGGGATCATTTATACATAATACAAAATAGTACAATTCTTTATATATGTGGCTGCAAGGTATAACCATATTGTCAATTTACTTTAACCTTTGAGGTACCAACAATTTTTCAGAAAATATGATTATGTTTCTCAAGAAATAAGATTAGAGGGAAAGAAAATAGAATACGCCTGGAAGGAGATAATATATAATTTCCAACCAATCACAAAACGCTTAGCTAGCGCAAGATATCTCTGATAGCGTAAAAGTATTTCAAGTGAAAATTCAGCTTCATTGCGTAAAAATATCGTAATGTTATCGAAGCCCGCGTGCATCGCACACATCACAAAATGAGGGTGAAGGGCACTGGTCCCGGTGGGGCACAATGGGGCACGCGCAGCCCCCCTCGCAGTATCGACTGCCGGGTCACGTGCCCTGTCACTCGAGGGTCATCAGGCCAGGCCATTGTCTCGGCTGCAACAAACAATCTAGTTGCCACTTCATCAATCCTATACACAGTGCATGTCATCTCGGTGCTTAGTACAGATGGGCCTTAAGTCATGCTTCATATAAAAACTAGAGTGTGGATAAATTATAGTACTTAAAATTGCATTACAGTTCGTATGTTGACAATGTTTTTGTCAATATAGGAACTGTTATCTAATTTTAAGAACTATTATTTATTCACACTGATAGTTCTTAAAATTACATTACAGTTCCTATATTGACAACGTTTCTTTTAATATTTATTTTGCCCATCTTAGTAAATTTTTAACAGGAGCGCCAAAAAAGTTACAGATTTGCATGTAACAATTAGGATTAGTTTTCTTTAATTGGTGAAATAAATGTTTTAGAAGACTTAGCGCCAGACTTTCCTATCTCGACACACATATTTCACCTCGTCCACATCTTTATCATAGAGTTTTTATGGTTTATCTTACTTCTTACATTTCCTTTTTTCAAAATATAATTCACATGATCCACTCATACTTTTCTTAGCCTTCCTCTACCAGGTCTTCCACTCACATCTCAGAGTGCTTTTCTTCATCTTACTCAACACATCCGCCTTAAGTTCACATTCATCCCTAACCACTTTATTCCGTATTTTGTCATACATTGTACCTCCATGTATTCTTCTAAGTAGACGCATTGCTACAGAATTTATTCAGCTCTTTTCAGTCCTTTCCTCGTCCACGTTTCACTCCCATACAACAGAGTTGGTACTAAAATACTATTGTGGAGTATCATCTTAGCAGATTTTAATACTGTTCGTTTCAAGTATATATGTTTTAGTGTTCCATTGACTTTGTTTCCGATTTCAATACGCCGTTCGATATCTTTTTTAACTCTTTCATCATCTAATAAAATACTACTTAAAAAACAGAATTCATCATCTTGCTCTAATATTTTATTACTCACCCATTTATTGCATTTCCTTTTCCTTTAGCACTTTCAGAACACTACGTTTTAAAATTGATATATTGAGTGTTATTTTTTTTATATATCAATTGGCAAGGACATTTTTTTCGTCAATATCGATAGTCAAATAAGAGTTTGAGATAAAATATACGAACGTATAAATAGGTCTGGATTTGAATTTTTTTACATACCATCATACAATTTCCATGTCGGGGTGGAGAAGACAGAACGTTCAACATTTTTTATCACATTCATACTTCTAATAAAACTCCTTCTGTTTCTCTTTTCCCCTTTCCTTCTTTAAAATTTTCATTCACTTAGTTCAACCATATTTTTCTCAGTTATACGCTACCGTGACTCCCTTTTATGTTTGCATTATACATTTGTGTCGTTTTACAATTATCGTAATACTTATTTCGATATTTTACCTTAGATTCAATCAAAGATTTAATAATTATAATTATTATACAATATTTTTATTATTATATGTTTTAATAATCTATTTATTTTTAATAATAGTAAATAATAATAATGGTAGTTTAATAAATACACAATAGTGTGTTGGTGCCCACCTTGATGCATGGAAGTGAAACTTGGACATGACAGAAGAGGGATAAGAGTAAGGCGATGTAGAGATGGGTGCACTAAGGAAAAATGCGGGGTGTCAACGTTTGAAAGAAGGTGGAATGAAGGCATATAAATGGATAAAATTGATGTTGTAAGGAAGATGAAAAAAGGAGTTTTTAGGTGGTTTGGACATATGGAGAGAACGAATGACTATCTGAGTGTACAAGTCAGAAGTGCAAGGTAGGCGTAGAAGAGGTAGACTAATAGAATATTGTGCATGAGATGTATGAATGAGGAGAAAGCGAAAGTTGTGCGCTTGAATGGAACAGTTTTGAGATCTGTTCTCTCTCCCTAGCCCGCAAGGGACACGGCGTGATGATATGTATGTACGTATCAGTATTAAAAACTATTTTTATCAATATTGTTTCCAGTGATTGGTAACTACCTATAGAAAAAAACTTCTAGTGCTAAGGGCCAAATCGAAGATTCGATGGTTAGATGATATTAACATAATCATGACATCAGTAGAGATGCATAGCGTAGGATATAACCAAATGGAAATACAAAGTAAAGGAGTTTGTATAATAAAAAATATTATTTTGGATATACATTGTGACAGGTACTTAATGCAACACAATGAAAGAGGTAATAAATGTAAGCGATACAAATACATAAAGTTTATGTGAGCATAGGTACATAATTTCCTCAACTGTTACAGAGTTATGTATTATAGGAAAACACTCTAATTTATATCTTATTCTATATATACTAGATGATAAGATGCATCTTTTCCAACTCAGGGGTTGTGGGTTCGATTGTTACGCCATTTGACGATGACCTCGTTTTGCAGCTTTTCTGGCTTCTTTATAAATGATTTAATTGTGTGCAATTTCAAGTCAGACTTAACAGTTTTATTGGAAAAATACTCGTACGCCCTCAAGCTCAAGTACGAGTACATAACAATACATAAAACATATTTAAGAACTGAAATCTCACTGGTCTGGTTTTTATATATTTTCTTCATTTAACATATCAGCGTATTTTATTTTCCTCAATATTGATTGATTTAGTATTATTACCAAAATCTAAATATAACATATGTATGAATAGCATCATACATATATTTAGATTTTGGTAATCCTACACATTTTGATATAGATTTTAACAATCAGACATAATTAATGTATGAATAGCATCATACATATATTTAGATTTTGGTAATCCTACACCTTTTGATATAGATTTTAACAATCAGACATAATTAATGAACGATGCGAATTATGATCAATGTGGGAGTATTTTGTTATAATAATAATAATAAAATGAAAATTAAAATAGAGAGCAGACTCTCCTCACGGGCGCTTCAACTCCGGATTCGAATCCAGTATTATTGACAAATTCAAGATATTACAAAAATAAAATAAGTTAAATCAAAGGATAAAAATGTGATAATTGTGGCAATTATTCTGGGGACTTCCTCGCATCTCCATAACTTAGTTAATGTTAACTTTAGTTCAATATTTGTTTATAATATTGAACTAAAGTTAAAGTTAACTTGAATTTTGTATGCATTTTCAATTTAAATTTGACTATGGTTGAACATTGACACAATATTCATATTTTATTTTGTATTTATTTATATGATCATTTTCTTCACTGTCACATCTACCTATAAAACTAGCCATCATGTATCAATTTTGGCAATATAAAACCATCGTTATTCATTCCGTTGAACTAACATATTTAGCGCTCTATGAAATAATATATCGTCGTTGTTCTGCGAAAAGCATTTAAGTCCAAGTATTGAATTTTAAGATAAATGCAATTTAAGTTTTGGAAGGCGATGTAAAATCAAGTTATTTGGTTTTCTATATTTTCATAACAGCGAAACCACAATTTTTTTGGACATAAATGTTTTTTCCATGAGTAGATATTTTTATTTTAAGTAAAATGGCATCAAAAAGTCATTTTAAGCAAAAATTCACTTAAATGCTTTTCGCAAAACGACGACGATATATTGTATTACTTTTTTGTTGTATACAGTGCAACATATCGGATATATTTCTATGTGGTAGTTTATTTCAACCAACCAGAAAGGTGTTTAACAAACATTTAGTGAAAACCAGGCTGGAACCCTCTATTTAAAAAAATCGTAACCAACGAGAATCGAAGTACAACCCCCCCGTGATGGAAAACAGGCGTTTTACCACTTATACTACGGAGGTCATCATATTCAAATGAATACAGACATAGTAAAAAGTAAATTAATGATTAGTGCATTACAATGAGTAAAAGTATATACGAGTAGATTATCTCTGTGGTCTAGTTGGTAGAAAGTTTATCTTCCAATTGGCTGGTTTGAGTCCCGATAGTACTAGAACAATTAATGCATGGATAAAATAGATGTTTTTATTAATATGAAGAAAGGAGCGTTAAGATAGTTTAAACATATGGAGAGAGAGAATGAATGATGAAAAAAATATGAGTATATAAGTTAGAAGTGCAAGGTATTCGCGGAAGAGATATATCGAGGAAACTGTGGCTGAATCAAGTGGATCTGATTTTGAAAGAAGGTAAAGTGAGAAGTATGAATAATAGAAGATTATGCATAACGAGATGGATAAGTGGGTATGAGACAAAAGTTGTGTATTTGGATAGAAAAGTATGGAGGTATGTTCTCTCTGCTTACCCCGCAAGAACGCGGTGTGATATGTATGCACATACTAAAAAACGGCGCCTAAGTTTATTTTTAATTTATTTAGGACTTAACACTATATTAAGATTGGTTGAATGAAATCACTATGAAAATATTTAGCATAGTTGTATTGTGTATAACAAAAGCGAAATACTCGTATAATACAAAATGTTTAATGAAAATAAAATACTCTTTATTTAAATTTTCAAGGGCTATGATGGAAGATAAGAACAATAATTCAGATGGTTACTAGCAGATTCAGATGGTTACTAGCAGATTCAAGTGTATTGAATCTGCTAGTAAGTGACAGCCTCCTTTACGTAGTTGGTAAGATGCTTGTCTTCCAGTCCGGGGGCGGCTGGTTTGATTTCTTGGTTAGCACATTTAAAAATAATCCATTTTATTTTCACTTCAGGCGTCTGAAATATCGTTCTGGTTGGTTGCATGAGATGACCCCTTAGAAAAACAAAGTATACAAAGAAAGTGAAATACAATTTGAAGAATAGTAGGTATTATGTCATTTTCGTCAAAAAATTGTAAGTAACTATACCCACCAGGCTGAATTGTAAACCAAAAGTGTAACACGGTACAGTATTACTTTTTATACTTATGATTTGTTAGATATAATGGATTTTACACTGTTGTTCAGGGAAATATTCTATCTGATGCTATTGAGTACACATTATCAACCACAGCGCTTAGTCAAACTTTTGGATACTGATAATATCTGGAATTGGCGGGACAAGTTAAATATGAAATTGTACAATTGTCTTGGCGAAATCGGTTTTGTAGCGTCTGATTTATGCCGGTCTCGTCCAGTACCCACTCTCAAGGTTAGTGCCGAGATAAAACAGAAGCGCCCATCGTGACACACTCCTTTGAATTTGAATTTTTATTAGAATATGCAAGCGAAACTTGGACGTGGCAAAAAGTGATGAAAGTAAGATAAATCCGTTGGAAAGAGAGAGAGAGTAAGGAGTACATAAGAAAAGGAAGCGGATCGAAAGATGATGCAGTACTTAAGACGAAGAAATTGGCATTAAGATGGTTCAGTCACTTATAAAAAAAGGAAAGATTTACAGAAATATTTTATACAAGTAGCACAAAGGGTACGAAAAGTTTGGAATTACCTAGAAAAATGTGACACGATCAAATTAATTCAATTTTGAAAGAGAGAAAATTGAATGTACTCGTATTGTGTATTAACGTGGCGGAAGTGAAATACTCGTATGTGTGCCAGAATATAATAAAGTGAAGACCTGTGTTCTCTTCCTATGTCAATAGTTTGACAATGATTTGATAGTTTTTTTAGTAAAGTAGTAGATTTCATAGTATTTTTTTGGTGGATAGGGATAGAACATTTCACATATCAACATTAGACTCTTCTTTATTGTCGAATTGATGTTTCTCAATATAAGTGCTCTTTGTGGAAAAAAAAGAAGTTGATTGTTATATCGATCTTTGGTCAATATTGGAAAACTGCAAAATTGATAAACAACTTTTCTTTGGTTAAGGAAACACAGTGGTGAAAGTGCTTTATACCCTTTTTATGATTAATTATATCGATGCAGATATTTTACTGGTGAAAGAATATGCAAAGAGTTGTTAATCTGGTGTGGTGTATGGTAAGGATTTAATAATAATTAAAGGACATTTTGTACAGCACCCAATTATTTAAATAATACAAAAAACATAAACATTTTTTTAGTAGAGACAATTGAAATATTTTTTTATTTTTCCATACGAAGAATATTTAAATACACATTAAAACTAAAAAACTATTTATCTTAAAATATTTTTCGTCTTCAACTCCTGTACGATTTTCATCCTAATCCTTATTTACAGTAAAATAAATTTTATTATTTTTTCTAAAATATTATTTTCATTTATTAAGTTTAAGACCCTGTGTTGGGTACCGATAATAATTACGAGACAAAAGCTGATTGATTGGAAGAAATTGATTTAAAGTAATACATTCGCAAACGTATTATATGTCTACGAAAGTGATAAATAAATAAATATACTTACGTTTTAACAAAAATGACATCTTAACAATATCATAAATATACTCATTCTTTTATCAACTACGTTGGAAAGTAGAAAAGTAGAATACAAATTCTGATATAGGTACTGGTAGTCAAGCATTGAATTAGAGTCAGAGCAACATTGAATATTTTTTATAGGTATCTTTTGATAACCTTTATGATATAACATACTCGTAAGTAAAAGTAGCCACAACGATATTACTGTCACATTTTCGTGGTCTTCTAATACAATAGTAAAAAATACTCCTTTTTATATATAAGATTTATATTTTTACTATATGTGCATTTGGACAGGCGTGCGTCTGAAGTAGGATTCTTCTTGGTCGATTTCTTTTGACTGAAGGTTGTGATCTCTCCGGTCCATCTGCCCACGACGATTCTCCACCTCTCCCTACTTTGAGCCTCTCAGAGTCCTGCCGTCACAGCGGACTCTGTTGTGTTCCTGACTTGGTCAGTCCATCAGGTTAGTGGTTTATCTCTACCTCATCGCTTTTTTACCTTGCGCGTTAGAACGAGTTTTCCGAATAGTCATCTCATCTACCATACGTACTATATAGCAGACAAATCGCGGACAGCCTGTCCTGAATCCCAAGTTGTATGATAGATACGAGTACATTGGTGTGCCGCACCACCTAAGGTATTCTCAGCATGCGTCTCCAGCCCCGCGTTTCGAATGCATCCACCTTTTATCGTATGTTTGCCTTCAGTGTACAAGTCTCCGTTCCATATTAGAAAATTGAGAAGATCCGGGAATATATTAGCCTTTTTTGGTTGCTTTTGAAATGGTTTGGATCCTTCCATATTTGCTACAGTTTTGCCAGCAAGTTCCTTGTGAGTAAGACGCAGTAGCAAAAATATAAAATGCGAAATACACTTCATCCTTGGAGATATTCATATCGTGTTTAATCAAGCACCTTTAAAAAAATAATTCATTGTTTTAAAACAATACTTTACTCAGTATACCTATAGGTATTATAGTCTAAAGAGTTTTTTTGTGAAAAAAAAGTTTCAATACTAGCTACACACAAAATGACACTAGATTTTATTACATGTGAGGTCTTGAACTGTATTTCACCAACCGTACATTCATACAAGCTAAGTGTGATTTTATTGTTCTAATTTTTGTGGACCAAATGTTTCAAGAAATATTTTTTAATATTTTCTTGGTGTCGTTAATGTGGAAAAATATAATGATTTCATGTAGTATTTATATTTTGATTGAAGAAAAAAACCAATTGACAAAATATTTTTAAGTTTTCGAGGCATGCAAATATTGTTTGATAAATGATAATTAAATAATGTGTATACTACTAAGGCCTGGTCTTTACATTTATACGTGTAAAAAACTAAATCCGAAAAAAATGAATGTGATCGTTTGAAGAATTATAATTTTAAATGAAGATAATTTAAAATAGTTTTATTTTTTATTCAAATATTTTTTCTCTTGATCGTTTTACCTTAAATATTTATATAAGTACTATAAATCAAAGGAATAAAATATCCTATAAAGTGTTTCCGTTTATAATTTATGATTGCCAATTATTTTAAAACAATATTTTTATTGACAAACATCATTGTCGTTAATTAGTAATTTTTATATTTTTTTAAGAAATTAAGATACGAGTATTTGTTATTTTTTTTCTGAGTACAGCAATATCACGGACATGACAAAGTGCACTTGAGATTTTCATGGTGGTGTGTTGCTTTACATAGCGTTTCTTCGGTTGATTTACATAGCATTTCTTTTTTATCACTTCGTAGAACTCTTATAAATTGTGCAATGCAGCTCATAAGCAAACAAAACAAATATTTTGTTATCAATGTTTGAAACCGAAATCAACACGGAATTATTATATGCCAGGAATCAAACCCTGGTCACTATGTTGCTTAGCAAACCCTGATCACTATGTTGCTTAGCAAACTCAGGTCACTATGTTGCTTAGCAAACCCAGGTCACTATGTTGCTTAGCAAATAGGCACTAAATATTAAACCATTGATGTTCATGTTCACAAATTTTATAACATATAAACAACCTAATTTATTATCGAAGGACGATCATGTTTTCTCAACTAATAAAAAATATTTAAATATTTTTTGGTGAGTATTATAATACAAGCGAGCACATACGAGTAGCTTTATCCAGCGCGTTAGCCGTACGGACAAACACATCCCGATATTAAATTTGTGTTTGTTGAAGTAATCTAAAGTAGAGTTGATGGACGCACGGACCTTCAATTTCTTAGTATTGTCGTACAAGTAAATCAAACCATTCCGTATTGTTATCGGATAAATATTGTTTAAAAAATCAGCCAATATTTAATTCATTTCATTATAAAAAAACTAAAGTTTTTAATTAAGAATTATGTTTATTATTATTTCTCAATAAAATAAAAAATTAAAAGGGATACTAATCAAGGTGTCAACCGAGTGGTAAACAATGCATATGTCGGTGAAGCATAAAATATTACCTAAATTACTTATTTGAAATATCTATTCTTTGTCGTTCAGCTATCCCTTCAGCAATGCCTCGTGGCCTTGGTAAGAGACTTTTCTGGTATAGAAATACCTCCTGAACTATGAAGGCTTTACATCTGGAGGGGTTGAATTATATAAGGGGGTAATAAAACTGCGTGATATTTGAAAACTTTTATACTCTTTTTGTCCGAGTATGACATTCGCTCGGCTTTCTTCATCTCTCCTTTTCTTCAACATATTATTAGTAGCTAGATTACGTCTCACTTCCTTACAGAACCAAATGATAAAATGATGCCATGAAAATTTTTCCCCATATAAAAAATAGCCCACATGAGACGGTAGTATGGGCGTCGAGTTCTATAATGATACAAGAACATACCTATCGATATTTTTCAAAGCACTTTAGTTGAGATTTTCAAAGATATATTTTAAGGTACCTAACTGTGCCGTTTTGCACTCTCCATGACATAGGGAAAAATTAAAAGTTTTTGTTATATTACACATTGCCCTTTAAATTCTTGATTATTACTAATTTTGAATTTTAATTTATTCAAAAGTATGAACATGTACTCGTACAAGTTTACTTCCTATAACTTTAAATCACGTAACTAAAATTAATGTATTTTAGCGAGTGATAATGTAAGGGACTGTGCAAGGATATATTTGAGCTGGACTGGGAGACCCGAGTAATAGTTACCGAGATGGTCCAGAACCGACTCGCCTGGTGGAATATTGCAGCAATGTTGTAGCCCTGCCCCGACTCTCATATTTTTCTGTGATGAAATTTAGTATCGTAAAAGTATTGAATTAAAATTAAATGTTGATCGAATTCAAGACATGAGCTGAATTAAGAAATCTAACTATAGATTTTTTATTATGACAAGTTATTAGTCTGTTAAATATATGTATAGATTAAGTAATTTTATACAATAAATTACTTGTGTCAGTCTTTGCGTTAAATTTGTGATATGATTGTTCTGATTAGTACACGAATTGACAAAATTTTAGGTAGCTCTTTAGTACTCGTGCTTGAAAAACTTTTAATTTTTATTTGTTGATAATTTTTACGAAATTGTATGCAATTTATACAAGATATTGAAGGAGTGATAATGAAAATATCCGAGCAAGAGAGTTTATAGAAATTTAACAACATTAATTAATCATAAAACATATAATTGATTTGCTTCAAAGACGATACCATGGTGGAATTAAAATAACTTGTGTTGAAAATATTGAAGAATATTTCTAAACTTAACTTTTAGACACACGTAACAGTGACTCCCCCCCTACATTCCAGCTAATTTGTTGATTAGTAACTAATATTATTATTTTTTATTCTTCTCCATCGTAATCTCAATGCTGAGGAGCGGGAACTACAAATTGTTGAGTATACTTATGTGGTTTTCTTGGAAAAAAATAGCGCGGTGGCTTCCCCATTGTCTTCCGCACCCTAGTATATATTATAGGAATTGTATACGTGTTGCATGTATTTTAAACCTTGCTGCTAATACATAATATTTTAGGGTGTAGTGCTAGGTCCCTGATGAATGTGCACTTGAGGATGTTAAGTGGGAGTACGAGGGTTGTAGACATGTTTTCGGATATACTAATGTGCATAGGAGTTGGAAGAATTGAAAGAGAGGATAAGAAAAACACAGATGCATAAGTGAACAGCCTTTGTGCCCCTCCACCGAGTTTAGCCTACATACCCACACATTTGCCGGGGTGTAACCGCAGTCCGTGTACTGACAACTAAAGTCCAATCCAAGACCCGCTTCTCCTTCCACATCCACTTCAAACTGAAACAGAATCCTCCGATACCTCGTAGAACTGATTTCTTTGTAATCGCTTCCTATGCAGGTAAGCTAGCCAAATCTGGTCGTGAACAAGCTACCCTTCACGAACAATATTTATCCATATTTCTCGGTTTTTGGCTTGCTCCTCCAAGTGCAGAATATCTAGGTTGAATGACAATATGTATATTTTGCAGGTGCCTTTAAATCTAAGGTTAGGGCGAACCTGTAGTCCTGTCCATAAGGGTCACCATTATACATAATGGTGACTGGTAAGTTATAGCTCTTAAAGATACCTATATTAATTAGCCATTTTTACATATCCTTAATGTAGCTATTCACCTAATATAGGGATACTAGTTGAATATGTTTTAGAAATGTTTCATATATTTTGACACGTGAACCGTAAATATTATCTTTTCGAATATTGAATAAACCTCATATGAAAGTCATGAAAAACCAGACTTCTTCCACCTATAACAATAGATATGGTGGCCGTTTCCTTACTATAACTCATACCTATGGGAGATAGATATATGGTTATTTTTTTGTAAGCGAACACGTTTTACGTTATTTTGCGCACTTATGTAACTTACTTCTGTTCTGCGAACTAAAATGATGATTAAATACGTTATACTTTTGTCTAAAATATTTCTTACACATGCATGTTTTTATCTTAGTCATTTTTGCCGTTCACCAATAAAGAGTGTTCTTAGAGATTATACAGCCAATATACATATACCATTTGGCGATTATACAGCCAATATACCTACATATAATATTTAGGGATTATACAGCCAATATGCATATAACATTTGAAATTGAACACTTATAAAGACCTACTTTTTTTTTGTAAAATAATTACTCGGTCGATATTGCTACCATTACATATTAATATTTTTAATTGTAATGAAGTTCCTTGTAACGATTTTCTGAAAAAGGTTTTTTCATAACCCTGATGTTTAATCTCGCTTATCCCAATTTCCTCGTATAGCATATTATTATCAAAACATACGTTATCCAACTCATATGATGTTAGGTATATATGTATGATAGATGTGATCTTTGTTATCCAACTCATATGATGTTAGGTATATATGTATGATAGATGTGATCTGTGTTATCCAACTCATATGATGTTAGGTATATATGTATGATAGATGTGATCTTTGTTATCCAACTCATATGATGTTAGGTATATATGTATGATAGATGTGATCTTTGTTATCCAACTCATATGATGTTAGGTATATATGTATGATAGATGTGATCTTTGTTATCCAACTCATATGATGTTAGGTATATATGTATGATAGATGTGATCTTTGTTATCCAACTCATATGATGTTAGGTATATATGTATGATAGATGTGATCTGTGTTATCCAACTCATATGATGTTAGGTATATATGTATGATAGATGTGATCTTTGTTATCCAACTCATATGATGTTAGGTATATATGTATGATAGATGTGATCTTTGTTATCCAACTCATATGATGTTAGGTATATATGTATGATAGATGTGATCTGTGTTATCCAACTCATATGATGTTAGGTATATATGTATGATAGATGTGATCTTTGTTATCCAACTCATATGATGTTAGGTATATATGTATGATAGATGTGATCTTTGTTATCCAACTCATATGATGTTAGGTATATATGTATGATAGATGTGATCTTTGTTATCCAACTCATATGATGTTAGGTATATATGTATGATAGATGTGATCTTTGTTATCCAACTCATATGATGTTAGGTATATATGTATGATAGATGTGATCTGTGTTATCCAACTCATATGATGTTAGGTATATATGTATGATAGATGTGATCTTTGTTATCCAACTCATATGATGTTAGGTATATATGTATGATAGATGTGATCTTTGTTATCCAACTCATATGATGTTAGGTATATATGTATGATAGATGTGATCTTTGTTATCCAACTCATATGATGTTAGGTATATATGTATGATAGATGTGATCTTTGGTCAATTTCTGATAAATAAATGTATTAACATGTGTTTTATGTTTCACATATTTTCAATAATACTTATTAAAATTGAAAAAGTATCGTGTAAAAAAAGTTGAAAGAAAATTCATATTTTTTTTCAATACAACGCATCAAATTTCTTATAAGTATTGTTAAGCGTTATACTCATTTTTCTAAATATAAAATACAGATATTGACAAAATAACTATGAAATAAGGATAACTCAAAAGTGGTATAAATAAATAGGTACTATTATTATAATCTTTAATAGAATTGCTGAATGTATTTAAAAAAAAAACATTTTATTAAAGAGCGATGTTGAAATACTGCGAAATGGAGGAAGGTACGAAAGAGGCATCTCAAGAGCTAAGACATTTTAAACAGAAGTACACATCAATAAAACAAAAGAAAGTTCAGCAACTAACCACCAGCCTACTCGTATATTGTAAGATTGGTAGGCATAAAATAAACATAAGTAATTGTTTTTAGTTCTGTATGGTAGGTAGTAAGGTACTTGTGTAGGTATAGTATAAATGCCTCCAAGTACCTATCTACACATTATGTTAGCACCAACCATACCTACATAGGCACGCTATTGCATACTTGTAATTGGAATGCAAAACCCTACTAAGTGTAATGTATTCAAGTTAAGAAGGAACAATATACGAGTAGGTACCGGAATAAATTAGGAATCATTCGTCCACCTTTCTCTTTGCCACCATCTTTATGACATAACAAGGGAAATTGAGGAAAAGTAATAATTACTTCACCTTCCCGCAAGTCCGTTTTTTTGGTAAATACAACTATATTTTTGTTTGTGTAGGTATTGTCTAATTATCTCAATAAATATTAAAATAATAAAATGAAAACAAGATTTTAAAATAAACTTATCCTAGTTAAATTGTGATCCTATAGTAATCTAAAATATAATTTGAACGAACTTCTTAAATCGTTTCTAACGTGTCCAGATGTGTTATTGTAAAAATGCAGTCAAAAATAAATTTCACACAAGGGCAGAAAAAGTATTCAAGCAACATCCAATGTATTGTACATAAGTAATGCGTTGCTTTTGTTTATTCAAATAATATACTTTACTAAAATAGTGTTGAAAAGTAAAATTCAAACTATCATGTCATTTCTTTAAACAGTGTTTTGTGTAAGCACGTAAAATACCTCTCGACGCTCAAGTTTAGTTAAATCCTACGTTCATATATTTATTTTAACCACAATTCACGTTAAAACCTACGGGAGACAAATGTTGCAATAGGAACCCAAAATAGAACGCGAAAACAATAACTGAAGATAAATCTAACTAAGGCAGCAACCTATTATCCTTAAATCATTTCAGGGTTGAAATAACTGCACATAGATCTACGTAAATATGTTATATTCCATAATTAAAAAACAACCATTGTTCTGCGCACCAAACAATCTATCAAACAGAACGAGCAAAACAACACTAAAAATACACGACAAATGAAAAAAATCACAAAAAAGCTGTCAAGAACACACCCCAGAGAAGCCTTTTTGTCCGGAGACTCCTCCCACTGCGCGACGCTCCGCCCATTCTTAATGTAAACTAACCAATAACGGAGCGATACGAATCGAATCCCATGGCAACCGTCACGGAGTAGCACGAAGAAGTACGAAGTCTCACGAAATGGGGCGGTTGAGCAAAAAAGTTGTTTCATATTTAGTATCGGGTCGCATCCCATCGCTGTCGTGTCGGGGGCGCTTCGTTTAATTTTCTTCGAGAAATGTTCGAACTGTTTCTATTAAATACGCTATTTCTCTATCGAATTAGCTTTTTAGTAACGATGAAATGTTAAAATCGTGTGATTCGGCGGAGTAATTGATATTTTTTCGAAGATTTTTTTTGACATATTTACGATCCGGCGGGTTTGTTATCATTTTGACAATGCATAAGAAGAGAGGATATCGATTCGTTTAATTAACCGCGATGAAACGTGTGTTTTATAAATATATTTGAAAATAATAACTTGTCATTTAATGTGTTCTCGACGAAACGACGTTTATTTTGTTACAAAAACATAGCGGCGGAAGAATTTGCCGCCACTTGTGTCAGTGAAATGGGAAGCTCGCCTGTGCCTCGGACCCCCACGAGCAAATAGTTGGTGCAGAACTCTCCCTGTTGTGCAAGTCCCAGTCTGTGCTCCGTTCCGGCCGCGGGGATTGTGCGGGATCCGATCTTCCCACTTGTCCCCTGCCTGTCCCGTTCCGTTCGACACGATGGGATCTGATATGGACAGTAGGTAAGTGTCACTACATCGAATACCTAATTAGTTATTCATTTGTTTATGTGCTGTATCATATCTATATGGAATAGGCTTACGAAACAATCTGAAGTTACAATAGGCAAACAATTTCGTTTATGGCATCCTCGGCTCTGGCTCCGAATACATCAAGTCGCCTCCTCCAAAAATAATGACTAAACAAACACCTGTACGGCAGGCAGCTGGCAGTTGGATGGGACCGCCGGTTGACATAAACCTCGGGAAATATTTTTATGTTCTTATGACACGTGTAATTGGATATTATAATACCGTCGACATTTCGTGATGTTGCTGGAAAAATAAAATTAAAGCGTATACATTTGTAGGATAATATTTTCAAAAGTCTTTGGTGACAAATTTAGGTAAATGACAGGATAATTAATTATGAAGCGAAGTGCTTTCAATTAATCATCCTTAAAAAAATTTATTCGATCTTGTCTAATATTTATCCATATCACGACCTCCGTGATGTAAGACGCCCGTCTTCCAGCCCAGGGGTGGCGGGTTCAATTCCCATTGGTACGAAGATGTTTTAAAAAGTATTCCAGTCTGATTTTCACTTAAGTCTCGTTTGAACACATTTCTTGTTGGTTGTAAGTTTATTGCTACAAGGCAATAAATCCACCAAGTGGTAGTGTACACTAAGAACATTTAATACAATACATAGCATCTAATATTTTGATACGACGAGGAAGAATAATTAACGGTCTTTAGGATAATTGAAGTCAAACATTCATGTTTAGGAATGATGGCTTTAAATAGTTTTAATATTTGATACTTGCTAGTTGATATTTTAGGCAGGTTTTATGTATAATCGTCCTTTGCCAAATGAAGGTAAAAAAAATGTTGATACGAGAAATATATTCTATCCCCTTTTAATAAATATACCATATGCCCTTTTGATCAACTAATTCAGATCGGTAATTAATCGGTACACAATAAATATTATGCCTGAGAGATACGATAATATTTAGAAAAATTATTGAGTAGATATGTGTAATTCTTCAAATTGTACGATGGAACTTAATAATAACTCCTTTCCATAGGAATTATAATACCTTTAGTTGTGCCGCTATCTATCAATCTGAATATACTTTTTGATCCCATCATGATATAATATATTATATGATGTAATGTAATACATTGTAAGGTACAAAAAAAAAGAGAACATAAAAATAATTTAATTAAGACTAATATTTATTACCCCTTACGTAGACATTCTAATTTGTACAGCATCTAGATCTACAAAGTGCCTGTGTTTTAAGCAATGTTTTCAATTAGAGCCTTGATAATAATACACATTGTAATTAAACAATAAATTGAATTATTTGAAATACATTTTATCCCTTTAAATTGTAACTAAGATAGTTCAGTAATGATGCAAATATATTCTTAAATAATAGGACATGTAAGACGAGTTTAAAAAATCGAATTAGGTGTCTAGTAGGTCTAACGAATTCCCAAAATTTTGTACGTGTTTATTAAAATTGGGTGAGATTGAATAACAATCGATTTAATAAGTTGTGTAAATAAGCAGGCATATCTATGATCGAATCTACCATTAAAAATATAATCAAATCAACCTAAAAAAAAACGCTATCGAGGGCATTTATTATAGATACTATTTAATTTTATTGGAGTTATATTGAAATACCTACATAATATACTATCGTAAAATGTGCCAAAAATTTCAGAAAAAATCCTTAAAAATCCAGGATAGAATAAGTGTGATTCATATCATATTGGAAGAAATTTGATATATTTTAATATAAATGTTCACTATCCATTATTTGACTATTTATGCAACGTGTATTTTAATATAAAACGGATTTATTTATTATTGTTCGTGCATAAGTTAATGTTAAGCTAGAAATTTATTTTGAAACATATTTTTGAAAGAATGAGTACCCTGCACCCCAATAGTCTGATTGGGAGCGTTAAATTGAACTTAACGCACAATACCTACTTATAGGGCGTGGTTTAAATTAACACTGCCCTAAATTGAAGAGATAGTATTCCGAAATGTGTTTTTTATTTGCAAAAAATGTGTAAAATCTTCCGACGAAGAATGGATAAGCAATTAAAACGTATAGTAGAGTAGCGTACGCTTAAAAAATTTTTTTTTAACAAGTTCTATACTATTTATATAAGTGAAAAATATTTGGAACAAGTTCTATGATATACTATTTATATCAGTAAAAAATATTTTGAACAAGCTATATTATATCAGTAAAAAAATTATGCTCATCAATGGACTCCTAAAAGTTTGAGAAACTAATTGGTTATAAAATATTTTTTTCAGCACCCTTATTAGACTCCGCTATTTGATTATTCTTGTGTAGGTACCTATGCGATTATCCCGCGTACATTTTTCTACTTTCATCTTTTTAACGAAACGAAATCAATAACAATATTCTTCAGTTATAAAATTTTGATAGCTTTTAAATTGCAGATAAATGTATAGTTTTTGAAAATCGTTTTATTAAGTCTTGAAATTTATTTTCTATAAAGAAGGGTTCACAAGCTATTTATAAAAAAAAATACACTATGGATTTAAATAAATTACATATTCTTATAATTATTGAATGTTTATATATATATATATATATATATATATATATATATATATATATATATATATATATATATATATATATATATATATATATATATATATATATATATTTATATGTAATAAAAAAGTAGCTATAATAAATGTCTAAAATTCATGTTTACATATAAAAATACCGATTACCTTAGCAAAGGTAGTTTCAGAATGTACGAGGTTTGAACAGTCTATTTAAATTTTGAATTTAACAACTTAAAACTTTGTTATCATAGTCTATTCTTGTTACAATTTATCCTTTGTTGGAATACAACTGTTTTTGTGGACTTCAGGTTGAAATGACCTAAATGGATATCAGGTTAAAATGACCTAAAAATAAGTATAATGTATTCTACAATATTTTCATTTTGTATACATTACAACCTGCTGGATTTATTGTCATGTAGCAATCGCTTCTAACCAATCAGAAATATCTTAAAGAGGTTTGGAGAGGATATCAGACTGAACGCTTTTTTTTTTAAAATGGGCTCCAACGGAAACGAGGTCGCAACCCTCGGGTTAGTAGACAGACGTTTTACCAATTAGGCTACGGAGGTCATATCTATAGTGTAATAGAAGTAAAGTCTAAATCATAAAAAAATATATATTAGAACTAGCTGTGTATTTGAATTTTGTAATTAGGTAAATTTATATGATAATAAGTTATTTGGGATGAATATGAACTTAAGGTTGATGTGTTGAGCAAGATTAAAAAGATCACTCTGAAATGGTTTGGGCATGTAGAACGAATGAATGAAGAAAGACTAACAAAACGAATATACAGTTCTAAATTGAGTGGAAAACTTTGTAAATTAGGTTGATAAAAATTAATATTGTTCAGAGATTGACAATGATTCCTTTTCTTAAACTTTAAAATTTGTAAGATATAATACATTGTTTAAATTTATAGGTATATTTTATAAAATTTTAGTATCATCGACTAAAATCAAGCAGAACGTACTATACTATACAATATAATTAGTTTATGGTCCAAGGCGGTAATTGCACTCGTGTTGGCCCTGCCTTGACCGTTACAGAAAAACGAGAAAATCGTTAGGCCACTTTTATATTCGGTTGTTGAGCTCAAGATACGAGTACGAGTATTTATGTTCGGTACATGGGATCGTGAAATATGTATTTTTAGTTAGATTTATTTGCTCCTGATATGGAGCATATAAAAGGTTCTTACCAATATCAAATGCGACATGATTGACAAAAACAGGGTACTTAACTCGATACATAGATTAAATAACAACTTAATACAGGGCTGCATGTAATATCTCCATAATACACGGTTTTCTGGGATAAAAAACAAGTCATGTGAAATGAAGGCATTACATTTAATAAGCTAACTGATTATAAGCGCCAAGATAAAAATGACCATGCGCTTGTGACCAATTAATCCTTACTACAAGGGATATCTACCTAATTTACCTATGAGAAACATTATAGTTAAATTGAATCTGAGCTGAATATGAATATAACAAACCTTAATTTGCTGACCGTGTTGTTAAACCAACACACAAGTTTTATTATATTGTGAATTAATAGTGACTGGATCATAATGATTAAGCAAGATTTTCATTCAATCTTTTGTTAATCGTTTACAGGAGACGAATAACTTAAAGTGAATAGTTTATGATATTGCTTTTACATTTAATTAAATTACCTACAAAAAATATTTTATCGTGTATTATAGCATATTCAGAACATAGCAAATGGTGTATTATAGTTTATCGTGGATATCACAATATTGATGTGTTACCTCAAACAACACGAGACTCGTAGCTCGCTTGGTTAAAGCTTTGAAGTTTATTCAAGTTTCAACATATGTTGTATTATATACCACTTTGATTGTGTATAGTACAACTTTGTTGTGGGTTTATTGCCATGTGACAATCTTTAACTAACCAGAAAGTTAAATGGTCTTGAGAGAAAATCAGATTGAAGCTCTTTTTAATAAAAATGTGGTTAGCAACGGGAATCGAATTCGGAATCTCTGGGCTAGAAGACAAGTATTTAAATTCATTTATCGATTCGTCGTACAATAATGAGGTCGTCTTCAGTAGGGATATTGTTTATGTAAGCATTTCATAGCGAGCCATCTAAATACATGCTGTGGAATGAAGGCTTAGGTACAGGTGCATAAAAATAACTTTTGATAAATAAGCCAAGTATAGGTATTTACATGTCTACGTACTGGTAGATGTATGCACCTACGAGTATTCAACACACGGGCATCGATGAAATTACCAGATAGCAAAGTATAATATCTTGCAGTAGGTAATCTTAATTTTCTTTGATATTTTTGTTACTTTAAACAATGGGTAATTGAACGTGAATACTGATTTGAGAGAATCGATTTCAAAAGTTTTTATCGTTAAATACAATCTAGCGACAATATCAATCGTTCAGAGTAGTTTGAGGGTATTTTTAATGTCTTCATTTTAATATTATATAATTTTGCCTTTTATGATGTTAAGACGTTAAAGAAATAATAATTATATGTTATATTAAAATTCAAAGATATACTGTACATACTTAGTATAAATAAACCTCATAGTATTTCATGAAAGTTTCAATTTTGTAAGTGAAAGGGCTTGAGCTAGATAGAGGAAGAAGGTATTTATTTGTAATGTAATCTAAACTAAGAAAAAAGGGTTATAAATTCAAATTATATTTTGCAATAAAAAGTATTTGAGAACAAATAAAAAAAGGAATGGTTTTGTAGATATACGAGTATACTCGTATGTTGGCTTGTGTTTATGGTATACGAGTATATGCGTATTAAAAGTTAGTTTGGATGTCGCAGAAAAGTAAACAGATTACATAAAATTCAACTATATTTACATATTATATTATATTAATACGTTTACATATTTAAAGAAATCGATTAAATAAAACAAGGGTACATAAGAAATATTCATTTCTAAAACCTTGTTTTGTTCCACAAAAACTACATTGTTACAAAACAAGAAAGGCAGGTTTTGGGTTTGATTGTTAAATTGTGTTGTATACGATATAGCCTTGCGGGTTTATTGCCACATGGCAATCACTTCCAATCAACCAGCAATGTATTTAAGGGGCTTTAAATAAAAACTAGACTGAAAACATTATTAAAATAAATTGGTCAAAAATATATTATTTATAGTCAAGGCATTAACATTGTGGAGGTTTCAAGACATTGTAATTTGTTTTTTTATCAAACATTGTTTATTCCACTTTATGTATTTTTGACCAATGCATTGTTTATTCCACATAAAGTGGAATGCACAATGCATTGGTCAAAACTATTTATTCAGTAAGTAGATTATATACTCATTTGAACGATTTACATAACGCTGAATTAAAGTAAATGTATTAAACTTCTGAGCATCCTGTCAATCTGCGAAATTATAAATAACGATGGAAAAATGTCAGAAGTGAAATCAGTCTGGAAACTGTCTAGAATTGAACAAAGGGCGTCAGAATACTCATCAAGTACTCTAGCCACTAGACCACAGACGTAAACGGTCTTATAAAAAGTTAATGTTTTTTTTATTGTATTTCCTACATTACGTATTCGTATTTTGAGAAAATCTGAGTTAATTTGGTTTGCTGTTACTTCCCTGTATACCTAATGAGTAATAACAATAACATGGTTGTTGCGTCCTTGCGCAGTTCCACTGCTTGCCTTGAGCGATGCGATCTGCGACGCTCCCGTCGGACAGTCTGAGGGCTGAATTCTGCTCATCAATCTTCACAGATTTATTTTTCATTTTAATACTTGCGAGTTATGGTGGGAAATGGGTGGTGTAAATTAGCAGAATATTAAATGGTTTTTCTTTGAATGATATTTTATGGTAGACCAATTTCATATCATATATTTCTGATTGAGAGATAATAGTATTAATCATCTAGTTGAGGTAGGTAAAACAAAAATATTATTTTTATAGCCCTGTTTGATAATATAACATCACCTAAAGAGCGTTTTAGTTCTGAATTGTGAAGAAATAAATCCAGCTTTAATGATATCTAAAAATACACATTAAGTCGGGATATGGATAATGAATTATGTTACAAGTCTAATATTGAGATATGGATAATGAATTATGTTACAAGTCTAACATAATATTCCCCATGTGGTTCCCATTGGTTATCTCTTTCGATATTTTTTTCTTCAGTGGCTGGCCTCGTAGCACGCAGTAGACACCCATTGGAGTGTAACATAGTTAGGCTGAAATCATAGAGGTCTATAAGAGGGTTCTTAAGTTCACACTTTTAGGTAGTAAATGATAACGTAGCCACCCTTGGAATGATATTGGCCTAGTTGGTAAGACGCTTGTCTCCCAAGTCGGAGGTTGCGGGTTCAAAACCTGCTGGAACCGAGATTTAAAAAAAAACGATTCCAGCCATTGTTTTCACTTCAAGGCTTCTTTAACATCTTTCTGGTTGGATGGAAGAGATTGCCACATGGCAATATGCCCGCAAGATTGTATTATATACAACGAAAGTGTAATAAAATACTACAATAATAAATGTAAATTTACTTCTATCTAAATATAGTAAGCGTGGTAAAATTACAAATATAGTAAATTGGTATAATTTTATTGCATTTCAATCCATTCTTATTTAACAAAAACAATCTACCTATAAACACTTATTACTGTTTTTGTCTAGTAAGATTTATTAACTATTTAATAATTATTCTGAATAGGTAATATTGCATTGATTGTGGAATTAATGGTATGTTTTTTTTCGAATTGTTTATAAATAAATTAAACAACATTACAACATATAGAAATCAATCGATATGGATAGAAACCATATCAATCCCAAGTACCAAGATGCATATACTCACTAACCATTCACTTGAATTATATAATAGTTTTCAAGTTGATTTCTCCATAGACTCGGGAGTTAGTTCCTTTATTTATTTTGACACTTTCGTATTTTTAAATCTTGTTGCTTTATTTTTATTTACGTGTATCAAATTCTCAGAATCAAACAGTTTTTTTTTACTTAATAAGTATACTCGTATATTAACTTTCAATACCATATTAACAAATAAATAAACATATTTATTAATGTTTTTAGTGAAATTAAACTTAAATATTTCAATGAGATTTCATGTGCGGTTTCGTTTGATCTAATTAATATAAGTTGGTTGGCCTGGATGGTAAAACATTTGTTTTTCAGTCCGGAATTCGCGGGTTCGAGTCCCTCTGGTACTTTGGTTTTTAAAAGCATTTTAGTCTGATATTCACTCTTAAACATCTATCTAGTTGGTAAGCAAAGGTTGTCACATTTTAATAAACCCATCAGGCGGTACTGTATACAACTAAAGTGTAATAAATCATTACACATTGACCTTTGCTGTGGTTGTGCAATTTGTGTAATATTTAAAAATAAAATTTAACCTGTATTTAAATACTTGAACTCCATTAAACCTACATTATTTGAATTGAATTTATGACTTCACGTTGGTACATTACATTAATCATGGTTCTATTGTGATTAAATATTGAGAACCACTGATACGCACCATAAACTATGCTTAAAATGTTTATTTAACATACACTCAGGTATCAATTTATTAATTTACCTAGGTCGAGTTTACAACAAAAAATGATATGTTTTATGATTATATCAGTCTGGAGCGATCTTCTTGTCATATTTAAGACACCCTTCGATAAAGAGTGTCGAGGGACGAGTTGGTATGATTTTTATTAAGACGTGATCACGTTACATTTTCGTGTTTCTGCAAAACGAATTTGATCGCGGCGATAAAATGTTATAATCTAATCATTTATGAGCGATGCTTGCGTTCATGTAAATTTTATCAGTTTTTTTCATAATAAATATGATAATGGCTTATCAAGAAAATTATTTATTTTTGACATGTAGGTAAGCCATATGATTTTTATAATACCATATATATTTGATATCTTCTAAGGCATTTCGTGACTATTTTTAAAATCTTTGAGTCAGGAATCTAATATTTTTGACGAAGATTCAGATGAATATTTTCATTTATTTTGATGTAAAAATATACAATAGATAATTGAATTATATAATATATTTACATACTTACGACCTCTGTGCCCTAGTTGATAAAACGCCTGTCTATCAACTCGGGGGTTGCGGGCTCGATTCCCGTTGGTGCCTAGATTATTTAAAAGTGGTTCAGTCTGGTTTTCATTTAAAGCTTGTTTAACATATTTCTGGTATTCAAACAGAATTATTTAACACTTTAATATGAGAAAAATGCCTACACTACAAAAGTTAAAGTGACTGGCCAGTTCGACAATGCTTTTGTAAAACTAAATAGGTCTGTCACTTTAATTTAAGTTAAATATGTCATTATGACTTACTATATACATTTAATTGGTAAACCATTCTGTTAAAAACGGTTTATTTATGATTATTTCGAAAAGATTGCCACATAACAATAAGCCTGCCATACAAGGAAAGTGAACTGCAATGTCAACTGAATTAAATAAAATGTTTCGATTAAGTTAAATGTTTTATTGATTTTTACATAATTTAATTTCCATTATATCGAGTTACATAAGCTAAACACGAAAGCTACCTAACGGAATTTGATTTATAAAAAAACAAAAGTTCAAAGACTGACACAATAACAAGATAAAAGGCACTTCGATCTAACATAGGTATCATATCTTTTCATTAACTTCCTAGTTGATTATAGATTTGTCTGTCGCCTCCATATCCCTCTCCCTCTAGTCCTCATAGTCGAGTGTTCTCGATCCGACACTTCTACGATAGATTTTATTTAATCGTATATCATAGGTATCTATCTATAGCTTATGTTAGATATCCGAATAGAATAGAATAGAATAGATCCCTGATTGTGTTCTAGTTAGCCCCGTTTAAGAATTTGATTGCTTACTTTTCTTTAAGTAGACAAAGGCGGTCTTGGAGCCTTTCTCAGCATGTTATAATTACAATTTTCAGATTATGACTCGTCAGAATTAGGTATGTCTTTAATACAAAGGGAATTTAATACTTGTTATGCTGAAGATATATTTATTGCATACTTTTGTTGTTGTTAAGTTCTAATAGTTTGATCACCTGGTGGTCGAGAGTTTGCTTTTCATAATGGATTCGAATTTGATACACCATGATGCTAAAACTACATCGTATTATTGTACACTTTCGTTGTATACACTACAACCTAGTGAGTTTATTGTTGTGTGGAAATATATTAAGAGAACTTCAGACTGCACCCCTATTTAAAAAAATCCGGGAGTCGAACCCGCCACTCCTGGGCCGAAAGACAGGCATCCTATCAACTGGGCCACTGAGGTTGTGTACCGTATTCCCCTTACGTTGTATACAGTACAACCTGGAATATTTATTGCCAAGTGGTAATCTCACCCGCTCAACCAGATATGTGTTTAAATAGGCTTTGCGTGTAAACCAGGCTGGACCTCTTTTAAAAAATCTGATTACTAATGGGATTTCAACCCGCATTCTCCGGGTTGAAGACATGCGTCTTAACAACTAAACAACTGAGGAATAAAATGGTTCGTTTAATAATTTTAAAACGCATATGAAAATAGTGTGGTTCTTATCATTTGCTTCATACTCCATGATGGGAAATTAATGATATGAAATGTTATGAGGTGTGCGTCGCCAAAAAGGGCTAAGGTTGTCAGGTACATATATGGTAAATAAAAAATAAAATGTTTTAAAATATTCGATGTTATTTGAACGAAAATACAGTGTATATTATATTGCAAGACTATTGTGAACCAAATCGACATTTTAAAACGATGTAGGTATATATGCAAATATCGAATTTACAAAACACATATTTTTCCATAATTTAAAATTGTATTGTATTACATACTCTTTGAATACAGTAAGACATGATAGGCTTATTCTGAACATGTGATAATCTTTTACAGCCAACAAGAAAGATGTTAAAGTAAGTCTTAATTGAGAACCGGACTGAAATTTCATTAAAATAATCTTAGTTCCAACGGGAACGCGCATCTCATGGTTTGGAAGACAGACGTCTTAACAACTAAACCACGGAGGTCGTCAATATCCAATCAGAAAAACTCATTCTCTTTTTTTAAAATATATCAAATAAAAATATTGTTATATGTGTATGAACTCTTAAAAAGAAACTCCACATAAAAAAAACGTAAATTTTGAACATGAAGATATTTCAATGTCTTCCGTATTAATGGAGCATCAATTCAAATACAATAAAAGGTTACAATCAATCAGATAAATATTTGATATTATAAAGTATAATAAATATTTGAAATTATAAAGTATAATAAAAATCTCCTCTCGTAAATAACTTAACGCAAAAGCGTTTAAAAAATGCATCTCTTCGTATTATACTTTTGTTGTATACAGTACAACCTGGCGGACTTATTATCACTTTGCAATCCCTTCCAACCAACCGGATAGATGTTAGTGAGGCTATAAGTGAAGACAATACTGGAGTACTTTTTTTACTCTGGTTTCCAAAGGGAATGGAACCTGTAACCCCTGAGTTGGTAGACAGGCGTCTCACCAAAGGGAATGGAACCTGTAACCCCTGAGTTGGTAGACAGGCGTCTCACCAAAGGGAATGGAACCTGTAACCCCTGAGTTGGTAGACAGGCGTCTCACCAAAGGGAATGGAACCTGTAACCCCTGAGTTGGTAGACAGGCGTCTCACCAAAGGGAATGGAACCTGTAGCCCCTGAGTTGGTAGACAGGCGTCTCACCAACTAGTCCACGGATATCGTTTGTTTTGAAACTAATGAAGCTTCTGATTCAAGTAATATGTATAATATGTATATAGTCATTGTTCATTAATTTTCTGTCCAAGAACATAGTTTCTATTGTGAGAATTTCTACAACACTCATCATCAGTTTCGAGAGGTTGGGTTATGGGCCCTCCCTAAGTTAACGAGTAACGATTGACGATTTTAAAATATTTGACTTCGGAGAAACAGTGAAATTTAAGTAATGTACCATCGCTTAAGGGTTGATAATGTACAATACTTAAAGTATACTTTTAAACCATATTATTTATACAAAAGACAAAAGAGTTTTTTTAAATCTTAAAACTATTTTGTTCAACAAAGAGAAATAATTTCCGTTTACCTTTTGCTAATACAAGTATGTATCTTCCGTTAAGTATTATATTTATTGTCTTTGAAAATTAGACACATAGAATATTATTATTTGCCAGCGGTTTTTAACTCTCCCATAAAGTCTTTTGTGGTGTTGATTTTAGTAAGATGTTGATGTTTATTGATATATTATCATGTGAGATAGTTGGTAAGATAACTATCATACAACACAGAAGTTGCGAGTTCGATTGCGTATCAGTTTGGTTTTCACTTAAGGCCTTTTTAAATTGTTTTGGGTTTGCTATGACAAATTGCACAACGGAACCATAATACAATGTTACTACAAATTTAATTGTTTTTATGGAAGTTTCCCTTTATTACACCTTTTTGTGATTTTTAAGATATTTCCATAACGTCTTTCAAAATATATCCATAATTTTTGTACTTCTATACCATTTGAATAGATTTAAGAGGGAGTCTATGATGAGTTAAAATCATCAATATTCTAAAGCAAAACTAAATATTGAATAATTAGTTTATTTTATAACCCATGAAATATTATTGAACAACGAAATATAAAAAAATAATATTATATTAATGCAACTTTGAAGTAAAACCACAATTTTTTTTAAAAGTTTTTCAAACTTTTTATTACAGTTTCGTTGTATATACGAGTTGTACAACCTGGTGGATTTATTTATATGCGGCAATATCTTGCAATTAACCAGAAATACATTCAAGAAAAAGGCCTAAGGTGAAAACCAGACTGGAATCTTTTTTAATTAAACCGGGTACCAATGGAAATCGAACCCATAGCCCCCCGCTCTGAATAGTCCAGAAAGATCCTTTTCAACTAGGTCATTGAAGTCGTCCTTAACCTTTATCTTAACGCATCACTTATAACGATGAAATGACAATTTATACAGCGCCGATTAGAGTGTAAACTCTCCTCGAGGGCGAAACAGATAAAATGTAAACAGACATGTAAAATTGGTGAAAGACTTGTGTTATGTCTCTTACGTGAGCTTAAGAACTTTAAGGACAACCTTTTGTGTAGTTTATTTGCCCATCTCCTTCATTAACTACTCGTACGTCACGCAGTGTGGTTGCATCAAATTTTTATGAAATGTATCTATCGAATTAATACGTTCTACCACACAGTATGTTAAAACGCTACGAAACTGTATCTATCGATTTGATACGTTCTACCACACAGTATATGTTAAAACGCTACGAAACTGAAGTTTGATTATAACCCAATTAATATTTTCAGTAGGAAAATGAAAAACAATGATCAGAATTTAATCATAAATGAAAGAATATCCATGAAGAAAAAAATATAGATTTTTAATTTTACGAAGATGGACACTAACAGCATATTGTTACTTGGAGGCAAACATTAATAGAATGGGTTAGAAAGTAAAGGTATTTTCTATTTAAATGAGGTATTGATTGGAAAATTGTATTATTTATTCTTTAAATTGCGTTGTTTTATGTCTTATTTAGTAGAAAGGGTTAAAAATGTTGAATTCAAATAAATTTATTGATACTCAATAGCTGGTCACGGAAGAATTACCAAATTGTCGATAAGGATTAAAAGATAAGCCTGAGTTGTTAGCGATAACACCGCTGATAGATGGCAGATTGCAACCGTTCCAAATATATTTGTACTATATGTCGATATGAGAGGAAACCTACTCGTACAATCCAATGATATTTCAAAAACTAGAAAGAGTTTTATCCTACAGATGAAAAACTTTATTAATCCTTAATTTGCTGATTGATTTCGACATTCTTCAGATGAAATTCTTAATAGCTTCAAATGATGTAATGCCCTTATTACGGGTATGATTTTATTATTGCACAGGTTAATAAAAACACAAGTTATAAATTTTAGAAAGTAATACAATGTAAAATTGAACAGAATTAATTATTTAAGTTAAAGGCCTAAAACATGATTTTCTTTTTGATTTTTTATCGCCGTTCACTCACCAAGAGTGTCTTTAGCATTTAACAATCATAAATAAATATTATATAACAAAAATATCATTTTACACTTTTAAATAAGCATAACTTATTTGCACGTATTTCATGAAATAATGACAATTTAACATTTGTACATGAAGGGATCACATTAAATAAGAATTATACTTTAGATTAATGTAAAAACAAATTATTATTTTTACTTAATCTAATTATTACAATTAATGAGAAAAAGCTACATACAATTCATTGAAGGCGGTATATTTTTTATCAGTTTTATTATGAAAAATAATTACACGTGTAGTTCATGTCGATTTTTTTGTTTCTTTATTATTCTAAAAATATATACACTACTATTTATTTAATAAATTTCAAAATAGTGGAATCTATTATTTTTTTAAATTAACAAATTTTCGAAATATAACCTATCTCCATATTCTTAATTGAAAGTTTTGATGACAGGATTGCCTTTCATTTTTCATAAAATCTTGATTGAAATGTCATTGAATTTAAAAAAACGTCAACTGAAAGATATATAAAAATATGTTATTTGAAATTACACGATCAATCATTCGCACCTCAGATTGTATCAAAATAATCTTCTTTGAAATATTATATCGCTCTCCAACTCTTCAACTCCTTCACTACGCAAATACTTGGAAATATTATATCGCTCTCCAACTCTTCAACTCCTTCACTACGCAAATACTTTGAAATATTATATCGCTCTCCAACTCTTCAACTCCTTCACTACGTAAATACGTCTGAAAAAATCTAAATTATTTTTGATATAAGCTTTTTCAAGAGCTAATTGTGAACACTGGTTTATTTATTTTTCATTTAAAATTCATTAATTTTTAAGGGATTTGTAATTTGTGTTTATAAACAATGACGAACTCTGTTGTCCAATAGACTTTTCATCTAGGGGTTTTATATTCGATCACCAATGAAACTCAAACAGAGTCTAATTCTGATTTTTTCACATGAGGTATATTTGGTTGGTTGTAAAAAAAATTAAAAGACAAAAAGCCCGCCAGGTTTACTGTATACGACGAAAGTGTAACGCAATATAATTCTTTGTATTTTCATGAAACAATAAATACTTTGTATTTTTATAACGATAAATATTTAGAATAATTTTATTGCATATTACAAACTTATGATAATTCCTTAAGTTAAATTTTCAACAAATGATACTGAAATTCGAAAGCCTGACAAAATTCTGATTTTATTACTAGTGTAAAATAAAAAAAAACTATTTTTATTATACTGTTTAAAAAATATTTGTATTTGAATTAGGATATGTTATAATATGGGTTACAGGAAATTTTAAAGAATGAATAATAAATATTATATTTTCCTATTCATATTGTTATCTTCTTAGCATAGACACTATGCTCTAAGTAAAAATTTCAGTCTTCTTACCCTAAAGAGTTATAATAAGTAAATTTCTAGCATTACTTCATGAAACATCATTTCGTTTCAGAAAGATCTTAAGAAAGTGTTCGAATGTATTATAATAGAAGCCACAAAAGAACTTTGAATAAGTCCCGATAAACCGATAAAAGTGTAAATTTGAACAAATAAAATATTCTGATTTTAAATATAACACTATGTATGTCCTAGTTGGTAAGATACGAGTACTTCTTTTCTAACTCAAATATTGGTTCTTAACAATAACGGTGTAAGAAAGAATATGATATTTTTTTGATTAAGTTTATACGTTCTTGTATAAAAAATACAAAAATATTTTGTAAAATTTTATTCCACACACCTAAAACAATTATAATAGTCCATTATTTTTAATTTCAATATTTCAAAGAAATTAGATGAAACGTACATTTACCCTCTATGGAGAATTGACTCCAATACACTCCAACATCAACTAAATCATATATCCTGTAAACCTAACTATTTCAAATAATATTTTTGCGTATTAGTTAGCAATCTCGAATTTAAAATAACCAGGAACAGTTCTAATAAATACAGGTAGACATATTTGAACTTTATTACACGGATCGTGGAAGTTGCAATTTTGCAAATTTTATAGCAAATCGGTGTCTCAAGGATTGTTGGCATATTTATCTTGAATGTAGATAATTTTTTATCGGCAAATCATTTTTTATGTTTTTTTTAATAATTTATCAATTCATTTATTGTCAAGATATCGTCGAATTTGGTTGTGATTTTGATTTGTACGGCCTCGTATCATAATCTTGATAAGGTAGATATGGATTATATATTTATTATATTACTTACATCAAGTTTTATTGACACTGCCGCCGCAAAGAGTTGATTAAATAATATCAAATACTTAAATTATAATTTAAAAAATTCAAATGTTAGTGTCGAAAATCCTTTTTTAATTAACTTATCTGTGGATAATTTAAAGCTCTTTCCTGGTTTTGTTGTTCTTGAGTTCGTTGTGGAATGGTCCTGTGTTATGTCTATTATTCTGAGATCTTGCGATTCTATAATATTAACAATTTAAGTCTTATATATATATGTGTTTAAATTTGAGCAAAATTGTCTAAAAAGCTCTTCTGAAAGACGATTTCAATTTATCTATACGAGTTATAATATTCCATTTAGTTAATGTCTCGCTTATAAAAACATTTGTAATGCATTCGAACATAGTTTTTGTTATATACAGAGATGGGTGTATTAAATCCAAATAAGAATTATTTTACAATTTGCATATCTACAAATGTAAAACTATTTCCAATTCTTGTCATGAAGTTGTTTTACTAATCGCATTTTTCTTTTTTTGCAGATTCGTCTTCTTAGAAAACCACCGGGCCCGTCGCATACATCTTCGTTAAGTGATTTACGTGATAATAACTTTATCCAAAAATACACCGATTGGCGACTTCAAAAACCAAAGGAATACCTCTGTTACTTTCTGCGCTCCTACCTAGTCTTATAAATAAATCATTTACAGTTGACTAAAAAATATCTTTTTACGTATGTTTTAATTTTGACTTTTCTTATTTTTTTTAAATCATATTGTTTTTAGTTTTTTTATTTACAAAGTGATCGCTGTTTTTCTTGAATATAAGTGCTCCCAAAAATTGTTTGCAAAGTATCGGACTTAAAATATGGACATACAGCGAGACAAGTGCATGATAATCATATCTTAAAAGGTAAAGAAGATATTTTAGTGCCGTGGGGGAGAATCAGGGCTACCAATCGAGATCCGGCAGTCAGGGTTGCCGTACGGGCTCGGGGAGGCAAGGTTACTACTCTGAGGACGAGCGAGCCGAGCAGCAGCGAGCACTGATGATGGAGACAGAGCAACCGGGGCGCTGGTGCGGTGGCGGGGGAGGTGGCGGGGCAGAAGAGCCCGATCTGTTCCACCCGCTGGAGGGCGGTAGCCATCACTCCAGGAGTCGCTACTACCACCATAACCCGGTACACCCCGCCTACCCCGCGCATCCAACGCACCCCTCACACGGTAAGAATTCGTTTCTACTTTTTTAGTTCAGATTATATTAATACCTACCGCCAAAGGATTCTTGTTTCAAATTACTTGAAGGAAACTTTTGGAGTCGTTGATGTGATGATTTAATTAATTTTAATACAAGGTGTAGATTATTTAAGGTCTTATCTAGGAATCTAGAGTACATACCAAGCATAAAGAGTATTTAAGGTCTTATCTAGAGTACATACCAAGCATAAATAGTATTTAAGGTCTTATCTACGAAACTAGAGTATATACCAAGCATAAAGAGTATTTAAGGTCTTATCTAGGAATCTAGAGTACATACCAAGCATAAAGAGTAAAATGCATAATTACATGAAAAATCTTTATAATTATTACGCATTCAAGTTAAAAAAATGTTATACTTTTAGCAAATAAAAAAATTAAAACCACTTGGTCATATGAATTAGCCACGATTCACATGTTAAGTAGTAATAATTTCGGTACGTTCAATACAGACATAGAAAAAACAGTTAAAGACGCGTAGAAAATATATAAAATAAATAATTTCAATTGCCCGCGTTTTGACATGTCGAGATGTGACAAACATATTCATTACAATTTATGTTAGATTATAAAGTTTGTGATGCTCGAGTGTCCTTCCAAGAAAGACGATCATAAAGAGGTTCTCGGGCCCGGGGACCTCTGGACATCTGATAGGTCCCTGATACTCGTCGCATTTATTTACAATGAAAGGTTTTATAAACTGTTTACTGGCTGTTGCCGCTGCGCCGGACCTACATAATGATATCACCTTACCCGGTAATAAATACACATTTCTAACTTCTCGGCCCATGAGAAAATTTTATTCGAGATGTCGAGCCACATCTGATGGGAGTTTCGGTAGCGCACAACAAACCGTAGGTACTAAAAATGCCTTTGAGGGCGAGGTTCTTTTTTAATTTTCTTTTTAAATATCTTGTTTCTGACGATGTGAACTGAGCGGTGTGTAATTTGTTTACAGTCAAATTAAAAGTGGGATATATTTATAATCAACAGCGAATATTTCTAATGGGCTTTGCCTTCTTCGGTGTCAATAGAACACGAGGAATGTGATCTGAAATTCTGGACCAGAGACAAATAAAACCTCGTGCCGTTTGAGGTTGGGCGGTTTTTTACCAGCCACACAAAGATCCACATAAATTCATGAATATTGTAGTAACATTCACGAACGAATGTAGATTTTCGGATATAAAACTCGTTTTCTACATTTTGGTCGGTATATGTTTTTGTAATAGAAAAGGAATGGTAATATAATAAAAATACTTTTGTCTTTAGCCGTGATCTGATGTAATACAAGCTGACATTAAGTATAGGTTATTTTTATAAATTACTGATCAAATTCAGCTGCTTATGTACAAGCGTAACATTTGTTTAAAAATCAGTAATATTAGAATTTTAAGTGTATGTTAGGTATAAGTTCTGAAAACTTTTAAAAATAATGTTATATTTTGAATATATTTCAAGTTAGTGTGTGCATATTAAACAAATATAACATTTAAGGATGGCAAACTCCATCAAGGTATTTCATTCACAAAGTCTTTGAATAAGATCTTTCTTAGAAAGATTCACATGAATTTTATGCTGCTATTTAATTACATTTTTCACAAATCAACCGAGTATAGGTGGATTGCCTATTAGAAAAAAATACTTTTTTTTATATATTATATATATTATCTCATTAAAATGGTTACTTTGCTTTATGCCCAAATATAGGAAGTGTTGTATACTGACACATTATTTTTGTAAGGAATATTATGTGTTCAAAGTTGGGGATTGATCGTGTTAGCGGCCGAAGTTTTCTCATTAGGGGAAACTCTTTAATTAACCCGCGAGCTGCGAGCGTGCGGCAAGCTACATTGTGCCTTGCCAGCGGGCCGGGGGGCTTGTTTACCACATGTTAACTTTGCCAATTTAACTTTAATTAAATATCGGGATTCAAATTAGAAAACTAATGTATGAATAAAACATACAACATGAGAATATTGTAAGAACTCTTGTAACGATATGCTTTGAGGAAAGTTCAATTTGCAAGAAACTTATCAACTGATTCCTTCTACACGACCACCAATACGTTAAGTATATTATTGAGTGTTTGAATAAAGGGTACATGAAGATCATTTATACGAATATAAAAGCAAAGAACGGCTGAAAAATAAATAAGTTTATAAAGACAGATCTAGATAACTTTAGAACTAGAAAAATACTCTTAATAAGCATTTGCAGGGTATGTGTAAACAACCGTTATGTACAGTATAACCTGGGGGACTTATTGCCATGTAAAAATATCTTGTATCCAACCAGAAATATGTACCAGATGTCTTAAGTGAAAATCAGACTGGAATCCTATTTTTAAAAAATCTGCGTTCCAACGGGAATTGAACCCACAGCTCACAGGTTCCGAAAGATGAATTATTCGTAGCTTAGAATTCGAAGAAATTTGATATCTTTAAAAATACGTTGTGAGTATTTTACCAGTGATTTGTGCAAACACTTTATGGAAATTTTGTATTCATACAAAACGACAACCGCAAATATTCCCAAAATGTGTATATTTTGTTAATTTCTCACCTCTTTCAAGATATTTCACCGGTCGCTTGTAAATATTAAGAAGTGGAGGAATTAACATTGTGGTTTGGTGTTATTTATGGCATTTGTGTGGACGCGGCCTGTCACATGATATATGGTGCCGGGCCTGTGGTGTAGGTATGTGTACAGCGAGTCTAGAGTTACGGACCAAGTGATTTGTTGTGGTGGCGGCGGGCGCGCGTATGTGAGTGCCTATCCTGCGTTGTTATTATTTGAATGCGGAGCGCGGATGGATATCTAAATTGCTCAATCGCTGTGAAATTGGTTAAATATCCAAACCAGAGCGCCATAACGGTGCCTGGGCCGGCGTCCCGCCGACCGACGCCCGTCCCGATCCATCGACTGCACTTTGTGGACTCCCTCGGGAGGGGAAGCATAACAACATAAGAACTTTAACATCGAAGCTGTACTTCCTTAGCTTCAATTGCTTCTTAGCTTCAAATTGACGTCTTCAAATCTTATAATCTACTTGCTGCATGTTCATGTTACGTGTGTACTTTATAGATTCATTTTAAATGTACAATTTTTTAAGGTATAATACATTTTATGGGGGTTCTTCTCACGAAAAATCATCGGAAATATATATTTTATCTTTATATGTCAAACTTTCACAAATTAGAGTATATAAAAGCTTCATAAAGATTTAGTATTTAAATTAAATCCTGTATATAATTTGTAATATTAATTAATCTAAGTTCTAAGTATCAGAATACCAAAATATTAACAGCATAAATGAGTTTTTATGACATACGAGTACCTACACGTATGAAGTTAGTGAGAAAATAATATATAACTGCAATTATATTATCACATAACAATAGCACATTCGATGAAGGGTATAATTTTTTATGAAAAAGCAATAGATAAGCGCTGCTCTTTTTTACAATGAAATGTAATAATTGATTATTATTCTTAAAAGTACGTCATAATTCATGATCGGTCTTATTGTTTTGTATTCTTGTAAATTTTGACTTGACTATAATGACTCGTGGAATCAAGTCTGGAGGATAAAAAAACAAAAAGCATGCTCAGAACAAATGAAATGAGAATCCTTAATGCCATTGCAGGCAAAACATTAGAAACTCCCGTATCCGAGAAATGTGTAAAGTAGAAGATATTGCGATATGGGGTAGAAATCGCAGAAGATACTGTTAGGCCGTGTGGAAAGAAAGAATGGATACACAAGCGTTCTTTAGGTGGCAATGCATGAAATACCCGCTGGTAGTCATTCCCTAGAAAGATACTCGTACCTGGGAGTCAACACTCAAGAGAGGCAGTTATGAGAATAGCAGACAACATGCCTCACTAAGAAAAAACAGAAGAAGAATAAAAATTCAAAATAATTAAACAGGAGTTTGAGTCTAGATATTTCCCATATCTTATCCTCGTTTTATCTTATAAGAATTTTTACCATAAATCGACACTCGCCAATTCCTTGTGAATATATTTTTGACTTTGAATATATTTGCTGCCTTGTATAGAATTCTTAAATCAATAGGTTCTGAGTCGAAACACAGAGACACTAATCGATCGGCAATAATGTGAGAGTTCGCCACCATTTGGTATTCCATTGACATAACATAGGCTAGCTCTGAGGTATCGGACGAACAATCGATCATAAATATGGTTTGTCGTCTGATCATATCCCCAATTGGTAATGTTTTCGATCGCATGCTCACTGACCGCTGCTTAACTTACTCAGTACCATTTGTTAGAGATTACTCACTAATGGACTTCAATACTCATATCTAAGGTAAATATGTTATAACAAATATTTATGTTATATATTTTTATGTATGTTATATACATACACGCGTAGCATCATATCATATATCTTACGGGGTAGACACGGAGAAAAGATCTCCATATTCATACATTTCGTTAAGCGCAATATTCCATTAATTGTGTATTCACTTTGGCATCTTTCAAAATCTGGTACACAGGATCAAGCTTTGTTTTTCGCCGTCTACATCTTCCATGCACACTATGCATGTCTGACTTGTATCTTCACTTTTTCACTCCTTTTCATTTTCTCTGCATGTCCAAACCATCTTAACACTCTTTTCTTCATCTTACTTATAACATTCATTTTATTCATGCATTCATTTCTGACATCTTCATTTTGCCTTCTTCCTGACATTAATAATTTACTATAACTTAGCACACATTTCATGGCATTAATTTTACTTTTATCCTGCTTGTGCTAAGTCCAAGTTTCACTTCCATACGTTTTAATGGACACCACCGTGGTTTGATTAGAAGAAATTACCTCTAAGCAATAAATTCAACAGATGGCTTTACATGAAATTATTAAAATAAATGTTATTTATTATATCTGCGCTAGTAGCCTAAAAGTTAACGTGCTGCTTGCTGTCATCAGAGCTTTAATTTCAGCGGATTTCCTGATGTTTTTATTTTCAGGCCTTATAAATCTGAATGTACGTTTTTGTACTTAAAATAAACTGTTTCAAGCATTATAATTAATGCCATAGAATGAAAAAAATAGCGGTGTTTAATTTAAGCATTTTCTTTTAGTTGTAATAGTTAAATCTGTCCACTCGTCATAAAATTTGGAAATATTTGTTATCGTTTCCTTATGTATGACCTGTTGTAGCTGTGTTTTCGCTAAAGCGCAACAGTATGCACATAATCAACATATTAAAGCTCATACATCTCTTGCCATCAACATTTAAAAGACTTCATCTTCTTCATCTTATTTTAGGCTTGTTGGCCTGTTATGGTCCTGCATCATTGTTTGCCTCTTGCGACGTCGACTGCCAGCTGTCTTTCCATCTTTTGGGAGGCCGTCCTGGAGGTCTGCTTGCTTGGGGGATACTGTCCCTGGCCATTCTTACGGCTCTTGGTTCCGCCATTCTGGATACGTGTTCGTTCCAGAACCTTCTTCTCTGTCGTCCCCATCTGAAAATATCTTCAACTACGCACGTCCTTCGGATTTCTGTATTTCGTACTCTATCACGAAGGGTTTTGCCAGCGATACTCCTGAGTACCTTCATTTCGCTGGTTTGAAGGAGATTTTTGGTTCTGACAGTGTCGGCTCTGGACTCTATGCTGTATGTCATTATGGGGCGGACACAGGTCTTGTATATCCTCACCTTGCTTTGGAAGTTCATATGCTTGTTTTTCCAGATAGTGTTCTTTAAATATCCGGATATAGCTGCGGCCTTTTGTGACTGTTCAAGCACTTCACCATAGAGCACATTATGCTAGCACCCAAGTATTTAAATTTTGTAACTTGTTCAATTGGTGTGTTGTCGATCGCCACACTGCATTCAACTTGCTCTCTGGCTAGAGTCATGCATTTAGTCTTGCTGATGGAGATAGACATGTATTTTTTTAAAGCAGTGTGGAATCGATGTAACATTTGTTGCACTTCCTCTGATTCGGCTATGATGGTGGCATCGTCAGCATAGCATATGATGATAGATATGGAGATAGACATGTATTTTTTATATTGTCGCCCATTATATATTATAATTATATATTATTATACATTATATATTATCGCCCATTTTATATTATCGCCCATTATCGCCCATTATCGCCTATTATCGCCCATTTTGTATCCCAGGTTAAGGTCGGTAACTTTTATAATTTTATCCATAACCAAGTTAAATAGAAATGGGCTTAAACTATCTCCTTGTCTCACTCCGGTTGGTGTTGGAACGTCATTAGAGAGTTCTCCGTCTACGCGAATTCTTGTGGAGCTATTTAGGTTTATGTCTCTAAAGGTTTTGGCGATGGAGGGTGACACGTTCATTTCGAGCAAAATGCTTATTACATCTTCTAGTTGGATTCTATCAAAGGCCTTGGTCAGATCGATAAAAGCAAGGTAACCAGTCTTGTTGTATTTCAAAGACTTTTCTTTAATTTGCCGCAGTATGAATATAGCATCTGTAGTAGATCTGTTTCTTCGGAATCCTTGTTGTTCATCTCTATTTTCAATTTGTTGTTCTAATTTTACTCTTAGGATGTTGGTAAAGAGCTTGAGAAATGCGCTTAAAAGAGATATTCCTCTGTAGTTACCAGGGTCAGATTTTTGTCCTTTTTTGAAGATGGGAATCGTTATACTGGCCCTCCATTCATCTGGTATTGTTGTAGTTTCAAAGATCAAGTTGTAAAGTTTATTTAAAAGACAATGAAGTAAAAACGTCTCCAAGGAATCATGATAGTCAGTAATATAATATTTTCAATTGACAGTAAGGAAATGGTTTGATGAAATGTATATTAATGGCTCAGTAATTCAGCTGAAATTTCTAAAAAAACTTGTTTCAACTTCGAATTTCAAAGCTTTTATATTTTAGTCTCTTCTTTTCACTTTAGTTATTTTGGTTTAAAATCTTATCTTAAATGTAATATTTCGTTTACTCCACTATTTGCTATATAATTTATAAACCTCGTTTACTTTTTTTATTACATTATACTTCTTTATATTACACAAAGTAACATAATATGGCTTTCATAAGAATATTCCCTTTAGACGCAACCACTTTGTATTATAGGAACGTTTAAATAAAAACTAAGATAAAAAAGTAGTTTTAAATTATTACATTAATAATTTAGTTCGGTATGTAAGAAACGAAATGTTGATTATTTCGAAGGTCGATGAGTTTTTAATTGTCAATGAAATTCGTTAAGAAGCCAAAATTTAAATATTTTTCAGAAAATAAATTTTTACCACAGTTAAAAGAGGTAATCTTCACATTGGCTCGGCCTTGAAAATGTAAACGACAAGTTATATTGCAAATAGATTTGCGATTAAATCAGCTATCTCTGACATATCGTGACACATACTTATCTAAATATTTTTATTTTATTTGTATATATATATTAGTTTATCTACATACTTTTTATATATGTACTATATGTTACTATACCTGCAATTTTTTTTCTGGAGGATCTAGAGAATGATGATATAGAAAGATATAAATAAATTCAGATATAACATAATGAATTAAAGTTACTCGAGTCAAGCCATTTGATTTATCCTCTAGACTGAAGGATAAATCCAATGGTTTCAAGTGAAACCTTTAGGGCTTTTCGATATTACTTGTCACCCATAATTGAGTAAAAATGGGATATCACGATAATAAGCTATTCATGAACACTGAACTTCTATTTAGATGCTCAATATAACAACTATAGAACTTTTTGTGTGGCATAGTTGGCAAGACGCTTGTCTTTCTACCCGGGGGCTGCGGGTTCGATCCCATTGGATCCCAAATATATAAAAAAAAAATCCAGTCTAGTTTTCACTAAAGGCATTTTCAATATATTTCTGATTGATAAGAAGATATTACTACATGCAATAAACTTTGCAATAAAATTATTCTTGTTAATTTTTTTGACTGATTTTATACCTTGATGTGAGTATCTCATATGAATGTGTAATAATTAGAATACCGCAATTTCGTGGGTTTTGAGTAGCGTCCATGCGTTTTGACAATAACATAAAATAACTTATTTTTTACATATGAATATAAAAACTACTGACACATGATGTGGTCTCGGTGACTTGCCATTTTCTGTCTAGAGCAAATAAGGAAATGTATACAATTGGAATCTTTTCCTACCTGATACCTTCTAATTACCCGGATGGCTCACAGCACGGCCAGGCACGGATTGGCATAATTATTTCTTCATATGCAGACAATAATTATTTACGTCCGATTTCACCAGCTCTTCAGTTTCAGCGTGAAAAGGCACTCGATTCATATTTCCATTTATTTAGACATTTGGGCAAACAGGAAGCGAATCGGTGTTGCATGCTATTTACATTGGCGAACAGTTAGATTCAGTGGATTCTTCGAATAATTTGAATGTTTTAATGTATTGTTAGCAGATAGCAAGAGAGAGAGAGAGAGAGAGAGAGGGAGAGATAGAGAGAAACAATTATTAAATAGGCAAGTAGTAGATTATTCGGATAATTTGAATGTTTTAATGTATTGTTAGCAGAGAGAGAGAGAGAGAGAGAAAGGGAGAGATAGAGAGAAACAGTTATTAAATAGGCAAATAGTAGATTATTCGAATAATTTGAATGTTTTAATATATTGTTAGCAGAGAGAGAGAATGATTATTATTGTGACCAATAAAGGAAACAGGTACATTGTCATGAGAGAATCTTCAAATTTTATCTGTAAGCTTTATTTAGGTATAATTATGCTATATGGGCCGAATGATATGTTTGCATAGCATTTTTATTGAATTTAATTATGTAGGAAAATATATAAACACGTCACATTGAGCGTATTTGTAGATCCAACAAAATGATATTAATCACATTCAATCGTCAAACTGAGTTTTGATCCAACGACATTATTTTTCTTTGATAACTGATAACGAAGATTAGAAAGATGTAAAAGAGGCAAATATTAAAAAAAAATTGTACGGATTAATAAAACCGCAAAATGAGTTTTTGGCACGATCGTGAAGTTGTTAGTAAGAAAAAGCAAATCAAGCACAGAAATGTTTATATTTTATTGTAATAAACTTTTATTGTACGCAGTAGTCTGCTGGTTTATAGTCACATGGAAATCTCTCCCATCAAACCAGGTGTTTTCAAAAGCTTTATGTGAAAATCAGCGAGTCATTTAAAAAAATCTGGATATCAACTGGAATCGAACCTGCAACCCCCTGGTTGAGAGACGTGTGTATTATCAATTAGGCCACGAAGGTCATCATTTTATGTTGCGGAGGATAACTAAAATATGATATTCAATAAAAAGGTAAACATAAGGGTCGAATATTGAGACTCAAAGATTTAAAATTACTAGAGTCAAATACTTCCCTTAAGAATAAATAATAAATCATAATAATATTATATAATATGGTTTGAAGATCTACTGATAACATTCATGGATGCTGAAATTGAAGGTCAGATTATCCGAAAGGTTTTGATAAACAAAAACTTACAACTAGTATAATATAAAAAAACTTACAACTAGTGTAATGTAAAAAAACTTACAACTGGTATAATATAAACATAAAAACTTTTCATCTTACTAAGTTAACATTTTAGCAAATTAAGGCTATATGGTAGAATTTATATATTTTTTTTACTTAAGTTGGTCTTAGAAGAATTTTTAAATGTGATAATCACAATAATTATATATTCTCGGCATGCGCTTAATTACTCTTTTAAAAAAGCTTAATGAGGACATTAAACCACCGAGCGAGCTGCTTCATTTTCTAACTATTTTACAATTTCTCTGGTCAGTGGTGTAGCAAATACCTCGATAATATATCTTGAACTTTTTTATTGGCAGAAAATACTCGTGTCTAAAATATATCGTGTAACGCTGAATACAGTACGATCTAGCAGGTTTATTGTTGAAACAAACGAGAAAGATGTTTAAGGTGTCTAAATTAAAAATCAGACTGAAAATCTTGTTTAAAAAAAATGGGTACCAACGGGAATCCGCCACTTCCAGGTCGGAAGACATGCGTCTTACTAACCAGGTCATGGAGGTCGTCTCACACTCGTATATGCATACATACTGGTTGAGAATTTTGTAAAGCATGAATACAACACCCGTAGTCTAGTTCACGGAAAAGATGTTTCAAACCAGGGAATATTGGGTCCCATTCTTGATTTTATCAAAACGCAAAAAGGGCTTCAATCTGACTTTTTAACACTTATGCCTTCTTCTTGTTCGATTCGAAAAGAATTCACTGTATAAAATACCAGATTGAATTGTACACAACGGAAGGGTAATGCAATATATGATTATACAAAAACGGCATACATTCTTTATTAATTTTACTACCTCCGTGGCCTAGCCTCCATGATTCAAGACGTTTGAGTTTCATTTCTGATGGTATCGTGCAAAAATAAAAACAGGGTCACAGATTGATAAAATATTTCGTTTGGTAACAATAGGTACTAGCGCGCGTTGACGAACCGCGAGTAAAGTGACTACTCAAGTGATTTCAAGTGCGAAGCCTCGATGAAACGGGGCCAAAGACAATCTTGTCTCCCGGTCACGCTCTTTAATATGTATGAATTACCAATTCGGAGATGTTGAAGAATACAATACAAATAAATAAAAGCTACAAGAAATAAAATGTAATTTATTCTGTGAGTGGAAGGTGGGGTGGGGGGGGGGGTACTTACCAAAGAAATTATGGTAAGATCAAGTGAATCATATTTTGAAAGAAGGAAATGTAAAAGTCAGAAATATAGCAGGAGTTGTATGAGAAGGTGTATGGATGTAGAAGAGGAGAAAGCGGTGTGTCACGATATGAAATTCTGACGCTCTCTCCTCTCTGCCCATCCTGACAGGGAGAGTATATATGTATTTTTTCAGTGGAATACGAGTAGTTTTCTTGATTAAACAATAGCACAGTTTGCGGTATTATTTAATGTTTAAAAAAAAATGCTATTTTGATTATTTCTGAGAAATAAATTATTATTTCATACAGTTATTTAAAACAAAGTTTAACATTGAAGGTGCAGGTTGAAAATTACTTACAAAAGAAACATCTTTTTAATTTCTTTATTAATACCTATGGCTCTTTTCTTAACTAAACTGTAAAAATAATGAAAGAAAAGCTTATATTTTTTATTGTAGGTATTATAGTTTCGTCGTGTACAGTAATCCTGGCGGATTTATTTCCATGTGGTAATATTTTACAACCAACTAGAAAGGTATTTAAACAAACCCTAAGCGAAAACCACTAGACTGGAACCCTCACATTTTATACATAAATATTGGTTCCAACGGGAATCAAATCCAAGATATTTGGGCTGGAAGACAAGTGTTTTATCATCTTGACCACTGAAGTTGTCTATATACAATATATTTCCTGTAAACGAGATTTGATTTAAAATATTAATATCCTTATACTCTAAATGCTATGCAAACAAGATATTTCCCCATATGTCTGTTAGTTTTGACAAAATACGAATATGTAAGCATTTAGTTTTACAGTCAACACATGTTGTTTATGTGGGCATGTTAATAATTATAATAAGTTATTCTGCAAAGTTATTCATTTCAAGTTTCTAGCAACAGACTATTAAGAGAAGGAACGTTGTTGAAATCTAATCAAATCATCGGTAAGCTACGTGTCTTCTCATTGGTCGAATGGTTTGTATGCATGATTTTTATGTGGGTTTTACGATGTTTTCTCTTTCTAAACTTAGTCCGTTTTGACTATGTGTGTAAAGGAGACAAGATACGACTATAAAACAGGCGATGACACCCCTCTCCATCCTTGTCACAAAACATGATTTTTTTTCTTAGTATTTTTGCACGAAATAACTAAGCAGTGCAGTGCAATGTATCAGAGTATCTTTAAACTGGTTGAAAATATAGTAAAACCGTTATATAGTATTAAGGGGTGAGAAGTCTATCTCACTTACCTAGGTGGTAAGACGCTTGTCTTTCAACCTGGGGGTCGCGGGCTCGATTCACGCTGTAACCCAGATATGTTTAATAAGGTTACAGTATGGTTTTTGAAATATTTTTGATTGTTTCGAAGAGATTGCTACATGGCAATAAACTCATCAGGTTGTGCTGTATACAACGAATATGTAATAAAATACCTACAAGTTTTGGATATTTCGATGGCGTTAAATGTCTTTTTAAAGAAATTAAAACATACGAAAACATTTTTACCATCTTTATTTATTTCAATAAAATAGTGATTTGAATAGTAATTCAAGTTTAATTTAACAAATTAGAAATGTTTTTTCCCAGAACCTACATGCGTGTTAGTCATACAAGAAGCTGCTTAAATAGATATAATCAAGAAATCACGAAATATAATTCAATAATACATGAACATAAGAGATTAAATAATTTTTAATAAAATATATCAATATTGAAATGTAGGAAGACAATTTTTGAGGGTCATTGTGGGGTAAAAAATAATATTTCGTAAGATAAGATATGATAATATTGTTTAAACTATATTTATCTAATTTATGACGACCTACTCGTTGTTGGTAAGACGCCATCTCCTAACCAGGGAGTGCGTTTTCAAATCCCCTTTGGTACCATTTTTAAAAATGATTTTAGCCAGGTTTTCACTTAAGATTATATTAACATCTTTCTGGTTAGAAAGAGGAGAATACCATATGACAGTAAATCTACCAGGTTATTCTGTATACAACGAAAAAGTAATACAAACCAATAAATAAATTGAATGGAAATAAACATTAAAAAGAAAATTAATTTACGATTAAATTAAAGGTATTCTTAATGCGTCGAAGAATTGTGCATTCAAGATTACTCAAGATTAACTGTTATGAAAATGACTTTATTTTCTTGTTTGATATCAAGGAAGTAAGTACCACATGAAATGGTCACAATGGATTTAATATGTACCTTTGGCATTGGTTGTAAGACGCATGAAGCTAGAAATATGGCATATGCCGGATTGAAAGTTTATTAAGAAATAATTTTGTTTTTTTGTTAAATCACAAATGCTCCAAGTGATATTTATACTGAAATAAAATTCATCAATGATAATAGTATTCTGTTTTAATTGATACAATTACATACTCTAGACGTTAATTCAGTTTTTTTTTCATTTTAGTCCTTGTTATTTATTGTGCTGGTATGGAACAATGTTCGATGACTTCTGTGGCAGATTGCCTTTTAAGTTGGTGGTTTCGGGTTAAATTCAAGTAAAATTTTCACAGGGTTATACTGTACTTTGCATTACAACATAAACTAAATAATGAAATACCGTTTATTCCAATACTACGCACGCTCCAGGTGACTTACCTCAGTAAAAAAATATTGAACTATCTAAACCATAGAGTTAACGAGACCATTGTACTAATTTTATTAATTATGTTAAAGAAAAAAATAACCGCTGGCTTAATTTTATGATTTACAGATATTTTAATAACTCCTCAGACCGGCTCTGTGAACAGATGCATTCTAGAGAATAGTTTTTGGTGACTCCACTTTTAAATATTTTATAGCCACTAATTTGAACGAAAAATAGCCGTATAATTATCCTAATTTAATTTCGTGTACTGCAAAGTTAATTGTGTATGAAGCAAAATTAGGCGCATAATTGTTTCTCAAGTGAATTGCACAATCGTTGTATAAATGGTTTCTTTTCGTACTATACAATAAATAATTCTGAGATATAAGCGCATATTCTTATTTACGTAATGTAACCAATTTCGCCATTGTCATTTTGCGTAAATATAAATAATAAAATGAGTTGTAACTACCTGCTATTCTGCGCGAGATCCGACTCTAGACCTCGGACTCCGGTGCCACTCGTGAATACTCTTATCCACGTTACAACTAGGCTACTACTATATAGGCTTGTGTAGGATACTAACCTAATATCAAGCTGCACAGAGGTGTACTCGGGTATTACTTGTGATATCTTGTATTTGTAGGCACAACGTATAGTCAATCATTATGAATAAAATTTATGTTTTATTGTTGAAATAATCATTATTTGAACATATTATGGTGTTGGCGGCATCTCAGATCTAAACCGACATAAAATAATTTAAAATTGATAGTAGGTATACCATCTTATATGAACAATTAGTCTAGTAAATAATGATTCATCTCACCCGACGAATTGATAGTAGGTATACCATCTTATATGAACAATTAGAGTCTAGTAAATAATTATTCATCTCACCCGACGAATTGATAGTATGTATACGATCTTATATGAACAATTAGAGTCTAGTAAATAATGATTCATCTCACCCGACGAATAGTAACGAAAATTATCTAAAGAGCCAAATATAAAAAAATATAAAAATAACTGTCGTTGATTACAAGTGAACCTTTATATACTATACAAAGAACTTCTAAATTAGCGAATAAACATGATCCAGATACTTAATCATATTAAAAAATGTCTTGAAAAAGTTAATTAAATACACTAGTACTTAAAAAAAAAACTTTGATTCAACTAATAGATTGTCAGGAATGCGACGAGAATTTCCATAGCTTACACTTGTACCCTAGCAGTGGTATAAATGTACTCGTAACATAAGGCAATCCTGGACGGTGTGCGAGTGTACTCGTACCGTGAAGGAACGAACAAGTGAGGCAGAGTTAACATAACATATATAGTAGTACGACTCGATCCAATACGAGTATCCCTACAACTCCGCTACCGGTCTAATTGCCTGGATAACGACTGACTGTAAATTCATTTGTCCGATTGTAAATAAAAGTAGATCTGAATCACTCTGTTCACCGTTTTTATTGTGTGCTTTACATATTATGTATGCATATTGAAACGATGAAGATAAAGGTGATTAATTATCTGACAAAAATATAAGTAATTCAATTTTATATCTCTGTTTTATTCAAAGATAATTTCAAAATGGGTAATTACCGTCTTTATAAGATTGAAATCAATTTCTTGTCAAAACCAGGAAAATTAAGTATAAAAATAAGTTTTCGTAAATACTGCTCTTTTCGGAAATTATTTTAATTATGATAGTAATGTTTTTTTAATAATGACGATAAATTTTTAAACTATGTTATAAAACAAAATTTAACTTGATTTTGATAAAGTATTTCAAATCCAAAGATAAATTTGGAATAGCCATAGTTCTAACATGTATTTATTAATTGAAAATATGTAATATAAATGAATAGTAATAATAAAATACTAAACAAATGTATTCTTAAGCATCGAAATTAAAATGAACACAAGTAATGTCAACTAGAGATGAAGTTCTAGCCAAAGTTGTATAAAACAATACAGTAAATCAACTATTTTGAACAATAAAAAAATCTAAATAGAAGTATAATTTAATGTGATGATATGTATGCGAAAGTGAATTTATAATAAGCTTTCACCAAAACAAATAATTTTGTATCCGTATTTTGAGTAGATATGAATCTTTATAAATCTCTAGTTTAAAGAAATTCATGAGAATTTTGTGACAAATAATCATTTCTCAATGAGAGAAGACGGACACGTACCTAGAGATATCAAAATGTTTATTTTTTTAATAAGCGAAGAGTTTCCAGCCAGAATGACTCTGATCAGATGAAAGCGTTGCTCGAGGCCAGCGCTGCTCGTCTCCAGACAGATCGTGGGAATTTAGTGGAATATAATTATTTATCAGAGGCTTTTTTGTCAACGCTAATTCAATACAATTACACTGAAAATGAGCTGGATTGTCTCGCAGCCATTATCCGTTCACACGCATATTGTGGTTTTTCACAACGATATTATTTTTTATTTCCACATAGTTTTAATTATACGACATGCTAACGTTATATTCAATATTACTGTTTCACGCAAAATCGGGCGTTACATTTTGTATACTCGTATTTCTAATATTGATGTCTCAGATTAACATTTCAGCAGTTTTGAATTTCATGCAACTGTAAAGTGCTTGCATTTGATAAAAAAAAATTGAAATCACAATAATTTATGTACACGTTTTTATTCAAGTCTCTTGATTAACAAAAACAGACAGGTGACTTATATAGCGCTGTTTCGAAATGTATTAACACAAAAGCATTTTGTTTTTGAATTTATAAAAGCTAGCCTGCTAGCGGCACTAAATAAATTCAGGTGGAATGATGTCTGAAAGTATGTTTAAATCAGGATGCTAATAGTCTGACGAATAGTATATTATTCACCAGATTATTGCCATCGGTAGTGCTGCCTCTGATGTTGGGGCAGGTATATAGATTATTACGAAATAATAATGACGCAGGATGATAAACCGAATGGGGTTGGTTATTAAAAATCTCTAGGCTTCGTTTAGAGACAATTAGTTGCATTTGGTTTGCTGCTAAATTGTTAAACGATTGGAAAATTCGTTCGTTCACGTGACAAGTGTAAGTATTAGTTACACCGAGATCAGTGTGTGCGGGAGGGCCCAGAACAGGCTGAAAATTGAAATATTTAGTATTTCAAATAGGATTTATATTTTGTAAATGTACTATAAAATTTAGATACTTGTGCAATTTATATGACCTGTTTTCTTACCAAGGTGTATAAAATACGAGTAATATTAAAAAAACTTTTAATTATTTTAATTTATAATTAAAAATTGCGAAATCCAACATTCGGTTACAACTTATTTGTTAGGGTTGAATGGTCGGTCATAAGTTTTATTTTCCTCTTAGACTTCTTTTCATAAAATAAACATTACAATGTGATGTGAAGAAAAGTAAGTATATTTATCCCGAGAAATTATTTCAGTTCGAATCGATATACTTTTTTAGACACATTCAACGTTGTCGTAGCATTTATACAATTTAATATAAGATACATTAATTCAACAAATCATTGTGATTGATATTTCTGAGAAAAAAATGTTTTATTCAAGCCAAGAATATTATGAGGCGTCGGGTAAAGGCACGTCCATTTCCAGAATAAGGAATGATACCACCATGTCGGGTAACACGCCGGCTGAATCGTGATCACCGGCCCGGCCAGCCCGTGCTTTTCTACGGATTGTAATTCTCTTTGGGGATAACACGCCACTGTGGGGGATGTCTGGGGAGCAATTCTCTCGGATTGTCGATGTAATTCAACGACTCTTGACAATTCCATATTAAGGCGATGGAAGAGACAGGTCTTCTATACTGATTTAATGATAGGCATTATAGCAAAAATGTGTCGCAATGAAGCACTATAAATCAGGGGCTGGCAAATGGTCGATCGTTAGATATTTTGATGTCGGTTGCGAGAGTATCATCAATGTCAAGTAGAAAATTTAAAAAAAGTATCATCAGCAGTTTAAATTTAAAAAAAAAAATCACCGGTTGTATATTTTTTTAAGGAGATAATATGGTGACTTTACATAGCTTAAAAATCCATTATATTTAAATTGGTTTAATTTAAGTATTTAAAAATCAAATACAATAATATTTTTCCTTTAAGGCTCCTTTTAATTGATAAAACAGTCTGTTCTCGGCATAATTCGGATATAAAGATTTATTCCTTTCAGTATAAGCCCATTTTATCATCATGGTTTACAATATGATAAAATATATTATTCAGTGCATCGATTGTTTTTCGTATTAATGCAAAAAAAGCTCACCATGGTGGTAAAAATCTCTCTTTAAAAATAATAATCTGAGGTAGGCGTGTTCCGTCATCCAACCCATAAACAATCACAACAATAATGGGACTTCATATAACGTGTATCGATAATGCAATGTCACTTGGTCAGGATATATAATACATAGTAATATTATAAGAAGTAATGAAAAAATACTAATACCGGTAAATGAGGAGACAAAGACAAAGCTGGCTGAGAGGCGGAGTGGGCCGTGGTGCGCGATTCTAGGAAAAATCGTTACCGGTTCCTTAAGCGGTTGTGTAATAACCAGTTCCACAAATAGACGAGAGTCAACAGCCGATCGCCTCTAATTAATATTCAAATCGATATAATTACCGATAAAATCAATGGTGCATTATCTTCTCGTAGGGTTTTCCAACTTCCGGGGTTCTCTTATTAATTTCCTGTAAAGATTGAAATTGAGAATAATAATAGGTCGAGAATTCCAACAGCAGAAATGAGATATCTGCGGGGTTAGAAGGAAAGCCACTCGGAGATAAGGAGAGTAAAAAATACGGAAATCCGAGGAACTTTGAAGATGGAGCCCCTTATAACGAAAATTTGGAGAACTCAGCTGTAGTGCCTGAGGCATATCATGTGAATTCCAGAAACAAGAATTCCCTACACAACTTTATAAGACCAGCACATAAAACAACAAATTGTAGGTCGCCCCAGAAGTAGTTTGAGGCAGCAGGCGGAATGTTTGCGTGAAGAAAGGCTAGTACTGGATTGAATGGGAGGCGGAAGAGTTGCCAGATATCGAGACAAGTTGAGATTAGGACTGGAGAGGTTGCAATCCGAAAACGAATAGGGGTGGGTAAGACAATCGTAATGATCCTTATAAATTGACATATATTCCACTTAAATTATCTTAAAATTGTTAGTCGTTAATATTGTAGTACCACTGTTCATATACAAAATTATTTGATGTAAAATAAAGCCAACGAAGTGATAAGGCGCTTGAATTATGAAAGGAATTAGACTTGATCAAAATAAGAACGATAATCTTTGATTGTAGATTTCGTACTCATCGAAGTTTTCTATAAACTTCCGGTTATCTATTTTTTGGTTTAATTTAACGCATATAATGATATTTTCAATCGCTTTGCATTAGATGAAGATTGTGTATCTAAACAAAAAGGAATTTATACAACTCAATAGATAATGCCCATCATAATCTAAGCAGGGGATTAACTATTAAACGATAATCTACTTTACAAGCAATACGATTACTCGATAAAGTGTATCGCGAACATGAGAATGATTGTCAAAACTTTTCAACGTATAAGTAAATTAATACGCTCTAAAATAATGACTAATACAAATAAAAGCAAATACAAAAAACGAGAAGCGAGATACAAAGGAAAAGTATAAAGCGTATTGTGCTTTAATTTGATCTATTTCCAATCAAATGAAATTAAACATTTTTTAACATTCTACAATGGATACATTTTTTTATAAGTATCATGTAGCTTAATTGTTTATATTTTTCAAACTCAAGAGGCAAATTTATTACAGATTTAAAATATCAAATAAATCGAATAAATTACTTCGCTGTGAATTACTGCGCCTAGAACGCACGTGGAGAGTAATTTAATGTATGTAAAATGAGTATTTATTTTAAATCACAATTGATCAAGTTTTAACTAAAGTTTTTTGCGTTTCATGATAAAATGATAAATAAACAGTTTGTATTACAAATATTCTTTTAAATGTCGATTACTAAATTAATCGATAAAACATAAGATTTGCAAAATGTATATCCTAATATACTGATTCCAGCACGTCTATGCTTGAATATATTTATCACGTTATTAAAGTCACACAATAATGTTTATTTGTTTCAGAGAACAGTTAAATTGTTATTTAAAAAAGGGTGGATGTCTAATTTACGATTATAACGTAAATCATAAAACAGTAGCCGTATGTTTGTTGATAATTTTAATATTCCAGTGGGAAAGCGTCGCTTTCAGAGAAGAATTTCTAACTGTCAGACCCCACAGGGCAACGTGTGGGTGCTGAGCCGCGGGGTGGCGCCCGGCCCTCATATTCTCTTATTGATATTCCCAGCGTATCCAGGAAGCTCAATACTGGTTGAACCAAACGCACTTCCTAGAAAAGACGCTTTTTATGAGAACAAAAGCCTAATTGGAGATAGTGATCATTTTGTTGTATGCCGCGGTATGGCACCGAGGAATTTTTCTTAATAAAAATATAAAATTTTAATGTTTTTTTATTGTTTTTAAACAATTGAGTAATCAGTAATGAAATCTTAGTTTTATTCATGGAATGCGTTTAATTAAACTTCGATGATAGGCGTGTGTCACGATTGATGCAAGAATTATGAGAAAAAATATTGACCAGCATATTAGAAATGTCCAATTAGGGTGGTAGGCAATATGTGTAAGAAGTTATTTTCTATAATTATTTGAAATCATCAAAAGACACTTGTTATTGACGAGTAAAGCGAAGTCCATCTATAATATATATCTACTAAAAAAACGACATTTGGTATAAATTTGTGAGCCCCTTTTCTCCTAAATTACAACTCAAACAAAAAAAGCACGCACACGTAAACTAAATTCCATGCAGAATTATATTTTTCAAGAAAAAAACGCACTCAAACATTGAAAGTGTGTATTTTAAACTTACATTCGATTCCGAAAAAAATGTTTAAACAATAGAGCGGAGCGGCCGATTATTACAATAAATTCTAAATTTTGATAGTTTTTTCAATGGAAGTTTCATCAATAAACATAATATGTTATTATAAATAAAAAGGTACCAATTTTCAAAGTCGTCATTGTTTTACCAGAAAATTTAATAAATATGATTCAGTATTTAAATTTTCTGTATTACGGGTAAAACATTTGAAATCTTAATATTTCTGTGTTTTTCAGAAATATAAGTCTGCTAACACAAAGGTTTAGTTAATTTTAATTAGCTTCTTTTTTTCTGTTACATTAAAGAAATTACTTTAGAAAGTTTGACTACTTCCAAAATAGTGAGTACAATTAAAGCCCGACTTTTAGCTAAGAAGTTTTCATTTAAATAAAATAAATTTGGATGTTAGAAATGGTCATACTAGTACCAACATTTTCAGTTTTCTTTAGGACTTGCCTACCCTAATTCTCAAAACCGATGACTTTTATTTTATTTGACAAGCGCACAATAAGAAGAATTAATAATTTCTTTAAGTATCTATACTTTTTCATTTTTTATACGTATTGAGAAGTAATTTAACTCTTCGAATTATCACAAAATTTCCTAACTTAAAATCATGCAGAAAAGAAAAAGACTAATTATCTTTCTTTGTTCCCATTATATTGATACCATCACCAATAATTACTCAAATCATTTCAGTGTAAATAAAAATATGTAGGATAACAAAATTTGCTTAAAAAATAATGATAAATAATTATTTTAACCGAATTTTATCACTTTGTGTTGTGTGATTATTATTTTAAATTAGATGCTGATGCACTTTTATGATTTAACATATGTTAGGTATTGCTAAACGAAACGAGTGAATGATTCTGTAAATCCGTTCAAGTTTATGGACAAGTTCAATACAAATTATCAATCTTAAGAAACTGTATAAAATTAATTATTTTACGCATTAACTGTATTAGTTATTTACACTACATAATTGTAAATGGTTAGTGATAGCGTGTTTATTTATAAAATTTACATAAATCGACGCAGTTTTTACTCCCTGCTTTGAAGACCGTCATTAGAGATTAATACAATAACGAAATATACACATATCTAAAAAAAATCATAGGTAGCGAGCTGGAAATTAACCTGCGGGTGGCTTTCAACAATTGTTGTTAACATTTCCGATATACTCGTATATGTCGTCTACAGAAGGTATTTCTACGACTGGAGGTTTTATAGATTCATAATAAGTCTCGTAACAACAGATTTCCGTGGCTTCTTAGGAAATGTGGATAATTATCATAAAACAAGATTTTATTTTATCACGTACGGCAATTGGAAATTTGTTTATGAATATGATTATTTAATAATGATACGTGAGTGAATTCTTAACCATTGCATTGTTCTCTTTAAAGCTGTAGACCAATAAATAGATTTTAAACAAAATATTAAGAAAATATTAACACCGATTAGTCATTTAAACAAATAACTGATGGGAATTTAAAGCTAGTTAAACAAATTTGGTTTAATTTTTTACGATATTTTTTCTTTCCATTTAATGTTGAAAAATTGAATACAAATATATATATATATATATATATATATATATATATATATATATATATATATATATATATATATATATATATATATATATATATATATATATATATATATATATATATATATATATATATATATATATATATATATATATATATATATATATATATATATATATATATATATATATGTATATAGAACGAAAGAACCATATCGAAGTAGATCAAGGAGGTAAAACTGAATAAAAATGTATGGTAATCCAATGTTATAAAAGTATTCTCTCGATCATACATAGTATTGTACATTAACCACTTCAGGAGTTTGCGAAGTAAAACAAAAGCCTTTTAACTTGCAGTAAATGCTTAACAAATATTTTATAGTTTTATATTGTTCGTATTTTGTAAAATGTATGCACTCGGGGTAGCCGTGGCGTAATCAAATGCTGTGTGCAGCGCTCATTGCTCATTGCTCGTGCCTACTCGATTATGATTATATATTCATTTAGTGAAATGAATGCGGATTGTTTTGCATTCATTTGTTCGGCCATTTATTTTTTTCTGTTTTGTTGTCCGATCAATCGCTACAACTGAGGCTCGAGCATATTTTTCTGTTCATTTCAGCTTATGTAATAACAGAATGGGTACCTGAGCGCACTTAGAAAAACGGGGTCGTGGGGCATTCAAATGAGTGCCCTCTCGGGCATAGGAACCCTAAACTGTGAATAATAATGAAGAGCTAAACGCATTGTGTGACGAGGCGCAGATACTCCGGCAGGGAGCACAATGGCTGGATGAGTGAGAGGAGAGCCGGGCACAATATTCCCCAGAGATGGAGCCTTCCAGATAAGTCCGCACTCCGCGCTATCTCCGGCTCATCTCTGTGTGCCCTTGTGCGACAAAAGATTTCCCCTTTGCGTACGTCCTCTGCGAGATAGAGTTTGATGTTTGGACTGTCAGATTGGATGCCGGCTGCTTCGGCCGTTATTATTCGGTGGGATTTCAAAACTGGTAAAGCTCCGACTCGATCAGTGAGGGTGTTGGTGTCATTATTTTGAAAGCTGCACGAAAGTGAGAATCACCTAATGGTGCTTATGATCTAAGCACTCTTCCTAGTCATTCACTTTCTCACAGTTTCAAAGCATATATTATTATGACTTAAGTTAGTAACCATTTATTCAAAATTGTTAACCCTTTCTGCTTATTGTATTTATTAATGCCTTTGTCAATATCATTTTGTGTTCTATAATACGGTGATGTTTTTATTACATTTTCACTATGGTAGGCAGAGGTTTGAGTTTGTTTAGTACGACAGAAAATATAGAGTTCAACACGCAAAAAATGCATCAAATGATTACGACCAGTCGGTATTCTCAACATCGATAAATCTAGTAAACTTTATTTCAGTGTCCATCAACCCATTGGGGGTGAAATTAACACACATTGAATGATTCATTTTTTTTGTTACAAATAACCATCTGTATAATGGTAATGAACTATTATTTGTGTATGAGAAAACTCATTGCATAAATATTTTTTTCTCACGTCCATTGATAAAACGTGAACATCGGTTGCAGAAATAAATACCGGCACGCCATGCGCTGTGTGCTAGACCAGGATGGATAGAAGTCCGGTACATGTGCTAGGCACAGCTAGTCAGGCTGCGTCAAGTGACGCCGTTCCTCTTCCCACTCTCCATGCCAAGCTAAGGCCTTCCAATTTCCGATGAGTTCCGCTTCACCGTCTGCCTTACTTATTGTGCCAATCTTCATAAATTTTTCCTCTTTATTTACCACCCTGTAAGCACCAATGTTATCTGTTTCGTGTGCAATTTTCACTTTATTTTTAATATATTGTCCTTTGAGTAATTAGTTTCATTTATAAATGTGAAAAAGGTCTTTAGTAAATTTTCCATAAGAATATTCGTGATGTTTTCTTCAAAAACGTGTATGAACTTCATAAAATTCAATGAAGAATTTTTCTTTGATTCTGTTTTATACCTACGTTTGTTTAAATATGTCTCGACTTCATAATATTTTTATTTCTTACTTTTAAGGTTTCTGTATAAAGCATAAGTATGATAATTCTTCGTATTCATTAGATTTTTGGGTATTTCTGAAGCTGTGCACAAAATTCCATTACATTTAAAGTCTATTTCTTAAATGGTTTTTAATTTTAATAATTTCTGCGTGTTTATTTTGTTACTTTAACTGTTACGAGTATATTATTGTTGCGTTATATTTAATGAACTGATGATTATTATTTTTGGTTACCGTTTGTTTTCTCGAGTCACATTTCAATCGGATCGATCTTTGTCTGCCTCAGAGTGTTCGAGATATGGGTGGCGTGCGCAGCTTTTGGAAACACTTGAAAACAACCCTTTTTTGAAAGTCTTATTAAAATGTATGGTTATATTATTGTATATATGAGCACTACACACATACAATATATTCCACCTAAATCAGTATGTGTTACTATTACAATACATATCGGAAGATCTACAAAGTTTTCTTAGTAGTTCATCTTTCCTTGTTAAGTTTTCTATGGTTTTCTTACCAAATGTGTTTTTATGAACATAGACAAACGTGAGGAAGTTCCTAATCTAATTGTTGCAGTCACCATCTACATATCCTTCCACTCAGTTTTTTTTATGTTTGATAATAATATATTCGAATCCCGAGTCGGATCATCCTTGAGGAGAGTCTGCTCTCTAAACGGCACATTATATACATTGTCCTTTTAAAATTATTTTGATAAAAATTACGGGAGCAAACCTTATCTCTGATTTAATTAATGATCGTTAATTACAAAATAATGAAAATGTTAATTGTATTTCCTGCAATAAATAATTTTGTAATATTGTAACAAATTTTTTTTCTTATGTTCTTTGTATTACAATGTAATTTTGCATGGGTTATATGTTTATGAATTTTGGCATTTTTACTTAATTATGATTTAATATGTACCCAATGGTTGTAAAATTTTGTTTTCAATAAAACGTGCTAATTACGAGGTATAGGCTAATAGAAAAAGGAAAATAATTTTACATATAATGCTTTTTTAATTTTTTGTTTGATCTTTTCTGTAATCAAAATATAAAATGCAAAGATGAGGTTAGGTTATAGGTTAGGTTATATTAAATACACTAAATATATGGTACTATTTATGTTAGTATTGGTAATGCGATGTAACTGTGTCACTAACGTCCAAAGGTTGTGCAATCCTGTTTAATTTAACACAAAAGGGGGTGTAGCTTGGCTCGATGCGGCACCGGAAGGCTCGCGGGGGAGATCTCAGGCCTCGATAGGACACGTTTTTAATGCACACCTTGATATTTCACCTCATTCATACGCGCGGTCGAATACATAATCATGCACATACACAATTGGACCTTAATATGCAAAAAATATCCAACTTAAAAAACATCTCACGTCAGTTAATCAGGAACGTCTTTTGACAAAATACCACATTTATAAATTGTCTTTGAATTTGCAACTAACTCCTACACTGGAAGTGGGAACGATAAGAATACTTATGAACGACTTAGACTACTTCAATAAGCTTCTTCGAATCTAATACCATAGCGGAGAGAAAATAACACGCGGCACCGATAGGAGGCATTTGCCGATGTTTTGAGCAGTCTTTTTAAAAGTTAAAGAAAACGTTAGATTATCATTAAACTTAATGCCTTATCTGAGGCAACCTACAATACGAGTATATACGTGCATAATATTCCCACTTCCGTAATTTTTTTATTCATATTCATGTAAAATAACTTATTCCGTGGTTAAATTCAGTTAACAAACATTTTCACCACATATAAACCAGTATTTCCTGATTTTACATCAACCCTAAGTTACTTAAAAATAGGTGGATCGGTTCCTTTTTGCATATTTACGTCAAATTATTCCACTGAACTCCAAGACACAGCGCAGAGGCCGGTTAATGTGGAAAATATGCACCGTATTTGTAAAATAATGTGATGGCGAAAAAAAATGTAAAGAAATTTAACGAACTCGCGAGCATACTCGTACAGGCTAATGTTATGCAACGAAATCGGGAAAACGCTTGTCGTTTTTGTTATACTTTTTTTGAAATTCCATCGTGTTTTTCTATGTCGAGGAAGTGAGCTCATAGCGGGAAGGCAAACCCATTAATGTGATTGTAAATGCTCAGAATTAAAAGCTAGACCCATTTCATGATACAATGCATTCCATTAAATTGTTTTTAATATCTATCGATTCAAGCGTAGAATTAAGCAATTCTTCTTAATTCTAGAAAATGCGTTTTTTTGCTATTACTAAAATAACATTATGGAAAAATACAAGTAAAGATTTATAGTTTTGGAAATATGTAGAAGAATTGGTGAAAATCCTCAATGTTGAAACATATTTATTTTATTAAAATATAGACAACCTCCGTGATCTAGTTGTTTGCCAAGACAGGGGCTGCTGGGCCGCAAGACAAGGGCTGCCGGGCCGCAAGACAAGGGCTGCCGGGCCGCAAGACAGGGGCTGCTGGGCTGCAAGACAAGGGCTGCCGGGCCGCAAGACAGGGGCTGCTGGGCCCCAAGACAAGTGCTGCCGGGCCGATTTTCATTTGGGACTTAGATTTTGAAAAAGTGTTCCAGTATTATTTTCATTAATGGTTTGTTTAACACCTTTCTGGTTGGTTGGGAGACATTGCCATATGGCAATAAATCTTCCAGGATGTATTGAATATAGCAAAAATATAATGCAATAAAATAGAAAAAGCAAAAATATTAGGCGTATCCAAAAAGTAAGTGAACTGAGTCTCTCACGACCGGATGGATTTTATTTTCGACATGTTGGCTACACTTCCGTGTAGCCTGACCCTTCCCGGAGACGAGACCGGTTCGAGGTCAGTACGTTGAGAAGTGTCGACGCGACAACACGTTTCGTGAAAAATGTCAATCCAATCTCCCGCCAAGTGCGAAATACGCGGCGTCATCCGTTATCTCGTTTGGAAGGGAAAACCTCCGGTTGAGGTTTATAATGAGGTGAAAACTGCAAATGGTGATAAAGCTATGAATCGTACGAGTGTGTACAAGTGGTGTCGCGAGTTTAAAAATGGTCATACATCTGTGCATGATGTTCAGAGGAGCGGAAGACCTTCAATTGTGACTGACGAAATTGTGGAAAAAAATCGAAAATGCGCTCCGTGACGATCGCAGATTGACTGTGGATGAACTTTCTGCGATGTTTCCGCAAATCTCCAGATCTCTACTACACGAAACCATCACAGAAACCCTCGGATATCGGAAACTGTCCGCGAGGTGGGTCCCAAAACAGCTGACAGACCAACACAAGTTGAATCGAGTGGAGGCCCGGCAAGAGTTTTTGAGGCCCTGCAAACTCCATGGAGATGAATTTCTCCGCTCCATCGTTACTAGAGATGAAACTTGGGTTGCACACTACACGCCGGAAACCAAAAGGCAGTCTCGACAGTGGCGTCACACCTCTTCACCCTCCGCCAAAAAGTTCAAAACCACAATTTCAGCCAAGAAAATCATGGCATCCGTGTTTTGGGACTGTCAAGGCATAATTTTAATTGAATATATGCCTCAAGGGGAGACCATCAACTCTGCAAGATACTGTGAGACCCTAAAAAAATTGAGGAGGGCGATTCAGAACAAGAGGAGAGGCATGCTGACAAAGGGAGTCTGCCTGCTGCACGACAATGCCAGACCACACACGGCCAACGCCACGAAGGAACTGCTCGCCTCGTTTAAATGGGATGTCCTGAACCATCCCGCGCATTCCCCTGACCTAGCACCTTCAGATTACTATCTCTTTACCTCCCTGAAGCTGCACATGGATGGAAAAAGGTTTTCAACCGACGAGGAGGTAAAGGAGGAGGTGGAGAAGTGGACGGAGGGGTTGGCGGGAAACTACTTCGAGGAAGGCATCAAAAAGTTGATACCCCGCTTCACCACCTGCATTGAGAGGAATGGCGACTATGTCGAAAAATAGCTTACATATGTACTACGGTAACCACGTAATTTTTTTCTTTAAATAAAAAAAATTGTAACCTACGAAAATTCAGTACACTTACTTTCTGGATATGCCTTGTATATGCACTGATAACGTGAAGAACTTTAAATATTTCAAATTTATTTTATTAAAATATTATAGAAATAATTGTTTTTGTTAGTTTATAAAAATAATGCAATTATTTAATGGCTTAATGGCACAACATACTTGATTGTCATTATTATTTGCAGATGAAACGTATTGTATAGGAGCTGTGTAAATTATATTACTACAATTCTCTGATAATTATAAGATAAACACGTGCGGTTGAAGATTAACGTTTTGGATTCGTGTATAAGGCTGATATAGAGGTTTAAAAGTAAATTTGCATTGATCACGCAATACGTAGGTATGCTACAGTGTCTGGAGTAAAAAATATAACCAACATCCAGTGAAATTAAAAATGTCAGGCTCTCAGTTGATTTAAATTTATCTTTCTTTTTTATGTTTGATTGTTTTTATATCAACCTCAATTGTAATTAATTTATTCGAATTAGACTTTTGTGATCTTGAAGAAAATAATATGTTCCTTGAATAAATAAATAACATTATACATATGAGGTTATAGGTTAAAAAAGTGAATACACTTTTATTAATTTTTTTCGTTTAAACTTAGTTTTTTTCTCTTTTTGTTGATCAATGTTTTATTATTTGTGTTCACTATCGGTTTCAAAGACCTATGCCTTCATCATCAGGCCAGAGTAACTGAATAACATTACTTGACGAAGAAGATAGAGGTGTTTGAAACTAGTATTGAACGAAATCAATAGAATAGTGGTTAATACAAAGAAAAAGAGTTTATTTTATTGTACAATATTAAACAAAAAATTAATTAACATGACACTACAAAGTGAACCAAACCAAGTACAAGATACATTTTTCACTTAAAAAACGATAATTAACGTCTATATGTCAGAACAAAGATTAATCATAGGTATCCAATATTGTATCTTTCAGAAAAGAGTTATTTGACATTAAAAGTATCTACAAAATCTTCATTATAATATGCACCAGATCTGACAGAAAAAAGACGTTTGATTTAAATCTGATAAACGAAATTATTTGCAACTTAAAGTTTTTTTAGAATAGTTAGTTTGACATTATGATTAATAAAAACAGCCTTAATAATAAATTAAGATATTAGGATATAGATCTAAAACTGATTTTAAAAAGATAGTGGTCAATTATAAATCAGAGCTTTTTGTATAGTCTGTGTAAAATACCGTTTTCAGGAAAGTGCCCTGAAACATAGACGAGACAAGTGTTTGCAAAACAGATAATGAAATCCAGTTATGCACATGTGGTTAGAAGCACGTGACAGGGTTTAGTTTTTCAGTAAATTTGCTCTAATCAGAATAATAGCAGTAAATTACCAGATGTGATTGTATAATTAAAGATCGCCAATTTGCGGTGTAATTGGCGGCATTGGCAGTGTTGTGTACGGAGATGTTTGTTACTGTATACTGCTCCTGGCTCCCATGGCCGGTGGGCTGTCCCCGTGCGCAATTAAGTGTAATTTGGTAATTATGCTAGAGACACCGCACCGCATCGTGCCACTAGCACACCGTGTGCAGCGGACCGGCAGCGGACGTGGCCGCACTCTCCTCACTTCCTATGCAACAATGCTGCGCCGAGTCAGCCAATAATAACGCCGTGCACCGCACAACAAAGAGAGGAAAAATACATGAAAACTTATTTTGAAACAAAAGAATAATCCTATTTATTGGAATCAAATTAAGCTGACAGTAAGACTTACTACTGTTAAAGGGATTTTTTCGGAGGACTCGCGTTTATAATATTTTTACTTCTGGAAAACTTATCAGCTAACCAATTTTAGTAACATCATCAAACATTGTATTATATTACAATTCCGTTGTATACAGTACAATTTGGCGGACTTATTGCCATGTAGTAATGTCTTCTAACCAACCAGAAATATTTTATAAAAGCTTTTACTGGAAACCAGATTGAATACTTAAAAAAAATGTTTCATCGAAAATCGACCCGCAACTCCCGGATTGGAGGACAAGCGTCTTAACAACTAAAGCACGAATATCATCACATATTGAACGCACGTTAAAAAAAATATAAATAATAAGAATAAGATAATAAATGTTATGATTACGTGTAAACGGTTTTTTCCTGGAAAGTTCAAAAACAATTTGCAAATTAACATCGAAACGCTTTTTAACGGAAATACGAATCGTTGAAATACTAAAAAAATAGAATGTAATATCTTATTGTAAAAAAATTGTGTCATGCATAACTGAATCCAAAATGACAAAAATATTTCTGCAATCGATCAATTGATTCAAATAGCTACTTTTTATGCACCCTCCTGTTTGTATGATACTTTAAGGAAGTTAAATTAACTTATGCAAAATTGACTGGGGAGCTACCCAACGTGTAAGCGGAGGAGGACCCCATTGATGCGAATCAAAGGATGTTCACAGACTTGGTGACCGACTGATGTGATTTGAGTTGATCTGATTGCGCTAATCTCCCCAGGAGATGTGATGAAAGAGGGTATCCGAGTTGGGGGTGGCCACTGACATGAAAGATAATTCAACTAAAGATACTTTATCAAATCAATTTGGTGCTTATTTAGATGTGTAAAAATATGTTTTATATTTCCGTGGTGTGATATCGCAGTGGTGGTAAATTTAAATAAAGATAGGTATTGATTTAATTTATTCGTATGGTAACCCTTCAAAATATCTGAATTGGTGATTCGAACATATTGAGCGTGGCCGGGAGACAACGTTTTCATCAACCTCATTAATTCAGACGTCGGATTTGTAACTTCTAGAGTATGCACGGAACTCGCTGTTCGTCATCACTTGCAAATGTCTACTAGCGAGTGTATTGTTACTTGACTAGTATCCTTTGTTGTTTTTATGTCATCTGAAATCGAACCCAAAATCAACGGGTGGAAGTCAAGCGTCTATCTATTAACTAGGCTACGGATGATACTTGCTATACTCGATCAAGAAATGTTATTATAAAATCAAAAGTACATTTTTTTAAAGTTTGTTTTATACTCGTACGTACCATATTGAACCCATATTGGAATCACAATATTTGATGTTTCCTGTATTGAGTGACTCAGGCAAACCGAAGTATGGTATATAGCGATATGCCATTTTGACAACCCCGTAGATAAACTAATGCATATAATACAGTTCTAAAAATTTATAAAGCAAAAAAAAATATCTACATTTGATGTTAAGTTTTAGAACTTCTAACGATCTTTTGTTTTGGAAGGATCCTAACGAATAACTTTTTTTTTTTTTTTTTAAATTTGATGTTTTTTGTTCGGAGTCTTAGTTAGAATATGTTTTTAAAATTAAAAATTTGAAATTAAAATTTTGGAAACGATCGATATGAGCTTTATTTTTAAAGCATGTATGATTTCGTAAAATTTGATAAAACACCCAGTTTCGGTTGCTTTAGCTGACATAAAAAGATGAATCCACGAGAGCGTTTCGCTTACCAACGTTTGCTAGTTTACCACTTTACAAGATATTCTTTCCTCCGCGGTAGATGAGTGCAGACGTTATGTAAGACGTATGAATGGATGATGACCGTGAAAGTTGTTAGTTTTATGGTGACGTTAGACTAATTTCATAATTTAGAAGTGAATATTCTATCAATGCAGTAAAAACTTATATTTAAAGTTACCGTTATTATTTTTGTTATGTTTTGATCATTATACGGTAAAATTAAATTTCTCCTCAAACGTACATTTAAAAGAACGAAAAAAAATCTTATACTTCATTAGTTCTCAATAATGTAAAAAAAAGTTATTGCTACGCAGAGTGGACGTCACGAGAGCGCTTAATTCATTTTTTTAAATACTCAGTTTTTACCTCGTACATACATGTCAATTCCTCGTCGATGTAGGCAGAGATAACATAGAGCCAGACTTTCCTATCTCGACAGAAATCCTTCGCCTTACATTCATATCCATCCTCATATAACTCCTATGAATTCTCTGTCCTATATAACTTTTTTTCAAAATATCTTTCCTTGGTCTTCCTCTACCATATATTTCACTCACATTTGCACTAAATGTTCATTCGTTCTACACGCCCAAACCATCTCAGAGCGCTCTTCTTCAACTCACTCAACACATCAACCGTATGTTTACATTCGTTCCTAATAACTTAATTTCGTATTATTTAATACATTGTCCCCCCATGCTTTCTTCTCAGTGCAAGCATTTTTACAGTATTTATTCGGCTCCTCTCATTATTTTTCCACACCCACGTTTTACTCCCATATTATATCAAAATACTAAAAAAATATAAAATCACGCGGGTATATATTTTTTTTCTAAATGTTCAGAATCAGTTATATGAAATCCACGGGAAAGTCTAATTTAAAATGACTAAAATTAATGCAAAAAAATAATACTTGATATACGAGTATGTATATATTCACCCATCTATCATATAGGAGTATGTATATGTATTAGATATGCGGCACACTAACGATAGTTACTATATAATTGTTTCGGCATGAGTTGTATTTGGGAAAGCCAAGTATAAGTATAATCAGCCCCGATTGGTCGGAAGCACCCCGCCGCGGTTGTTTTCCCTCGCGACCCCTATGTGCTCGGCGGAGCGGTTGGAGCGAGCAGTTCCCGCTGGAAAAAAAGCAAACATCTGCTTCCTAACGATTTTCGGGCTCTGTCCTGATCCTTATCAGCGAGATGGGCGCCGATAGCGGCCCGGTGCGCCCTGCTCCTGGTGGAGAACTGCTTTTTGTGAGGACTTTTGGGCGCGGAGCCCTCATTATGTCCGCCGCTGGTACCACAACAAAACTTACTAATCGGATTGCTTCATTCATAGGTTTTTTCATTTAAACTATAAATGGTATATACAATGTTATTGATACGCGGATATATCCATAGGAGATATTTTTTTAATGCACCTACCGAACGAATTTGTTAGAAATAGCGGTTATTTTATCATGTGATAATGCATCTTTACTTCTTTGCCATGCCATGTGTGTGTGATAAAAGATCTCGGATATATTGATTTTTTTACTGTATAAAATGTGCAATTAAATGAAAATTAATTTATATAGGAATAAAGATGTGACAAAAGACTGGAAACAGCCGAAAACTGCTATAAAATGCGTTCAACGAGAAGCACATATGGAGTGGCAATGTATGATAGAATACATCATGAAGTGATTAGGGATGAAATTGAACTTAACTGATCTATTAAGTAAGACGGAAAAAAATACTGAGACAGTTTGGGCATGTAGAACGAATGGATGAAAAAAACCTAACAAAATAAAATATGCAGTGCAAATATAAGTGGAAGAACATCAAATAAAGTACAATTTGATTAAGTGAGTGATAATTTCAAATAAGGAAATGTCAAAAGTCAGAGAAATCGTAAAAGATGTGTGAGAACGTGTATGTATGTAGAGGAGACGAAATATGTGAAGATGTCGTCTTTGCCTATCCCAATAATTTTCTTAATCAACTAAAAAATAATATTGCAGAAATTTATCTTATCTGAAACGTTTTTTTCCTGACGTGCATTGGATAAATTGCTATTTTTTTACTATGGATAAAGAGAGATAATGTTTAATTTTAAATTTTTTTAGACAGAAATACATACACAAAGTTTCGAAATTGATTAAAATTAGTTTCAATATATAATAATAATGTTATTAGAGGAAATGAGTTCATTTCACGTAGTGGAATTTATTCGTATATTGTATTCAGTATTATTACACCATCAAAACGTATGGTAATTGATTTGTCCACTTACTCGTATTTGCAGAATACTAGAAATTACTTTGTACTCGTACATTCAGTGAATGGGCTAATTCTAATTATGTAATGAATTGAGCACAACTACCGATGTACTCGTACTTTAATCATTATGGATATTAAAGTTGTGTTATATTTTTGCATAATCAGTGTTAATGCAAAGCTGGGATTAAAGTAGAACGTACCTTTTCAAGAGCTGGCTATTAGTATTCTATTAGCTATAAGGTTTTGAAAATAAAAATTACTTATAATCGAAATGACTTAATTTACATTTCTGATACAAAAGAAAAAATGGCAAAGTGGGTAAGTAAATATACTCGTAATTTGAGAAGTAAATATTTGTGCTTACCAAGTGATAACCTCCGTGGCCTACGCAGTAAGACGCGTGTCTTACGACTCGGGTTTCCCGTATATTTTCTGATTCCGTTCCTTCTTTTTCTATTACTCTTTTCTTATCCTTATTTTAAAATTTAATTCTCTGGTCCAACCATACTTTTTTCGGTCGTTCTCTACCACGAACCCTACTCATGTTTACATTGTAGATTTGTTTGGCCATTTAGAAAGAATACTGACTTCTATAATCCAGTAGTGATAATGTGCCCTAAGGATAATGAGATAGTTGACTCGAACGTGAACTTTTTGTTAAATACTGTCAATATTTAGGAGGATAGTAGCTGAATTTACGGAAAAATGTTTTTTTCCATACACAAAATATAGCATTTTCACTGACCTGGTGACATGACAATGATGCATGAGATGAACACTGGTAATTGGGATTTTGATGGTAGGTATAATTTAATGGTAGGTATAATTTAATGGTAGGTATAATTTAATGGTAGGTATAATTTACATATGTTCGGTTTTGATTGAATTAATTGATGAATTTCCGGTAGATGTTCTTTAAAAAGAAAAAAAAATCAGTCTTCTAGCACCCATATTTTCAACGTGTCCAAACCGTATCAACGTATTATTTTTCACCCTACTTACGAGTAATACTTATGTTTTTAGCTAACGTTCATTTTTAATAATAAAATTTCTTATTCTATCATACACCGATATGCCAGATATTCTTCTTAGTGCACGCATTTCTATCGTATTTACTCGGACCCCTACTTAATTTTCCACGTCTACGTTTCACTCTATTCCGATTCCCACTCAAGCTTGTGTTATAAATTTGTTTTATAACGACAATTGCCTACTTTTACAACCAACAGTTTAACTTGTTTAACATTTTTTCTTGAAAATTCTTTGCAAATGAGTTCTTCAACTAATGTCATTATCTTTGTTAATCGCCCTGTATACCAGGTATTTAAATTAGTAATTATCTCCGTAAATCATTCTGAATGAATGGTATTCAAATAAAAATGTACACAGGAAGTCCGAGTCCGAGTTGAAGGGCAACATTTTCAAGTGATGACTATGTACTTGAGTTCCGGTTTTACATCTTTTGCTTATAATTAAATGCTTAATAAATGATCAAAAAATAATATCACGAATTAAAAGCAGTAGTTTGTAAAATATATATTCCTATAATTACACAAACAACTGTATTATACAATATTACACTTTCGTTATGTACTGTACAACTTGACGGGCTTATTACCATATGGTAATCTATTTCAACTAACCAGAAAGATGTTAGAAACTTGAAGAGTAAACGATACTGGAACTCATTTTTTTAAAAGGGTTCCAGTCCTGTTTTTCCCTTAAGATATGAAATGATGAATAGCGAATTTTGTCCCTACTCCAATCGTTCTAAGTCCAAAGGCTCGATCAATCGGGCCGAAAACAATCAACTCCTAGTTAATACATCCTACACTAGTTACACTAGTTAATACATCCTAATCACCAATTCGGATATATTGAGTTACCATACGAATACATGCATTCATTAGTATAAGATATTTCTGAACTGATCACCATCGCTGTATAACCTCCGTGACCTAGTTGGCAAACGCCTGTTTTTCGATGCGAATATTACGGGTTCAACTCCCGTTGGAATCCAGATTTTTTAAATAAATCTAGTCTGGTTTATACTAATTGCTTGTTATATATCTTTCTAGTTGATTGAAATACTCGTACGAGTATATAGCAAGTACGCGCGCCAGATTTGACTATATACAACGGAAGTGTAACATGATACAATGATGACTTCCGTGGCTCAGTTGGTTGGTAAAATGTATGTCTGTCAACCAGAGGGTGACGGGTTTGATTCCTACAGTCACCCAGACTTTTTACAAAGAGTTCTAGTCAGGTATTCACTTAATGCCTCTTTAAAATATTTCTGCTTGTTTGGAAGATATTGCGACGTGGCAATAAGCACGCTAGGTTGTACTGTATACAACGAAAGTGTAATGCACTAATCGTGCAATGATGACAAAAAATGCTTATTAAACGTTTAAATTGAACACATAAATCAAATCTTAAATTATATAAACAGATTTGAATGTTTTATTTCTTATATATATTGTTTATAGTTAAGGCGATACAGCTGTGGAGGTTTAAAGACATTGCAATTTATTTAGTAAAATACTGTTTTTTTTTCACAAAACATAACTGTATAATTCTATCGGTTTCATCATCAGTGGTGCACAAACAAGACTCTTGTTTGTGCTTCCCTGATGATGAGTTGAAATATTTGAAGCCCGTAGGGTTACACCGTTATGTCAAGTGGAAAAAATAGTCTTTTACTAAACAAATTATAGTTTGAATGTTTCATAAATGGTTTTGTATTAATATGAATATCACTGAGGAATATAACTAACCTTTATGAGTAAACACATTTGCTACTGATTCATCAGATCGATAAATAACTTCTGGGCTTCTGGGGGAAATGGTTTAAACAAATTGATAGATCAGATAAGGCGGCACGGGGGGCAGGGCGAGCCGGGGCCGGGCCGGGGCTGGGCGCGGGTGCGAGCGCGAGCCCCCCGGGGGCGCCATAGGGGTTCTGAGAAACACCTCCTATCAAATGCTTCATTCAAACACATTTTTGCATCACACGCATACTGAGCGGTGATTGTATTAATTGGGATCCTGATTGTGTGAAATCATTTTGATTTCTCTCTTATACACTTAAAAGTGAATAAGATGGAAATCTTCTTGCACTAGATTCCTGATCCATTTTTTCGCATTATTCCTGGGATGTGGACTGCCAGTTATCTCTCCATCTTTTTGGTTGTCTGCCTAGTGGTAGGCTTTCTTTCTTTGATCTCACCCATTATTTGAGTCTCACTCATTCTTTGAACCTGATGCCGCCAATAACGTCTTCACTACCTTTTTCATATTACCATATCGTCGGTTTCACTCAATCTTCATATTACTGTTTTTCTTTTTGGTCTCTGAGTATTTTATTCTTGAACATGTCAAAACTTTCATTTTCTATGCTCTAAGGAGTGACTTCGTTCTCTGATTTCAATAGGATATGCCATTCAGGTCTAATCCATGTGTTATAGATCAAACAGAATCACAATATGAGTCAAAGATTTTTTACACTTATCCTTATGAACAATTAAATGCCTCGTGATATTTAGTTAAGTTTCTCCATTTTTGAGTTGAACTTAGTTGATAAAATTTCTTTAAACAACTCAATCTATGATGATCTCCGCGGTCTAGTTGGTAAGACGTCTGTCTTTCTGCCTGAGGGTTACGGGTTCTATTTCCGCTTGCACCCAATTTATTTTAGAAAACGTTCCAGTTTGGTTTTCGTTTATGGCATCTTTAACATATTTTTGATTGCCTGGAAGAGATTGCCCAATGATAATAATCCCATCAGATTTAACTTTATACAATATAAGTGGTACATAGTTAAAATAAATATTTAAACATATTTAGGCAAAAGTTACTCAATATACAGTCTCTCTTTTTTTGAGGAAATATAGTGTTAACATATTTTTATTTGGTAAACTAACTGTTTACTACTGTGTAATATAATCAAGTACATTATTTGGTAAACCAACTGTTTACTACTGTGTAATATAATCAAGTACATTATTTGGTAAACCAACTGTTTACTACTGTGTAATATAATCAAGTACATTATTTGGTAAACCAACTGTTTACTACTGTGTAATAAAATCAAGTACATTATTTGGTAAACCAACTGTTTACTACTGTGTAATATAATCAAGTACATTATTTGGTAAACCAACTGTTTACTACTGTGTAATATAATCAAGTACATTATTTGGTAAACCAACTGTTTACTACTGTGTAATACAATCAAGTACATTTTTTTGTGTTCTAATAGGAATGTATTTTCAATAATATATTTTGTATAAAGGTTGATCTAAAATCTCACTTTTTTAGGATTTAAATAATATGTATATTTTTTTAAATAATTTAAATTTTTTGAAAAGTGAAAACTTGACCCGTTTCCCCTTATGGCCGCAAAATGATTATATGTTTTCGAGCGCACACACATTATATACAACACGAAGTACGGTTATATACGAATGAAAGTGCATCAAATCGTGGTGGTAAATTGAAACACAACATATGTTTTGTGATAATTGTAGGAATAAACGAATTAAGGGAAGCAGCTCCCCCAGGCGCTCCCCTCGTCGGTGCGAGCGGTGCGGTGCGGCCCTATTGGCTGCGCGCCCTCGGCCGGGACGAATCAGCGCTCCGCTGCCCAACAATGGGAAACATTAACTGAAATACACACAATGTCATATCTACTCGGATTCTACAAATACTCGATGTGAACGTCAATGATAAAAAAATCATGAATTTTTGTGTATTGATTGGTTGTTTACCTGTTTTCATGTTTATGAAATATTATATTTATTATATTTCTAAAAGAACTTCCTAGGGACAAACTAGAATTTTATTTGGAGGGATAAACCATTTTCAAAATCAGTATATTATTTGTACATTAACATATTTGAATTCAAGGAAATAATGAACCTACGTTTATCATAAGTTGAGAATAAATACTTTTATAGGAATTAATATTGAAACATTAAAATTGCCCAGTGATATTTTCACTGATACTTTTTTAATTTTTTTATTAAACAAAATAATATATTATACAAATATTTGTCAAGGCTATACCTATATACAAATTTACTACTTAACTAATTTTATTTATATATTATAATTTATGAACTTACTTAATCTTATTTTCCTACATGTCATTTTATTTTTTATAATCCTAATATATGATTTCTTAGAAATAATTAACACCTACATACTACTTATAACTAGATAACAATTCTTACAACCAATTATTTAGCAAGAACGAGTCCACTCGTTCAGGCTACTTGTATTCCATCACATTCACTCAGACCTTGTCGTCCCAGCTAATACTGTAGCTGAACTAGTCAGGCAACAGATAATGCTTCGAGAGCCTGTGCTTATAACGGAAGGGTAGGTCGGATTTACTCTCGTATGACTGATGCTTGTTCACTTTCTCCCTAAATTATATGAAAATCAGAACAGATATACATTTCAGTGTCTGCCTTAAAGATGAACCCGTTGAAGTCATCACTTTATATATGTTTTGAGTTGTATTAGACTTTCGTTGTATATAACACAGCCTTGAGGACTTAGTGCTACGAGTACGTGGTAATCTATTTCAAATAACAAGAAAAATACTAATGAGGCTTGAAAACTGGATTCAAATCCTTTTTTTTAAATTTATATCGAACGGCAATTGAACCCGTAATTCTCGGGTTGATAGACAGGCGTCTTATCAACTAGGCTACGGAAGTCGTGAAGGTCGTAATTTTTCTTATATATCATACTTGGGTTATTAGTAGCAATTTGATGGCAAACAGTGAAAGATAGTAATTTAAATGAAATACAATAATGATTTTTGTGGTTTTGTCAACAGGTCCGAGATCGGGTGGAGCGCAGGTGTGTCGACCACACTTCCACGCGCCGCTACCGTGGCTGGACAAGCCATGGGGCTATCAGGAAGATAAGCCGGCGGGCGCGCCGGGCCCGCACCCGCTGTTCTCATTCCCGCCCACACCACCCAAAGATGCGACGCCCGACAGTGTGCCTTCCGCCACAGACTACCAGGCGGCGGTGGCACATGCGGCCGCCATGTCCGTGGCCTTCATGCAGCAGCAGCAGCAACAGCAGCCGGGCGCGCAGGACCAGTCCTCGGGGGACGTGAAGCCGATGTTGGCGTGCGCCGCGCAGGCGGCCAAGCAGCGCGAAGGTGTGCAGGGGAGCGGCGAGACCGCCTACGGGGGCTACGACTCCGGGTATCCGCCCTATCCCGCCCCGCCGCTGTACGCGCCGCGCGCCGCCTCGCCGCACAAGCCGCGCGCCAAGTCGCGCACCAGCGCTGGTGAGCTTTTCCACCCAATACAGCGCCGCGCCGCGCCGCGACGCTTCTGCACCGTGCGCACGGACACAGCCGCACGTCACACTTCTGACGCTGCTCGACACCTGGCTGCTACGGTTTGCGTAGAGCCTCGTAGACCAAGCGCTACGCAGACTCTATTTTGGGTTTTGCAATAATCTTATTTATCTCTTTTCCATCTTTCACCGGAGTCAACTATTGGATTTCTACAAAAGCTAGAACCGTCAACTCTTTTATACATAATGTTGAAAATAAAAAACTTTATGAATAATAATTTACATTTAAATTGTACAACTCAAGAAGTTAGTTTTAATTTGTCTTAAAAATAAACCGTAGCAAACCTAATGTCGACCATCGACAGAGTGAATGGCGAAATACTATATTGCACGTATTTCATTATCACGGTGGGAAAACGGAGCTTTCATTAAAAAATGTCCTAACATTAACACTACATTAAAAATATAGTTACCACCGTGTTTAATCCAATTGCGTAATGTTAAATCATCATAAAACGCTTACTTCTTTCCATTCAGAATAAGCTGGGATCCTCGACGAATAACTAACCACCACCCCTACCCCTGTTGCTAAAGTAATGAGCTAGTTCCCAGGCAGATTAAAAACCAACTTCTCTATATGTCCGTGTACCATACTAGTATACTCCGCGGTTATGAGGGTTCCCTAATCGTAGAATTATTTGCTCGATCACACTACTAACAATATTTGACTTTAGTTTGGTGTTTGTTATTTCACTTACTACAAACTTAATGATTTTCCCATATCTGGAATATTTCTGCTTTGATGGTGAGGGGATAAGTTGGTATATGTTATTAAAGCCATATCTTAAATGAGTGTTGCACGATATATAAAATAACAGAAATGTGTACTTGGATTACGAATAATGTTTGATGATTTATTAGTTCACAAATAAGAGTACATCTTTAAGTTTCATTTATTTTTTCGTAATACTATTTTTATTAAAAATTTTTTTTGACGAAGTTACTTTTTTTAATGAAATCATAAACAAGGTACATTAACACTGTGTTATTGTACCTTTTGAAACGTCATCAAGTTGTATTTTTTAGGGATTTATTCATTAAATACATTATAATTTTTTTAACTATCAACTACATTTTTGCAAAAGGTTTGCTCTAACAGATTTTTTTGTCAAGTGTCATTTTTGTACGACTTTATTTAGAGGATATTTCGAAATTTAACTCTTTTTTATAAAACACTAAGCAATGAATAGCAATTAAAATATTTATAAAGTTATAAAATGACAGAATTTACAAACCGTTAAATTAAATTATTGATATGCAAGATAAAAACATCGTTTAGAAAATCTTAAATAAATAAATTTAATTGAGTTTTCGGTACAGCGCGTTTCGTCGAGTCAGTTTTCAAAGATATTTCACGTGTAGTTAATTGAGCTAGCTGTCTTCCTTTCGGTTGCTCAAGTAACAACGATTGCGTTGCTCGGTTTTCCGTTTCCCTAATTAAAGAGAGACAATGAAATCTTTAACGGCCATTATCCATGTCACATGACAGACAGACATATTTTTCCACGTAAAATAATAAGCTAAATAATAAATCGTCACTTCTATTTATTGGATTTCAGAGAAGCTTTGATTTGTTTTCAGTTATTCATCGAGTAAATAATATTGTTACAATAAGTTGATATTGATTCACTCTATACAAATTCAAATACATCGATACTGATATTTAAAATATTGAAGAGAGTAATGAATGGGAACCATATATGTAAAAAAATATAGCAATGTTATGGGAATTTAAACAAATTAAGGTAGAAGAAAATATTAAAAAATGTTACGAATGAACATAAACTAAGCATTCTAAAACATTACACAAAAAAGCATCAGGATGTGGCTCCACTCCTTTCTTACTCATTGTCATCTAGTATGTAACTCCAGCTTTAACACTAAAATAAAAGTATTTTTTTGATATTCATTACTGATCACTGCATTAACTGGTAGGTAGGGGAGAAATTTTCGCGAGGCAAGTGTATAGTATCAATATAAAATTCAGTTTCGACATATTATTTTATCAGTTGTTTTAACTCAGTAATTATGAGGAATAGGTTTTATAAGCATTACACTTGTTTTCACGAGCAAGAATGTTTAATGCATGTAACGTATTATACTCGTATTATATTGTATATAGTATGCCGTCTCTATTATTGCCTTCACTCAATATTCAGCATCAGGCAACGCTCATCCGAAGCAGTTCGAAATAAAATGATTAACAATTAAACAGTGGAATTTTAAAATAAAATCTCGAAATAAGAAGAGGGCATTTGAAATATGTCATGTGCAACTCTAAAAATACGTTGAATCCATAACATAACATACTCGTAACAAGCCACGCCAGTGTATTATTATTCTTTAAAAAAGGCAAACATTTTACAAGCAAAATTACCATTAATAAGTGGAATACTTTGGCTTTAGCAACATAAAAAAACATTTGTTTTTATGTTCTCACCGAGTAAAACTCGATAAATTTAAATTTATGACAAAACGTGATAAAAATACTAAAAATACTTCATTCGAAGGTATTACAGAGTAAAATTAAATTTATTTTTGTGGTCCATTAAAAAAAATTCGCATCTGTACAAAATCCTTTTCCAATACATTTTATTGGTATTTTTTCAAACATAAACATTTTTATCAAAATTATTGGTATAAATAGAACATTTTTAGCATTTATCTTAAAAAGGGGATTTGATATGTTTCTAATCTTAAACGTTATCTTGTAATATTTCACAAATTCTTCTAAACCTGTAGTAAATAAACGAAATCAGAAGTTCGACATTTTAAAACGTCCTTTCCAACGATTTGTTTGGAAAGTTTTTACGGCCATAAATTAATTACATTTTTGTGTATAATCATGAATATCCAAAATAAAAAATCGTGCAATATGTACGATCACTTTACAGATATGAATCAAATATTCAAGTCGTAAACATTTTTGAGTATTTCTGTATACCATTTTTTAACAAAAACTTGAATGTCTCAAATCGTTGGGCATAAAGTTTTGCATTTTTAATGAATCTACATTAAGATCCGCTTTTGGCTAAGAAGCCATATTATGCAAAAGAAAAAAAAACGCTGTAAGGCCACTCCATTGTTTCTCAGCTTGTTTACAGAACACTGAACATTTATTCAAAAGTCTTTTGTGATTTGTTTGAATTAAGGAGAAAAAAATGTGTTGAAATCTAAAATATCTATTTCTTTTGTTTGAAAGATAAATCTAACATCAATGACATTGAACAGGATAAGCTCGTTATAAAATACGGTAGCCAAATTAATTAACACGAAGTAAACTTCTGGTATCTTAGTGTTGTACTATTTTCCAAATAACGGGATCAAAATATGCTCTGTTGTGGATCTAGAATACAACTCATATTATTTAATTAGACTTATTCTTTACATTTTTTTTCATTTCTCTGCAGTGTGAGAAGAAGATGGACATTAATGAGTAATACACACCAAGAAGAGTGGACATTTATTAAATTAGCAAAAAGTTAGAAGCGATTTTAAAGTGTCCAATCTGTCCAACTCAATTAAAAATATGGTTGTTTTAAAAAGTATGACAGAATATTTTAAATGATCAAATATTTGAAAATTCACAAAGCAAGAAATAAAGAACTTTATCAGTACCAAAGATACAAAAATGTTATTATAATTTTATGCAGAAAAGTGTTAATTTACTATTCATGCTGTTTTAAATATACTACGCTTTATTAATTAACCCTTTTGATCAAAACCAAAACTTTTTTGCGAGACGTCACAAGAAAAAAAATACTATTTTTCATATTAAAAACTTAACAGTTTCACAATATCAAGTTAAACACAAAGTTCTTCAATAATTTATGAAGTAGAAAATGATTTTCTATAAAAGTAAAGCAAAATTACACGTAACAATCGACCTACGCGGTCGCATATTTCATATGGTTTATGAAAGTCATAAGAAGCGAGGAATGAGCTAGAAGCGAGAAGCAAGAAGCAAGAAAACTCCACGCGGCGTGGCGTGGTGGTGTAATGCCTCTATGTGATGCTCAATTACCTTCCCACTCTACTGTTCGCCAATTCACAGCGTGAGCTGATCAACTTCATTGCAAAATGGTGAAGTCAGCACTTTATTACAATACTTCGAAATTATCGTGGATGTTAGTTTCAAAGTATACATTTTGAGAACTTTAGAATTATGAATTTAGAACTTTATTTTGATTTTACAATCGGTATAATGAATATTTATCATAGTGAAACGTTAGGTTATTGATTGATCGTCAATATTTAAACTAAGAGTGAAAATAATGAAAGTATAGGAGAAATAAAAAGATTTTGATTATTTTTTTATTAAATGTTACGAAGTAAGTGAAGAAACTCGGAGTGATAAATTGATGTATGCAATCGTAAGAGCAAGCTGCATGACAAACGGGGTCACTTTGGGCGCAACACCTTTCTTCATCCTGTTTCAATGATAAGGTTTACATGGATGGGGTGGCGCCACCTTCATCATGGAATAGCACGACACCGTCACTTTCATCATGGAATGTCATTGAAATATCTTAAACGTTAGTGTTGTGTTACATCGCACTAGATGAGGAGCAATGCAAATGGTCCTAATGTTTACGGTCTGACTGTTTCGGTAGCGGAATATAACAAAACTCTGAAGAAGCTTTTTTATTTGAAAATTTGCCTTCGTCACAACCGCCTTAAAAGGGACTAACGAACTGCAGTGTGATCGTGATTGCACAAATAGAAAAGGGGGAATGTCTTTCTGTATATGCACATATTTAGGAGGTTATTGTTTTGTTAGAGCATTTGACACAGTGCCAGATTATTATTTTAAACAGAATCTCGCTTCCATTTCGTATCAGTAGGTGCACACAGCTCGCTCTGCCGGGCGCGATGTGGGCCGCATCGCGCACCGACTGAGCTCGGCGGAAGTGCGCCGGAATGCATATTACGTGTTACATTTATATTGCAGAGCGCAATCACTACAGCCCGTAACCATCAACCAGTACCTTTTCCACATTTGTTCCTTTGTTTACAACTAAATGTATCTACGTTGCCTACTTAATCCACTGCGTATAAAGATGCAACTTTATATTGATTTTCCACGTATTCATTCCCCTTTTTCTAAATAAAAAATGCTCTGTTCCTCCTATACAATAAAGAGAACGGTATTTCGATTCCTTAAAATTCCAGTTTTTTCAACATTGTGCATTTCGATTTTTTTATTTCTATCAAAAATTATAACTAACTTTTATATTTAATTCTGATTCGTTATTTATTTATTCTTCTTCTAGGTTCTGTGTATTTATTTACACTTACACCTAATACGTAAACATATTTAATCGATTAAAACTAAAATATGGGTTATAACACTTTTATGCAAATAAATCTGGCGGATTTATTGCTTTTGAACAATGTTCTCCAATTAACCAGCTTTTATTTCATAATTATTATCGGTATCTATGGCCCTGGCCGTGTCTTTGACTTAGCGTAGGAAAATTCATCGGAAATTCAACTAAATTCTACAGGTTTATAACAATGATAATATTAGTCTGTTGGGGAATATATATAATTAGAATTGATACAATACTATATTTTATTATGTAGGAAATAAGGAAGCATCGTGTGATGTTCTTTCTTTAGATTATAATTTTGAATATTTTATTCAAGTTGAGCATTGACGATACTTAGGCAAATGATTATTCTGTGTGATTTTTTTGTTTTAAAATTAATATAATTAATGTACATGTATGCAAAATACACCCTCGTATATAATATAATAATAGACGAGCACTCTCAACCGATATTTAGTAAAATGAAGTAGAAATTAGGCATTTAATGGCACAATCAGAGCGCAACGCAATCTTGTAATGTTGGCAAATTCCTGTTCGTGAAAGATTATGACGCAACACATAATTATTCATTGCATGCACATACGTACAAAAGGTTTTTAATGTATTTTGAAATCGGCCAAATATTAGATTTTTTTTTCTGTATACAAATAAATATAAAAGGCAATTCATCCTCTCAAGTATGTGCGTGTAAACTGAGACTGCAAAAATTCCAATTCTTTTCTGGCATCCGAAAACAACCGAGATAGTTTTAGTTTCTTTTATAATATATTCTGCGTTTGCTCTGGTATGACCTATATAATCTCACGTTTGCTCTGGTATGACCTATATAATCCCACGTTTGCTCTGGTATGACCTATTTAATCCCAAGTTTATTGAACAAATCATTATGCTATACCAAAGCTTAAGAAACAGTCGGATAATATTGTTAAATTCATGATATATGTAATGATTTTTTACTTTCCGTAGTCATTTGCAAACACTATATTACATTCAACCTGTTAACATACTCCTAGTTCCTAGGTTAGGCACCTCACCTCGAAAATTATCTAAGCACACTATTGTGTGAGCATTGCCTTAAGAAAAAAGCTTCATTGGTTTCCTTTTTGACGTTAACTTTTTTTGTTTCAATTGTTTTAGGCTTTGGAGTCGTGGTTTTCCCGTATTTTAAAATTTTCAGTTAATTTATTCGGAACGGAGTTCGGAATTATAGTTTTGTTAAAAAAATGATGTTTAAACGTATTTTTATTATTTCCTTTTAATATATTTTTTATCAAAATAAATTGCGATTTATATAACTTATGTCTGTTTCGTTAAAACAATAGACAAAAAAGAAAATTAAAATAATATTTTGAATAATCGATTCAATGCCTTTTGATATTATTAGCTGTACTGTTATGATGAAATGTGAGATTAAATGAGTTTTATATCTGCAGGAAGCGGCCCCGGGAACATACCCGCAGCACCGATCCTCGGAGTGTCCGTCCGTCTGGCTGTAGCGGGATGTGAGAAATGTCTTGTTTGATTCATTCTTGTTCAAACGGAATATGATTTATTCAAACACGCACATTACTACTGCGGTTTGCAAACTGGGAATATGTATTTTTTCAATCAGAACAAAACTAAAATCAGTATTAAATGTTGTTGTATAAATAAATATAATATCATTAAAAACTTGCCTAACATCTGAATCTGTTTAAGAAGTGCTACGTACACTTACATTTTGCTAATTAAAGTGTTTATTCTAGAAAATATAAAACCGTTAGCATTTTACGTTTATAGTTTTCTTTTGTATAGTTATTTGTTTTGTCAGCACCATCTCTAACTTTTTCTGTTGAGGTAGGCAGAGAGGCCATATTGACAAATTTTCTTATCGTGACATACTTCGCTTCTACTTCTCATATAGTTTTCCTTACTGTTTATGGTACTTTTCGTTCCTTCAAAAAAAAATTTTCATCCTACTTAACACATCAGTTTTTAGCTTAAATTCATCTTTAATAAAAAAATATCAAGCTTTTTACAAAAATAGAATATAAAGGACTTTCGTGTTTTGCATCAATATTATTTCCCTAAGGGTTGAAACTTTTAGTCGATAGCGCTATTCAAATCAACTAAAAATAATATTTAAGCACATATAATTATACATCATAACACAATGCTATCGGTATCTTTCGATTCTGATAATTTAAATGGTAATAGAGTCCTTTACCCCGGGGTGGCGAGTTAACCATAATAATTATTTCGAACGAGAGCAAATTAAATTATAACCTAAATCAAATTATTAGTTTTAACTTAGATAAAATTATGTTAATTCGGGGGTATTATTTTTCCACACACCGCAACCAGGGGCGGTACAAGACAGTTTAAGAATATCAGTAAATGTTTTTTTTCGAAGCACGTGATTTGAGGTTTTAAAATGAATAATTTTATTTAATAAAGAATTATCTGATCATGCGAGTATATTGATTGTAAATGTAATGTTTTTTAACAGCGAAAAGTATTCGTTTAAGATTAAATTGAATAGTCAATATTTTTTTAAATGAAATTTTCTCCTTTTTTTAAATTAAATTATTAACATTTTTTTAAATGTAAAATAAAAACAGATTTTTTTTTATGTAAAATCTTTTATTATTTATGAATTATAATATACTAAGTATTATACATTATAAAATACTTCTTATTCAGATAATCTACGTGCTTTGAGCATATGTTTTGGTTAAAATTTAATTGATACTACGATTGTTTTACACAAAGTATAATATATGTTACAATAATTGTTATATGTATCTTTTATACTCACTCGTTTATTATAATTTGTCAACGCCAGTGTTGATGAATTATTTATTTATAATTTATGAACACTCGAAATCAATCTGCATAATATATGAAAATATATTTAACGTAGAATTTTTCTCATTTATTTATATGCATTTATAATTAACCCATAAACCGTCATATTTTCTAGTTATTTAAACCGCGATCCGAAGTTATACTAAATATGTACATCCTTACGAAGTCGGCTCTGGTTTAAGTGTAGCCCCAGGGCGAGCTACACATAATATGTAAGTTGGCCAGGACTGGGATAAATACCGTCGTGACAATATTGGCTCCGTGACCGTCACAAAGGGTTGGCGCTCTGGGTCCTCTGGGCCCTCAGGGAGATCCTTTTGTTTTCACTATTTTCCATAATAATTTTTACCATCCAACCTCCTTGAATACTTTACAAGGTAAGTTATTTTTTCCCGCGTCTCTCGAGAAGGGTTGAGAAGAACTCTATTGACTTCAGTCGATGATGCCGAACAATGGAAGTTCGAATAAGGACGACCTCTTGTATGAGAAAGTACGTGTGTGTCGGTTTTCCCCCTGAGAAAATCCCGTATTTTTAAGAAGCATTAAAGTATACATACTCTGAATAAGTTCATATTGGAATCAAGTACAAACACGTAAATGAATTTTTTCACAAAATATTATGTAGAAGTTTTAGACTATAGAACATAAAGCCTCGAATGAATCAAACTAAGTTTTTATTCGTTTTTTTTCTTCTAAAAAATAGGTTTGTAGTGTATACGTAAATATATTATCGAATATATATTGTAAAAGAAACATAACTTTTCATTTTCCCCTTCAATGTATCCAAATTGGTGATTCGGAGAAATTGAAGAGTGTGGCTGAGATACAACATTGATTTCAACCACATTAATCGAGCTTCCGAGTTTAGAACTACTGAAGTAGGCATGGAACTCACGGTTCGTCGTCGCACGCATTTGAAGTACCACCCCGCACGTAAATAAGCAACAATACTTCCACGAATATCAAGTATGAGCAAGATGTCCATCGTGTGTCAGTATTGCTACTAAACGAAGTCTTTTACCAGACTGGGACCCTTTTTTAATGTTTTTTTTTCGGATAACCCCGGACGGAAGCCAAGCTTCTTACCAACCAGGCTACAGAGGGTACATTTGATAAAAGTAGTGTTTTCTTACACATCCCCATACCGATGTTAAATATTCGCCAAATAACATCCGTTTTCAATTGAATAATCTATTTATTGTATACGAGTACTCGTAGAATTTCCATAGGAAAATATGGTAATCATTTGAATAGTTTTCACTCGCATAGTAAAATTAAATAAAGCTAAAATATTTAAAAACAACAACTTAATAAAGTTAGCACAAATTAGATATGACAAAACATGCTTCTTTAAATAAATGACTAACGGTGACACAAATGGTAATATTTTTCAATTATATCATAGTTAATTAACAGTTAATATTCGATCAACTACAATAATTTGAGACTGTGAGTTGACCGCGAACCCACTGGCCAGCGGAGCTGTCAGATTAATATTACGGCCGTTAAGGACCCAATATTTTATTATTTTTCCTATATAAAAACCATCGTGTATCTTGATCATAAATAAATATACCAATTTATATTGAAGGGTGGGTGGGGCTATTCACATTTTTTTCACCTCGAAAAGAAATCGAATTTCAACCCTTTTTTGTTTTCTATCGAGCCGCGCCCGACGATTTTTATATTAATTTTATTTTCGTACGCTTTTTCGATAAACGGGGGCGTAGTCAACTAACGTCCATTTTTTCTTTAGCCTTTGCGCGCGGCTCACATGTTATAACATATTATGGTTTTGTAATAAGGGTCAGAAAATCGAAAGTTCATTAGAAAGTTAGGAAAAAAGTGACCCGAAGATTTACTCGTACCTCCAATATTTTTTGTTGGCTTTCTTAGTCAAGTGGAAATATTCCTTTTTCATCCAAGTACGAGTAGTTTCGATTCCCGATAATGGTATAAGATTAATAATTTTCCCTTAAATTCCTTCAACAACTTTTGATTTGTTTTAAACTTCTCTCAACCGTAATCAGATAAAATTACTTTAATAATCAATCATTTGATATTTGTTGTTTGTTTTAAGACACGTAATTAATTGTATGTTAATACAAAGTGAAAACTAGAAGTTGAAATATAATAAAGAGCTGCATTGCGTTGCTGGGATATGTTTTTTAATATAACGGTTTATGATTATTATTATTTTTAATCCTATTTTATGGAAGTTGTTGAACTAAAAGTGAATGATATGAAATTTATGAATTTAGATTGACGAATATCTAAGTTTTTTTCATAGTATCTGCGAATACCTCAGCGCATGTAATTGTGAATATCTATGCATTCGTATGAGCGGAATATGTTTTTAAAAGTATGTGTGTATGTTTTTTTACTTATACTAGTGCTAATATATGTGACTCAGTGAACGAATACTTGTCTCGGATTCGATTCTGGGTGGACAAAATAAAGCTGTCGCAGACTGGTTTTCCCGTATTTAGATGAAATATTTTCAAGGCCTTAAGTTTATCTGGTTGCAACAATGTTATCAGACCGGTTCTAGACGTAAAGTTTAATACACTTTAGATACTATAGTTTTGAAAATCTTAACGACAATTTTCCATTTTCTCTGTTTAGGAGTAAATCTTGATATTATGACTGATGTCATGATATTTAATGAGGGAATGCAGTCATACAAGGTCAATCAATATGTCGTGTGTGTTTGTACGAACAAGTGAGTAAAAGTAGATGAAAAAGAATATTATGATTTGTAGACTTAATACCGTGTGTATTAAATATTAAATGAATGAACACCGTTTCACGAGTCATCCCATCCGTCTACTCTTTACCTTTTTTGTTAGACCAATCGTTTGAAGGACTAAACTAGTCGATATTCATTTTCGCCGAGGTTAAATGGGTATCGGTTTAATTATTTTTCAAATAGAATTTATACGAAAAACATTGGCTTCAGTTTCACACTCGGCCGAATATTTCTCACGACTTTTATTCTACTCCTCCCAGCCAGGAATCGAACCGCGGTCAGCCTAGTTATAATTTAGTATAGGAGGCGTTCCCACCCATAGATGGATGAGATGGCCATCTCTCGCACTTCTCAGATCTTCGATTAAAACCGGTACACATCTTTCAAGTTTGCCGTGCAAGATTCTTTCTGCTCAAAAGGATATTATCGATTTATTGTATTGCACAGGCTGTAACATGAAACCTTTTTCATAAGACGGTAAATATAACTTTCCTTTCGATGTAATAACTTAAACAACTAAAGTTCAAGTAATGTTTTCGATCGTTCTTTTTCAGACGTCGATCGAATCGGCACTTTTATAATAAAGAAATTTTATATTTTCTTTCATCTTAAAGCCTACACTCCGCAAGTTTCGCCCTTTCTAAGTCTGTCCTCAAAATTGTTTCCAGCTTAACCGAGGTCGCATCGAGGTCTGGCACGGATTTTATTGAAGTAAAAGAACATCTTGTTAGCTCAATTGATGAGATTAATCAGTACTCATCTCGGAACAACAAATAGGTATCTTGATTCCTCGTGTACCGTACGCTGATGAACTAATTACAATGCAGCGAGTGGTTATTACAGAGTATAAACATTATCATCAGTTTTTTAACCATCGTTTTTAAATTTAATCGTTCAACATATATTGTAAGCCTTAGATAATAATGTGAATATTTCAACAATGCCCGCGCAATTTCACCTTAAAAGTGTTAAAAAGGTCACGCTGCAAATCTATTATATATTTGAATGTTTGATGGTTGCTAATAGGCCTGCCTTTGTTAGCTTTGATGAATTGCCATTGTTTATAACCGCGGCAGCCCTCGGGATAAGCTGTCCAGCTGCCCTTCGTGCTCAGGGATCATGGGGCCATCCTCACCGTTCACATGTTCTGAGTGTCGTGTTATTGTTTCACTTTAGATGCACTGTTTTCAGCATCGCAACTAACTAATCTGCTTTGTGTCCGTTTAAGGTGCAAGCGCGGTCGTACAGCTCGGCCGTCAACTAACATCCCTCAACTGAAACCTTTCTCATTCCGTCTTATTCTTCCTTTTCCCACATATCCCAGAACCCTCCCTTGTCTTCCGGAGACTTGCACGTTGCATGTTTGTCACTTTCTTGTCATTATTTTTTGCTATTTTATTGTTGTAGTCTATTTATCTTCTAACATGAATTTTAATTCCTATATTTTTTGTTATGTTTCCATATCCGTCTGTTCGTGAGTTATTTATGTTTTGTTTTATAAGTTACCTTCTTAATACGACTCCATTTTTTGCTACTGTCACATATGAACATTACTGAATGCGTAGGTATGCGTTGGGTCATTTTTTCTTTCTATCATACATAACATAACTGACTACATACCTACTTTTACGATCAGTTTTTTTTCGCGTACAAGTATGGTCAGTTTTTTTTTCCTTAGGCATGAGTATATTTATTATATTATGTTTGCGTCACTTTCCATGTGATGCGTTTCCTAGTTTTATTTTTTTTATTCTTGCACATTAATGTTAATTATTCCCGTGTTTTTTTGTCAGCACGGATTTTTAAAAGAACCTGTTATTTTCTTTTTTATATGATTTTGCGATATTTTTTTTCTCATTGTTATGTACGTACTTATTATATGTTGGTTTGAATTTATTTTGTGTCCTTTTGGTATTGAAGTAGTTGTAATATTTCAAAAACATTAAAAAACCTCTTGGTTTTTGAAATCATCAGACTTCAGAATCTGAGCCTGATTTTTTCTCCTTCCCCAGCCTGCGAGGATTCAGGTAAACTTTTGAGTAAAATTTTGCTTATTTTAAAACACATTTTTATCTAGAACTCACAAATGAACTGATATAAAACTGAATTAAATTATTAACTCTTATTCTAAGAAATCTTATCCTACTCTAAATAATATTTATACCATTTCAAAATAATGAGAATACATCTTGAGATAAAAAATAATAAAAATAATAAACAGTTTTCAAAATACATATTTAATAAATATTTGACTAATTTTGCAAAGTTCATTGCTTGTCTTAAATGTTTAAAATATTTTAAGGAGTTTCTTTGATTTTCTACCGAAAATAATATTTCAGTAGCAGAATCGGACATTAATCGTATCTTTGGAGCAATAAAAGTGTATATGTAGACGAGTCCAAAATTAGATAACGAACTAAATCCCTGTAACCTTTTTTATATAAGAATATCTTTACAGATTTATGTTATAATTATATATTATAATGTGGTACATCTTTCTCTCTAATGTATGAAACTGAAGAATTACACGTAAATCCTTTTTTTATCATTATAAAAATGACACATTTAGAACTTTGTTATTCCATGGCAGCGAAATGTAATGAATTATCTTAAATCATCTAGTCTAATAACTTGAAAAGTCGCTAGTTTCCTTTAAAAACAATGTGTACTGTCGTATAGTATGTGTTGCGCGATATCAGGGCCGGCTTTAACAGTTTTTATGTTGGCAGAGGGCCGCGAGTGCGTGAACTGCGGCGCTACGTCCACCCCGCTGTGGCGGCGGGATGGCACTGGCCACTACCTCTGCAACGCCTGCGGCCTCTACTACAAGATGAACGGGCAGAACCGGCCTCTCATCAAACCCAAACGGCGACTGGTGAGTGTAAGATATCTTTTCATTTTCTATTCTTAGCTCTTAACATGTCTTCTTTTTGAAAAATATTTTCTTCAATTTTTTATGCAGGTTTTATAATTTCTTGATGATATATAAATGTTAGCGAATACTTAAAAACACATATTTTTTTATTTCTTTTGGCAATGGCATCTTCAAAAGTTTTAACGATCTGTGAAAATGTGTGATTTTCAAGCGGGTAAGATTTGTTTTGGACATTTTAACAAGACTTTTTCAAACGAATACAAAAAGTGATAATAAAAAAATCTAATGCTTTAGCTATTTATGTTTAAAGCAAATACAATTCAATGAATTATATATTAGATGTCTAAAAAAGTCAGCCGTGAGAGAATTTACAATTTTGAAGAATTTCTAGGGAAAATTTTAATGTTTTGTTTTTACTAATTACTTTGTAAAATCGTCACTTCAAAAACAGTACTTATTTAAAAATAGTAATTTAACCATCACGATAAAAAAAAAAGTTTTCTGTTGTTCGCTTTTTATACGTAAGACTATAACAAGCATCTATTCCCCATTACATCGTCCCAGCGTTCAGTGTACTACGAGGCAGATACGGACATATTTATCTGCAAGGAAGCACCGTTTGTCTTATATCCTGGGGAAGATGCTGCTGTTACCCGCGTATTACGATATCGGCCCGCTGTCCGATCTAGCGGATAGCCCATATATCTAGTTTGAATGTCGATAGATCATGCTGAAACACGGCGTCGAGTGCCTGACTCGCCGGTAGCGACGCGCACTGCTCCTTACACCGGCACCGTGAGAAATTTAGATCAAAATATTGACAGTGGATGTTTCTTGCGATATGTCGAATAGTATTGAAGGTTATGCAAAAAACTTCCATCACGAATTGTTTATTTGTTCATTTTTATTAGACGCTATGAAAAAGTAATAAAATACAATAGACAATATTCGTGGACTAGTGATACATTCTTTTACGTTTGGAAGTTTCTGGTTCAAAATTATTGTAATAAAACGTAAATAAATAACAATATTTTTTAGCATATTCAGATTTTAAAATAAACTAACATTTTTTTAAATACATTTCAGTAAAGTAGTGTAAATAAAAAAATATGCTTAACACAAAACAGAAGGAAGAGAAATTTAAAATCAATCTGTTAAGCCGAACATTTTATCAAATCATTACTCGATTACGGAAAGCTTCCGGTTTCTTAATATTGAAAAAAAATCTCCAGTGCATTTTTAAAGTTGATTTTTTAGATTGAAAATGAAAGTAAGGTATTAAAATTATTTTTTTAAACTCATGTTTACATTTTGTGGATACCCCTATTTCTAATAACCCATCTGCTTTCTATATAATATAAAGCTCGAGCATATCGTTAATATAAACTAGGATCGTTAATAAGAGATAAAAAATAATCCGATATCACATCGCAGACATATAAAAACTAGTGTAACAACATGAGTAACGCATTCCTAAACAGTGTAACTTGATCAATTTTGATTTCGATCATGCAATATGTATCACAGTTGTAAGAATATTTAAATTATGCAGTAAAGTTATGATTAAATTAGTGAAGAAATATATATACTCGTATATATAATTTCAAAGTTTTCACGGTTTGAATCCCACGCCAACCTATTCCTTTTTGAAAATAAGGAATTTAAGTAGAATTAGGAAATACATGTTGAGATAGTTTGGTCACATTAAGAGAATGATTAAGGGTTTATGATATATAGCGATGAATAGGAATACAAAGGAGATAATGAAATAAGAGAAACGGATACATTTTAACTTAGGGAAAGGTCGTATTGAATACTTTTGCGTATACAATACAACTTGGAAGGCATTTTGCTTAGAGGCAATCTTTTTCAACCAACCAGAAATATGTTAGATAGGTCTTAAGTAAAAAACAGACTGAAACCTCATATTGCTACCCTTATTTGTAAATTTGCTAATTCCACTTTTGTCGAAAAATGACAACAATTGCGTTTTGTTCTCGACATTCAAATACACATGCTTTAAAAATTTGACATGTCCAAAATTATTGAAAGTGCCTTGAAAAACGCCTCAAGAAAAATTGATAACTCCTATGCTACCAATTTCAACACTGCAAAATGTGTAACTCCCCATTTTGTATGTGAATCCTGTAGAATCAAGTGACATTGTGGTAGCTGTCAAAATATTAAATTTAAAAGGTGAGTTCGGTTACGATATTTTGAAAAAAATGCATTACTATATTTCCTATGAATATAAGTATAAACACTATTTTGTTAAGATAATTACAAGTTTTTTCCCTTATTTACGACTCAATACCTCATTTTATTCATCTAAGGGTGTTAGACATTTTTCAACACGTGTAAAATCAACTTTACATATTAATTATTACTGGGTGGACTTAAACAAAATTGTGTTAAAGTATTTTCTATTTTTATAGATGATAGCAGAGGAATATTTATGGTTGAATTAGTGATAGAAAATCGTAAGGAGTAACTAAGAAAATCGTAAAAGTGATGAAGAAAATTGTATGACTGATGGTTTTCAAGAAAGTTAAAATTTATTCATGGAATTGCCAATTTTAGTCGTTGATAGTGATAATGGAGAAATCACAAAATATTATGTAAATACGAATACTACTCAGAAGATTTATCAAAAGGAATTATAGAAACACAACCTGACACGGTTCACAATAATATTACAATATAATTATGGAAAGTGCTGATAATATGGATATTGTACAAAATTCGACTGAACTGATACTCGTAACACAATCCGAGATAGTATTTAACCATTGATGACATTATAAGTGATGATGAAAATGAAAGCCAAGGAGTCAAAATTTAATTAGTGCCGTATTCAGATTCAAATAATTCTAATGGACCACTTCAACCTACTAAAAAAGTAAGAAAGAAAAGGTTTGACGTAAATAGTTCTTCTCGGTTCTCTAGTAAGAACAAGGCAAACAGAGAGAAAGAAACATGATATTTAGACAGAAAAAAGGAAAATAATGGATCATGGAATAATTAAATACCGAAGAATGATAAAACTTAAAAAAAAGGTGTAAATGTAAAGTTTCTGAAAAAGACGTCTTGAAGTGTTATTCTATATCGGATAAGGACAGAATAAGCATTTTTAACCAATTTTGGAACTTGAATTGGAAAGAAAAACAAATTTATGTAGATGGGCTAGTGAAAGTTTTACCGGTAAAAAGACTGAAGGGTAGAACAGATCCGGAAAAACCCATTCGAGTGTCGTCTACAACATATTTTCTAAGAAAGAATGATTCTGACATACGGGTATGCAAAACGATGTGTTTGCAAACATTAGGTTTAAATAGGATGACAGTATTAAACTGGAAGAAGAAAAGCGGTAGTTTAGAATTTGAAAATGCAATTATTGTTAAAAAAAAGCAACAGGAATTGATTTGTGGAAGCTAATGAGAATCATGCCAACTTTTTTAATGAGTTCCAAAAACGGAGTCCCATTTCTGCCGAAAAAGAACTTCCAAAAATTACTTGTTGCCCGAATGGAGGTCAAAATCAGAACTTTATAATTTTTTGTAAAACCGAATGGTGCACAACAAGATATATTACAGCACCTTTTTCGTCTACTTCATTTCACAAAAATAATGTGATCTAAATTTGCATTTTCATGTAAAATTATTCAAACTTTATTTTTGACTCTATGAGTAATAATTTTCTAGTTGTAATTTTTATTTTATTCAACTTGTTTTATATTGTTTGATTTGTGTATTTTATCATCACTCTTGCATTGTTTATATCCAAATAAAATACTTCAAGTTATTTGTATTTCATTATTAAGAGACCTCCACAGTAAAAACTAATATTAATATATATAATACAATTTTGCTAACTCCTACAATAATTACAACAATTTTTAAATATTCACCATCGAAAAATTGCTAACTCCAATAATTATCGATAAAATCATGATGCCATAATGATATTTAACTTTTTTTACTCGGAGTGTATCTCTTGGTCGTCTTGATATTTAAGCACAAAAAAATACTAATAAGACTTAATTTAGAATAGTTATGCGGTTTTATTGCCGCCCTGTAAAGTTTGTATTTATGGAGTTAGCAAATTTACAAATTAGGGTAGCGATGTGGAAAAAAATGTTTACCAATCGAGCCCGCAACTCCCAGGTAAAAAGACAGACGTCTTACCAAGTAGGACGCGAAGATCGTCAAAGGTAAGAAGTATGAGAGACAAAAAAGCATGTGTGAAGAGATGTATGGGTGTGGAAGAGGTGAAGGCTGCATGCGTGGATATAACATAAAGGCATGGAGATCTGATGTCTCGTTAGAAAAGTGACGCGACATTATAAAATGTTAGTATGCAGAGTTTTTAATCTGAGTAAATTGATAATTTGGGGTTTAATCCTAGATTCCAATGATTATTTAAGATTTTAATACAAATGTAAAATGTTTAGTAAAATAATGCAATTCTAATTTTAAAATATTGAAAAATCAAGCTAATTTCATATATACCGCATTAAAGTTTTTATTTTTATCATTAGATGCTATTAATATCTATATCAAGTTTAACTGTCATTATAACATTTTCGTTGTGTACAGTACAACCAGGCAGGTTTATTACTAGGTAATCCCTTCCAATCAACCAGAAATATGTCAAACAGGCTTCAGTGAAAACCGAACTGAATTTATGATCTGCACTCTAACGGGATTCGAACTCGCAACCCTCGGGTCGGATGACAGGCGTCTTACCAACTAAAACACGGAGGTTGTTATGTTCAAAATGTAGTCAAAAAGATACGAATGATACGGAAAAGACAATTTACTGTTTTAGATAAAATGTTAGTTACGCGTGACTTGTGTTCGGTCTGACTATATAAAATTAGATATTATTTAAATTTTCAAAATTCTCAAATAAAAGCGTAACGACATCGAGTGGAGTGAATCTAAATAACATACAAATCGTCTTAAATTACTTACTTCAAGTGTAATAAGGTCCAATTTGTTTTTATAGCGTATTTCGCTTCGGTAGCAGGATTTTCATTATGGCACCACCCGATGTAAGTAGCCGTTCGGTGTGTAGGTTTATTGCTGGAGGAAAACGTGAATTTCCATTGCTAACGTTCAATTTATTTCGTAGTTGTTTTCACGAAAAACATTAGCTTTGACAAACTATTTCAGTGCGTGGTTCAAATGTCAACATGTATTTTGTTTTTATTTATTTGTACCACGACATATTTCGAATCTCAAAACATATATTGTAAGTCAGCACTCATTTCTATCTCTAAAAATTTATATTTATATTTTTAAAGCAAAATACGGTATTTTTCGATATTTAGGAACTTTTTAATGACAACGTTTGTATTGCATGAAATTAAAAGTGTGTGTGAAATAAAAGTTAAAAACGAAATATTTGAACAAGTAATTTTACACCTTGGAGGCTTGTTAACATCAGTCTTAGTGGCGCAAAGTGCCTTATAGAAAAAAGAGTAGCAGCATATAATAAAGAGAATGGGGGGGGGGGGGGGGGGGGGCTATGCTATATAATGTTAATATTTCAAGCGAAGCACACCTGACTCCATAATGGAATTTTGGTTTCAAAATTAAAATATGCAAGCGAAATTTGGATGTGACAAAAAGTGATGAAAGTAAGATAAATGCGCTAAAAATGAGTATTGCATAAAATATGTGACAAACAATATATGATAGAATACAAAAAAAGAGGAAACCAGGAAAAAATATGGATTGAAATAGCTGTAGTGCGTAAGATAAATAAAATAGCCTTGAGATGGTTCAGCCACATAGAAAAAAAATTGACAAAAGATTTATAAAAGTAATCTATACTAGTATAAAAGATTTGGCAGGTTTGGGAAGACAAGACCAAGTTAATCAAATACTGAAAAAAGGAAGAAGGAAAAGCCCTTATTTTTAACGAGTTGTATATACGTGAGAGAAGTGAAAAAGAATGAAATAAGGATAACGCAAACGGATATTAAGTTCATGTATGGTGATGAAGTTCTTCTTTACTAGACAAAAATAATATTATTCCTGGTTGTGAGGATATCCTTTTATATACGTACTCTGAACATACAATATATAGAACAGAACACTCCTAAAAATGTAACACATGAGTCTAGTTTTATTCACTTTTGAAATAAACGTTTTTTTAAGTTTGGCTCGTTTAATTACTGAACATAAATCGAATATTGAGAATAAAATTCAATAAGCGGACAATACGCGTACAATTTAAGTTATGGAAGCTGTCCAATATAATTAATTAACAATGTCGGAATACAAGCGCTCTGTAGTATGTTACATACATGATTTTATTTAATTGGATAACATTTTACTCGCTAATTTCTCACATATTTCAATAAAAATATTTTCACTACCATAAGGACATTTTAGTGCCTGATAAAATAAATTCTATTTAATTTACTTGATATGTGTTCAAATCCTTGTTATTCCTATTTGATTCGGTTTCTTACTTAGTTTTCTTTCTAAGATAATTTGGTCTAGTGCTGTTTCCCGACCATAACGATCACCACAAGAGTACTTCTTAACTAGCTCAACCTACAATTTATAGAATATGTAAACAAGACAAAGTCTAGAAACCACGTAGTCCATGGCATCGAGGGTAAAAACTTGTCTTCCGACCGGGAAGTTGCGAGTTTGATTCCCGTTTGTACCTTTTTTTTTAAAACGAGGGTATCAGTCTCTTTTCATTTTCGACATATTTAACAACTTACCGGTTAGTTGTAAGAGATGGTCACATAGTAATAAGCCCTCCAGGTTGTAATATATACAACAAAAGCGTTATGCTGTACAATACATATGAACATTACACGCATACGAGTATACTACACTTCACCCAAAACCGAATGTGTTACTATCATTTATCGACAAGATCTACAAAAGTTTCTTGGTAATTCTTTTCCCTTTGTAAGTTTTCTGTGATTTGCTTATCAAATTTGTTTTTCTAAACATGTGAAGATGCGGGGAAGTACCTAATCTACCGCAGCTACCACCATCCTCTCTTTACATTTTACTTTTTTATATTTATTTTTAAATATTGTCATTAATGTCAATAATAGTGGGTTCGAATCCCGAGTAAGAGCGCCCTTGAGGAGAGTCTATTCTTTTAATGTCACTGTATAAATTGTAAATTGTCGTTTTATTATTATTATTAATTCAGTCTTCTGTATCGTCAAAATTAACGAAAATCCTTCTTTTTGTTTAGGTCTGAAATTAATATTTAAAAATTTTAACTAAGCAAAAATCTGCAAATTTAATATTCTTATTCGCCGCATGGCGCAATCAAAACGTCAGGTTTTGGAATGAAAGATAAATATTTCGCCCTTTTTTTGACAGATTTTGGCCTTTTTTACAACCGTGTACAGTTTCATTCAGGAAATTTAGTGTGACAGGTGAGATAAGGATCAAGATCCTCGCACAATATTTCCCGCATTGATATTTCATTCCAGGCGATCCTGGCAACTGCTAACTGCCAACTGGCGCCTGGATCCAGCACACACTGTCTATGCAGATACATAAAATATTATGTACGAGTATACAGATTGTTGGAGATACTATCAGTGTCTATTTTAAAATTAGATAATCAATGTTCAATAGATTCCTTAGTTAACAGTTTTGATCACGAATTGTGAAGGAATTACCATAACACATTTAAAACCATGATTACGAAAAAAAAAACATTTTGGTATTATACTCATTTAAAATAATTTTTTTTAACCGGGTAAAGATCGAAATATTAACTTGTTATTTTTGCATCAAGCTCGTTTTTATATAATAGAAAAGGTTTGGCATTTAGGTTGAAATTTTTTGGGTAATATTGCGAAAACATCTTATATCGAGTAATATTGGAACTTATGTATTGTACATACAAAATAAAACCAAATAAAAAAATGCATCATATGTTTTATTCAAAATAACGATAAACCATACCTCAATCCTTTAGTTGTAAAAATCTTAAACAAGTAAAAAATTTAAATAGTATATTATTTTTTGGTTCCACAGAATCCTATACATAGCGGCGAGATATTTTCTCCATTATCTCAAAAAAGTGAAAATGTAGGTTGGGTCCTTTTTAAAAATATACGTCAATTTATTAATGGTTTATTTGAAGTAAAGTAACATTATTGCTTTTGTATTTTTGCAAACAATAATTTGTGAAAATAAATAATAATTGAAATTTGAACGTTTAAGAATGTGATGTAATTTTGTTAAATGAATTGTTCTTCTAACTGAAATTGAAATCGTAACTCCCTGTTTCAAATAAATGCGTCTTGACAACTACTTCACGGAGGTCTTCGTTTAATAAAGCCTTGATTGGAAACTAGAATGGAAACCTTTTTAAAAAAATCAACAGGAATCGAACCCACAACCGGGCTAGAAAATAGGTGTCTTACTAACTAGGCTATGGATGTCATCAATCTTAAGATTTTTTTAAGAAATCATGATTTCAATTAAAAGAAACATTGAGAAATATTTAACTATTGAAAATTCAAACAGCAAATAGAAATAATTTATAATACTAGACAAAACTGACTTCCGTTTCAAAATATTTGTGCTATACCATATGTATTTACAAGACAATTTTTAGAATTCATCAGCAAATCTCAATGTCCATAATATATTTGTTTTTTTTTTATCTAGGCTGTGATATTTTCAAATCCCTCTTCCATCATAAATCATCTTTCATATCTGATATCCTCCCCTATAGTAGGGCTGTGGTATCGAACAGACATTGATTATACTTCATGTCATGTTACTATAATGGCTAATGTGTACTTTAATAAAATGGCTTTTTAAATTGTTCCCTAAGTTAAACTGGTGAATATAATGCATTATGTTGGTCTTAAGATAATAAATAAAGTTCGGTAAATTATTAAATGTTTAAAAAAGCATATCCTAGCTGTTTATTATGTGTTTTCTTTTATAACGTACATATTTATTAATTACTTATAAAATTATGAAAATGATAAGTCAATTCTAAAATATAAGAAGAATCTACCATTTCAGAGTACACTTTTTACACGTTATATTAGTAGGGTAAAATATATTTTTTATTTCAGATATCAAATGAATTAAATTTGTTGAAAGGGTTGATTGATTACTTTTAATTTTAGTTCTTCAATGCGATGAAATGTCAGAGATTTACGTTTAATGAACAATAATGATAGAAAATTCATAGTCAGTCTTGATATTATTAATATATGATAGGGTAGTGTGTACAAGTGTAGATACGTTAAGGGTTGATAGGGACTATTCGGATCACCTTAAGAAAACTTATTATTATTAATATAAAATATGCTAAAATATATTCATATGTTTTGCCACATATGTTCGGATAAAAGCTTAAGTATAAGGTCAAATATTTTTTTCTTCTATATAGTACCAAAATTGTTTCGAATAGCCTCGGTACGCAGTAACGGGGCTCGAGTCCGCGGGCTGCGGACGGAACTGGTATAAATAACCCGCAAGAGTAGAGGAGGAGGTGATATTGCTTTATAACAGCAGTAAAGTGGTTTTTACAATCCATTGTTCCATTCCCCTCAGCGGACACATGTAGCTGTAGCCGGGGCTCGCATTGCGGCCGCCATAAACCATCTCTACAGACTGGTGACTGGTGAATAGCCATCCTCGACACCGGGGGCTCTCAAGCATTGTTTTTTGCGTACCACTTTACCAAAATATCATTTTATTCTACTTTAGTCAAGTTGGTATTGATATTTGTTTTCCAGAATCATGTGTAAAAATCTGCAACGGAAGTATAAATTATATCAGGCACAAATAAATCCATGCACTGAATTTAATAGAAATGGTTTAGATAGAAAAATATTATAAATGTGTTAAAGAGTATTACCTACAATCGGTTAGTTTAATCGGTACAAAGAGAGTATTATTAATTTTAGGATGTAAAACGGTGTAATAAAATTGACTTGAACATATAGCCAGAACAACAAACCATTGTTTATGCATAGACTCTAGTGGTACCCAAGATTAATTAAAAGGTCTAGGTTGTAGTGACTTAGAGAACGCTGGGTGGATGGATGATGTATGTAAAATGGAAGGCATAACGAGCTTACACATGGAAATTGACATATGATTTTAGTACAGACGCTAAGGCCAGCGTGTAACCATAAACTTGTAAAAATGTTGAAAATGATAGTGATAAATTTCATTATATTAAGAAGAGAGAAAGAAAATCAAATTCGACATCACTTATCTGCTAGCAGAAAGTAATTAAAGTGATATGTCAGAAGTCAGCAAATACTCAGGTTCAATGAAAACGAACTGCTTGTTCTTTAGACGATTTGGCACAAAATTTAATTCGAGGAGTTGAGAATATAAAACTAGTTTTTAATTAGAATTTCAACAAGACATTTGAAAAAAAATCTTAATGATTCCACTTTGCATGCCTTCTACAATTACACTACAAGCATTTGTTAACCTGCCAGCGGTCTGAGTACTGCCGTTTGAAAGCCCCTGTTCTACCCTCTACAGCCCTGGCTGCTATCACGGGTGGGTGCAATTTATATCAAACATAACTCGGATTTAATTCCCTTAATTGTCCCGTTTGAGACGCAGCCACAGATATTTACTTTAATGTGTGAGGAATTGGTAATGTCAAATATACTGCCAATCAAAGCTCGCTTGGCACGCTTTGTAGAGGTAATTGTACGTAAAACTTTTATTTTTTTGTGTTGTTTTGTTTAGTGTTTGTTTCATTTTCCGAATACCAAAAAAAAATTAAAACCACATCCAAAATATTAAAATCAAACTGCTTTTCATTGAAAAAATATTAAACATAAAATTATTTATATCAATTTGTGATCCAAATAAAAATGTACAATACTATTTAATTGAAAGCGAGACATTAGGAGAGTTATAATAATGATCAAACCTGTTTTAATCACGTAACTATACGAGAATAATGTGTTTACCGTGTTGTTAACATTATGGAAACGTGTTTTTTTTACCTTTCGGGGTGCATAAAAAAAACAATAAAAATATTTGATAACCCAATTTAAAAAAAATAAATAAATATCTTTTCATGCACGTCCTGTCGAGATTTAAAAAACATATTTGTTAAAAATGGTTTTACTATGTATACTATTTTATCAAAGAGAATTCAATTTCAGGGGCCAGAAATTTGAACTCTTGATTTTTTTTACGTTTAAGATTTTTGTATTACTCGTATGTTTCGGTCGTATACGAGAACAATATGATAAAAATACGTGAGTTTATCGCATATGGTGTTTTCTTCTAATCAACTAAAATTTCTTTAAAAGGTCTTAAGTGAAACATCAGACTGGAAGTTTTTCTCTTGGGTTCTATCAGGAATCAAATCTGAAACCCTCCATTCATGGATTGAATGTCGATCGTTTAATCAGCCTACGAAGATCCTCAAATTCTTTGGTATTTAACAGCCCTGGTTGGAATCTTTAAAACGTAACGCAATCAGAATATGAAAACAATTATTAATTACAAAGTTATACAATCGTTTACTAAAATAATCGCTAAATCGTAACCTGAACTGTTTGTATTAAATATTTACCAAAAAAAGTTGAGGTATATTTGTCAGCATAGTAAAATGAATGGTTTATTGTAAATTGCTGTTTCATTTAATGTGAGAATGGCTTTTTGTGTTTTTGTAATACCTGTCCACTTCCCCTTGTCTAAAATGTTTGGTCATTAAATTGAAGATAAATAGTTCCCAATAAAATGATGACCCAGGAGTTGGACGTCCAATATTGTTTCGCATTCCTCTGCTTGACAGATGTATTGTTGTGAGCCCTACGCCCCACCGGGGGCGACCAAGGGGCAGGATTCTTCTGTAAAAAATGTCAACCTGAACCTGCGTACTCACTTACCTACAATACATGCCCACCTTATTGAATACGTCATTAATATATTTGCACTAAATATTAATATTTACTAAATAAAAATCGTACTAAATTTGACTACTTTTCATTTTAGTTCAATACGAAATTATTCAACACGACTGATTTAGTAGGATGTATCCACATGCAAACAGACCATCCAGCCGTTTGCCTGTTTGGATTGGAAGATATAACAGAGTGCCAGACTTTCCTATCTCGAACGACATCTTTCACCACTTTAATATTTATACAGTTCCTACGATTTCTCTGAATTCTTTACATTTTCTTCATTCAAAATATCATTCACTCGATTCAACCATAGTTTCCTTGGTTTTCCGTCCACATTTGCACTGTTTATTTGTTTTTTTAGTCTTTCTTCATTCATTCGTTCCACGTGCACAAACCGTATTAGAGTGCTCTTCTTCATCTTACTCAACACATCAGTATTAAGTTCACATTAATCCTTAATCACTTCAATCCATGCCTTCATTCTGTTTAATTCTAATTAAAACAAAAATAAGAAAACTTAAAGCTTCGTTAAAAGACGCACGTGTCAAGTGTCCAACGTTTTAATTTTGGTATTCACGTTGTAGTAGACGGCATCTAATCTATGTATATATAATAATATAATTTATTGAATGAAGATTTTATGATTTGCTCAACTGCAATCAAGTTTTGTGTATGTATATTTTAGTAGTAATAATTTTAAAATAATAACGTACACAGACATACCATAATTCACGCGCTATTAATTCAGTGGTAAGAAGTAAAATATATGAATAAAACTTCGTACTTTTTACGGAAGTATGTAACTGTAATGAAAACATAATATTTAATATGTCTTTTTTTACTTACTTTAAGATTAATAGTACTTTGGTTGCAAATATTCGAGAGCACAATAAAAAATAAAAATATTAGAGTTAATGGAAATTCCATAAAAAATGTGTGAGAATATTTGCTATTGTTTGGTCATCATTGCACAAATATACTCGTATATGAAAAATATGCAAGGACACAATTATTAACTGTATTAAGAGTTGATCTCAATAGATCAAATTATTGATAGTATTTTTTTTAAATCTATATATTTTTGAAAAGTTCCATAGGAAAATGCAATATGCTTATTTTTTTAATCAGAAATGCAATATGCAGCCGCATAAAAGTAAAGTAACTAGTGAGGGTTTTTAACTATGATTTTTATATGTTGACAAAGAAAATATATTTTAATGTATTACACTATAACGTATAGCGAATAATTTTTTTTTAAGTATCAAATTCACAGAACATAAATTTGTTTCACAGCATTTTTGCACTAAACACACATTAATCCTAGCATTTTGTTTGTCACTAAAATATGTGTTGCTTTTTACCGCTTAGAAAAAAATATTGACCTCAGCAAAATAAAACTGAATTCTTGTTGGTCTCCAGATTAATGGATAAATATTTTTATACGTTCCATGCGATGATCATATATTAATCACGTCAATATTGATACATGTGTATATGCATTATGTAAAATGTGTACAAATTGAATAATGGAAGAGCAGCTTCCTCTCTATATTGGCCGGGACTGTACAGTGGTGGATAGACTGGCAGAGACGCCTCTGGGACGACGAGGATCACGAAGACCGAGTAGAGGTGGTGGTGGCCGGGGCCGGGTCCGGGTCCGGCAGGCAGAGGTGGCAGCTACTGTGGCGGGTCTAGTTATCCATCACCCGGTGGGACGGGAGCCGCGGGGGGCAAAAAACGTTTTCAAATGTATTCACTTTTTATCACTCTTATTTATAGCTTTATGGCCGTTGCCAATACACACTATACTATATCTCCTCGATAGTTTATTTTTATTTCTCTCTTATACGGACATTTATTTGGTGTTTATTGTTCACTGAATAAAGATAACTCTTTGATACCCATAATACTTCATCATTTTCACGGTATGAAAAGAATGATTAATATCGTTTTGCCTTCTTCTTTCTCTCCTCATTGTTTGGACACAATGCTATCGGCATACACACGTGAAAGTGAATTATACGAACAGACTCCACGCCAGCTAGTGTAGGTTTCTAGTCTAGAAGTTCCAGATCTGGTCAGTATAATATTTAATAAAGACCCTGCGCAGATCAAATTAATATGTGGCATGTTTCTTTTCATACACTGAATACCCAAATGTATCAATCAAGCCTGTACGTTGTTTTCTTGCATTGGGACCCATATCTATTTAATTTGGTAATTTTCAATATGAATCCTATGAGTTTTTTTATGAATTTTAAAATAAAATAATAGATATTTGTATATATATTTTTGAAAATTTAATATTGTAATTAAGTAACTGGAATGTGTTTGAGAAATATTCTCTTGTTATGAGAGAAAGTTCTTAGTGTATTGCCTACACAAAAAATAATGATAAGTTGTCACAAAATTCAAAATCAACTATATTTTTTTAAGTAACTGCTATTAAAGCGCTCTTATAGGTAATACAGAAGTAATCTTCATTTATGCTACTAATTTTTGTTTAGTAATAATATCAGCGTATCTTTTAATATTTTCACTCAAACTCATTAAGGATTTTTTCAAACTTGTGAGATGAGCTTAAAAGTTTTTTTGAAGCAAATTAATACATTGTCATTGATAGAAATACATGTTTTCAATTTATGGGTTTATATTTCGCACGTCACGATGTTTCATTTCAACAAAGTCTCCTCACATCCTAGTTTCACGGATACGTTCACACGAACGAGATTGCCCTATCCGGCTAATCCGAACAGCTGGCAATCTGAATGTCATATGTTACTCCAACACGGTCTACATCCACCACTAGATTCTTTCGGTGTCGCTATTAAAGACTAGAGCCGGTTAATTAGTCTCCGCTCTCTCGCTGCTGTTACCGCTGCCAGTAGCGAAATAGGTGTTTGATTATCCGCAATAAATTCCACGTATTTCGGTGATTAATAATGGCCAGTATAAAAATTAATAATCACAAAATAGTTGTTTGTTTGGGCGAGCACAAAGAACCGAATCGCTCGGACGGAGAGCAAAGTGGTAATATTTGATAGTAAATTTTTAAGAAGTGACACCTTCCGTATAAAAGATCGATTATTGGCCCGAGGGGAGCTTGGTGAACATTTTAATTACATAACAAAAATAATTTATATTGGCATTGTTCCATTTTGCTGCCGTGGCGCGTTGGGACAAGGTATGGGGAGGACAAGGGGACGAGCCCTCCCGAATAAATCACGATGGGACAGCGAGCCGCTTCTCACCTTTCCCGCTCGGTTGGAGGTTTACCACTGTTTCTCAAGCTCAGATCCGCAAAATAAGAAATCGTAAATAAATATTTAACCGCTAAATATAGCCAATAGCCTCCGTGGAGTATTGGTATAAAGCCTTTATTCAGCCTTGATGTTCCTGATTTGATAACGGATGGCGATCAAACAATGATTGTGGTTCTCACATTCAAGCTTTTTAACAACCTTCCAGTTAGTTGTAACAATTGGTCAATATAGAAATGAGCTAATAAAATTGTATGGAATTGAAACAAAACAATTTAATAAAACATCTCTTTTTACTTTTGAAAGGAATCTTATAAAATAGTACTCAAACTGGTAATATCTGGAAATGGTTAATTTCTGTAAGGAGTCATATAAAATACGAGCATCTACTCGTACTTTAATGTGGGTTAATAAAAGCTTCTGACCTTTATCGCATGACGGTACGATGAGTTTTGAAATGATTAATTTTTAATGTGCCTTTCTCAGTTGAGATGACAATATCAAAATATTAAACTAATTATTAATAGACTTGACATCGAAAGAAGCTAAGTGGGTGGCATATAACGTTCTACAAGTGTCAAAAGGTTATAACTTATGTCGAATTTACGAAACCCATGTTTACTCTTACAGGAAACAAAATACGAGTATATTTAAAAATTTACAATGAAATAATTCTAATAAAATATTCGTCATTTTCATAATCGAAGCATTGCAGGAAGCATATTGAATTGTTCAATTAATCTCTTAATATGGTATTTTAATTTATATTTTGTTGGAATTTTTAAAGAACGAGCTTGGTGGTCATATTGATAAAACGCCTGCATTGCAATTCATAGGTTGCGGGCTCGATTTATGTTTGTACCCAATTTTATTGAAAACGGCTCCAGGTTCTGGTTTTCATATAAGGCTTCTTTAATGTTTTTTGGTTGGTTGAAAGAGATGGCCACATGCCAATAAACTCGCCGGGCTATACTGTATACAAATAAATTAATTCAAATAAACATAGTATTATTTTTATTATACGTTTGATATGTATCTTTTATGTATTTTTTACATAGAGAACGTTACCTTTTTGGATGGTAAATTGATTTGGAGCCGCTGTAGTGGAGCTGTCAAATAAATAACGGGTGGCTCCTCAAAAGGCTACCATGGGCCCAGCCTTTATTACACAATACCTTGAATAGACATAGACACAATATTGTGTCTTCGCTGTTTTGTTGCCTGTGTCCTTTCCTCTCAAACCATTACATGTTTATATTTTCCATTATTCTCAACCGAGAAAGTGGTACAACAGTAGAAAAATATCTTTATTAATAAGTGTCTTTATTGAAAAAAAAATTATACTTGGTTAAATTTCATTATTACACAATAAATAAAAAAAAAATTTAGTACCTACACATTTTTAATACACGTATTATACTTATACGATTCACAATATAAGAAAACTGTAATTTTTGTATTAATTCCACTTTCGTTGTATACACATATAGTACACTTTAATGGATATACACATATTGTCAAGTGACAATATCTTACAACTAACGATAAAGATGTTAAAGAAACCTGAAGTGAAAACCAGACTAGAATGCTTTTAAAAATAAATTGGGTTCCAACAGCAATCAAACCTACAATTTATGTGTCGGAAAGCATGTGTCTGTCTTACTAACTAGGCTAAACAGATTATTTACAAGGATCCTAAGAATTTCTGGGTCGGAAAGCATATGTCTGTCTTACTAACTAGGCTAAACAGGTTATTTACAAGGATCCTAAGAATTTCTGGGTCGGAAAGCATGTGTCTGTCTTACTAACTAGGCTAAACAGGCTATTTACAAAGATCCTAAGAATTACGCTTGAATTTTTTTAAAGTATTTGGATATAAAACAATATTTTATAATTAATTACTGAAAAAAAAGAAATAATAGGAGATTTACGAAGATTGGGCATGATCCCACAACATTCAGCTGTCTGTGAATATTCGCTAAACATTAACACTAACGCAGACAATTGATTGAACGAACTGAGTTATAATAATATCATATGTAAGCATAAGCGTATTTAAGAGGAGGTTAAAACACAATGAAACAGCAGAAAATAATTGTTCGATGACAATGGATAACCTCCGTGACCTAGTTGATGAGACTCTTGCCTTTCAGTCTGGGGTTACAGGTTTGATTCCCGTAGAAACAAATATTTTTTATAAAAAAAGGATTATAGTCTGGTTTAACGTTAAGGCCTCTTTATTTTTTTCTGGTTTACTGGAAGAGATTGCTACATAGCAAAACTCCCGGAAGGATATACTGTATACAGCGAAAGTGTAATATAATACGATGTAATGGTATCATTCACCGTTTCGTTGTTTCAACTCAACAAAATAAAAAATATGTATCTAAAAAATAAAATGCATACATTTTAAAAATATTTCTAGCAACTAACTTGTTTTTCTGGATGTTATTTCTAGCAACTAACATGTTTGTCTGGATGTTATTTCTAGCAACTAACTTGTTTGTCTGGATGTTATTTCTAGCAACTAACATGTTTGTCTGGATGTTATTTCTAGCAACTAACACGTTTGTCTGGATGTTATTTCTAGCAACTAACTTGTTTGTCTGGATGTTATTTCTAGCAACTAACATGTTTGTCTGGATATTATTTCTAGCAACTAACTTGTTTGTCTGGTTGTTATTTCTAGCAACTAACATGTTTGTCTGGATGTTATTTCTAGCAACTAACACGTTTGTCTGGATGTTATTTCTAGCAACTAGTTTGTTTGTCTGGATGTTATTTCTAGCAACTAACATGTTTGTCTGGATGTTATTTCTAGCAACTAACTTGTTTGTCTGGATGTTATTTCTAGCAACTAACATGTTTGTCTGGATGTTATTTCTAGCAACTAACTTGTTTGTCTGGATGTTATTTCTAGCAACTAACATGTTTGTCTGGATGTCATTTCTAGCAACTAACATGTTTATCTGGATGTTATTTTTGTATGATACATTTGTACTTTTGATAATTTATACTCTTGCATTTATTAAAATGTTGACAAAAATTGTATCAATTCTTATGATACCTTTTTTGAACTCACCTTTTGATGATATTGTTTGGAAGTGTGGGAGTTATTACACACCTTGGTAACAAGTCCTGCTAAATAATGCAACAAAACCCCTCAGCCAGGGGACACGGGCCCAGTGGGGCCGAGATGGGGACACAAAGGAGCAAAGGGAAACCTTTCAAATATCTTAATTCACGCCTTTTTTATCGAACAATAAACACAAACACTTTATTCAATAAACGGTGATTTAAATTGAAATGAAAATGTTTTATGTTCCAATAGACACATTGTTATTCTATGCATTTTCATATTTAAAAAAAAATTTACAGTATAAAATAATTCATCATTAAAATTTCACGACTCGTAATTTTGTATCTTGGAAGTGTATTCGCATGGGATGTCTGTATGTTATTAAGTAGCAGAGAATACCTGTATAGTGAATTGCGGGTAATACAATGTGTTTACGGGGAAGCAAAGCTGGCTGCTCATAATGGAATCTTGGTCCCGACATTGAAATTTGCAAGCAAAGCTTAATAATGGTGAAAGTAAGATGAATGTTGTGGAATGAAAGGAAGTGAAGTGAAAGATGTGTACCAGGATAGAACGAAGGGGAGATCTGTTCTCTCTACCTATCCTAGTAAGGATATGGGGTGGTGGTGTTGGCGATGATGATATATTGAATTCATGATTTCATTTATTCTAATTCTTGTAGTGTTGATAACATACAGAAGTTTCACACTGTGAAACAATACAAAACTAGTACTCGTATAAAAAATATGAAAAGTAATGAATAAAATATATTTTATTTAAAATGAAGTCTCCAAAATACCTAGGAAGTAGAAAAAAATCTGTAAACGATCTTCATGAATACTTTCTCAATCTACTTCTGTTGTTTAATTTTGAATGCGTTTTTTACGATTATTTTTAATTTCATTTTACATTTGATACATGATAAACCCAATCATATTAATCAAAAAACTTTGTACTAGAAAAACCATTAAAAAGTTAAAGTTTAAAAACAATAACACCACATTTAATGCTATTTAAGCTTCCTTGTGAAGTGGCCCAATTAGTAACGCCCACAAAATTTATTAAGGATTTCTCAATCCTCAATATATCGTCCGAAATATGAAAGATATCAATATTGGAAAATCTATTCAATAAGGTCATTCCGTGATCGAATGGTGACGCTCTTAATAGCGCAGTTGTGAATACGGCACCGAAAAACAAACAAAAGTTGTCAATAAAAAAAATCTGTTTAATTTGTATATCATATGTATGAATAGGTAGATATTTTCAAACGCTTTGGTGTAATATTTTTTTTCACTAAACCAAAAATGTTTAACATCTACGCGTAATAAAAAGCAGTCAACGCACTGACACCTCTATTTACTCGTATTCTCCGGTGGCCAAACAAACGCAGCGGTAGAGAGCACTAACTATTAAATAATAAGTGGGTGCCCTGGAGTTTTATTTAAACGAGCATAAATATTATAATAATCTCTGATGTATATTACGGATTATTTTTTACTGTGGAAACACCTGTTTTGATTTTCTTGTGTTAGAAGTTCTTTAGAATAATTGCATATTTTATCAGTTGGTAATAGATGGGTAGATTCAATTGATACAAGTATATGTATTTTCGGTCAGTAACCAAAGACAGCGGTTTTAAAAACAAACTTTTAGGTTTTTCTTAAAAAGTTCGATTAGATTTATTATCGTACGTCAATATTATGTAATAATAATCAATATATCTTCCCAAACATTAGAGGTAGTATTACAAGTGCCAACAGTCTGATGAATAGTATTGTAGACTTGTTATTTATTATTACCATCTCAGTTTTGAACACACTTTCAAATATCTGTCTACCTTATATATTCAGCAGAACATTCTTCTTCTTCCTGGCACTGTCACAACTCATTGCCTAGGTAGGCTTGTTGGGGTCGGCTCTTCTCGTTCTCAGGCTGTATATTCTTCGGTTCTGGGTGTCGCTTTCATCTAGGCCGTTTCTCAGCAGGATTTTAGAGCATTGAGTCATCCAGGAGTTCTTTGGTCTTCCTCTGGACTGCTGTCGAGGAAGATCCACAGACATTGCGTGATTTACAATATGGTCTGGTGGTCTCCGTCTTATGTGCCCGTACCATCTCAGCTGTCGCTCTTCCCGCTTATTATTTATGTCGGTGACTACCAGGCTTCCACGAATGCGTGAGCTTTTAATTTTATCTTTCAGTGATACTTCTGCCGACCATCTAAGCATTCGCATTTCTGCTGTTTCAAGTTGCCTAGAGTAGGAGCTGTACATAGTCCATCATTCTGAGCCATACATAATTGCGGGTCTAACGATAGTCTGGTATACCTTTCCTTTCAGTTTTATAGGCATTTTTGGGTCACACAAGACTCCTGTTACCGATCTGAATTTCATCCATCCCACACTTATTCTATGGTCAACATCCGCGGCGCGCCCTCCGTCTTTGTGAATGAGTGAGTCCAGATACTTAAATGAGTCACAGCCGGCTAATATTTCCCCATCCAGTTGCATTGCATGAGTTGTGGCATTTGGGTCTTCAAATGGCAGGTACAGATATTCTGTCTTTTCCCTACTAATTTTTAAGCCGTTTTACTACAGGATCTTTCTCCATCTCTCCAGGCTGCTCTGCAAGTCACAATGGTTATCTGATATCAGTGCTATATCATCTGCAAAAAGCATAGTCTTAAGGATACCATTCATTTCATGATTTGTTAGATGATTCATGACAATTATGAACAGCAGTGGACTGAGGACAGATCCTTGGTGCACCCCTACTTTAATTAGAAATTCATGTGATGTTTGATTGATGGCAGAACATTATTTTATTGTATTACACTTTTGTTGTATACAGTACACTCTCGTGGGTTTGTGATATGGAAATCTCTTCCGACCGGTCAGAAATATGTTATAGTTACATTAAGTGAAAACCAGTCGACAAACCTTTTTTTAAATCTGAGTTTCAATGGTAATCGAATCCACAACTTGGCTGGAAGGCCGATGCCTTACCAACTAGGTCAGTAAGGTCGTATGTAATTATAATCTCGTTTATTAATAGCAAAAAAAATCAAGAAAAACTTTCACACGATGTATTACCTATATATACACTTGGTAGCTCAAATAAGTAGCAGTTTTCTATAGTCCTTTGTTTTATATTTTTTCCTTGCAAAAGTTACAGACAGTATGAGTTAAAATTGATTATTAGAAATAGTTGATTTTAATAACGGTTCCATATTAAATCAAGGAACGAAATTGCATTTTGCAAAATGGATGCTGTTGTCGTCTTTATATTTAACAATGTGTGTATTTATATTAAAGCCACGAGTTTCAGATTATATCATTAATCTTTTTTAGACAACGATGAAATAATATAATAGTATATCCATTACATATTACGGTCTCACCCAAGTCCACATAATAGTATTCGCTTATACATTTATTTATATTTCTCACTTTTTACTCGTAATTTCTAATAATAATAATGATTAAAGGACAATTTATACGGTGCCTCTGCCGTCAGGAATCGACCTCTCTTATTGAATGATTAAAATTATTACAACAATATAAAATAAGTTGAGTGTAAGGATATGAAGTTCGCAGTTGCGGCCATTGGATCGGTACTTTCCAGCATCTGCATATGTCAAGAAAAACATGTTTGGTAAGAAAATCGCAGAATACTTACCAGATGAAGACAGATTATTGTAGAAAGAAACCTTTGCATATCTACTTATACGTGATTGTAACAGATTCGGCTTTAGGTGGAGTGTAGTGTACGTGTGTAGTGTACATATATAATAATGTGTCTATATACGAGTATGTTGTAACTATTTTAGTTCCAAATATATTATTATTACTTTTACTTTTTCATTTAAATTATATTTCCTAACCATCTTTTCATTCTTTTTAATTTTGACAAATACGAGTATATCAACAAAGCTCTCCTCTGCCCAATTAGGTGTTTGTTCGTCCCAAGGTAGGTGTTTTATCAATTTTTCTTTATGTTTTTAAATCATTTCGGGATTCTGTTCTGAACTTTACTTCAGGATATACGAGTATATATAATTTGAAGTCAACGCATAATCCGGCACATCTCGAGAATAGAATCTCGGAGTCAAGGACGTATTATTATAAAATGTAAATGGCATGACGATCTTAAAATAATAAGCCTAGCGTAACCTAATGTTGGCAAACATTATATTTGTCCGTTTCTATTCTTATTTGCATGGAATTCGGCTGCGTTGTTTAATAAACCGGTCGACTTCTCATAGAAAGTTGGCCATCCATTAATCAAGATGTAGGTATAATGCTTATTAGAAAACCAAATGAAGGCATTCACACTAGCCGGGCTGTTCGCCGAGTGTCGGACAATTTGTTAACAATAAATCAATACCCGGGAACCCCGGTAATTGCTTCGAATGAGTTATTTTACAGTAGTCACAATAATTACGGGAAAAGGATTTGTGAAGCACGTCCGTTTAGTTGAGCGATTTATACGAAATATTTAAACCACGCACTTATACGAGTACTACAATACATTTTTGGCACCATTTTCTTGATGTTGAAAGTCTAATTATATTTACAACTTTAGTTTTTTCGTAGAAAAAAGTAGAATATTTTCGAAGAAAAAAAAATATAAAAAGGAAAAGAACAAAATATAATTATTTTTCATCAAAATTGAGAAACCTTGATTTAGAGAATAACTACCTCTTTTGCCCAGTTAGTAAGACGTATGTCTTTCAACTTGGTGGTTGCGGGTTTGATTCACGCTGAAACTCAGATATTTAAAAAATATTGCAGTCTAATTTTACCCACATGCCTCTGTAACATCTTTATGTTAGGCTGGAAGAGAGCCCAGTTGTACTGTATACAATCACCGTAAACAGAAAACATTACGCACGTTTGCGTTGTTTTCTTCCATTAGTTGTTATTTTACTAAATTTGAACAAACATTGGATATGTTTGGTTAAGTTTACACATTCGTTCCATTGGATTATCTCTACGAGATTATTAGAGAATCATGTTGATGCTGTGTGATTAAAAATAATTTAAACTGGTTTTAATAAATGGTTAAGCAATCAAATATTTTAAAAAATGTTTAAGTTAATTTATAAGTTATAAAACCGACGCACGTGAAATCATATAATATGGAAGAATTTTACTTAAGTTACACATTTTATGAAATTGGATTTTTTTTTCTTGAGAACAGGTTACCTTTAGATACCTTGTTCATAAAAATATATATGACTAAGGTAAATCATATCCCCTAACTTAGAATGGTTCCCTTTATTCATACCAAAGCTTCCCCCTGAGATTGTAATTTAAGTGGAGCAAGTAAGGTACTCGGATTCTAGTATCTCCCGAGGCGCTCCTCTCAAGCAAACTCATTTGGCTTCAGGGCCCGGCTCTCCGGCTCCCGCTCTACAAATTGCCCGGCCACCGGCCCAGGCTGACAGCCAAATTGTTTCCACTGCTTTATTTCATCCTTAAATCTCCGCGGACACATCCTTAGCAGCGGTGTTAACTGGCGAAGTTGGTGCGAACATTAAGGCGCCCTGCCCTGTTATTGCCCGGCTACTGCTCTCACGTTGAAATGTCTGTTGAAGTTAACGGGTTGTTCAGATATACTCACCCATATGGAATTACTAATATGTATTAGTTTATGTTGGAATGACCCACGTTCAATTTGATAACCTTGTGTAATACTCTTAGATCTAAATGTAGATATATGTGGAAAGGGTTCCTGTTTCGTTTTCACTTTAAACATGTTTAAATACCTTTCAGGTTGGTTGGAAGATATTTACACATTGCAATAAACCTACCAGGTTGTACTGTATAGGACGGAGGTGTAATATAACATTCTGACAATTAATCGTTTTTAGTGACATAACATACTCGTATACTAGTAATTATTCAGAAATAATTTGAAATAACTTAAAATTATTTAAATAAAATTTTATCAATAGGCGAAAGAAAACATAAATTAATGACAATACATAGATTGTATCGATAAGTAGTAGGAACTAACAGGACTGGTGTTGAAAACCTACTAAATTGGTTAAATTCAATTAAATTCTTGAAGAACTCAACGTAATAATTACGTATTTTTTAATCCTGATTTTACGCAGTTTAAACATAGAAAAGGGCAATGACAAATGGTAAATTGCTTTATTTAGAAATCTTGCATATAATTTAATTTGTTGTTTAAACAATTTATGGACAAAGTTTATGACTTCTTTAGAAACAAGCTCATGTTATGACCAGCATTTAAATCCTAAAGTTGAAACACCTTTAAACCAGATTGCTACGCTTAAAAATATTTATTCAAGGTTTTTTTTCTTCATATTATTGTATTATAAGAGTTTTTATGTTTGACTTATAAAGTACTTGAACAGAGCTTTACATTGTAATTCTTGACTGATTTATGCAAATGAACAGGAATTCGCTTATGACTTAGTAATGGGCGATCATATTGAATAGCTCGTATCAATAGTGGTATGTGTAAAGAATAAAACGTTCATTAAAAAAAATAACAAATCGTCGTTGGCAGCGTTAAAATTGTCTTAATTCAGATTTCTCACTAATCACATATGTTGTTAAAATATATCTTGATGACCTCAATCATTCATAAATGAAAAGAAAAATACTCGAAAGAAACTGTTCACTGACTTAAGAAAGAACATAAAAAGGATGCTTATTTTAATTTAAGTAAAAATAATATAAAAAAACAAATTTACCGCCAATAAAAAATAAACGAGGCTTTAAAAACAAATTAAAAACATCTATGTACTCGTATGTATAAAAAACATCTATGTACTCGTATGTATAAAAAAATCGAGCGATAAATTGTTTGATATTTAAGATGGCGTGTATACGAGTATATGTAGATGTTCTGTCGTTTCTCGACTTGGATCACTATAGCTACGAGCGAGTTATTTGACGACGCAAACTCATGATACGAGAATTTATTGCATCGATTGTGAAAAATACGCACCAGGATTATGCGGGTTGTTATTAAGTGATTAACTTTTATTTATTGGTGTTATAAAGACACTTGAGTCCCGACCGGAACTTTTCATGTCACTGCATTCGACTGTTCAGGCGGCCGCACCATTTACATATCCTGAATGGATTCCAGCGGAGCGTGATTAGAGCACTATTATTCTACTGATAAATTGTGGCACCTTTAAAAAATGCTTGTATGCAAAGTTATGAGAGACAAGCATCTTCATCAATGTGAAGTTTGATCCCACTTTAAGCTTGTAACCGTATTTTTTTATGCACGATCATTTTATTTATCTGGTCTTAATTCAGTGGCTCTAAGCAGATAGACGGTAGTCACGAAAGTGAACTAGTTCATGGAAATACAATAGTATAAAATATTTGAACGCTTCTACAATGAACGTGACTATCGAAAATTTTGTCCAGTAACCCTTCGATTTACGCTGATTCGTTGTTTGAAATTTGAAATGCATAATAATAACATCTATCAATTAATAATTTGGTTTCCAAATCAATACTTAATTTTTTCTACTGTCAATATTATTTGGTTTCGTGTTTTCCTGTAAAATAGATAACAGTAACAATGGAAGATTCGTCCATAGATAGTGATTTTCAATAAGTACAGCAAATCGTAAATTATTATTATTATTAGTTAATTAGGCAGTCCATCCTAGCAAGAAGATGATTCGTAAATTATCTTTTTTTTTTCTTTGTATAAATAAATCAAATAGCTCTCATCAAAATGTGTTTTTATTAATTATCAGTAAACATTTATATATACCTAAAACTTGAGCCTTTTAGCTAAGTGAGAATAGAACATCTGGAAATATGTAATAGATCACATCCTTTAAATACCATTCAATTACTGCTTTAATGCGGTTTTTATTTAAGAACTGTTTTCTTGGAACCAAACATTTGCGTAAATGGAGGGATTTCAGAAGTATTATTTTTTAAGCTGAGAAGATTTTATCGGCTTTTAATTTTCTTCAAAAATGGTTACATAACACAATTTTCACAAGAAGGTGGTCTAGATCCGCTTCTCAGACACAAAAGTAGGTAACGAAGTTTTGTTTTGTGATCAATAGGTCTGATATGGAGAATTTGTTGATAAATTTCACTCTAAGGTATTTGTATTTAGATAGCTATAGTGAATATACTTACTTTTTACATCGCACTTTTTCTTCTTTGATATGTATAATTTTCAAATTATGACTATTCAGGTAATATAAAATCATTAAATGCTTGCAGGTTTTTTTATTTCGTTTAATTTTTGTTTCAATAAATTGTTGTGTGTTGCACGATAGAAGAATAAAAACCATGCCTTATCGAATAATATAAAAAATACCTCGACAACACATTAAATACACTTGTGGTGTCACTTTTCAAAGCTTCTTAATAATATCAATAAACAACTTTTTCAGCATTCGTGATAATTTATTCCGATCGTAGAATGATTGCAATTATCCTAATACGACATGAAATCACCACTCAGTAGTTTAAAATATATTACTCGAAGTAGCCGTTGAATTCAATAAAAATAAACATAACACATTTAACGGCGTAAACACTGATCCTAATTCATTCCTTAAGGTCGCTGTATGGGGGTTAAAAACTTGACATTCTTTCTTGGCACATCCCGGTAAGGGCAGAACGCTTCCACGCGTGTCCGAACCGATCCATTTCTATAGAGCGGTGTTTTGTCGCGCTGTACAGCAAAAAGTCGATATCGCCACTCATCACATTCTGATGGGATGTTCTTAGTATCGGTGCAAGTATTGAAAAAAAAGTTTACGGAAAAAATGTGAAAAATCCTATATAGATAGACAAGACCCAGTAAAACTCGCTGAGCAGAAAAGGAATTGCTGGAATTTTCGTTTTGTTCGAGTTGTGCAACCATAAAGGCATACCTTCATACACTGACTCAATTAATTAAGTTTTTATTTTGATGTAGAATTTCTGTCATTCTTAATATTTCTTTGCGTAAAATTACGAATAGCTTACGTGAGGGAGTTGTTAACAATATATGATAATGAATTTAAACTTCTTTTATTTTCCTACTTGGTAAAATACTCGGATTCAACAAAATGTGCTTATTTATCTGATATGAAAACTTTTAGTCAATTACTCCATTTTCCTTTTATTACCAACTATAACAAAAAATAAAAAATAATTAAGCATTTTATGAGCTACATCTACTGTAGACAAAGTGATCAGGTACACATAAGTTAATTTTATGAGCTATATCTACTGTAGACAAAGTTATCAGGTACACATAAGTTAATTACCACTTAGGTCAATAATTTGCTACTTTAGATACAATGCTATTTTATGAGCTATATCTACTGTAGACAAAGTGATCAGGTACACATAAGTTAATTTTATGAGATATCTACTGTAGACAAAGTGATCAGGTACACATAAGTTAATTACCAATTAGGTCAATGATTTGCTACTTTAGATACAATGCTATTTTATGAGCTATATCTACTGTAGACAAAGTGATCAGGTACACATAAGTAAATTATCAATTAGGTCAATAATTTGCTACTTTAGATACAATGCTATTTTTATACACGTGCGAATATAAAACCCGCTGGAACCCAGTTTTTTTTAAATAGGATTCCAGTCTGGTTAACCCTTAGGGCCTATAAAAACAGCTTTCTGGTTGGTTGGAAGAGATTGCCACATGGCAATAAGCTCGCCAGGTTAAAAAAAATAATAAATAAATATATCATGTTGTCCAGAAATTAATTTCGTATTATTGGGTCAAATTCTAAGGCTGGTTAATCTCGATTAAAACCTTGATTCGGTTGTCATCAGTGGTAATCGGCCTTCCGGAGTGGATACCATCTTTGAGTGTCGTCTCACCATTATGGACATTTTTAAACCACATTTGACACACACGTTCGCTTACTCCATCGCCACCATATACTTTACATATGATTTTGGTTTGTGTTGCTTTTTTTCCTTTGCGGTACTAAAAAAACGTCAATCACAGAAAAAACAACTTATTTTATCCTATCTTCAAAATGATGCCAAAAACCGCTCAAACAGTTTGGGTAAACAATTACTGAAAATGTGTGCTTTGCCTTTTACTATTACCGTTCATAGTAATTAATATACATTCAGCACATTTGAATTGAAGTAAGCGATATTTTCTTTTTCTTAATGACATTTATCAAGAAATACGAAATATTTTTTCTGTACAATATTATTTTAACTAAAGAAAGGCGAATCATAATCATAATCATAATCAATGTTATACGAATAAATAAAATGTCATCGATTTACACAAAAAAAAACATTAATATGCTGCACAAAATAATCAAATATGCGCGATTTGTTATGAAAAGTGAATAGTATTATTGTGTGTACCCACCCACACCCATGTGTGGCGTGTGCGGTGAAGTGGCACAGTCTCGAGCAGCAGGGTAACAATTACCCTGACAGGCGCCCGCCCACTGCCACTCACGGCTTGGCGAGTGCGCCTCCAAAACTCATGCATTACCGATTATGCCTTCAATGCTCGATTGAGACGTAGACGGGTGTTGTGACAAACACTCATTGTGACTAGCAATCAATTTAAATCAGTCTCCAGCTCCGCCGACCCGGAGATAGGCGGAGGAGCTTCACTTTGGGAGTTCTCAAGTCTATCATCATGCGATGGTGGATATAATCTTTTGAGGATAATGAGCTCTTCAACCGATGCATTTGAGACTATTATGAATACAAATTTCTACTGAAAAGTTCTTATTTTAAAAAAAATGTCATAATACTCGTATAAATTTAGTTTTCATAAAATATATCTCCTGTAAAGCTTTCTTATAACTTTACAAAACATTTTTCAATAATTCACATATAATGTATACTTATTCATCTAAATGTGTTTATTAACAAAGTTTTTGATATTTTTTTTAACCTAACAATCGTACATGGATGAAAGTATCGTTATCCTAATGATACAATAAAATATTTGAAATGTTTTTTTTATTTATGTGAACCTGAGTGAAACTGAGAGGTTATACCAGGACCATATCTTCTAATGTTGTATTGTATTTAATAATAGTGTCATTCACTTTTGTTATATACGGTACCACTAGGTCGACTTTTTGGCAAATGATAATGCCTTCCAAATAACCAGAGATATGTTAAATATGCAGTAAAAGAAAACCAGACTCGAATTCTTTGGAAAACGGAACTCGAACCGCAATCCCTGGGTCTGAAGACAGGTGTCTTTCCGACTAGGTTACGGAGTTCGTTAATGTTTATTGAATATAAATAATGGGTCATTTATAACTAAATTTAAATTAATATGATGATGATTATGAATTGAATGATTATTTTTTAGAACTCCCCACTATTTTGTTATACGAAGTGTTATCCCAAAATACCTCTTAAATATGAAAATGTCTCTAAAACATATAGTTTTTTAGTGCAGGCTAAGAAACATACAGTAAATTTAGATATCCTAACAATACTATAATTCATTGATAATCGGGTCAATTGATGATACTGGTCACATATTTGATGTTTCGAAACTGTGGGTATCTTTCCTTTGGAATAGGGCCGAAGGTTAAACATTTATCCTTTGATTTCAAGCTAAGTCGACAGTAACTTTTTTTATCAAAGCTTTCTGTGGGGCAATACCATCCATCACACCTTTTTCTGCGACATGGTAACAAGGAACTTGTCAGTGCTGAATGTGTGGTATTATTTCTTTTGTGCTAAAAATAATCACGATATTTTATAACAAATATTGAGCCATAAAAATATTGTAATGAACAGTTTAGAATATATCATTGGTAAATTTGTATTAGTCATTTATATTTATTAATTTCATAAGCATTTTAAGAATAAGCACATTAATAATAATCACTCGAATTATTCTGTTGATATGAATGTGAAATATGGTTTTACAGGATACGAGTAAATATTGTTAAATTAAACTCAATAAACAGTAAAAATAAATTCGTATAGTAAAAAAAAATGAATTAAATGGACAAACGTGAGCAAATTTTTAATTGTTACATAAAATATTTAATTTACATTAAGTGAACTAATTTAATAAGTAATTGAAGAAAAATATTGTGTATTATACATCTTCACACCAACCAAAAACAGTTGGAACCCTTTTTTGGAGATCATCGGGTAAAAAACCCGAATCGCAAGGGATGATAAGTAATTAAGCTAATCTCGAAAATCGTTACATACAATAGTTTATTGAAAAGTAAATAAACAAACATCAATAATAATCGAAAAAGATGATTTGTATTGGGAATCGTTTTTTCAATTTATAAAAGCAGCTCATAAGCGTCATTAAATAAATTTTAGTAAAATGAGGTTTGAAATTAAAAATTAAATCGGGATATCAATGACGAATATCCACGATATAATCTTATCCACGATATCATTGACTCCGGCAATGTTGCCCCTGGTGTTTGGGCAGATATAAAGATTACATACTCGAGGCAACATGCCCAATATGATTAACTTTACAATGCCTAGAGGCCAAATATATCAAAATGTATATCAAAAGCCATTTTAACCAAATATTAAATTAATTATTTTTTCTTCATTATAAGTTTTCCGTTAATATGGAGGACGTACATTTGAAGGTTATATTAAATATTGCTGCGCTTCTATGAAAACATAATAAAATATTCAGGGGCGGTTGGCGCCACCCCTCCGCCCTGCCCCGTTTAGGGGCACAATAGCCCTGGCTCTCAATCAAATTTGTTAGGGCGCTGTTATTATGTTCGGTCGTAATATGACGTAAACCAATTTATCCTTGTTGATTATACGGTGTCAAGGGATGAGCTTAGTCAACTTAATAGATATAAAATAAAGACGAGTGGCTGCTACTATTGTAATGTCTTTTTTGAGCAATAACAATTATCAAGTGAATATTTAAGAATTTTTTTTAGCACTTCATGTAAAAATGTTTCACATTTCATATGATATACAATACATACCTACCTTTTCATTATTTGTAGTTGATTCACTTTGTGTGTTTTAAGTGTTTAAAAAATCTATTTGACGAGTTCCTGGCGCATTCTCCCCCCCCCCCCCCCCCTGAGGTTTTACCTTTAATTCGGTGGTATCTAAATAAAAGGCTCCCAATCTGATTCTTACGGGTTACAAGTCTACTTATACCTAAGGGAATAAAAAGAACCTCTATTGAAATCAACCAATCTTTAAGAGTCCTTATACTAAACGTAATAAATAACAATGTTTAAATTATCTTACATTTAATCCATATAACTACATCATTCAAGTTGCTCTGGTAAAAAAAACTTATCACGTGGTTGAAAAAAAGTTAATTTATTGAAATATTTATCGTAATTATTCGCCATTGAAATGCTACTCAAGTCCTTTACAGATTAAAACATGTGATAAAGTACTTTAATGTTTATATTTTTATAAACGAAAATGAAATATTTTCATTTTTATATTTATCATTGGTTATATGGTATTATTGCACGTGAGTCATAACGTACGGTAGTTTTATGATGGATATTATAAATTATTAATATTTATTTGAAATCAGCAGGCTTTATTTAGACAGTTTCTTCCTTCCGTGGTTGCAGTCCTAAGACTGGTTTGCAGCAATTTGAACTCTTCTCCTCCATTCCCCCCTGTCCTGTGCGGCTCTTTTTAAGTCTGTGTATGTTGAGCAGCGCACGTCCACCAACAGGTCCTCCAGGTACTCTCGGCGTGGGCGTCCCCTAGAGTTTGTCCCCTCGGTCATGCCCTCCATTATGGCATGTAAGAGGCCCTCTTGTCGTATTATATGCCCGATCCATCTTGCACGCCTTTCGGACAGGATCCTGAGCAGGTGCCTTCCTCCTTCGATTCGTTGGAGAACCTCTTCATTTGTGATGCGGTCTCTCCAGGAAATTCCTAATAGTCTTCTATAGGACCACATCTCAAAAGCCTCTAGTCTTCGTCTATCTCTTTCGGATAGGCACCATGTCTCGCAGCCGTACATCAAGATACTCCATACATAGTTTCAGTTTCTATAAAACAAGAAATATTTGTGTACATAAAAGATCATTAATTTACTTGAATGAACTGCTAAAATGCAAAATAATAAAATTTATATAAAATTATATACATGATAATGAATATAAATTATATAAGAATTAAATTGGGACGTAATTTGAACAACTAATGTGTTTTTTAAAGCGATCTATTAAAACAGTAATTTATTAATATCTCATATACATACATAAAAAAGAGAATAAAAGCTTACAATGCAACCGATATAGTTACTTATGACAATACTTATCAATTAGTATTGAGTCAGTTGACACTTTTGTTTTATTATACATCACAACTTGGCGGGCTCGTTGCTGCGTAGAAATCTGTTATAACCAACTAAAAAAGGTTTTAAGTGAAGCTCAGACTGAAACATTTTTTATAAAAAAATAGGCATCAACAGGACTTGAACTGGCAACTCTCGGTTTGTGTGACAGATAGTTTATTATCTAGGCAACGGAGGTCATAATTGAGGTTAAGCATAATAGCTTTTAGTTTTAAATTTTGTTCTTTCAAAAATCATGTAAAACAGTGGGTTAATTTGTGTAACGATATTTTGGTTTATCAATTATGATCAAATTTATAGTAATAAAAATAAAAATACATTATTTATGAAAAACTACACCAATATATAACTGTTTGAATAACAGGCGAGGTATTTTTCTTAAGTGCTGTAAATTAATTTAGTAGCTTTGCCGTGTGGTTAACGTGGTGGACTTCTATGCAGAAGTGATTGTTTCGATTCCTGAGCTTTATTGCCCGTCGAATAACATGGGAATTAATTATATCTGTTTTGTTTGCGGGAGTATAAGGGAGATTAAACCTATGAGATCAAAATCTAAAAATCTTTTTTCATATTCATTGCGTTTGAAAGTGTTGTTCACTGACTAGGAACACCCAAATTTGGGTGAGTTACCGTCAAACTTTTTTTTTTATTTAGAAGAATATTTTTTTATTAAAAATTGATGAAAAGTACGAATCTACAGGAATTTGGTTTGATTTTATTTCCATCTTATGATACCATATTATGATAATATAAAAAAGTAACCAGTTCCAGATTTCGCCGCCGGAGTAAATAATTATGTTAATGAGCATTACAAATCGATTCGTAAATAAAATTTCCCCAGCGATCAGATATTTCGGTAAATGGATATCGGCCAGTCGTTCACCAGCAATTGTAACAAGACGAAAATTGCTCGCCCTGAGGCCAACGTGTTGCTCATTAGCATATAAAACATAGATAATATACTTTTTAGAGTATTCACTGAATTCAAATTAACCCTGATGAACAACTGCATCTACCTACACAAGTGCCAAGTGCCTGGGTCATCTTACGTATATCCAATATAGGGAACTATTCGTTAAGCAAAGAAAATCAACACTTATTAGATATTACACATAAAATTTTAATATCGACAATGTAAAAAAATAAAAACCGAATCTTAATTTGGTAAAATAATCGTCTGGGAACAATACACACATGCACTAGGCATGAATGTGCGATTGATGTTGTTAGTTCACATGCGGTAGTAAGTTAACACGTGTGATTACGAACAACGAGTTCCGCCCCTACTCCAGTGGTTTTAAACCTGAAGGTGCGATTAACGGGCCGAAGACAATGTTGTCTTTCGGACACGTTTTTTCAATACGTTCGAATCCTCAATTTGGATTCAAGTACGTTGAAGGGTACCATGCGGATGAGGATGTATCTATAAGTAATACAGTTTTAGTGGGGAAGTTACAGTGAGGAAAAATAACCTATGTTGTAAGGGGCACAATGAGCTAACTAATTCAAGAAAGTGGCAGACTATTTAATTGTTTTTAATTTCATATTCATTTCTAATGTTATGTGTAGCACACAAAATATGAGCTATTATAATTGTTCTTAACATATTAAAATGATGATTCTGTAAACGTTTGCAAAGGAACTGTACAAAAAACTGTTTATCACATTGTTTAATAGGTAGTATAAACATTTCAATGTTCCATTCCTTCTAATCACTAAATAACTGGGACTTGTGGTGTGAATACTTAAAAAAAAGCAAAGTGGAATTAAAAAAAAACTCCAGAATAATGTTAGGAAATTATACACATATTAGTAAATAAAATATATATATATATATATATACTCGTCCATGAAATAGGAGGGTGGGGGGGGGGGGGGGGTGAGGGGAACCCGTCCCTGATAAATGTACAAAAAATTCAATATAACATACTAAGAGATGTTTGTGATTTTCACATGTTTGGAATTCCACATTTAAACCGCAAATATGTTATACCTGTTTTAGTGTCGATATTTCTGGAATAAGGAATTTTCGTTTATGTCGCATATATTTAACTACCGTCTTGTTTTTATATTTCCAGAAAAAAGTAATTGAATATAAACCTACCTTGATGCCGAGTATTTTATAAAGTGAGAATTGAATGCATTGTTTATGTTTTAAATTTGTGTAAATCTATTTACTTAAGCTATAAGATTTTATTTAAAGCATACGATTTAATTCATTATTTAACATTTTTCACAATAAATAATTACATGTCAGTAGAAACGTGGGTGTAAATTTGAATGAAATTGACTTTGATTTAGTATAATTTTTTTTTGTGAAAAACATCTTGACAATGCATGGGTGAAAATGAAAATTTGCTATGGAAGCCAAAAAAAATCAAGTAAAATTATATTTTTTGTGTGTTAAGTATAATATAATGTGAATAAATTAGTTGACGAATTTATAATTGTTTCATCTCCTCAAATGCTTTTTGACACCAATGTTTTATTAATGAAAATAAAGCAATTTTCTTGGTAATTCACTAAGTATTCTGAAATATAACGTCGATTTAAAAACTGTATGAAACATGAACATAAATAACTCAACACTCTACTATAATGCAAGTATTAAATGTAAATGCCTTTTTAGAAAGAAAAAATATTATTGAATAGAAATAATGCTTCATATGCTATCGGATTATACGAGTATATTGTAATATTGAGTAAATCAACTACATATTATAGATACAATAACAAAGAAGAACAAATAGAACGGTTTATTTAATTTACAGGCTGATTGCAGTGACAGAACACATACTCGTATAGTATGTTAGTTATTCCGGTCAACGGTCCAGTGAGTCGGGCGTAACACGAGTGAAGTTATGTTAGATTTAACATACGTATAGTCGGTGCTGAGGAGAGATGCGATTTAGTGATTGATTCTCAAAAGTTTGACGTTAAAAGCCCCATTGTGCGAGCGTCTCGTTAGGTGGCGGCCAGCGCGACAAGTGTAAGGCTGCCTGTAACATTTTAAAAGGCTGTTATTTGAAGAATTCCCTTTAACATAGGATTCAATTTAATGCCCACTTATGCACTCGCTTATAGGTTGCCTGTCGTTTTTTACGAGGATCAAAATAAACTTCGATTTAAAAAAGACAAAACTATAGTGTGTTCTGAAATATTTTTTTGTATATCGATAAACTGTAGAGAGTAAAATATATCTCAAAATTACATATTATTTTTTTACATAGTAACAAAACTTTTCATCCAAAAATACTTATCCACTTTTATAATAACTTCGTTTAATATTCAAAGAGTATAAGTAAGTCAGGATATTGTAATTTCTCAACTTGTATGAAAATGATATCTTTTCGTATTATAATTTAATCCATAGAAATAAATTGCAAACATTATTTTTGGGGTATTCTATAAATTAACTATAACTGTGGTTATTACTAAAGAAATCGACATACAACATTTTGAAACAAGATAAATAAGTGACGATACAATAAATACTTGTTATTGGAAAATAAATTCTGGTGTATGATATCGCGGCATTAATTTTAAGAACATCACTGACATTAAAATATGATATTTTTTAAAACTTAATCCACCTATTAAGAATGGTGTTTTATGAACACCTTATAGTTAAATTTTATTGTGCTCGAAGACATGCCTTGTTACATTAAAATCTGGTTGTTAATTAAATGAACCACCGATAGCCGAGGCAGAGATGTAACAAACAATTCGAGTCAATAAGTTGAAATGGAATGACATCAGCGTTAGAAGGGTTTACGGAAGTTTATTGTAATCACTCAACTACTGATTTGTTAAATATAATGTGAAAAATGTCACTTTATAAAGTAGAGGAAATGGTTATGGAGAAAATTTATTTAACCAATTGCTTCTTGTCAGTCTTGAGAGATATTTATGATATTACCAACGTACTACTATTGTATATATACCTGATGGCAAAAATAATTATATAAAATAATATAAAAAAGTCTCTTGAAAATAAATGAGAATAACTAAACGATTTTTTTATAAGAATGAGTTTTAAGAACTGTTTTTTTCTAAGATCAGTTTTCAATTATCTTGTAAAAATTATCGTAATGCCGATTAACGATATTTTCCTTTTTTTTGTTGGGTAATCAGCACATACTAAGATTATTTATGAAATTTAATAAAATATTCTTGGTTCATTTTCATCTTTCTTTCATAGTAATTGAACTTATAAATTGATCAAAATTGAATGTTTAACTGATTTACTGAGATCAATTTTTCAATTAAAATAACGAAATCTCGAATACTCAGTTCAAAAAAGAAAATGATCAAGGAAAGATAAACCATGTGATATTGTGTCTACTTGAATATGGTAGAATCTATTTTTAAAACTTGGCATGAATCTACCTAATTTTATACAATAGTAGAATTAATTTTTTTTTATAAGCATCCATATCGTAACTTAAAATAATAGTCATAGTAAGTGTTATTAGTTTAGTAGGTTTTTACTTTATATAATTACGATTTGTCGGAAAGTTTATAGAGAAAACACTCGTACTGACACGCTGTGTTATCGCCCGATTACTCGTACTCCTCTGGAATTGCTCACATACTCGTATTCAGCTTCACTCGGAAAACTCGCATGGCTACCCCACCCCACCCCACCCCGTGTACTTGCAGGTGCTACTGCTCAATATAATATTATATATTCTAAAAATAACATGAAATTTTATCATTTTAGGTATTATTTTTGTGTTTCGAATTTGGGGTCGTAATTATTTATTTACTTAATATACAATCTATTTTTTTATAATATCAAGATTTTTCTTGTTGACTCCGTGCCTTAGTTGGTAAGATGCTTGTTTTCATCCCGGTAGTTTCGTATGCAATTTCTAATGGTATCCGGAAATTAAAAAAAATGCCAGTCTAGTTACATCACTATAGGCATTTAATCTCTTTCAGGTTCCTTGGAAGAAATTGGCAAAACAGAGGATGAATCTAGTTTTTTTTTTAAAGAATAGATATGACCGAAGTCATATGTATCCTTATACCCTCGAACACTAGGTGGAAAAAGTGGCTGTGTCGTTCGAGGAGAGTAGCACAGCGTGGGGTTCGAACCGACGATCTTCCGGACGGAAGTCCAGTGTGTAACCCTGCGGTCACGCACCTCAAATTTGTTTGTTTATGAGTTCGTCGATGAGTGTTGTCCCAAAAACGTACAAACTGTGAGTTACGTGCATTCTCCAATATCCGTGACTATAAAACATTCCATTGCATTCGGGTTTAGAAAGAAAATGACTTGTTGTACGAATAAAATAAGGAACTGCGCTTATAGATATCAAAATTTCGCTAAAAAAATTCTAAATAAATAAAATTATCAAGACAATTATTTTATTCTATTTGTCGAAGATATATTTATTATATGAAACCCGTTGTGTAAGAAGTCAAAGGATTTGTTTATGAACACTAACATTGCAGCTGTTGACCGCTTCTCTTATTATTTTAAACAAGAATACCTTTGTCATGATGCTTTATACCGGGCACACGATTCTGTCCGCTTGGTGCGGATTCTTTACGATACGGTGGGCACTGGCAGTGACCATCTATCTCCTTGGCTGAGAATCTAAACATTGTAACCTTTATAACTACTATATGGTATACTCGTATATACCATACATACATACTTACATATTGTATACACGCGTTAGGCCACTTTTCTTCTTTTTAATGAACCGTATTACACATTTAAAGAAGTCAAGAAGAACGTTTACCATACCTTTTACATTAGAATCGTTTACGCAGAAGCGATTTGTTACATTTAACTCAAAGTTCAAACATTCGGGTAGTTTCATGTGATTATTACTTCAAATCACAGGAGCGTGATTATTACTTCAAATCACACGAAATAGTAGTGAAATCATTTTTATAGCAAATGAACAGGTATTTAATTTACTAATTCACACTTTTACACACCAACATGGTTTTCTTTTTAATATATTTTTGAACTTACAACATAATATATAATTCACAGGATTAATGTTCTATGTCATTTATATTTATATTTAAAGGCTCTACAATCATGTACATATATTTTCTTTCAAATGTAGAACTTAAACCAAAAACAAAGTTACAGTGTATGAATAAATCTAAACTAGTTTCTAAAAATAATCAACGGTGCTTAATAGAATACTCGTTTCATGGTTACAATGTAGAAAATTCGAGAAGAAAAAAATGAAACGATTTCGGGTCGAACACCGAACACCACTCAATAAATTCCCTCGATCCTTGTGATGGTTGTGAGCGAGGAGTGGTCAGCCAGAGTCAACACTAGATATTATAGAGTCACTTGTGTGAGGAAATAAAAAATACCGTCCCTGGTATACGAGATACCTAAATGTTACATCTACAAAATGTTCGATGTTCAATTTATGGAACTACGTGGCATGAGTTTTACTAAAATAACTAATCAATATAATATATATTAAAATATACTATTTCAATAATCAGAATAGACAATCATATAAAAAATATTTTACAAAGATTTTTTATAAGATATGTAAAGAAACATACACGTATTTCAAGTATGAGCAAACCACCAATGTCCGTATACATTTTGTATAAATACAAATATTAATATTTTTTTATATGAGTTAATTTAAGATGATAATATTTAAAGATTTGTGAAAATGGATAATAAATATAAATATTTATAAAAGTTATCAAAAATTAGTTGCCCGCGTGCACCACATATAGTACAAGTATACTGCACAGTCGGGAGCGCGCTGCCCATGTCATATTCCTATAAGGGTGAGACGCAGGGAGGTATGGAGGGACACGGAGGAATACTAACGGATGGAAGTATCGAATGAGGCTGGCAGATACGCGAACATCAACCTCTAAGTGCCAAATTGGTAACTGCAACCGAATCTAGAATTTGCAAGAGCGAAGGTTTCCAAAGGCTGAAAACGTAGTCGTCAATATACGAGTATGTTAAACTTGATAGAAAATTTTACTTCTCCAAGTACCGACGCCATTTTTGTTAAAAATATTTTTTTTAATTTATTCTTCGCATTAAATAATTTTGTCTGTAAAGTAACTTCGTATTTTTCCGATAGATGTCTTAAGGACAAGATTTTCGTAGTTATTATGAAAGTTAATAGTTAAACGTATTTTTTTGGTCATTGTTTCTTAAGCGGGTTTTGTCATTTTAGAGATACACATAATAATATTAAGTTTTCATAACAAATCGCGCATATTTGATTATTTTGTGCAACATATTAGTGTTTTTTGTGTAAATCGATGACATTTTATTTTTCAGTGTAAAATTGATTATGATTTGATGACTATCGCCTTATTTCAATTAAAATAATGCTGTCCGGATTTTCTATGTTTCTCGTATAAAAGATAAAATGTTTGTATCTAACTTTATTTCAAACGTGCTTAACATAAATAACTATGAAAGGTAATTGCAAAAGAGAAAGCGCATATTTTCGGCCATTTTTGTCCCAAATTGTTCAAGCGTTTTTTTTGGTATTATTTTGAAAATATAATAAAATAAAATGTTGTTTTTTTGGTGCTTGATGCCTATTTACAACTGCTAAGGAAAAAATGCGACACAAACCAAAACAAATATATGTACAAATAGATGCATATATGTACAAATAGATACAGTAAGCGATCGTGTGTGTCAAATGTGGTTTAAAATATCCATAATGATGATAAAGCACTCGAAGATGGTATTCGCTATGGAAGGTCAACTACCGCTGATGGCGACCAAATCAAGACTTTGATAGAGAAAAACCAACATTGTATGACATAAGATATTGCTGAGATACTGAAAATATTGAAAACCACCATCCACGAGCATTTGGTGCAATTTTGCGTTTGAATTTGTCCTAAAAATACTAAATTACTAACCAGACAATCCAATGTATGCGAATAAAAAAAACAATGAATTTTATCAAAATAAATAAAACCATTGAAGAAAATATAATTTACAAGAAATATTATTATGAAGTGTTGATAGTCAATTTTCGACGATATCCGCTCAAAATCCATTTACCATGTTAGTTAATTTTTGAGTTAAAAATTGAATTAAATCTGGATAACATAGCTATACGATAGTTTTAAAATGGGCTTTAAATTGATTATTTAATCTAATTCACCTGTCTCCCTGACAGGCACGCTACGCTACGCTACGAGTATGCCAGTGTGCCCAGAATATATTTTGAAACTTGGTGCGATTAGAACAACTAATAATAAAGTTAGTAAAAACAAATTATAAATAAAAATTATCAGTATGTCATTTCACTGAGTGAAGAGAGAATGTTTTATATAACTTTGAAGTAAAATTATCAGTATGTCATTTCACTAAGTGAAGAGAGAATGTTTTATATAACTTTGAAGTAAAATTATCAGTATGTCATTTCACTAAGTGAAGAGAGAATGTTTTATATAACTTTGAAGTAAAATTATCAGTATGTCATTTCACTAAGTGAAGAGAGAATGTTTTATATAACTTTGAAGTAAAATTATCAGTATGTCATTTCACTAAGTGAAGAGAGAATGTTTTATATAACTTTGAAGTAAAATTATCAGTATGTCATTTCACTAAGTGAAGAGAGAATGTTTTATATAACTTTGAAGTAAAATTATCAGTATGTCATTTCGCTAAGTGAAGAGAGAATGTTTTATATAACTTTAAAGTAAAATTATCAGTATGTCATTTCACTAAGTGAAGAGAGAATGTTTTATATAACTTTGAAGTAAAATTATCAGTATGTCATTTCACTAAGTGAAGAGAGAATGTTTTATATAACTTTGAAGTAAAATTATCAGTATGTCATTTCACTAAGTGAAGAGAGAATGTTTTATATAACTTTGAAGTAGAATTATCAGTATGTCATTTCACTAAGTGAAGAGAGAATGTTTTATATACTCGTAACTTTGAAGTAAAATTAATCGCGAAAAAATATTTCGAGATCTTAAATATTTCAGATTCAATGATGTTATTTTTTTTCTTTTTTATCCTAACACATTTTTATACTAAAACATAAAGCCAGCTTTCTACACTAATATTAATCTCCGAAAACTTTTATTTAACGGGAAAGGCAAAAATGGAATACTTAGCAACAGTGGTGTGTATAAACTTTTATGTACTAACTGTGATAAATTCTATATAGGAAAGACAGGAAGATCTTTTGAAAAGAGATTTCGTGAACACAAATCCACCTTAACAAATCCTCTAATTTATTCTGAAATGGTTAATCATTGGCACCGTGAAAACCATACATTTTCTATCGATGATGCCAAATTCTTACCTGTCAGTAATAACGGAAATAAATTGGACAAAATAGAGGCCCTGGAAAATTCTAAGTCAGTGCATCGAGGTGAACATCTCGCAAACACATATATCCCAAGAATCTATCCGCTGCTCGCCGAGGTCGTCCCATGCCTCCCTCAGCCCCCAATCCGAATTTTTACCGTTAGAAACTTGTATCTTGGTGCCAGTTCGAACAGAATTCAATCTTATTTGTGCTCCTCTGATGATGAGGTGAAAGCCTTGAAACCGGTAGGGCTATAACGTTACAAAAAGTGGAATAAACAGCGTTTGATAAAACAAATTACAATGTCTTTAAACCTCCGCAATGTTAATGCCTTAACTATAAATAATATAAAAACATTTTTTTTTGTTGGGCCGTTGTATAGTGAGGAATGTGACCACAATATTCTGTAACAATTCTACTACAATTTGAGCGATACCTTGCAAAATCCTCAAGAAAATGCAACTTTTCCCTTCCTTTTATTAATAACTTCTTCGGATACAAACTTATATTGAATATATCTCTGATCGGATGGATGCGTTCCCGGCCTCTGTAGTTTCTATTACTTACTCTTCCAGTTTGAGTCGATCTCTCAAATCTGTCGTTCTCCTCCCGCGCTACGTGTACAAAGTATCAAAATATCATTTTTCTACAAAACACAGATATTCATCAGTTTAATTATGTTGGTAAAGTTAAGTTTATGTAACTGTCCCTGAATTAATAATTGTGTTATATTTTTTTCCTCTTTGAAATAAAGTTGACATTATTCAGTAAGTTTCGCAGCTACCTAGTGCCAGCCCTGTTTAGAATGTAAGGTCGCTGTTTCGTTTTTGATTGATGACAATTTCCGCATTATGCAAATTATCGGAGGGAGATCAGCTCCGTTTTGCGCAAAATATTATCACAAAACTTTATCCATTGTTGTCCTAAATATCTAATGGACTCCGTTAGTAATTATTCAGCAGACACTGAAATAATACCCGCGAGAAAGTGTAAAGGCGTTAATCTTGATGGATTGATAGTAATCTTTTTAATTCCAAAAGTAACAAACTTAACGTCACTCAGTCGCAGCTACTGTAATAACGACCGTTTTCAATTTTGCTTTAAGTTATGGCCAATGTTAATGTATCAGAATTGAAATATTTAGATCGTTCGCATTATGAGTTGCAATAAATTAATTAATAATATATGAATGGGGTCAGCTTTGAAGAGAAACATGAATATATGAAGATTTTCAAAATACATTTTCATCAAATATCTTTCGAAAACATTTTCCGAGTATAAATAAAGTACGAGTATTTGATACCACGACCGTGGTCATACGAGTATTTACTGATTTTATAGATGAAATATCCATTCTGTTGAAGGTAGGAAGAATATATAGTAAATCGTGCAGTAAATCTCACAACATATTAAATATCATTCAATGAAATGTGTTGAATATTTTATTTAAAAAAATGTTTAATGCATTAACTTCTAAAGTGCATTTTTAGGATGCACTAATTCAGGCAACTGATATTAGTTTACGCTAATGGTATAACAAAGTTTCGATTAAAACATAATTAAATTAAGAATTAATTATGAAGAAGTCTGATATGTGGATAATTTAATTTTAAATTGATATGAAACATTTCCTTCATAACTTGCGGTTAAATTTTAAAAGCCGTTTCGTAAAACGAGAAAGCGGCGGAAATATTTAATTTGTTAAATGGATAATAAAAGTTTTTATCATCAAATGAAAAAAAAAACACAAACATACTTGGTATTCTTGTTTTTATGATTGAATATATAATATAAAATACTGTAGATGGGGAATAAGAATGCAAACGGAACTGAAGGTTTTTTTATCAGGGCCGACGCTATGGGCAGTACAAAAACAAAAACTCTATTGGCATTCCCATTGACAAAAGTGCAAAAGGAATATAACATATACTATATGTTTAGTTCTTTGAAAAAAATGAGCTATATATTATTTATTACATACATTTGTATTTTAGTGGAAAATAAAATATTATTTTTTAGAATACCTCGAGCAATAATATACCTTTTAGAAAACTAATAGAAAATCTTTGATATTAAATTTATTTTAAGTTTATAATCTCTCCCCTTAAATACTAAAAATTAAGAAAAGTGTTTAAGTATGCTGCATTTTTATATACACCTTTCGAAAACGTTGACTCTTCTCTTCTTTCATTTTATGGAGTTATTTTGGAATATTAAATAGGAGCGTCTGTCTATATCAGTTTCATTTCGGCACTACTGAAATCTTATTTTATATCTAAATAAACTAAATTAACATACTATGTGTAGAAGCATCTAAAAAAGTCGAATTGTACAATCATTAAAATAATTTTAATGTAACTAAAGTTATCAATCGATAAGGTTTACGAATAACATAATATTTTATGAGATTAACATAAGTTGTCGTGTCTGGATTTACCGCTCCTAAAATGAATTTACTGCATGTTTCACACGCACTGCTCATATGGAAAAACCGGCCCCGTTCTCCGTTCCTCTTGTGCAGTCAATCAGAAATATGATCCGGCGACAAACTAACGTGTGGTGAAACCGAATCTACATGCAATGCTGAAGAGCGCATCCGCGCTGTACACGCGTCGCGGCGCTGCTTTTAACAATACATTTAATTAACACACAAAAAAATTGTTCATATTCGTACCGGTATGAAAATATCAGTTTATATCCTATGATTATAAAATAATATGTGAATCTGGGCTAGGAGGGAATTCTGTTTCAGTAGTAGTTATCGAGGGTTGTTAGTCTTATGATGTATTATATTAACGTATTACACTGTCGTTGTGTACATAAGAACCTGGTAAGTTTATTACCATGTGGTAATTTCTTCCAACCAACTAGAAAGGTGTTACAGATGAAAACGAGAATACAACTTTTTTTTTAAATAACAGCTATCAGCGGAAATCAAACCCGCAACCACTGGTTTCAAAAACTAGCGTCATATCAACTAGGTCATGGAGGTTGTCATGTATTTGAAAATTATCTATTAAGTTAGAAAAAGGAATGTTTAATAATAACCAAGAATTAGATAGTACTTCATTTTCTGTTCGTGTGAATCGCGATTTGGAACAAATATACTATACCTATATATGATAATATACGCGAAATGATTATATTATGCTCTAGGTTTTTACTAGTTCCTCTAATGGATTTTAGATTGTTGACATTATATTTACTTCGCCATGAAACAAAAAGAATGACGATCTCTTCGGTCTAGTTGGAAAGACTTACCTGTCTTTCAGCTCGGGGGTTGTGGGTTCGATTCCCTTGGAACTTGGATTTTTTTTAAATATTCAAATCTAGTTTTCTCTTAACGCTTCTTTAGCACTTTTCTGGTTGGTTGAAAGAGATTACCACGTGGTAAAACGCCTGTCAGGTCAGTCTGTCTACAACGAAAGTATAACATAATGCAAATAAATGCCCTATATAATACATTCCTTATGAAATATAAGGTAAAGGTTCTGAAGGTGGTGAATCATTGAATGTTGATTTCTCAAAACGGCTTCCCAGGGAAGTAGCACCCCACACTATCTCCCGACTTAAATTGCGCTAAAAAGTGAGCAGCCAAACTACCGCGAAAAGTCCGCTCGGCTATACTCCGCGCATAAATAATGTATGGGGCCGCGTGACACTAAATAACAACGGCCATTCAAAACGCTACGAAAAAAGGGGTCCAAAAAGGCAACTCTTTATGTCGCTCCGCTTGTAAATTTACAGGCTGGGGGGCTTCACATCAGTCGGACGTGTGCGGGGACAAGCGGCGTTATTGCCGTTTTGCCGCTGCTTGCCGGCCCATTGTTTTATGCTCTGCGAGGATGTTAGTTAGAACCCCGTGATCGAAGCCCCGACGATATTTGTATCGGGTTCGAATCATGTTAACTATCATCATCTAGAACGATTGCAGTAGCCAGGGATAACACCCGGTCAACCAAACACAAGTTGCTCGATATACTATAGTATCATTTATATTACACATAACATATGATCATGAAATGCCAATTTTTTTAATGATTAGGATAAACTGAACACGGAACAAACTGCAGAATATTAGATACATTTATGACGGCATACGTGCCTTTAATGAGAAGACGCTTGTCTCCCAACTCAGGGGATGAGGGCTCGATTCCCGTTGGAACTTAGATTTATTAAAAAGGAATCTGGTCTGGTTATCACTTAAGACCTCAGTAGTATATATCTGGTTGGTTGGAAGGATATACAATGAAAGTGTATGTCATCGCCAGCTTTATAATGGATTTTTCTTTTAGTATTGGTACATTTTAACATATAATCTTTTTATGCTTGAACTTTCATTAAAGCTTTTCAATCAACTACAAAAATAAATGAGTAAAAGCGGATTGTTTATTTTATTAATCGATTCGAAGTACCATAAACAAATTTTAAAACTGGTTCTTTTGAGCCGGCTGAGTGTCAAAATCATTCGGAAATGTGATTATGTATTTGTATTAATAAAATAAAATAATTTAAAATATGTATTATTAAAAACATCAGAGCATACTTTGGAGTTGGTTTCATTTTCACCTCGAGTCGAGGATTCTTTAACACGGAATATTTTATTTATTCCCAAGAATAAGGAGAGCCGCTTGTTGTCGGTCCACGGATACTTTACGATCCACCGTATACTAAATTAACTTTTTCTTTCACACCTCGCTCGTTCATCCGAATTCTCATTCCAATTGGAAGGAAGGCGACTGATGGAGTGTTACACTCGGAGAAGAGAAAAAGTACAAGAATCTCTGTAAAATTGACTGTGATTGCCTCTAAATTCGCCATTTGTTTAAGAATTACTACACACAATGCTGTTTAAAAAAAGTTTTTTCTTAAAAATCAAACTCTTTTATATTTTCTTTTTTTAACATTACTCATGATAATCAATGTCTTACAACAAACTAGCGCTAAATATATATTTTTTATTTAAATGAAAAATAAAATTTTCAAAAGTGCGAGTATGAAGATAACATATCTTACAAGCTAACAAATTTATATAAATAGTATAAGATTTAAAAAAATATTATTTTACTGTATTACACTTTCATTATATACAGTACAATCTTGCGAGTATATTGCTATGTTGCACTCTCTTTCAACCAACCAGAAATATGTTAAAGAGGGCTTAGCTGAAAACCAGAAGAGTACATTTAAAAAAATTCTGAGTATCAACGGGAATTGAACCCGCAACCCCTAGGTTGAAAAATTGTCATTTTATAAACTAGTTCAGGGGAGTTGACACAATCAATCTCTTGAGGACAACTAATAAATACACGAATGCAAATAATAATCGAATGCGAAAGGAAACAACGTAAGCAAAATTTCAATTAATGTTAGTTTTATTTTATATATGATATTATCAGTGGTTACTTTTATACCATGTAAATATAACACCCATTTGAAGAAAATTTAAGCACATCATCCAAAACTTAATAAATTATATTAATGTGATATATTCATTAAAAAATAAATGCATGAATCATAATTTTGTATCACATGCTTGTAAGGAACCCAGTTTAAAATATCGAAACTTGAGTGAAATAATAATGTAATTGCATGCCACGCCACGCCACGCCACGCCACGCCACGCCACTATGGTAAACAATAATTGAAAAGTACGAGCGCTTGAAAGAATATGATCCATTAAGTCATTCTAAAGGCGCTAGCAGGTAGTCATCGATATGACTTCACTTATGTAAAATGATCGATCGATCGATGCCTTTTCTCGGAGAATTTCAAGACATTAAAGTAAAAATTGTGATCAAGTCTGGGCCAGCTGACTAGACGCAGTATTTCGGTTACCGAAACGAGACATGAGCAACAGTATCGTGTGACATTATAATTTGATTTATAGTTCGGTAAATGCGATATGATTCTTGTTATTCAAGAGAAAAAAACTGTGCTTAGCCGTCGTGCACGCGCTCCAAACTAGTAGTTGCTCGAATTAATGGCTAATACTCTTATCTAACTGAATTTTTGTCTCTCGTGTGAGGCAAATGTACGAGTATGTCATTAATATTGTATTGAAATTTATAATTGATGTTCGAGAGACTTGACGAGGAGATTTGTCGTAATTTGATAGTAAAAACGTTAAAATTGAAGAATATGTAACGATTAACCATTTTTTTTTTTTTAAACCATAAAAATATAAATTTAGTAAGCATAGGATACCTACGTTAATAACATCCCAAGTTTGATGTCTGATTTCGTATCTTTCAGAACAATAGAATTTCTGTGCAGTTATGTATTAAAGCTTTAAATCAATTACTAAAAAACGTGATAATTGATGTTTTTTGTATTCACTCTGCTAGAATAAATATGTCAAAATGTACGTCAAGTTTATCATTTTTTTACAAAATACTATAGTAGAGTGGACATACAATTGTTGATAAACGAGAGCTCTTTTTTCATCATTGGCAATAAGAGCATGCTACAACAAAGAACAAAATACATAATAAGTTATCGCAGGTCACTGTTTAGTAGATATATCAATGTATTAATAGTAAAAAAAATACAATAATCCGTACACTAAGACGAAAATTATCACACAGTATCAAGAGTCATAAATAACACCTAACAAACTATTATCGAGAGTAAATTACACAATGGTGTTTCCTTACAAGCGATAGTTTATTCATAAATTAAACATTTGCTTAAAAAAAATGATTTATCGGTCCAAATCGCAATTGGAAATGAGTCAACAGATTCGGAGCGAGTAATTGCATGCGTTAGGTGTAAACCGGTATGCTAATGAAACTTGTCCACCGCACGGGTGTATTTTATCAGAAAGTAGACAAACCGTGACAATTGAGGTATGCCGGACGGTAAACATCCACAATACGAGTATTTACATTCCCGCCGGAGTGCCCTGCAGCCCGTAATAAAAACTAGATACGCACGTCATCTGGCCTAATAAAAAAGTAAATTAAAATACAATTGTGTTAAAGCCACCAAACGACTCCGAGTAACGAACCGACATCTTACCGGTTCGCGGTCTAGCGGCGGACATAAACATATCACAGCTTATTCCAGCTCTGACATTCGTTACACAGGATTTGTATAAAAACGCAATTGATATCGGTGGTTTATCTGTATCGTTATATTAGTCTACTACAAGGATCTATAGACTAATTAGGATTCAAATTGTATGTAGGGCATCAACATTATTTTGAATAAATTGTTGTTTGACCAAACTCATCTTGAACGATAGGCAAACTTTGTCATAACAATATAACTCAGGCACCAAATAGCATAGTTCCTTTTTAACGGAAGCTTTTGTGTTTTCTTAATTACTTATGGTTGTGAACGTTCTTGAAGTATTTGCTAATTTTGTAAAATAAACTTATAAGATTATGATAATAATTTCGAATGTATAAGATTATAGTAATAATTTCCAAGTGAGGAAGTTGGGTATTATTTGAGGTGAGATCATTGACCATTTCCTCGGTTAAATATAGCTTTACATGGGTTAAATTAACAATAATATTTACATGGTAATTCAACTAATACAGCTAATACATTCAACTAAATTTGTTTTGTAATGTTAGTAACAAATTCTGCTTCAAGAGTTTACAAATGTCCAGGCTAAATTAAATGTAAAAAAAATATGCTGTTAATAAAATATAAGTCAAATATATAAAATAATGAAATAAATCTATCACGTAAGCCCATATATCAAGAAGGTACCAATATAAATACAACTCTTTTGTATCTTAATTCAAACAAAAGCAAATATTATCGTATATTTTTCAGAAATCAAATATCCTCTTTTCCGTTAGAAAGCCGAGTTAGTAGTTATAATTAATTGCGTGCTATTAATTGTATTCGAGGTAATTTTTCAAGACAGATTAATGATTAAATTATTATTTACTAAGAAAGAATATAAAAATAACTACTTCGTTTCCATAATATATTAACGACAATATCTTAATAAACACAAAATTTTGTGTTAGGATTAACGCTTGACATTTTGATGGAAATTTGCTATTATGATATAAATAATGATATTATTTTTCAAGTATGGTTGGAATAAAGTGAAAATAATTAGGATTGATTAATTACATGATAGATATTCCAAACATTCAAGTTATGTCAATTACCTTATTTTTTTAATTTCTCCTCTCCAGCACGGTTTATATTTGGTCTCACGTCAATTTTAGAGTAGCTTGGTAAATCTAGTCCAACACCTGTTTTGACTCTATGCTAGAATAATAACTTTCAGTCTTTGTTAATAATTTTTATTTTCTATATTAAGGAAAGATTTTCTATACTTAGTACAAAATCATATTAAATTAATATTTTTTACTAAAATTTACATTCCCGTACAGATACGTATTTTGAGAAATTGGTTTTCAGTTCTATTATCAGTTACAACAAAAACAAAAGGTGCACTCAGAACTAATGAAATGAAAACCATCAAAGCCATTGCAAACAAAACACTTTGAGATATAGTTATAATCTCCCGTATCCTCAAAATGTGTAAAGTATTGTGGTATGGATGGATAAGACAAGAAAGAGTTCCCTACGGGGCAATTCATAAAACATTCACTGGCAGTCGTCCCTTGGAAGATATTTAAACACTATGGAAAACTGTGTCAACATCTCGAGAAAGGTATTCCTGATGATAACATACCGCAGGTCTAACTTACGAGAAACGAGAAGCTGGTTCTACAGAAAAATTATTAGAATATTAGCTATGAATTTACACCTTGACGGTTTTGATTCTAAAATATATTTATGGACTAAACAGAAAAATATTTTTTTAGATTTCCAGGCTTAATTCTTAATTTTCTGATTGCCTTAATGTGCTCAATGATGTTTTCGATAAATAAAAGGTAATTACTATTTGTTTAATGTCTTTCTTTATGATTCATAAATTACTAATCATGGTCAAGATTCGATACTTCATTGATTTGAATATACAATATAAGAATTGTTATTTACAATTCTCTATATAAAAAACTTGACTAAAAATCAAACTTAATGGGTTTAAGTTGGTAACAGAACAAGTTAGTAACATATGAAACGCTCGTATTAAACAATTAACTTTTTAAAGTAGTTGATTAGCTCCACCTAAGTTATCACGAGATTTAACCTTCGAGTTATAAAATATGAAATACGAATTGAGTTACGAAATAAAAGTATATTACCATTTTAAAATAAAATCCATAAAACAGTTAACTGTCGTAGGCACTATGTCTCCATAATTTTTCGATCATTGTCACATTGCTCCACAAACCCACCGATTAATCATGCTCTAACATTTCTGGTCACTAAAATAAACCAATAACAAGCATTGACAGATACACGCAACCGGTTTAAAATAGAGAATCTCTATTAATCGACACTATAATTGACCTTTTAGCAATCAGTTATGTGGTGTTAATTGGAGTTGAAAATGAGGAAGAGTGTTTTTGGAAAGTATATAGATACTCGTATACATTTGAAATATATGTATTTGAAAATAAAGAATCTATTGAACAATATTTTATGGTTTATGTATTGATTGTACAACTTACCAGGAACCTCGAGGTGGATCAAAGAAAGAAATAAATGTGGTAAAATTATTGATATTTTAGAAACGATGTCTTTAGTGTGTGACATTAAAATTTTAATAATGTACCTGGACACTAAACTTATAATATATGTTATTTTTTACTATACATTAAAAATTGATTGAATGTGGCATTTATTCCGTCTTACACACAAATTCTCCAGAACTGAAAGTCACATAAAAGACGGAAGAATATTTAATATAACTGAGTTAGACTATATTTTTCTCGTTTTAAATGGTCTGTATATTGTATGCAAAAATATATATTTTTAATGGCTTAATACAGCTTATGTTGCATTGCATACCACTGCACACTCGCTGGAATAAATTATTTTTATTATTTATAACTCAATTCAGATTTTTAAATCAATATAAATTGAATTGTTTTTTTTTAATTCGTGTGCTTATATACTCATTAACATAATATTGAAGCCAAAACGTCTGTGACACTGTTACGCGTTATTTACATTCAGAGAGCTCAATTGGACATTGTCAAACTAAACATTTTTGTTTTGAGATAAGATACCTCCAGACAAAGTATGGGAATACATTTTAGAAACCTGTTTTCTTTTAACGTCGAGATCAAGAAATGTCAAGCGCGGATAAAACTTTCAATTCAATTAGTCACTCTGTCTTTGAACTACGCTTAGACACGTCATATCAATATAATTCTTATACCAGAGTTTATATTAACAATACTTGTTTGTGCCACCTCATAATGGAGAACGATATCGCGGACCACTAAAGAGCTGACGGCGAGGATAATGATCACAGTCGCCTACCGAATTTCGTAGAACTTTCTACTGGGAAAGAAAGCTCCCTTGTCATTTAGTTTTGATAGAATTTCAATGTTAGGTTTTGAAACGATCCATAACAATGTGCATTATATTTAGTTTCATGCAACAGATCGATCCATTACTTTAAAATATGCTTCCATTAAGGTTGGTTGAGGAAGTACGGAATGTAAGTGCATATATTAATTAATTAGAACTAGAAAAAAATACAAGGGATTGGAATGTAAGATAAATATTAGAGAGGTGAATAGAATATTAAACTATTTCTAATTTGAAAAATAATATTTATTCGACGACTTCCTTAGCCTAGTTGATAAGACGCTTGATTTCCACCCGGGGGTTTTGGGTTCGATTCCCGATGTTGCTCAAACAAAAAAGAAGAGTCACAGTTTGGTTGAGATTGGTTGGTAACAATACTCGCACACTGTAGTGTTGTTTACTGGTCAAGCGCGGTAGAATTTCAAACACAAACAATGGCGAACTGCGAGCTACGTACCTGCTACAGTGGTTTTTGATTGGAAGGTTCAATTATTGGCACTAAAGGCAATAGTGTCACCCGGCTACGCTCTTCAAGATACCCTTATCACCAATTCAGATATGTTGAGGATTACCATATGAATAAATTAAAAAATGTTATAGGAATAGAGGAAGTTGTTTGTCAATATCTGTTTCAGGAATTATATAGCCACATATCCATCTTCTGTTTACTTCAGTATTAATCTGATTATATATTTTATTTAGTTTGGATTGTTTTAATAAATAATCCAGCAAACTTTTTATACTATGATTATTTGGGTGAAGCAGACACAAATTTGCATATACTATGTTTAGCATATACATACATTGTTTCTTAAATCAGTTACAATTGTGTTTGCTTTCTAGCCCTGTTTTGTATCTTAACACGTTTCAATTATTCGTCAATTCCACACTTTGTATGACCGAACTGCATCAAAATTAAATATCTGTCATACAACAAAAACTCCTCGTTTCCAGAAAAATATAATAGTATAAACCTCTTTAGCGAATTCAAAGTTCTTAAACTTTTGCAATAAAAATGCAAGTGCATCGAAAACTAAAATTTGTCACTCGATTACGTGATATTAATTTTTTATTAATACACATTTTGTAATGTTATACGAACAAAATATTGATAAATATATTAATACATAAAAAGTAGGGCAAGCACGATGAAGACCTTTGAGGTCTTTGTACTTGGCGGTTGAGCTCCTTCTCTCCCTTGCCGATTAAGATGTCGACTGGAGTGCGCCGGCTTGTGTGTTTAGCTCCACCTGCGGACAGGTGCACTTTCGATACTCATTAAACCATTAAATCATTAATTATTTGCTTTTTCGTGTACCCAATTTCTTTTCCCATCAAGATAATTCAATTGACATGTTTTTACTTGTATGATTTTTGAAGGTTGTTTTTTAGTTTTGGTAATGTCCACATAAGCGTTTTTTAATGCATTGATGTGATCATTAATTAGTGCGTCTGCAGTGACATTGAAAAAAATGTCAAATTTTCTGAGTAATAATGGATCTGTTTACGAATTGCTTTTAAATGTTGACTTTTAACACTTTTGAGTCAAAACAAATTCGTTGGTGTTTTCCGGAATCGGGCAATACCAATATGATATAAATTGTGTGATACTTTTTGTTTATTTCAAACAAATATACTCGTATAAAAAACTGACAAAATAACATTGCATTGTATTAATATGTCGTTGTATACAGTACAACCTGGCGGGCTTATAACCACGCGTTGATCTCTTACAATCAACCAGGAACATGTTAGAAAATTTTGAAGGGAAAACTAGACTGATTCCTTTTTTTAAAAAAAGGGTACCAACGGGAATCAAACCTAGAATCTTTGGTAAACAAGTGTCATGAATTTGTTGGGTTATCGTCAAAATTGTATGTAGTAAATAAATATGAAGTATATTTCGTTCTGTACTGGTGTACTGTCAATTCAACATACGATGAAATTAAGATTAAGGACTAGACAAATCACTATATTGATATAATTTCTTTAGGGCAAACTTATGACGTTAATCATACAATCATTTAATAAATAAAACTATATAACTAGGTATAAATATATGTTTTTTATATATACATTTAAAGCTTTAGCATAATGCAAGAATGAATTTTCCTCAGTAAGATGCAGACAAAACCCCAGCTTACTGGGGACACGACAAATGAAAGGCAGCAAGCAAACCCAGATCCATTAAAATTGTGTGTCCACATTAAACTACCTGTTGTTTTTCACAAATTATGTATTTATAAGATTTCTTGTTATATATAAGTAAAATAAATTAATGAATAAAAATTAATCATGTTGATTTTTTCTATTTGATCACAACGATCACAACAACTAAACTCAACGAATTGCTTATTGAGTTACAAGAACTTGAAGTAGATATAAAATTTAAAGAAGAATAGCTATAGAAAAGCAAAATAGTATATATTCTAGTAGAGCTATTACAAAAAATTTTCTACGAAGAACTTTCCCACTCATACATTGATAGTCAAATTTTTGAAGATTTATCATTTGAAACATTAAATCGTCTAAAATTTGTTTTATCACATATTTTGATTTATTATATTGAACTATAGAACATCAAAAAATTAGAATGTGCAAAACCGAAAAATCATAAGACGGGGAAAACAGAGAATACCAAATTAACATAACCACGTTCAAAGAATGAATGAGGCTCGAATTCCCCATATAGCTTTTCATGGCTACTCCATAGAATGCTGATCATCAGGCAGACCCCCAAAGAGATGGAGGGGTAGTCCCTTCATCTCTTTGGGGGTCTGTTAGTTGGTAGTCCACATTCCAGACAGAATGCAGAAAAAAACTGATCAAGAATCCACTACTAGAAGATTGTCTTATTGTTGCTTTTTGGCTTTGAAAGTAATCTCACAAATCCTCCTATTTTGACTTTGATTTTTTAAATAAAAATTGATTTTCCTTTAGCATTTTTTTCAAACTATATTCACAAAAACCGTATTGTATGTATCACAAATTGTAAATTTAAGCACGTCGGTGAACTTTGCTCATCATTTTGATATTTGTAATTTATAAACCATTTAGCTCAATTAAATACGTAAATTTTCTAATATTTCAAATCGATGGTACATAGATTTGCTTAATATCGGCACGAACCGTAATTATCTAGAATTCAGCTCGTATCCCATACCAAACACTATGTTGCATATTAATAATTTAAACGTTATTATTTGATCACCTGAATGCAAATTTTGTTTTTTTGTGAAAACAAAAGGAGGATGTAATAATATGAAATATAATATAATAATAGGCGCTGTGGCCTAAGTTACGCAACCAAACCGAAGTGTGGCCATCGTGTTAACCGTACAAGTAATAATAGGCCCTGGCAGGTGCTTCGTATTATATTACTTTCTTGTGTCTTGTTAATCCTTGTGGGTCAGTTTGATTTAAATTTTATTTTTTCAGGATAAGCTGCATAAAAAAAAGATGACGGTTGTGAAACAAAAATACTAAAACTTCAAAATTAGTTTAGCATATTTATTTACTAGCAATAATGTTGTATTGTCCCATCACGAATCACCGTCGTGTGAGTAAAAATAAAAAGTATTGTATTACACTCTCGTCGTATACATTACAGTCCGATGAGTTTATGTGGCAATCTCTTCCAACAGAAAGTTGTTAAACAAGTGTTAATCAGAAGAAAAAAACACTTTAAAAAAAACTGTCTACTAACGGAAATCGAACCCACAGCTCCCGGATTGGAAGATAGCCGGCTTATGAACTAGGCTACTGAGTTCGTCTTGACTATACTATGAAATTTCATTCATTTAAAATTTATGCTAGGCTTTTAACTTACTAATACTATTTTTAACAACTTGGTCTATTCTGGTGTCAATAATTTATCATTTATAATTTCACACTAATAAGATACGAGATATAAGAATTCTAATTACTTTATTAGAATTCTTATATCTCGTAATAAACTTAGTTAACTAGTTGAATGTATAAACAATCGTTGATTTCAGAATCTTGTTGATAAAAAAACATTTTAAAATGTATTTTTTTGTTATCTTATGTTCTAAAATTCCCTTATAAAAATTCGATAACAATATCGAAACAATGCGTTTTCTTAAAGATTTTATGTTTTTTCAAATGATACCTTCACATATCACGAGTTTATTATGTAAAATTAATTATATCTCGGCATACCTGTATTCTGCACAAAAAACAAATTTATACTTCTCATTATGAAACGGAATGTCAACAGTGATGTCGCTTACATTAATCAACAGTGATGTCGCTAACATTCATCAATATATCAAAATTATATTCCAAACTTTTTGTATATCTCTTCTTATACTAATGAAACATAAATATGCAATGAGTAATGCATATGCATGTATTTATTGTATATTTGATATTAAAATTCGGTAGCGTTCTTTTGACACTGTTATGGCGTGTGTACAATTTATTCTAAGGACGACACACGAATAAACTGATTATATAAACTATATAAATTGTTGTAGTTTTGTTGGCGCGGTGTCCACCTGCTCAGGGGTATCAAATTTATAACTTCCGCAAGGCCCTCCGGCTTCTCCACAACGATCATTTGCCTTCACAATGCCCTGCACATGCGCAACAAGATGGGTTTCATTTCCTTATTGCATGAATTAAAACAGATGTAAACATATTATTTTTTTTACTAGTTCACATGTTCGATTGATTTTTGTGTTCGCTTAAAACGATATTAAATAATGTACTATGTTTGTGCTATGGCAATACGAGTATTTTATATTATTACACTACGATTCGTGAAGAAAATATTTGTGTAGCACAAAGGTTACATACGAATTAGATAAATGAATAATAATGTTTAATTTGAAATTTAAGGTCTTGTAAGCATATATCTAAAAACACTAATTAAAACTTGATGTTTATTAAAAGGCCATATTCTAATAAAGCTAATTCATATATTTTTTCCGAATCATTCTTATAATTCTAGGCAAACGGATAACCGTGTGCTGTTAAATGATTTAGAGCTGTTCTTGATCAAGTATTTTTTATGTGAAAATAAGTTTTGTATATTTTTTACAATTTTTTTTATCAAATCAAAGATTAGTATTGGAATCAAAGTGTTATTTCAATACACAAAACACATTTTTTTAATGAAAAGTAATTTGCAGTTTTTATGCCGTTTGTTGATATTTATTGATTATTTTTTAAATCAACATTTTTATTATTGTTAAAAAATACACCTTGTTCAGGGAGTCCAACCCATAACGTGATTTATATTCAGTACCTATCTTAATAATTTTGATTACTTTTTAAATTCGGATATATCACCTTAACAATATACAAAAAGCAATAAATAATACACTCAGGGGACAGATTATTATGACCACATAGAGCGAAAGTTTTTTTTAAACCAGTGTCACACGAAGCATAGTGGAAGTGTATTGCCCCAGTTTGCACGGAATAGCCGCGTGTGAATTGGCACTGCGACCAATAAATCAGCGAGGTTATTGATTATTAATTAAGTTGCAATACGATGTCTTATCACAAGCATTTCCGCGCGGAGAGAACTGGTTACGCGTACCTTCACTCGCTCGGTCGGCCCGGCCGCCGAGTACACATTACACATGTATCGAGTTCCGAGATAACTCGTTTCGTAGGGCGCAGCGTGGACTGTGGTGGCAATATTATCGTGCCTCCGGTTGTACAAGTTCTGGCTGATTGTGCTGCCGTACAAATGTTTGCAATAACCGAATATTGAATTATTTATGTGTGCCATGTTGAACACGGGTTTATTTGGTTCCGAATCTAAATGTCACTTATATGGTATATTGTTTAGATGTTTTTTAAGTTTTCTTCAGGAGAGTTATCATTCCAATCAACTTATGTTTATTAAGTTTTTAATCTCTTCAATACATTCAAATTGATGATTCGGACAGATTAAAGAGCGTGGCTGGGTCACAATATTGTCTTCGGTCCCAGTAACCGATCCTTTGGGCTATGAACCATTGGATTTGGCACGGTACTCGCAGTTCGGCATTAAACGTATTGACAATACTATTGCTCGGCGCGTTCGATTATTGTTATCTAACAAACTCTTTATTGTAACTAGAACCTTTTTTTGGGTACCATCGGGAATCGATCTCGAAGCTCCCGGGTTTAAGTCAACCATCTTACCGACTTAGCTACGGGCGTCTTCTTTTCTAATATGTTTACTTTTAGTGACTTTAAATACTTAATATATTTATTTACTCATACAAAAAGTTCAACCGATTTTCAATTAGAGCGAGGAGAGTTGCCGACCAGTAACTGTATCCCGAGGCATGCCAGGTAAACCTTAGAAGAACTGTTGTATAGAGAATATTAATGTATCTTTTTTGCTTTCATATTAAGGCGTCAATATTTATCTAAATATATATATATATATATATATATATATATATATATATATATATATATATATATATATATATATATATATATATATATATATATATATATATATATATATTTATATAT